>CM065474.1:2174193-3374193 GCA_032872505.1 Leptopilina syphax | reverse complement strand
TGAAGATTCTTTTTACTTTTATTTTTGACCCTCATTTAACCTTTAAACATCGAAATTATCATTTTTCTTTGGTGGAAAATGCATTTTAAGCATTTAAATGAAAATCTCAAGGGGTTCGAAAACAGGCCTTAATAACCCTCCTCCTTTAGAGTTTCGTCTTGTATTTCATTTCGAAAGAGACTATCAAGTGAATACTAAATCAAAAGGGATGAGTTGGAACTAAATCAGATTTCAATATCCTCTTTTAATTCCTTGAGATTTTTTTTTTAAATTTAACATAATTCTTCTTTTCTCCTAACAAATACGAATGTAAAAATAAGAATATTACATTTTCAAGTGAATAATCCTGTCGTTAATGCTTTTATTCTCACGATTCTTTGAGTTATATTTAAATGGATCCCCTTAACAAGATGTATTAAAAATGAGCAACAGTAAATAAGCAAAGTAAACATGATCCTTGAAAGCGAAAACAGCCAAAATATTTCTAAGAAAAGCAGCTTCTACTTTAACATATTTGCATTAATTGCAACTTCCTGACAACGCATAATTAAAATACTTCTTTTAAGCTTTAGCAAAAAAAAAAATACTATCTAGAGTACGGAATACATTACCTGAATTGTGTGCAAAGAAGCTCTTTTATATTTTTAATTAAGAACATTAACTATTAGGCATTTTCCTCATGGAATTAGATTAAAGCTTCAAAATATTAAGTTATAATTGTTACGTCAAGGCAAGAAATCTTTTTAAATATACCTAACGTTCCTCGTTTGAAATTAGTTTCAGAGACTTGTTTCAGAATCTCATTCGGGATGAAGAGAAATCAATAAGCCTAGGAAATGTTGTAAGAGGATAATCGGTGTATTTTACCAAATGTTTTGCCGAAGTTGGTTTCAAAAATAATACAACCACGTCCCAATGATAATTATTAACGTAATTAAATTAAATCCAAAAAAGTACAACCTTTCGAAATATCTAAAATCGAATGCCAATAAGATAGATTTACCATTTGCCTGACGCGACGCGTTCGTTGGTATTGCAGACATTTCCCCTCAAATTGTAACTATCTTCCCTGGAGATTATTCCAAGTATCCTAAAGATGGCGTTAGAATGAAAAAAAAAGTTAAATCTGTAGATAAAAATTTGTAAACATGATGCAAAACTAACAGAAAAAAAAGACAAAACAAAATGAGTAAGTGTAGAAATGATATTTAACGAGAAACACGTCGAAATAAACGCTCGAGTGGCTAGGGATTTGCAGAATGCTTTTCGACACAAATTAAATGCACACAGAGCGTTTCTGTCTTTAGCGGCGGATAAAAGCGAGTCAGTGGCGCGTGGAGAATTCATTATGTAAAATAATGCGCGTCCGTTGGAAAAATAAATATGTATCTCGTCTCGCTGATACCTCTGTCGGTGTGCAAGAACTCATAAATAATTTATACTCGCGAAAACTAGTGTCTCTTCTTTATTTAAACACACACCTCTCTCTCTCTCTCCCTCAAAACTGTCCAGCTCACTCCATCATCCCTATATCTCTTCAAAATTTGCTTTCATTAACAACCCTCCATTTTTGATATAATTTATACGGATTTTTTTTTTAAATACAAGTCAGAAAAGGTTTTACTAATTTTTAAAAATTTTATCCCTAAGTCCCTAGGTCTTTAGTAAAAAGAAAATTATTAATGAAATAGTTTTAGGTCATCTAAAGAATCATCTTCATGATACTAATTAGTATCATCAAATAATTAGATTTTTGAATGTATTTTTCTAAAATTTCTATATCTTTAGAAGTGTTGGTATTAGAGCGTAAAATGGGAACGACTGAAAAGCCGCAAATACATGCTCGGTAGATTCGAATAGTGGTTTTGATACTGGTTCTGTGAATCACCATATGATCCCACCACCAATAACTGCTTCCAGACCAATTCTCACTTGAATCGATTTTTTTTAAATATAAATGTTCTCCTATAACGTTGAATACGTGCTTGACCAAAGAGCTATGGGGAGAAATATAATAATAATCATAGTAAATAATTTCTCTCTATTGAAAATAATTAGTGGACAATTTTAAAAATTTGTAGATTATTTTTTTTCTGCTCTCTTTATATAACAAAAAAAAATTCCGCAAGAGGTCAACGTTTTTAAATGAGGAGCTTTATTTAGTTGAGCAGATTTTATTCGTTTACCTATGAAAAGTGGTGAGAGAGAAATGCAACAATAGCTTTTGCAAATGAGGGAAACTTTGATAACGAGCTGTGCGAACGTTGGATGTCCGTCTAACTTTAATACCATACGAGATTTATAGACTCGTCGAAAAATTTATTCCACTTTAAATAAAAAAAAAAGCTCGGACTAAGTTTTTGGTGAAACTTTTTAAATACACACTAAAGAGTGTGTAAATTCCAAACAAAAATTGAATGGAGTGAATCTTAATTTATATTAGAAAATCGGATAGAGGAAGGAATTAATCGATTACTTCTAAAGATGAAACTGAAATTTTGTTCCATTTCGCTGGTAATATAACCGAGAGTATTCGGTGACATGTTAAGATTTCGTGACGTATGGATTTAATAAATGTCAACTTTCTGCTTAACGTGAGGCAAAATCTGATGCTTTTAACATGAACAAAAATTTAGAGAGACTCTTTTTTTTAGAGGAAATTCTGCCTGAACAACTTGGCGAGCAGAAATACCAACGACGAGACATGACTGGTACAATACTGGTTCTGACTTGCCTTCTATTGGGACCTGACTTATCTGATACATAAGTTGAAAATTAAATCAATAACAATAATCTGACATTGAAAACAATAAAAGTGTGTGTTACTTCCTGGCAAATATGATCACCTGTATTTTGAGACTTATGTTGGGTCCCCACTTGTCAGATACAAAAATTTTATTGCATTGACTGAAAGGTTATAAAAATGGGTGGTATGGCATAGTTCGCTTTGCAAAACGAACCTATAAAAGACGCGACCCTTGCCTAATTAGTCAGTCCAGGAAACGCCTTCAACTTAACCAGTCTTCAAGTCACTACCGATTCGCAACTTTGCGTCAGTCCAGAACCGCGACCACGTTAACTAGTTGTGTATTGTCATCGAGTTTATTCTTCGACTCCAGTTCCAAAAATCTCTTCAAGTACCAAGTGCCTTCTTCGACTCTCGTATTAGTCAAATTCATTCAAGGAGATAATTTCTACCACGGGAGCCATTTCTCTTATTTTTCTAAGGACTGCGTTACCTCGACAATCAACGTCAAATAAATAATTCGGTCACTCCTAGGCCGAAGGGTATTTAATCTATTTTGCATCGACACCTGGACTCTGAACCTTTCACTTTGGCTGGCCCGAAAACAATTTGAGGGAAATCTACTGCATTTTCTGATTTCGCTAGACAAAGGCATTTCCTCGACCCCCCACTAAATGAGGTAACAAATACTTTTGAGTTTTGTCCCCAATTTAAATTCTCCATTAATTTCACAAATTTCTAATCTTCATTGTTTCTGAAGACATCTGGATCTACTTTTCGTCCCTCATTAATTTTTCCAAGCAGAAAAATTAATTCCTGTTGATGGCAGATTCAGGTGCTTCCATTTTGAAGGAAGAGGAATTTTACATTAAAGAGAACTAAACGTCGATTAATTTTGAAACGGGAGTTAATATAATTAAGGGTTAAAAACAATTTAACATACCAATGCTGCTCTCTTTCGGAGAGGTAACATTAAAAATCATTTTGCAGAAAGGAAAATATAGTATTAATATAGCAATATCAAATTCCATTAGTTAATAATGTTCTTTATAAACGATTGGTTGAATTAATAAAATTCTGATCATCAAGTCAAGTGTTTTATTCATCACAGTCTTGTTCCAATATTGATAATTAACTCGAGGAATGCTAGAAAAATGTTATAAGCTCTCTGTTTGAATAATTTAATAAATCAATTATTTAGACCCGGCTGATAATTTTAATTCACACGATAATTAGTAAATTAACTAAGCGAGTTATTGAACACCGGATTGTGGAATTTATATTTCGAAACACGAAGTTGCGAATGGTTGGGACCCTAACAGCATCCGGATATTTAGGACTTTGGATTTTTCAATTTTCGTCGTCAACATTAAGGAACCCTTTTTTTCTTATTTAACTACTCGGATTCGATTAATATTATTTTTCGTACTGACATAATTTATTGTTATAAAAAGTCTAAAAAAACAAATTAAAAAGAAAAATCCATTATCAGAAGTGAATGATCAGCTGTAGTATCACTGGCTCCTGAGGTTATTAAAAGCGCTGTCAGGCTGTGAATTTGCACGCGGTATTCAACGATTTACGGCCGGTTAGCCACCTAATTGAGAAAACCCAGGGAGTTTCCGGTTTTGTCGAGGGAAAACACTAGCTTTTCACCCACACTGTGGTGCATAGTCTCGCTCCTAACAACGAAAGATTAATTGCTTTAATTTCCGAGACATGATTAATCACAATTAACAGCTCGGCTACGGGAAACGTCTAGCTTCGGCAAAGGATTAAAAAAAAAGAAAAAAAGAAACCCCTACAGGAAAGTCAAAGAAAATTTCATACAGCGTTGGGTATAGTTCTATTCAATTGAGATAGCCTTGATAATTTTTGAAAAAGAAATAAGAGAAACAGACTGGTGCACAATATATATTTGAAAATATGCCGAGTACAGCTTTCGAAACAATGTTTTTCGCAAATTAAGAGATTGCAATAATAACCTTAATGTTCCTTGGAGTATCCGACGCAAATGAAATGAAGCGGCCCTGAGGGCGAAATTACTTTGCCACTTTCCGTGGTTATTTATCGTCTCCTTATTACCACCGAGCAACTTTTCAACCCGATTCCTTCTCATTCCAACACAACGTTTCCTTTAACGATGTCGTGCTACTCTCATTTTCTTCTTTAACTAATTTCTATGACTCGATTTCCCCTACAAAAACTCTTCATATAAATTATTATCATCTATAGATCGTCCCTTGGAAATATAATTTTTTCCCTCTTCTCTCAAATTAATGAAATTAAAATTTTACAAACTTTAGATCCAATTTTAGTATTTTTCGGTTTTTACTCCACAATTGTTTTATAAGTTTTTGACATGTCTGTCCAGATTTTATTATTATTTTCATTTATAAACTTTGATTCATTTTTTTTAAATTCAAGTCAGTTCACCTGTCACTGACGTCTCTTATATTTTTTAGCAGAATAAAAATAATAATTTTTTAAAAAGTCTGCTCTTTTGGAAAATAAAAAGAATTTTGTAGTCCAAGCTTTTTAAAGAACGTCTAGACTAAATTGTAACATTTTAAAAATTGATAAAGAAAGAAAGACTGACTTCGTAACTTGATGTGGAATATTAAATTTTTTAAATTTAATACAATTTTCAATACAATTTATAAATTTTTTTAAATCTTATAATTTAAAAATTTACTCTTTCTCTACAATAAAAACACTGGTAGAGAAAATTTCTTCAACAATTCGAATCTTAATTGACTGGAAAAATTTATTGACGTCGAGTCATGAATGTACATTTAGATAGCCATCACAAAAACTGTAGTGATTCTCAGTGGGACACCCATCCAAGTACTAACCGCACTTGAAGTGGCTTAACCTCCGTGATCGCAAGCAACGGGATTCCACCAACCGAGCTATACCATCGGTTAATTTTTCGTTACTACAATAGGTTATAACAAAAATAAAAAAAAAACGTCCAAATATTGAGCAAAGTAAAAAACCTTGACAAGATGTAAGAAAAAGGATAAATTTTACCAGAAGAAACAAGTAAATCTATGGACGAATACCAACAGAAGAATAGTGAGGCTGAATTTCAAGTTGTGTCGGCTTCGAAAGTGTGGTGGAAGTGCGCTTAAGAAGTACCCAAGGGTATATAGGGATCCAGTGCACCGCATCGAACAAAAGGTTGATGCAATACTGAAAAGGAGTATGGGAGTGCAGCAAAAAAGCAGGAACTATTGCAAATAAATAACTGTGCTGAGTAGCACTAGGGGTTGAGGTTAAAACTCTTAAAGGGGGAGGCGAGAGAGGGAGGGATCGAATGAAGCGAGAATTCGATGAAAGAGAGACTCCAAAAAAAAGTGGAAGCGTAGGGGTGGTGCTTCC
The DNA here is from genome assembly GCA_032872505.1 of Leptopilina syphax. Taxonomy (NCBI): domain Eukaryota; kingdom Metazoa; phylum Arthropoda; class Insecta; order Hymenoptera; family Figitidae; genus Leptopilina; species Leptopilina syphax. The sequence continues at coordinate 3,368,063 of CM065474.1, read as the reverse complement.
TATCGAACTTTATATAGGGTTCCCCGTTTCAGGAGAAATATACTGGAACTAGAAATGAACCGATTGGGCACTACCCTCTCGATATATATCGAGTGGTGGGTAGGTAGCCTCAGGCACAAGAAAGGTCGCGAGGGAATGAGCCGTTTTCCGAAAGCGTGAACCTCGCCACACGAAAATGACTTGCCAGGTCAAGTGCTTTTGTAGGCGAAAATCAACCCAGTCACAATGTTGTGCTTATTTTCAAAAGAAGCCCTATTCAATATATATAGTGAATTCGTTTTCAGGAGCGTGATTTTAAATTGGTTACTTCTGAAAATAAATCACAACTGTAAAAATAAACTTGTCTGGAACTTTGTTTATTTTTATAAAAGGGGACCATTTAATATATTAGGTTTATCAAGAATACTCGAGATAAATTTCCAATTCTAACAAAGTTATAAAATATTAGTTTACTGCACGCTCTAAAACCTTTAAGTATTTATTAATTTTATAATATACTAAAATTTTACATACTGAATATGTAAAATATTTCTCTATCCAAAGCCAAAGTTATTTCAAAAGATATTTATTGGTATAAAATTTTTATTTTCGGTTATTCATATTCTATTTTCCTGATATACTGAAATGTACTATCGATAAAAAATAAATATTTAAATTTCTCATTACAAACTAATTTGTTTATAAAATTTTAAAAGAGTTGATGGACGAAAGTCGATAAACGATGAAACTTTTAGATGAAACAATTAATGTTTTCTCTCTCCATTCACTGAGGATTTAAATAAATCGTCAATTACTAAAAATAATCTTTATGAAAACCTGTCCCTTAAGATCAGAATCTTCCGCTTTGTGAATAAATCAGGTATGGATGCCGGACAATTTGAATATATGTTTGGTTTCATGCTGAGGCATAACATTTTAATTGAAAAAAAATACTTACAAAAATTCGTTGTGGGAATTAGGATGGGAAACCGGTGCACCCCCGTGTGGAAATTGCCCGACTTCGCCTTATTTGAAAAAGGGCACTGATGAGGATTTAGTGAGGCCAACCACACTAATAATGTCTAGATAGGTAATAATAGGGCACTGACTAGGATGCCTTCTTTTTCCAAATAAGAAAATCTAGCTAGATCTATTTATGCCCTTATTAAATATTTCAATCAGGCTCTGACTAGAATGCCCTTTTTGTCTGAACAGGGAAATCTATCTGGTATCTATTTATGCCCCTATTAGGTATTTTAATTAATTTTCAATTTCATTGAAAAATACTAATTTCTAAATAATAAGCAATGAAATTAATCAGAAAAATAGTTCTAAACGCATATTAAAATACTATTTAAAGTTCAAAAACTATTTGAGCAAAAATATTTACGATTTTAAAAATTCGAAATATTGCACTTTTTCTCACAAGCGCTAAAGAAATGTTCTGTTTAGTATATAAGGACGATGAGAAAGTAGATTCATAGCGTGCGAGTTAGTGTTAGGTATACGTTAGTGTTAGTGTTAAGTTAGTCATAGGTTGATTGGTCGAAACAGTGTTGTTTACATGTGTGTTTGTTCAGTAACTTGTTCAGTATTACTGGCGCAATATTACGCCTGTCGTATATTTTTGCTTTGGTATTTAGAAAAAACTAATGAGGCGCTAAAGAGGCCCTCTAGTTAAATCCCCACATTCTGCTTTTCTATTCAGGCAGTGACAAGGCAATCTAGTTAGAACCTCTCTATCTTTCCACATCATCACCTGATATTTCAAGCGTGACGAAATTAGACGGGTCCTGACTAATTTTCCTAGTTTGCGCCTTACTAAACGAAAGGACGTCTATTCAGGGCCTTACTAAGTCCTATTTTCAATTTCTACACGGGCCACGTTGATGGCCAGATGATAACTAAATAGTATGGGAATTCCTATCAGTATCCTTGATGTTTAATTTACTAAAAGTTTAGAATTTAGAAAAGAGTAACTAGAAAATGGTTTGCGGGATGGGATGTTTGTAATTAATAAACATTTAATTCCCTTATAAGTTTCAATTTTTTTTCAAAATTGAAGCGTAAACATTACAATAATTATATTTTCGCTCACCGCTAAACTTATCCTACCACCTCCACTTTGTACAGATGGGCCTTGTTTAATTGTTTTGTCTTGATCACCTCGATTGTAGTTTTCAATAATTCTTCGCTTGATCCCTTGAGATGTCGATTATTTTAAACACAATTCTTACGCCCGTGATTTTACTCGTGTTAATTCTACGTTTGTGTTGATTCTTTCTCACCACTATCGATTAACCGAGCTGTTAAAATTTGCCTTAATTAGTGTATGAAACTAAATTAAGGGGTTACGCCACCCTGAACGCATGAAAATCGGATGGTTTTTTAGGAATTTTTTTGACAAAACTGTTTGAGATAGGACTTCTTTACATTTATTGATGCTTTAGTACATATATTGAGCTTTATAAATATTTTTAAAAAAATTGTTTTTAATTAAAAATGGCGGAAATATAACTATTGGCGTGGATCAATTTTTCCGGAGCACTCCTTGATGGTGTACATGATTGGCAGTTTAATTTTTTTCTGAAACAAGTAAAACAATATTTTTCTTAAAAAGTGATAAATTTTGAACAGAGTGACGCTAAGAACGCGTCTTTTTATTATGAATGACTGATTAATACTGCCCTGAATGAACTGCGATGTCAATTTTTATACCAGAAACTATATTTCTGTTGGGAGGGAAATTCTGCAACTATGACATTCCTCAGGGATCGTTGTCCCGTGTTGAAATAATTTATTATTTCTATATTTCGAAGGAGTACCCCTTTGGATCGCTTTTGCTGAATTTGTTTTCTTTTGAATTATGCAAATCGATAGTATATTAATCCATGTTTGACAAAGACAAACAAAATGACTTGTAATAATTGTTGCTTCATTATTTGGCAATCATTATTAATCTTTTTATATTTGTGACCCTAGGGTTAACAACCTTGCAGCAATACGTTATTGAACTTATTCTGTTAGGATTCCCAATCAGCAAAAAATTCTAAACTTATTTTATTATTAGCGTCAAAAATAAAAGCCATTTTCTAAAATTCAGTATGATGTTCCTTTGCACCAGTGTAGCTTGCAATACATAAGTAAATATCCTTTTATTAAGGGTATATATCTTTTGTATGATGGAGGAGTATACGCTCAGGTACGAAGAAAACGAGTCTAAAGGGTATTCACTGGATGAAATATACATAATCTTTTAAGAGAAATTTTTGATCAAGTTATATTTCTATTTATCAAATATAAATTTAACTATATACATCAAGAAGTCTCACCTGGCATTTTTGGAATTATTTTCAAAATATGAATTATAATTCAATAAATCTTATTTATTTACTACTTACCTTGTCCTAATGTCATCCTTTCGATTAAATTAAATCAAGCGCTAGTTTAGATAATGTTGTATGTTCTGATCAGATCAACAAATTATTTCCTAATCCAATAAATAAAGATTGAAAACTTTAAGACACAACCCTGCAGTCACAATGAAATACGCAAAATATTTTCCAAAACTTATATTTAGATGGAATTTTATACTTTCGTCTTTAGTACAGTTTATTAGTTTTCCAATTAATCAGGAATAGAGAAATTGACAAATTTCAGTGTCAACGTGAATGTTGACATTCTCCGAACTGCATACCCTACAGCGTTATATGGATAAACAAGCTCCGGGGAATGAGAGAAACTGTTAGCTTCCATTTTTGTCAATCATGACTTTACCGATAAACGTTCAGCTCCCCGCAGTGTTTCAAATTCTTATTAAACATTTAATATCGATGTAAACGAGAATTGATTGGAAAAATATTTTTTGACGATTTCAGCTTTAACAAATATTGGAAGTAATGTAAATAAAAATTAAATTATCAAGAAAAATTTGACTTAAATCTGTTTTTTAAGTGTCCTCTTTTCTACATATAAAATCTTAAAAACCATCGTTTTTGACACATCTCTTTTCTGACCCAACAACGTATCGCCTGCTGCTTCATAGAGGCGCTAAACGTTTTATCGCGTCGCCAGTACGATTATCGACTTATCGCTCGACATTTCGAATTATCTCTGAGGGCTGATATAGTCAAGTTACGGGAATTCCTCTCTCATATAATATTACGACGATCGGGATGAAAATTGAAAATGTCAAAAATCTTTTTTTTAATATTTTACTGCAATATTATTAATTGTGTCAAGTTGTCAATCAATGGAATAAAATTTACAGTTTTCCTTAGTTTCCATTGGTTTCGTTATAAATATTATAGTCATGATTATAAAAATAGTCTTTGCTGACAAAAATTGTGGACATTGTAGATAAAAAAAATCAGGAGAAGATGTATGGTCGTTAGGTGCAATAATATCGCGAAAATAAATTTTAATCTAATAGCAAAAATGTACTCGAATAGAAACACGATATACTGATATAATTCGGTCAAATGGAAGTTCGGATAAATAGAAAATCGATTACACAGATTTCTGTCAAATGGAAATTTTATCAAATATCCGAGTAACAGCATTTAAACAAATCCTATCGATTCTATAATCGTTTCCTATTTTAAAACCAGAATTTAATTTTTTGAATTGAGTATTTCACACTTTTTTGTGGAATATGTCTATGATGATTGTAAGAAAACTCATTTCTCTCTTGAGAAATAGAAAATGAATTTTCAAACTAGATTAACGTTCATAGTGACAAAACCGCAAAATGAATTCGCTGTTAAATCGCGTCTCTATGCCATTGTTTTAATTTCAATTCAAATATTTTTCAAGTGATTTCATTCGTGGTCATTTATTGGCGACTACGAACTGAAATTTATCGGTCTGCACATAGTCTATACTACACAGGTGATATTTTTCGTCCTTTTATTTTCACCACAAGCCCTCCCCAACTTTTTCCCACTCTCATCCACTTCCGCTCTTTATTTTCTATACGCGTACTATCGTTTTTTAACGAGCCACCCCCTTACAGTTCTCCACCTCTCTTATTCCAATGCCCCATGACGCGCCATTTATGCACTGCTACGCTTTTGCCTAGTCTATGTGCCAAAATTGTCGACATCGATCGAAACTTTGACATTGTTCTCTGATTGCGTTAAAACCTAGTTAAACGCACATTGTTCATACTGTTTCAGAAATAGTTTTTTTTTAAACTAGATTACATTTTTGGGAAACAAATATTTATTTATAAAAAAGAGAAGAAGAGGGAAAATTTTTTTAAAAGAGAATTGAGTCGCTAACAAAATACAGTAGATTAAATGTTAATCCCTTTTTATTCTTCTTGAAAGTTTTCTCGACACTATATAGAAAGTCTTCATAGTATACACAACAGCTGACGCTATCAACTCGAGTGTGCCAACTTCGCGTTCTAAGCACTGCTTGAATGCAGGCTCTTCTATCCATCTGTCTGCACTTGTTAAGAATTGTATATACGAACTTGAATCTCCACACCTGAAAAATACTAACTTATACGAATTTTGTGTGAAAAGAAGTAAATTCGATTGTACTTGTCAGAATTTCGACTAATTCTAGATGATATAAATTCTTTTGTTCTGGTCGACCCAGAAAAAAAACCATCATCTTTGGTTAGACCTTTCTTTTCCTATGGAACCACCGTCTGGCTTTAAACTTCGTGGGACAAAGACCCTGGTATTTCGATTATCTCTTTTGGTCCTAGCACCAGTCGTTGAACTGGTGGAAAATTTCTCGTTTCCGGCCTGCTCACATAGGAACCGAATCTGAATTCTTTGATTCCATTCTTGTTGTTTGTTAGTTTTGGTCTTTGGATTACTAATTCTCATCAAGGATACTGATAGGAATTCCCAAACTTTTTCGTTGTCATCTGGTCATCTTGGTCTGTATTAGACCCTACGAAGGACACAAGCAATACGAACCCTTGAACAATAGCCTTTGTTAATGAGGATTAACTCCGAGAACCCAGGTAGTATCTTCTTTATTCCTTCATCACATGGAAGACTATAGATAAAAGTATTGAAACCTAAGCGATACTCAGACCTGCAAAGGATTACCACAAACAATACGAACCCTTGAACTTTGTAAATGAGGATTAACTCCGAGAACCCAGGTAATATTTTCTTTCTCCCTTCATTGAATGGAAGACTATAGATAAAAGTATGAAACTTGAAGGATTTCTCAGACCCTACGAAGGATTACCCCAAACAAACCCTTGAAGCCTTATTATTGTTAGAATCCTGTATCTAGCAAGTGACCTTCTTTAGTGGGTGGTCGGGGAAATGCCCTTGTCTAGCGGAATCAGAGAATGCAGTAGATTTCCCTCAAATTGTTTTCGGGTTAGCCAAAGTTAAAGATCCGGAGTCCAGGTGTCGATGTCAATTAGATAAAACACCCCTCAGCCTAGGAGTGACCGAATTATTAATTTGATGTTGATGTCGAGGTAATGCAGTCCTTTGAAAAACCGATATGGTCCCCGTAGTAGAAATTATCTCCTTGAATGAATTTGACTAAGACGAGACTAAAAATCCCACCGCTGCCACCGTTATAACGAAAAAATCACAAAACAGCAAACAATCCCACCGCTGCCACTGTTATAACGAAAAATTCGTAAATCATAAAAAAAATCCCACCGCTGCCACCGTTATAACGAAAAATTCAAAAGTCCCACTGCCACTGATGACACCTTTTAGTTGTTTTGATGAGTAAGTCTAAACCAATGTAAGCCAGAGACAATACACAACTAGTTAACTTGGTCGCGGTTACTGGACTGACGCGAAGTTGATTCGGTAGTGACTTGAAGACTAGTTAAGTTGAAGGCGTTTCCTGGACTGACTAATTCGACAAGGGTGGCACCTTTTATAGGTTCCATTTGCAAACGGAACTACGTGATACCACCCATTTTTATTACCTTCGGGTAATCACAAAATGCAGGTGATCATATTTGGTATCTGCTATCCAAAGACTTCGGATCAATATTGCTTTGATTACAAGAAAATAAGGATTCAGATTTTAATTTTGCAAAATATTTTTTATAAATATAAATACATCGCGATGACATGAGAGTAATTAATTTTTGTTGCAAAAGTGTGCAACGAATCACAATTTCTACTCAGTTTCCTTCTAATAACATGTCTTTAATTCCCACCAAACTTGATAAAGTTTAAATCGATATGTGGCACTTGCCTACTAGATCGATTTTATTAAAACGATACTCTACGATCCCAGCTGAAAAAAATCGTCTGGATTTTCCCATGGACTTTTCAGGTAGAAATCCATATGGAGATTTGAAACTATCCACATGAAATCCGCATGGATTGCCATGTGGATTTCCGCATGGATTTTTTTATATTCTTAATAAACTCCAAATATGAACGAAAACCTCTTTAAAAATGCAGAAAGCAGTGAGTGAGACCCCTTCGGGGTCTCAGAATTCGAATTTGATGTTTATTTTTGAAAATATTTAAAAATAGAAGAAATAGAGAATTTCCATGTGGATTTCCATGTGAATTATTTCAAATCTCCTCATGTATTTCTGCGTAAATTTCCATGTGGAAAATCCAGACGAACTTTTTCAGTTGGGATTCGCCCTGGCCACAAATGGATTTACAACTTTTTAAGATGAAGAAGTTTCTTACTTCAGGTTGATGATACCCATTACACTCTCAACTTTTCTAGAAACAACATTAATCTTAACTTGGTTTTCTGTAGTGGTGAATACCTGTTCCGTTAGTTACTTAAGTCCTCCTCTTCGCACCGAGTTAAAATATTTCCTCTCTTTCTCTCTCTCACTTTTTCGCAATTTTATCTCATCATTTTCTTCTCCCTCTATCTTCTATGTTTCCCCGAGAAATTCCATCTCTTTCGAATTGCACTCGAAGACGAAATCGAGGTCCGAGGTTTGTGTGCCTAGCGCTTCCAACTTCCGGTTCAATGCCTCGTTAGTTTTTGGAATTAATTTTCCCCCTTTGAATTTTAGCCAAATCATCATCTTCACCTCTTGTGTCCACTTGGCAGAGAAATTCTCTCAGGGGTTTTGATTGAAGGAATTTCAACAATCCACTCAAATCATTCTCTTGCCATTCTTTCATTGTTCCTAATAACTGAAATAATTATTTTTATAATAGTTTTCTTTTATCCTTAACGAATAGCAATTGTATCTAAAGTTAGAATCTTGTTAAAATGAAACTTTTATTTTGCAAAAAAAAAAAACTGATTTGCAAATATGACTTGTGCTTTTTTTTAGAGTTATTTCATCATTAACGGACAATGGAATGAAGGAATGCTCGTTACTTTTTTTTCTAAAAGGAATTTAAACCAGTTTAAATAGACTGGAATTAAGACCGCTGTAAACTGAAAGGAGTCCTTAGCCACATCTTGAAAAGCTTTACGACTTACAGTTCCCGATACTTCTTTTGAGGGCGATTTACGCAGTCCGCGCTTGCACTCCAGTGTCTATAAGCCAACGAAGTGGTTAAATCCCCTTTTTTACAGTGGACATTTACACTGCTATTCGCTCTTATTTATTTATTACGTCATTCATTTCTTTTTTTCCGTTCTTCGCTCCTTTTTCCACTCACGTTTGTCTTAAAACGAGTGCCGCTTCTCACACTCTCTCAGGTCAACCATTTCGCCCTCTAAAGGCGCGTCCTTTCTTTATCACTTTCTTTTTTTTTACTGGGAACTTTATAAGAGAATAAAATTTCTCGTTCGCAGTTTCATTGAGTGGTTTTACGATTCATCAAACACGAGACAGTTTCCTTTGACCTCAGGCGGTAACGGATTTCACTTTTAGAATCTCTTCACGATTTGAATAAACGGTAAATAAAGAGGGATTAAGAATGGAATTAAAATTGAGACGTTTTTTACTATTTGGAAATTTATTTATGTGGTTTATTATTTATCCATCATTAACTGGATGATTCGACAATCAGGGAGGGTCATTTTTCAAGCTTTCTTTTTAATGATGAGTTCGAAACTACTTATTGAGTTACATATTTATTTATCGACGGTCGGTAATTACCAGCGGTCGGTAAAACAGAACACCGTCACTACCACTGCTTATAGAGTCTTTAATTCAAGACGATCGGTACCAGTGTCTTGACCGGACCAAAACAAAACAGTTTTCATCTTCTTTCTCTTGAATATTCGGGATTCACATCCAAATATATTTCATTATTACTAAAAATTCAAAATTTCATTTTAATTTCAGGAATCAAGAAAGAATTCATACCAACTCCACATAACCTTGGAGTGCGGAATCCAAGGTATCTGTAGGCAGATTTCCCAAAAGTCCCTAAGCAAAAAAAAAAAAAAAAACTGGACATGATATAAATTTCTCATTATGATGTGAAAAAGTTTGTTAAATAGCCAATGTGGGATATTTTTTAGCTTCTTTCCAACTAAAGTTAGCAGTGCGTAAAATTTCGATATGCCAGGCCGATTTCTACATTACCGATTTTCCCAACGTGTAATCTCCTACCGTGTCGAGTAACTTTCTCGACCTCTGCCACCTCATCCCCTCAAACTCTTCTCCTCTTTTCACTCAACCAACACCAACAAGTAAAATTTCAAATCCCCGGAAAATGCTCTTCCCTCGCACATCCTATTAAATTTTTTTACACTCGGGCCACAGTGCCGTACAAAAGCTGCTCAGATTTAAAAGTTTTCTTTACCGAAAGTGTGTACATGAACTCATTATACATATATATCTACTTATGTTCTCTAAAAGCTATTTTTTAAAACAGATTTTGAATGAAATAATTAATACTTTACCAGGAAAAAAAACGTAAATATGGTGAACTTACTTTTTTTATTAGATGTTAGATGTTTTTCGATAAAGTTTAACTGACAAGGAATATCTTTAAACAAAAATAGATGGCTTTTAATTTTTAACAAAAATTAATTATTCAAAAAAAATGTGTAGGCAAAATGGAACATTAGAGGACAATTTCTTGAGACTATGAAAGAAAAAGTTGTTGTTTCTCCCAGTGGAGTAATCGACTTTTGTAATTTAATCAAAATCAAAAACGTATATTCCGTAAAGCTGCACTTTACCATGTAGCAAACTAATTTGTCGGTAAATATTAAAAATCTTGTCATTATATAATAAAAAATTTTCTAAATTATTTGTTTTAATGTCAGTTGTGTTGAAAATTTCGTGTAAAGAGTCTATTGTATCCGGTAATTTTGAAAACGCTTTCCTTCGCGCATAATTCATGTTATTTCTTATTTTACGAACATCGTCAATGTCTCCTTTTTTCAATTCTTTGTGTAAAATTTTTGATAAACACTGGGACGCAATTAGCTGCGATAATCTTCTATTTTGAGAGAGTTAACTCTGAGAAGAGATACCAGGATGCGTTCCCCTTGCGGAAACTTTCTGCTATCTTGGAGAGATACATCGACCTCCATGTTCAAACTAACAATGTTCAGGTGCCCTTGGATATCATAAACGTCGCATCAATGCTTCGGCAATTGTAACTATGTAACTAACGAAGGTGGTTCAGGGTCCATCTTGGCCTTGTTGTCCTGTTCTAATTCAGAAATTACAAGCGAGGTTCCAAAATCTGCTGAATCTTCAAAAACCTAGGTCACCAAAAGACTTTAGTGGTTTATTAGAAAAAACTTCTTAAAATGATCTTTTTTCATCACAATCGTTACGATTGTAAAAAAAAGATTAGGGGGTACCCTAATGTGAAAAGAGGATTTTCGTTAAATTTAATTACGAACTAAAATCTTCTGTTACATCGAAAAATGTCCACAAAGCATTTTTCAAGAACTGACATAAATCCTAAAACTGTCATTCTTTTTATTTCGAATCCATTAAACTCTCCACTCTTCTGAAGTATGTCCAACTAGACGAAACCATTAAGCTAATATAGTAATCCAACTGATTAAAAGATTTCTTTTTATTTAAGGAGAAAGAAGAAGAAGAAGTGATTTTGATCAGAGCGCTATTTACTATATAGTTATATCTACCCGGACGTTCTCTCTCCTATTATCGCTTGGCACGTAGGGGGTACGCTGAGGGGCGATTTTAACAAGAAGCCTGACTCCTCCTACCACAGCCCGAATCGCGTTTTCATGCCATCAAAATCGATTCGCTGGCGTTAGCCTTTTTGTCCCATTCCGCAATGTTCGAGGACACTTAATCTTTTATTGGGATTTAAAAATTTTTTTTTAGTCAGGTGTGCGTGGTAAGTTTTGTAATTCCTTGTTTTTTTGCCACAAAATTCCCCTAACAATCATTGCTTCATATTTAGATATTGAAGTATTCTCGAAAATTCACTCTTGTCAAGAACTGTTGAAAACTAGTTTTCGAAATTGCTCGGGAAAACGTTTTGTAGAATAAGTTGTGTTTACCGCACGTAACGCCTCTTGAGAATTTAGTAAAGGTCGGTACTTGAAGTTAGTTTTCGAACAAAGAGGCCTCGTGAAAATGAAATTATTACATGGAAACAAGTACTCTGCGCTGATAACAGTTTTCTAACAATTAGATTGTAATTACTATTTTTTTAATCATTTGGAAGTTTATATCAATCATCTATTTTCCGTTAATAGAAAATGGGTTTTGGGTATATATTGAATATGAGTTCCATTATGATGCACGTCCAATCACTTCGACTCGATTACGAATGGCAGGAAATGGTCTACACCCTATACCTTCGATTCCCTGTCGAGTCTCGGAAAACAAATGGATGTTCAGATTTGCCTGCTTCCGTTGTTTAGAAAGGGATAGAAACAGAAAAAAAAATTGTCTCTACTTCTCTCTCTTGCTCACTTGCAGTCTCTACAAACCACTTGTCTTCCTTCGAAGTACCCTTTATCGGGAAGCTGTCAAGTTACTTTTGAAGGTCCCTCTGCGCATGCAGAGTAACGCAAACAAATTATCTCTCGATGACTTTGAGAAGGGGAGTCCGTTCTTGCAGTTCACTTTAACTTCCTGTCTCTCCGGACTTGCGGAGAAAGTTATCAATTTCGATTCTCTCTCCATCATACTATATGTTCTGTTCTAGAATTTGCGATAAAAGAGCATACTTTTAAATCTTCTTCTTTGTCATGAAAATTCAAAATGGCGGATCCAAAATGGCGGATTTTTAATAAAACACTATTGAGAGGTTTTTCTCGTCACTGATAAAGAATTTAAATAGATTAAAAAAATTCCCACTGATTTTGATAATTAGAAAAACGACACTACCAAACTGTTATTTTTAAGATAGATTTTCGAAAGTTCCAAGAAGAGATTTTAAGGGATTAGAACATCCTATCTTGGGCTTAAGCAGAGACTTTCGTTTCGGAACTTCCGTCACTTTTACGATCATGAATACGAGTCTCCTTTAATTAAAAAAAAAGTGACACGAACAGTTTGTGTCTAAAATTAAAGAATGTAATGAAAATCGACTTCGTAGAGGAAAAGTCTCATCGAAAATCTACTTTCAATTAATTATTTACGAAATCAAAGACATATGTCTCATCTTGGAAATATCTATTTTAAAAATAACACATGATGGATTGTTGGATAAATCGAGAATATTGGAACTAAAAATATTAGAGATATATTAAAAAAGGCTTTTCAACGCTTCACGACAGGGACCACAATATCAGATTGAAATCCAATACGAAAGCTCCCTTTCTTTATACTCGAGCCCATTTTCGATCATGTTATGAGACAAGCCAAGTGTTTCACCTTTCGGCATTCTTTTTTCGTCAATGTCATCAACGACCAACACCCTCGAGGATTAACGACATTCTGAAAAAATTTGTCTTCAAAACAAAAACACATTACTCATACGATGATTTATTTTTTTATATAGGAGAAATCAATTTTAATTTAGAAATTTTGGTTTAGACTTACTCATCAAAACAACTTTTAAAAGGTCGATATTTTAGGAATTTTTGCTGAGAAAACTATTGATTATTTCAATTTAAAAGTTAATGTATATATGAAGGGTACTTTGGACTTTATTTTTACTTATTTTATTTATGAAAATAATTACTCACACGATGATTTATTTTTTTATATAGGAAAAATCAATTTCAATTTAGAAATTTTGGTTTAGACTTACTCATCAAAACAACTTTTAAAACGTCGATTTTTTAGGAATTTTTGCTGAGAAAACTATTGATTACTTCAATTTAAAAATTAATGCATATATGAAGGGTACTTTGGACTTTATTTTGACTTATTTTATTTATGAAAATAATTACTCACACGATGATTTATTTTTTATATAGGAAAAATCAATTTTAATTTAGAACTTTTGGTTTAGACTTACTCATCAAAACAACTTTTAAAAGGTCGATTTTTTAGGAATTTTTGCTGAGAAAACTATTGATTATTTCAATTTAAAAATTAATGTATATATGAAGGGTACATTGACTTTATTTTGACATATTTTATTTATGAAAATAATTACTCACGCGATGATTAATTTTTTATATAGGAGCAATCAATTTTAATTTAGAACATTTGGTTTAGACTTACTCATCAAAACAACTTTTAAAAGGTCGATATTTTAGGGATTTTTGCTGAGAAAACTATTGATCATTTCAATTTAAAAATTAATGCATATATGAAGGGTACTTTGGACTTTATTTTGACATATTTTATTTATGAAAATAATTTTTTTAAAACTTCTATAAAGAATTTGCGAAAGCTCTGACTTACATTGGTTTAGACTTACTCATCAAGACAACTAAAAGGTGTCAGCGGTGGGACTTTTGGATTTTTTCGTTACAACGTTGGCAGCGGTGGGATTTTTTTTTGCTGTTCATAAAGAAATTTCACTACCAGTGAGGTGGACGAAGAATGTAGTAAGTTCATGACCAATCTAATCAAGTTCGAAACCTTATTTTAATTTCCAAACAGATTTGTGACTCAGGACAAATTAATTTCATCATTTGAACATTTTATATTACATTATAATTTAATGCACCTCACACGGGAAGTGACAAAATATGTTTAGATAAATAAAATTTCAGATCCCCTTAAGAAATTGTTATTAAAATTTCAACAAGAAACATCGTCTAAAATTATTTTATTTTTTAAGAAAAAAGAAATTTCCCTCCCCTCATGAAAAATGGAAAGTGGACTCACAGTGAAAGTGTAAACACGGAAACATTTGACTTTAACGATAAAGTATTTTCCACTCTCGACGAAAAGAGTCTCAAGGGTGTAAGAAAAATTTTTGCCAACATCTAAAACTGCTTGAACCTGAAGTCACATTTCGAGGAAACTGGTACGGTTAATCAGTCGTAAATGGGATCATGTGATGAGCTTAGAGCTTGGATGAGGACGAAACCTTGGGCATCGTGCGCGCACACACCAACCATCGAAAGATATCGTTTTCTAGAAGGGCAAGTACATTTCTGGGTAATCTTGCCTGGGATGTGAGACTTTTTTATGGTTAGTGCTAAAACCTCGCCAAATGTGAGAGAAGGCCGAGGAAAAAGAAAAGGAATAAAAGTAAAATGAAAGGAAAGGGAAGAGAGAGAGAGAGAGTTCCGGGAAAACAGCCAAGGCGGTAAGATTGCCTCTTTTCTAATTTATAACTAGGTGAGGCTCGCCTTAACAATTTACGCCTTACCCTATATACCTTTGACTACCACTGTAACAAGCTACGACCTACGACGTCGAGGCTGTTGAGAGAAGAGATTGGCCTCACCAAATACAATATATATACTTGTTTCCCTTTTTTTTAAACTCTGTCCTTTTCTTTTTCGATTTGTTCTACTCGAATTCAAAGAACGTACGTCTTTCTGTCGACACGAATGGTTGGAATTAGATTTATAGTTAACTTTTCATTAATTTTTTTTCTTCAATTTCTATAATGTTTCGTAGATTTTTTAAAATTACAATTTTTAAACTCTAGGTTTTTCTTTCGATTTTCAGCTTAAAAAAGTTTTCTATTCAAATTAGTTTGATGTGTGCCACTTACTTGTCTTATCATTCTGTCAAAATAAATTCGGTTTTACGCTAAGTGCTTATTGACACAACCTACTTCACTCTTTTTTAAAATCTTTAAAAAATTGTCAAACTACGTTTCAGAAAAGACTTTTGATGTAAATTTAATTTCTCCAATGTTACAAGATTTTCGTACAATCTAGACTTGGGGAAAATCTGCAATTTTTGAAAAATTTAAAATTTTGCAAAATCAACTTTGGGGTCAACAAATATTTAATTATATTTTTGTTGACCCCAAAGTTGATTTTGCAAAATTTCAAGTCAATTGCAAAATTCTTTTTTTTCTTTGCAGCAAAAAACCTCAAGAATATTGTCCCATGAGAGAAGAAGAATTAAATTAAAATAGATGATTAAGAAAACTGACAGAAATACGAATACAAATTTACAACAGAAGGATTTTATGATTCATCTAAAAAGTTGAATTCGATTTTTTGATTTTCACTCAAGAGAAATGATACATTTACTTCTGCCGAATAAGATTTTAATTTCAACCAAAAAAATACGTTAGTCGTCCTATAAGAAAAATATATTAATTGAGGGGCTGGATGCTATAATGTGTTACGCGTCATGTTACGCGTTTGCTCAGTAAATTGCGCGTAACTATTTAATTCAAATAAATTATATTTGCTTTAAATAAAACATTTCTTTGGGTCTTGAAATGATAGAAAATGAATATTTAATTATAAATTCAAACATGAAAATTTTTTTCTATTAAAAAAAAATTATTTAATGATGAGAAGAGTCCAAGCTTCGTCTTTCCTATCGGAAAAAAACGGACGGTTGGAGTTTTCTATCATTAAAATAGTAACTTTAAACATGTACCTGAAGTGAAATGGCTGAAACAGAAGAAACACAAAAATTAACGAGAGAGAAATTTTAATTCAACATAGCGACACTGAAAAAAAACATTCACATACAGAAAAAAAATTATATTTTCCTACCTAAACCGAGTGAACGAAAAAAATCACACATTCCACACCTCCGGAGGTGTGTGGCCCCGGTGCAAACCTAGGGATCCGTCCCGGGACCGGTATCCGTCACCTGAGCTCAAATTGTCTCATTTTCATTGAAAAAGTAAAAGCAAAAAAAGAGTACAATGATCAATGAAATCCTGAAATAATTAGCAAGTTTCAAAAGTTTAATTTTACAAACCCGAAAGTTTGTATAATTGAAAAAAAATTGAAAACTACTAATTTCGACAGATTAATTTCTGAAATAGAGATCATTTTAGAAATTAATAATTTCAGGTTGTGTCGCTATGTTAGTAGGGGGAAAAAGCACTCACCGTCGCGGATTCCCACGACGGAGCGATAATAATTAAATTAAAAATAAGTTTAAATAAAAAAAAAATTCTAAGTGAAAATAAATAAAAATTAAATAATGAATTAAAATAAAAAAAATTTTTTAATAAATTATTTAATTGAAAAAAATAAATGATTTAATTAATGATTAAAATAAAAAAAAATTAAAGCTATTTATTAAACTTACAGCGGTCAGTCTCAGCTTATACCCGATCTCCATCCTGG
Organism: Leptopilina syphax; assembly: GCA_032872505.1. Taxonomy (NCBI): domain Eukaryota; kingdom Metazoa; phylum Arthropoda; class Insecta; order Hymenoptera; family Figitidae; genus Leptopilina; species Leptopilina syphax. The sequence continues at coordinate 3,351,578 of CM065474.1, read as the reverse complement.
AGCGGCACTCGTACGATGTCATCTTGGGCACCAAAAAAAATTACACTCACCCCCGGTTTCAAAAATATTCCGACCACTCCCGAACCACGTGTCAAAAATTAAAAAAAAAGGATGGACACTTTTTATTACATAAACGATCGCGGTTTTAAATATTACGAACACTCCCGTTATTATAAAAGGGTAAAAATTATTTTATATTAAATTCGCAAAAAAAAAATGTTTTTCCCTAAAATTCGTTTCAATGATTTTTAATAAAAATTTCTCCAAAAAATCCAATTATTAAACTAAAATTTTGACAATATTTTAACATGAACATTCAATTATTTTCCAAACAAATAAAAATTTCACAGTAATTCAATTATTGAAAATAGAATTTGCATAAATTTTATCGAAAAAATCAACTGATTCAAAATTTGACATTTAAATTCTTCGCAGTAATTCAATTATTTTCATAAATTTTAAAATTCTTTTCAGGGATTTAATTATTTTTACAATTAAATAAAATCATTCGGGAGAAGTCAATTATTTTCAAAAATTTTAATAAAATTCATTGCAAATTTAATAATTGAATTCTTTTGACGAATTTTAAGAATATTTTTAGAATTTTTACAATTTTCAAGCAATTTGATTGAAATTGTATTAAAAATATAATTGAAATTCTGCAATGAATTTTATTATTTCTGAAAATAATATTGAATTATTAATAGAAGAAGATTATAAAAAATTTGTAAATAATTAAATTCTTGTGAAATTTTTATTAATTATAACAATAATTAAATGTACAATTTTATTAAAATTGTTTTTAAATAATTCAATTCTTTATTGGGTAATTTTATTAAAATAGTGAAAAAAATTGATAATCATTTAAATTAGAAAATTTTTTGAAAATAATTGAAATTTTGACAAGAATTTTATTAAAATTTTTTAAAATAATTGAATTTCGAAGAATTTTTTTTTATAAAGATAATAATTGTATATTTTTGTAAATTTTGAATATAATTGAATTTTGAGATAAGAACGTTATTACTTTTGAAAATAATTGAATTTTTCCAATCATTTGTAACTTCTTGAAAATTAAATTTTTTTACTGTCGTTTTTTTACTAAAATTCTTCTATAAATCCATTATTTTCAATGGAATATGGCAGAATAACACGTAACAAAGGAAAAACGAACTTCATACGTTAAGAAATGTCGAAACAGCGCATTTGTTAATTAAGATTTGTTTAAACAATTATGAAATATTCTTAGAAATTTAGCATGTAAATTGAGTCTTATAACATAATAGTTAACACTTTATTTTGCTCAGAAAATAATATTTTTGTTAATCTCAAAGTCAATAACGTCATAATTAATTATTAATTATTATTAATTTTTATAAATAACAAATGGATTTTTGACAAAAATTCTCTGTAAATTTGTACTATTGTCAAATTTGGTCAAAATTATGCTCAAAAAATTCCAAACAATGTTTACAAAAACGATAAAATTGTAATCTTCCATTTATTTGTTTATAACAAAATAAAATTTTTTTAACAATGCAATAGTAATTATAATAAACGATATATTCCAATTCATATTTTATTTTTATAAAAAAAAATTTTAATAAAAAATTTTTAAGTTCTATTATTTTTAAAATTGCTAAATTAAAAGTGAGCGAGAAGTCAGACGCGCGCGTAATTTCGCGAATATTATATAAATAAGACAAATTTTGTTATAAATAAGACATAATTTTTTATAGAATATGTTTGTTTGGAAAGTTGTGTATGTCGCCCTGTAGGAATGTACGATAAAACTTAAAGGAGGTCAAAGGAGGAAATGCGGTTCGGAAAACAAAGCTGTAACTAGATAAGAGACGCCTTTTGCTGCTACTATAGTATGTCAGAAACTAAAATCGACAGAACGTCACAATATTCTGGAATGCTTTTTTGAAACCAAAATATGTGAGTTGTTATATATCTTTATTTGACTTGATGTTGAATTGTCCAGTCATCTATATAAGACGGAACAGTTTTTCGTTATGATTGATTCCATTCTGACCCAGTTCAAACATGTTGGTACTGGTTATCGACAGGGCACGTCGTGTTCCTCGACAAATATTCTCATTTCGAACTTTTCACGTTTACCTCTTGTCCACTACGTGTCTAACATACGACCTCTAGTCCCCTGGTAGGGAGATTGACCAAAGGGGTCCTCCAATATCCACAAAAAAATTTTTAGCCAAAGATGATAAAATTCAATGATTTTTTCTTGTCAAAAATAGTTATGAGTACACCATCAAAACTCTTAAACATTTTTGACAAGAAAAAATCAATTTTTGATAAATATTTCTAGAAGCCTGTATCGATGCAAATTTCAGTAAATCGAAAGCAGACTTTTTTTAGCAAGATGAAAAATCAATTATGTATAGAGAAACACGAGGAGGAAAATTATCGACTTTAATCTCTCGATGAAGAAAATAAAATAAAATTTATGAAACATTTCTGGTGCAGTTTCCAAACCGTTACACTGTTGCTGATTCTTTCTGACTTCCAATATATATGTAGAAAGAGAGAGAGAGGGTGGTAATGGCAGAGATGGTGAACGGTTTTCATGTTGCATGAGGGCAACGCTGCTCCATTTCCCATTAAGAAAATGAAATTTGCAATGCAGATCCTTTAGGGTTTTCTGCATTCCGATTGGAGCTTGCACGCTTCACGTCTAATCGAAAATCAAGACTCGTGGCAAAGTAACGTCCAAAAATTGACTAAAGTCTTTTTCCCCCCACACTGAGAGACAATTTTTCGAACTACTGTTCTAGAATCATCAAATCTCTTAAGACACATGACTTGAAAATTCAAAATTTCTTAAGTGTGTCTTTGTCCAGAAATTTGGGATTATTTTTAAAAAGGAAAATTAAATTATATTATTATAAATTAAATGAATAAGAGAAGAAATATTACAATGCATAAATGTTAAAAAATGTCGGAATATATTATTATGAAGATAGATGTCAAACGTATTTTTTTTTCTGTACATGTTGCTCCATGAGATATTGATACACAAGATGCATTTGTTGCGAATATAAGGTAAAAGGAATATCACTTTGATAGAAAGCTTTTCTGAGTACAAACTTAGAATAGTGTACATAAAGAAAAATAAAGCATCAACATCAAAGAAAAATTCTCGTTCTATCTCAATCAAAGAGATTTGAAAGATAGAAATCAGGATCTTGAGAAGAAAGAATCTACGAGACCCAACTAATTTTATTGGATTTTTTTTTCTGTACTATTGTTCCAAAAGACGTGGTACTGGAAAATAAATTTAATAAACTGTTTTACATTAGAATAATGATGAGTATATGGAAATACTAATACGATAATTATTTGTTCTATAAAGAGGATTTTTATATTTTTATTTTTATTGTTTATTTTAACGTTTGTTAAACTAAAAAATAAAAATAAATATCTCAACATTACTTGAGACCTTGTTGATTGTTACACGATTAGGAATTTTCTAAAAAAAATTTTTTTGCTGTTTTACGAATTTTTTGTTTTTCTGGTGGTGGCAGCGGTGGGATCTTTTGCTGATTTACGAATTTTTCATTTTCCTGGGTTTTTAAAAGTTCTATAAAGAATTTGCGAGAGCTCTGGCTCACATTGGTTTAGACTTACTCATCAAGACAACTAAAAGGTGTCAGCGGTGGGACTTTTGAATTTTTCGTTATAACGGTGGCAGCGGTGGGATTTTTCGATGATTTACGATTATTTCGTTATAAGGGTGGCAGCGGTGGAATTTTTTAATTTTTTGTTATAAAAGTGGCAGCGGTGGGATCTTTTGAAGCTGGAAACGTCTTGAAACAACAAAGAGAGCAATTGACGTTGGAGAATGGAATTTTAACTTAAACAACAACTAACAAAGTAGTAGTAAGTAATAATTGAGTCAGGCAAGTATATGGTTTGGATCAAGAAAGGATAGGTGGAGAAGGGAGGCGGAAAGGGTGATCGCACATGACTGGAATTCTAAAACAATTCAACTCTCAAGTTCGTTGTACTTTCATCAATTTTAGTTTCAACATGTTCGATTCGTCGACCAACCGGATTATTTAACGCGTTGTTGATTTTAGTCGCAACCAACGCCACGCGTTTTGCATTTTAGCAATTTAGAGACGCTGATAACTCAAAAATCGAAAATGCACATCTACAGATTTATAAAAAAAAAGGATTCATTCAACTCTATTCCTCTTTTTCGACGCATTTATTTTTTCCCCCTGCAAAAAAACAATATTGAATTTTAAAACTGTAATTCTTAACTTATCCTAATTATTAATTATCCTTATTTTCTCTTCATCATCTTCTTCATCATTCTTACTAGAGTAAAAAATTTATATTGGAAAAAAATTCAAAAAAAAAAAAAATTACAAACGAAAAAATGTTATCAAAATAAAGTATTATATTTTAATTTCGAAAATAATTGTATTTCCATTTCCGAAGGACGTTAAACGACTTGGAAAGCGACAATGGTTTTCAGTGGAGAAGACGATTTATGGTCAGCCAACCTTTCCCCTTCATCGGAAAGTAATTCACGCTTCAGTCTTGCCTACTCTTTAATTAAATTTATATTCAACAGAAGCATTATTTTCGGCACTGAAAGATTAATTAAAAATTTAATATAACGGAATAAACGAAATTCTTTTTATTTAATTAAAAAATTGAATTCACAAATTTCTAATTCGGTAATACTTTGAAAATTTTAAATAACAAATTTTTACAAATTTTCGAAACCAGTCGAAGTAACCGTACCAAATAATTTTAAATAAATATTAAGATTTTTAAAAATTTCAAACCATTGAAAATTTAATAATTTATAAAAATTGCTACGTACATTCTTTAAAATTCAAGACTTCAAATTTGATTATTTTATTGAACTTTTAACTAAAATTCTTCTCCAAATCAATTATTTTTAATAATTTGAATAAAAAATTTTTAAAATTCAATTATTCAATAATTATTCAATTATTCAATTATTATTCAATTATTTAATTATTATTCAATTATTCAATTATTAAATGAAAATTTACTTAAAATACGTAGAAAATTCACTTGCTTTCAATTCAATTTTAATTTGACATAAAAGTTTGTCAATAAATAAAATCTTTATAATTTTTAATTAAGCTAGTAAAAACCTAATAATTTTCAAATATTAGATTTAATTTGAAATTATTATTTCTAGAAATTCTACTATAACTCTTTTTAAGATTAAATTATTTTCTTAAATTTTGAATTAAAGTTCTTTTCTGAATCAATAATTTTAATTAAGTTTGAGAAACTTCTTTAAAAATCAATATTTTAAATATTTTTTAATTATTTTTATTATTATTTATGCTTTTAAAATCCACTTGTTTTCAATTCAATAAATTTTACGAAATTTCGATTGTTAAAAATTTTTTCAATTAAATATCTATTAATTTTTATCATTTAACCTAACATAAAAAAAATTGAATAAAAATTTTTCGAAAAACAATTTTTTTCAGAATTTTTAATTATTAAAACTTTTAAAAAATTAAAATTTTCTAAAATTTCAACTTAAGCCTTTTGAAATGCAATTGTTTGTAAAACTATTAACGCAACTCTTTTAAAATTTAATTATTATTATTATTGAACTTTTAAAGTAAAATTTTTCTCTATTTTTATAAGTAAATAATAATTTTATGATAGCATAAAAATGATTAAATTATTTAAAATAAATACAATTTCATATTATGTAAAGTTTCATTATTGTGAGAAATAAAAAAAATTATGTTTTATAAATTGCGATTTTGGTTATTAGTAAAAATTAAATTTAAAAATGTTTAATTATTAAAAGGATTAAAAGAAAAAATTTGAGGTTATGTTTGTAATTTTCGTAATGAAAATACACAAAGCGGATCGACTCTCAAGATCTAAAATAATTATAATAATAAAGATTGATTGCAATTTTAACAAGTAACGAGAAAATTTTAATAAGTGTAATAAATAAGAAACACAAATATTATAAAATTATTTGCTTTTTAAAAGTACTTTTATTCGGATCGCGTCGCATTAGTTAAAAACATTTTTTGGTCTTCCCAGATTAAATTAAAAGCATTCGAAAAAGAATTATTCAACCATAAAATTAGTGAAAGTAGTAATTTTGTATAAAATACCTAACTTTCGTTTAACCTAATATTTAAAATCCTTTTTTTCTCTATTTTAACAATAAATGTAAGAAAATAATAATAATCAAACACTTTTTTATTGTTTTTTTAAATCCGCGATTATTGTAGAAAAGCATAAACTTTTTTTCGAATTCGACAACCCAACCCTGCTTTTTCGAAAGTTCGCAAACTCACCGCAGCACAGCGCCACTGCTATTGACTATATTAACGATTTCATGTCAAATCTTTACCTTCTTACATCTGTGGTTTAATCCTGGGGAAAAACAGTTTTCATAGCACAGGGAATTCACATCGAGTTTAATTGCAAAGAAGAAAATAAGAAGAAAATGTCTGAAGACAACAACATACTGGAAAACGATAATTGTAAGTCATTTTTAACTGTGAAAAAATAATAATCCGAATGACAGGAGGAAAATAACGTTCAACGCTTGTCGCTTGACTATCAACTAATGGCGGTTTTCCTTTTTCATTTTTTTTTCTCCTACTAACAAAAAAAAATCCGAGAACCGAAAAATTCTCTTGTGGTTTGTTTATTTTCATATTTTTGAGACAAAAAAGAAAATCAACTCATTGTCTGTAAAAAAATACGACAGTTACGATTTTTGAAAGAAAAATTTCAACGTTGTCTCGAGAAGGGAAAATATTTTTTGACATTTCAGAATTTTTTTCTTGACGAAACTGAAAAAAAAATTTTATCCCATTTTCTTCAATTTATTAAAAAAAATTAATTTAATTTAAAAGTCATTAAAAAATTAATTAATTGAATTTAATTTAACAGTTATTAAAAAAATAATTAAATTTTTTCCAAAGCTATTTATTTTCCAGTTTAAAATTCACGAATCAGGTAATTTATTTTTTTTAATCAACTTTTCTTCATTAATAATTTTTTAATTTCATTTTTGGATTTTTTTATCATTTTTTTTTGACAATGTCTTTTCGTTAAAATTATAATTTGATTTCTATATTTAAAAACTACTTTTTGAGGTTATCTCTAAAAAAAATTACCTTCCAATTTTATTTTTCTCTTGTAATTGATAATTTTTTTTTTTGTAAATTCAATTTCTTACAAAATTTTCATAATTTCAATAATGTAATTTTTTAAATTAAAAAACACAATTGATAATTCTTTTTTTCAAAATTCAATTTCTTACAAAATTTTCTTAATTTCAATAATGTAATTTTTTATAAATTAAAAAACACAATTTTCGTGAAATTTAATTATTGAGTTGAAAAAAAAATTCATTGGATTTGGCATTAAAAAATATTTAAAGTAGAGTCTGAGAAATATAAAGGACGATGAAATTTCAGATATTGTATAATATAATAAAATGAAAATAGAACATTTCATAAGAATATTTGAAATTAAAAAAAATCACAGAAAAACTTTAAAACGTTTTGCAAAGTAATTAGATATTAAAATAAAAATTTCTGCTTTTGAAATGCATACACACATACACACATACAAATATTTTTAAATATTTTATAATGTCATTTCGAGCAAGTGAAATTGATGGATTTAAATTATTAAAATCATTCTGTTCATTTGTTACCAATTTTATAACATAATAATTATTTTATGAAATATTTCTCTAGATTAAATATAATCTCTTGCAATTGAAAGCGTGTGCGTTCTAAAAAACATTATATAAAATTCTCAATTAAATATTTACAATTAATAAAAAAAATAAGTTGGATTAATCTGTGATAAACATTTTTTATTCATTTAATTTAATAATTTATTGTTCAAATATTACCATTTTTAAAATTGTTTTTTTATTATTTATTATTTACTATTTATTATTTATTATTTATTATTTATTATTTATTATTTATTATTTATTATTTATTATTTATTATTTCTACTTATTATTTATTATTTATTATTTCTACTTATTATTATATTTAAAGTAACAAATATTCATTATAATAATTATTGTAAAATTTTTTTATTATTTTTATTATTTTTTTTATTGTTAAAATTAAAAAAATACTAAGCAGACGATAACTAAACCAAAAAATGGAAATTATTTTTGATTATTCATTTTTCTATTTTACGAAAAAGCTTGTTTATTTTATTATTTTATTTTAGAAGCATAACGGGACATGCCCTTTTATTTATTAAATTACTTATTTTTAACATTTTTTTTTTAATTACTCAATTTTTATTATTTTATTATTTACCTTTTTAGTCATTTAAATATTATTAAATTGTAATTACTGATTGTAGTGATTTTTGTAAAACATTTTTCTCTGTTAAAATTAATATTCCGCAGTCTCTTTGAAGCTTATAAAATTTTTAATTAAATTTATTTAATTATTTAATTATTTTTAATTTAATGGATAATTTATAATTTATGGAAAAGTTGAAAGTATTTATTACATAATGTACTTTCAATTTACTGTTTAAAAATGAAGAAATAAAATTTTTTTTATATTTTTTTTTTAACTGATTGTTAATTTTATTTTAGCGATTTTATTTTCAAAAGAAAATAGAAAATCTAAGGAATAATTTTTTTTTCTAAATAATTGCTTAGGGGAAAATCAAAATGACGAAGTCCAGATGCAAAATTCTCACTCGATTCAAGATGAAGATGTCAGGTATTTTCAAAAATGAAATAAAATGTAAAATTCTTTTTTTTTTAAAGTAGAAAAAAACGATTTTAAAAATTATTTAATTATATTCATATTTTAGAAGAGAAAAATTAATTTTTAAATTTTTTTATAATTTTTATTATAATTATAATAAATAATTATAATTTAAAAATAGAAAAATTTTTTCAATAAATATTACAAAGCTTTTAATAAAAAAAAAAAAATTTGAAAAATTCGAAAAATTAATTAGAATAAGAATATTAAAATTTTAACTCGTTTACAGCATTCCTGGATCGAGCCATCAACAATATATTGAAGTAATTATCAATCTGAATTCTTAAAATTAAAATTCTTGTATAAAGAAAAAAATAATAAAATTTACAAATTTTTATTATTCTTTAAAAATATTTATATTTTTCTTATTTTTTAGGGTGATTTCGACTTGGATGCAGTGATTGAATCAGAAATTATTAGCTTGGACAGTTCGGCCGCTAAACTTTTTGGCAAAGACGTCAAGTACAAGGTAGTAAATTTTAAATTCTAAATTAAAAATTTTTTTTGATATTTTGAGATTCTTTTATTAAAAAAAAATAATTTTTCAACTAAAAAATATTTGTTTTTTGTTAATATTATATTGTAAATCGAAAAAAAAATGTTTTTATATTTTGAAATTCTTTTGTTAGAAAAAAATAATTTTTCAAACAAGTATAAAATCGTAAAAAAATATTTATTTCTAAAGAAAATTTTAATTCTAATTTGAAAATTATTAAAATTGATAGAAGAATTAAAATTTGAATATTTTATTTTTAAAGGTTTTAGCACAGAACACGGGTCAGTCGGATGACAATTTGGTTGTTATTTCACAAACTCCTGTTGAAGGTTCACCAACTACAACTCCACGATTGATCGATAAAGATGATCCAAGATCGCGACTTCATTTTGTCAAATATTTGAAACGAGAAGGAAAGACTGTCAAAATTTGGGAATGTGGAATATGTAAGATTCCCTTTATCCAATTATTTAAAAACAATTTTAATAAATTTGTACACAAACATTTAATTATTTGCAAAAAACAATAATAATTTCACAGAAATTCAAATATTTACAAATTTTTTTATAAGAATATTTAATTATTTTTATAAATATTTTAATTCTTCGCAAGAATTAAAAATATTTTTAAAAATAATTAAATATTATTATAAAAAAATTTGTAAATATTTTCATAAATAATAAAATGTTTCGAAGGAATTAAATTCTTTTTATTAGAATTTTAATAAAATTTCTCGAAAGAATACAATTATTTTTAAAAATATTATTTAAACTTAATTATTTTCAAGAGTTTTAATAAAAATTTAATTATTCTCAACAATTTTGATGAAATATTCTTCGAATCAATTGAATTCTTTTTATGAATTGTAAAATTCTTGGCAATAATTTAATTATTTTCATAGATAATAAAATGTTTTGGGGAAATTCAATTATTTTCAATACAATTTTTGTAAAATTTTTAGGAAAAAATTCAATTATATTCAAGATTATATTTTAATAAAATTAATAAAATTAATAAAATAAATATAAAAATATAAATAAAATAAAATTTAAAATAAAATTATTATTTTAAAATACACTGGGGTCAAAAAGTTTCAGTACATTTGTACTAATTATTGTTAAGTGCTCGCTTCACTTAAAATTCAAATATTTCTGTAAAAATAGATGTAAGCGCTATCAAAGTAGGATCATTTTAAAGTTCAATAAATTTAGAGTCAAGTAGGATAAGATATAACCAATTTAATAGTGTAAATATTAAAAATATAATTCTTTAAAGTTAGAGATTTTTTGTGAAAATTGCGATTTTGAAATCTGGAATTCAAGCGTACGCCAATTGAAGAAAAATTTTTTTTAAGTTTTGATAGTTGCACAATAAAAAGTACAAATTTCATTCTTTAATTCTAGACCAAAATAATTCACATATATTAAGTATTTTCTTCAAATTCTATAAAAATAATATCTCTTGCTCTAAATTTTTCGAAGAATATAAATTGCAAATTCGTCGTTTTCATTCACTTGTTCTATCAAATAACCACACTTTTGAAAAATATAGAACCTCTTCATCTTAGAAAATTTAAGATATTTACATGAAATTAATCTCTCTTCTTATTGTTTTACAAATTTTAACTCTATCATTATTCCTTATTTTCTTTCTAGGTGACTATTTTTTTATTTTACAATAACAAAAAGGTGCATATTTTTCAAAAGTGTGGTTAATTGATAAAACAAGTGAACGGAAACGACGAATTTGCAATTAATATTCTTTGAAAAATTTCGAGAGCAAGGGAAGTTATTTTTATAGAATTTGAAAAAATTACTTAATATTTGTGAATTATTTTGGTCTAGAATTAAAGAATGGAATTTATACTTGATATTGTGCAACTGTCAAATCTTAAAAAAAAATTTTGTTCAATTGGCGTACGCTTGAATTCCAAATTTCAAAATCGCAATTTTCACAAAAAATCTCTAACTTTAAAGAATTATATTTTTAATATTTACACTATTAAATTGGTTATGTCTTAGCCTATTTGACTCTAAATTTATTGAACTTCAAAATGATCCTAGTTTGATATCTCTAACACCAATTTTTACAGAAATATTTAAATTTGAAGTGAAGCGAGCATTTTAAAGTTATCAGTACAAATGTACTGAAACTTTTTGACCCCAGTGTAAAAAATAAATTAAATTCTTAAAAAAAAAAATAAAAAAAAAAAAAAATAAAAAAAAAAAAAAAAATTTTTTTTAAAAAAAAAATGTAATTATTTACAAAAAAAATTTTTTTTAATAAAAAAAATGTAATTATTTACAAAAACTCTAATTAAATTGTTTAAAAGAATTTAATTTCCTATGAATAATTTTAATACAATTTAATAGAAAAATTTTTAATTACAATTAATAATAAAAACAATTATTTTAAAAACTGAAAAGAAATTCTTCTTAAAATTCAATTATTTTCAAAGTTTTCAGTAAAACTTATTTAAAAAAAACTCCTTTATTTCCAAGAAAATTGAAATAAATTCTTCAAAATAATTTAATTATTTTAAAGAATTTTAATAAAAATTTTGCCAAGAATTTAATTATTTTCAATACAATTTTAATTATACATTTTCTCGAAAGAATTCAATTATTGAAAAAAATTTTGATTTAATTCTTGGAAAATAAATTCAATTATTTTCAAATTTTTTTACAAATACTTTACAAGAATTCAATGATTTTCAGTAGATCGAGAATTTAATTATTTCTGAAAATAATTGAATTTTTGAATAGAATTTTATTAAAACTTTTCTAAATAATTGAAACCCTGCGAAAAAATTTATTATTTCTACAAATAATTTAATTCCTGCAAAGAATTTTCGTATTTATAAAAATAGTTTAAGTAATAGTTTCAAAGAATTTATTAAAATTTCAGGAAATAATTGAAATTTATGGAAATATTTTTAAATATTCGAAATCATCCGAGGAATTCAATTAAAAATGTTTTGAAAATAATTGAATTCCTGCAAAGAATTTTACTATTTACAAAAATTAATTGAATTCTTGTGAAGAATTTTACAATTTATCAGAAGAATTTTATTATTTTTTGAAAATAATTGAATTCTTTCAATTTTCTTGACGAATATATTTGAAAACTGCATTGAAAGTAATTTAATTTTTATATATAGAATTTTTTTAAAAATATTTTCAGAACAATTGAATTATTTTTTAGAGAATTTAAAATTCTTGTTTAAAATTTATGAAAATATTTAAAAATATTTGAATTCATCCAAGGAATTCAATTAAAATTGTTTTGAAAATAATTGAATTCCTGCGAAAGAATTTTACTATTTATAAAATTAATTGAATTTTTTCGAAGTTTTTATTAAAATTTTGGAAAATAATTGTACTTTTTGAAAAATATTATTAAAAAGTTTTTAAAAATTGAATTCATTCATGAAATTTTATTAAAATTATATTCAAAATAATTGAATTTTTGCAAAGAATTTTACTATCTAAAAAAATTATTCAATTGCTTCGAAGTATTTATTAAAATTTTAGAAAAAAATTAAATTCTCTCGTGAATTTTTATTGAAAATAATTGCATTTTTTTGAAAGAATTTTATTATTTAAAAAAATAATTGAATTGATTCGAAGTATTCATTAAAATTTTAGAAAATAATTGAATTCTTCTGAAGGATGTTATTATTTATAAAAATAATTCAATTCTTTTAGAAGTTGTATTAAAATTTTGTTCAAAATAATTGAATTTTTTCAAAAAAAATTCTACTGTTTATAAAAATAATTGAATTGTTTCAAAAGATATATTACATTTTAGAAAATAATTTAATTTGTTCGAAATGTATTAAATTTTTTTTGAAAAATTGAATTCTTCAGAGGAATTTAAGTGAAATTGTTTTGAAAATAATTAAATTTGTGCAAAGATTTTACTATTTATAAAAATAATTGAATTGTTTCGAAGGATTTATTAAAATTTTAGAAAAAAATTTATATTCTTTTCAATAATTTTATAACGAATTAAAGAAAAAAATTACATTCTTTCGCGAAATTTTATTGAAAATAATTGAATTTTTGCAGATTTTACTATTTGAAAAATAATTGAATTGTTTAGAAGCATTTATTAAAGTTTTAGAAAATAATTGAATTCTTTTCAAAAATTTTAGAACGAATTAAAAAAAAATTCTTTTGCGAAATTTTATTGAAAATAATTGAATTTTTGCAGATTTTACTATTTGAAAAAATAATTGAATTGTTTAGAAGGATTTATTAAAATTTTAGAAAATAATTGAATTCTTTTAGGAAATTTTATTAAAATTTTGTTAAAAATAATTGAATTTTTGCAAAAAATTTTCCTATATTTATAAAAATAATTGAATTCTCCCGAAGAATGTTATTATTTATGTAGAAATAATTGAATTTATCGAAGAATTATATTAAAATTTTTGAAAATATTAATTAATTTTGTACTTAGTAAGTGAATTTAAAAATTTAAAAATTTAAAAAATTTTTTAATTTTGATTATGAAATTATTTAAAATTTTATATTTGAAAATAAAAAATTTTGTAATTTGCATAAAAATAATAAGTTGAAGATCACATTTTTCCTTAGGAAAGTCATTTTATGATCCCTAAATTTAAAAAATCCGAAATAGATGATTTTGAAAAATTTTCATTCCTTGGTAAAAGTTTTGAAAGAGTTTTTTTTTTTTTTTTTTTTTTTGGAGTTACTTTAATAAAAATTTTGTGGTTCTTTTCTTTTGCACTTATGAAAAATTGTAGGCACAAAAGAGTTTAGACATCAGTACACATTGATGCGACACCTACCAACGCACACAGACGAGAGAAACTTCAAATGCGAAGCTTGTGGCAAGGCCTTCCGACAGCTCTCGACTTTGAGCCAGCACAAGGCCATTCACAGCGACGCGAGGCCGTATGTCTGCGAGTTTTGCAAGAAGACCTTCAACAGGTTGGTTCTAACGCTATACTCTCAAGTACTTTATCGCGGTGCTTTTAACGGCTCACATTGCAGGGTCTCAACTCTTATCTCTCATCGGAAAACACATTCTGAACACAAACCACACAAGTGTCACATTTGTGGAAAGGGATTTCATCAGAAAGGTATATTTTTATGTGGAAACGATGAGACAAGATGTTTCTTTTCTCTCTCTCTCTCTCACACACACACTTTTCTGATATACTTTCTTCTTTCATGGCAAAAAAAAATAAAAAAAAAAAAATTTAGGAAACCTGAGGAACCACGTCTTCACTCACACGAACGAGAGACCATACAAGTGCGAGCTTTGTGCCAAAGGTTTTAATCAAATGTCAAATTTGGTGTGCCATAAAGTCAAGGCTCATGCTTATGTGGAGAAGATGCAATATGTCTGCGAAATATGCGAAAAGGAATTCCCCCGGCGGTTCTCTCTTCGTGCTCATGAGGAGCAGAAGCACGGTATCAAATACCGTAATTCTTCTTCAGCATCGGAATCCTCTTCAAGTACGGATAGTGTCAAATGGTGAGTACTAATTTCGTCACTTGTCCTGTATTTTTTATTCTAAATATAATCGAAAAGATTTATTCTCTGAGGATCCTGGTTTAGAACTAATATTATAAAAAATCTCTATAGAGATTTTTAAAAAAAATTTTTAAGAAAAGAAAAATTATAATACTTAGATTCACTTTACAATCTTTTGTAACTCTTGAAATATCGTTTGACTAACTTCTTGTTTCAAATGTCTTCATTTGACTTTAATAAATCTTACTTCAATCGGCTGTGGCACTACTACTTCAAAATTGCAAATAAAATTTTTTCGCCTTCAGGATGTTGTTCAGCAACATTACAGCAACCATTCAGTTTGCTAGCAGTCCATAAAAAATAATACAATTGAAAAGAATTTAATTTAAACGTATTTTTATGACAATTATGATCTTCTGCTAGAGTTCGGCTGCGGCTACTACTATCAAAAAGCGCTTAAAAAGTACAATAAAATTTTTTAGCCTTCAGGAAGTTGTTCATCAACATCCGAACCACAATCTTAATTGTTAGAAGTCCATAAAAAATGATAGAATTAAAAAGAATTTAATATAAAATTCTTTTTACAACAATTATTATCTTCTGCTAACGTTCGGCAGCAGCTACTACTATTAAAAAGCGTTTAAAAATTACAATAAAATTTTTACCCTTCAGGATGTTGTTCAGCAACATCTCAGGAACAATCTGTAATGTTAGCAGTCCATAAAAAACAATAGAATTAAAAAGAATTTTATATAAACGTCTTTTTATGACAATTATGATCTTCTGCTAGTGTTCGGCTGTGGTTACTTTTATTTAAAAGCGCTTAAAAGTTAGAATAAAATTTTTTAACCTTCAGGATGTTGTTCAGCAACATTCCAGCAACAGCCTAGGTTGTTAGCAGTTCATAAAAAATAATAGAATTAGATTTAAAACTCTTTTTATGATAATTATGATCTTCTGCTAGTGTTCGGCTGTGGTTACTTTTATTTAAAAGCGCTTAAAAGTTAGAATAAAATTTTTTAACCTTCAGGATGTTGTTCAGCAACATTCCAGCAACAGCCTAGGTTGTTAGCAGTTCATAAAAAATAATAGAATTAAATTTAAAACTCTTTTTATGATAATTATGATTTTCTGCTAGTGTTCGGCTGTGGTTACTTTTATTTAAAAGCGCTTAAAAGTTAGAATAAAATTTTTTAACCTTCAGGATGTTGTTCAGCAACATTCCAGCATCAATTTAGTTTGTTAGCAGTTCATAAAAAATAATAGAATTTAATTTAAACGTCTTTTTATGCCAATTATGTTCTTTTGCTGGCGTTCGGTTGCGGCTACTACTATTAAAAAGCACTTTAAAGTTACAATAAAATTTGTTGACCTTTAGGATGTTGTTCTGCAACATACCAGCAACAGCCTCGGTTGCTAGCAGTCTATAAAAAATAATTAAATTAAATAGAATTAAATTTAAAACTCTTTTTATGACAATTATGATCTTCTGCTAGTGTTCGGCTGTGGTTACTTTTATTTAAAAGCGCTTAAAAGTTAGAATAAAATTTTTTAATCTTTAGAATGTTGTTCTGCAACATACCAGCAACAGCCTAGGTTGTTAGCAGTCCATAAAAAATAATTAAATTAAATAGAATTAAATTTAAAACTCTTTTTATGACAATTATGATCTTCTGCTAGTGTTCGGCTGTGGTTACTTTTATTTAAAAGCGCTTAAAAGTTAGAATAAAATTTTTTAACCTTCAGGATGTTGTTCAGCAACATTCCAGCATCAATTTAGTTTGTTAGCAGTTCATAAAAAATAATAGAATTTAATTTAAACGTCTTTTTATGCCAATTATGTTCTTTTGCTGGCGTTCGGTTGCGGCTACTACTATTAAAAAGCACTTTAAAGTTACAATAAAATTTGTTGACCTTTAGGATGTTGTTCTGCAACATACCAGCAACAGCCTCGGTTGCTAGCAGTCTATAAAAAATAATTAAATTAAATAGAATTAAATTTAAAACTCTTTTTATGACAATTATGATCTTCTGCTAGTGTTCGGCTGTGGTTACTTTTATTTAAAAGCGCTTAAAAGTTAGAATAAAATTTTTTAACCTTTAGGATGTTGTTCTGCAACATACCAGCAACAGCCTAGGTTGTTAGCAGTCCATGAAAAATAGTAGAATTGAAAAGAATTTAATTTAAATTCTGCAAATTCCTTAAACTCTCTCTGTTGATGAGCATTATTTTTATCTTGCAATAGTTTATTTAAACTAACCTAAAATTCATTAGAGGAAAAAAATAAACATGTGAAGAGTATTAAAAGCAAGTGAGAAACACGCAACAACCAAAATTATTATTATTATTAGATATATTAATAGATATAATATTAGTATCTAATTATAATAATAATGTTGGTTCTATTTTATTACCTTTGGGTCAATGCAATATAATTTTTGTATCATCCAAGTGTGGATCTAATAGAATGGTTTTGATTTTTAACCTCATATAAGTCTTTTAACCTTCTATCCAATTTTCATAATTCTTCTCAAGATTAATTTCGAAAACATTCTGAGGAAACATTATTATAATCATTAAAAACCGTTACATATTATATTATTATTTGTACATTTTTCCATACTCACATTGTTCAGAAGCTTTTGTATTTGAGTTACCTTTTATATATGCCGGTGCATCGTAAGTAATTTCACGGTGAACATAAAAGGTTTTTTTCCCCAGCAGGAGATTTTGTTTTATAATCGTATTACATGTGGAGGAGAACAATGTATTGACAATGCCAAGCGTGCCCCAATTACGCCAAGTATAATTCCGTTGGTGGAGTAATATTCAAATAAAACTTGTTTTTATCAGTCATAATGAGATGTGGATATTAGTACAATTAAAAAAAATCTTTTGCCTGCTTTTTCACCGTTCGTAATTTTCTAATGTATTTTGCTTGAGAATAAAGAATGCCACAGCTGTTAGATTTGCCTTTTTTTGTAATTACAAGTTTATGGGTATGAACTAAAAATAACTTAATAAAAAAAAATTTTCTACCTTCAATTTCATTTGTTTTCAAAAGGGTTTTAATATTTTCAAAAGTTTTAATTTTCTTAAAAAACTATTAATCTTGATGGGGGTCTTTTAATTTTTTTTTCGAAAATTAGCAAAACTTTGCCTAAGAATGAAGTTACAAGTTAATTAACCTATAACGGTTAATTGGATTTATTTCTTAATTATTAATTTGACATCGAAAATTATAAAAAAACAGTATAATCCCTAAGACTTTTAACTAATTAAATTTTCATCCAATTTTAACTAATATTAGAATCCGTTAGCACAAAGTGCTCATTCAAGTTTTACGTCCACTATCAGAATTTGGTCACTTTCCGCGTGTAGAGGATCCTCAAAGCTTACTCCTGTTATTTCGAATTCACTTTGGCGCCTTTCAGCAAAAATCTGAAGATCTCTAGTAAAAATAAAATTGTGCAAAAATATGTTTTTAAAGAAATATATTTACCGTTACGTAAATTAATTAATTCCTGAACACTACTAAAAGTAGATAATAGTTCAAACTTAAGGGCCTCAAAAAAAAAATTTAGTTTACAGTTTACGAGGAAATGATATTAAATTTTCTAAATCCGTTTCCAGATTCGTAATCAGCGACCCCAAAAACCCCCGAGTGACGACTTTCAGGCGAGTTCGTCCTCTTTTTAAATTTCTCCTCCGCCATTTTGGATCCGCCATTTTGAATTTTTAAAATCTGTCTCCCGATTCGTAATCAGTGACCCAAAATTAAAAGATTATTTGGATTGGCTTGAAAATTGTTACTTGGGGGTTTTTGGGGTCGCTGATTACGAATATGAGGTCCGTTTTCAAAAATTCAAAATGGCGGATCCAATATGGCGGATGAGAAAATTCAAAATTAATCGGATTGGCTTGAAAATTGTTCCTAGGGGGTTTTTGGGCTCGCTGATTACGAATCTGATGTCAGTTTTTCAAAATTCAAAATGGCGGACCCAATATGGCAGATAATTTTTAATTTTAAGCAATTCGATCGAAATTCGTTTCTCGGGGGTTTTCGGGGTCGGTGAATTTAAATTTGATGTTCGTTTTCGAAATTTTAAAAAATTGCAACTCTAGGTACATTATGGAAAAATTTAATTAAAGACAAAATACGATAGAGAGGTTTGTTTTCATGTCTTAGTAATTAGTTTAATTTTTTCAAAAATTTATTTGACAAAGTATTTTCTAAAATTCAATTTTTACTTTTATGTGAATTATGCTGCATGCGTAGCTTCTAGGCTTAAAAGAGAAATTGTAAGGGGGTAACTAAAGGAGAGAAATTGTGTCGACGGCGGCGGAATCTTCTCTGACATGCTGTATGGGTGTTTGTGATCCTATTCCCGACATGTAGAGAATTCCGTTTAACTTTGGCTTGAATTTCATATTTTCCAATAGAATCATAAAACACGTCTTTAGAATTTTATATAATATAAATAATCTTAAAAACGAGGATTAAAAACTTTTTTCACGTCTTCTGCTTATTTTTTATTTTATTTTCTTTTTCTATTTTATTTTGAATTCAACTTTTATAATCAACATTTTCATTACGAAATCAGTAAGTATGCAAAATTAGAAAGAGATTTTAAAAATAATATTAATATTTTGCCTTTTAAAAAAATTTTTAAATAAAATTTAATAAAATTTAAAAAAAATCATGACTAAAAATAAAACAAGTAAATTTTATTCTGAAATTATTATTTTAATTATAATTGTATATTTTTATGAAATTGAAGTACAAATAACGTGAAAAATACATAAGTTTAAAAGTTACGCGATTCTCTGTCAAATTAAATTCTATTTTTCGCCGCGAAAAAAAAAAGAAAATCGTAAATGCAATTCTGTTAAAATCCCTCGGGGAAAAAAATTGCACTGTATTTTTATTTACCGTGTAAATAAATCCAGTTTTTCAGTTTTATACTATTCGACACTTTCGAGAAATATTTTTTAAAACATACACAAATAAAGTCAATCTGCATAGTGATTAACGTGAATAAAAAACAAATGCATAAGGTAAAATTTTCACGTTTATTTTGTTTTCTCTCTTTTTATATATATATATATATATATATTGTTTGAGAGTAAATATTTTATATTTTTATATGTATTTGCAAACCGTTAATGCTTTTTTAAAAATGCAGATTCTTTTTTTTTGAAAATATTTTTGATGCAATATTTTTTCAGTAAAAGTGATGAAACTTGTGGACTTGTGGACGAATTGGAAAATGATGGAAATTCAATCGGTGACGTTAAGGAGAAGGAGATTATAAATTCGGTAAGTTTTCGTAAATTACAAACTCAATTCTCCTGCTTTACATTTTCAGGGTCTTTAATTAACATTTTTTTCTATTTTCGATTTTATTTTTTATTAAATTTTTATAAATTTTAGAAACTTTATATTTTTCTAAAATTTCTGTTATAAGTTTGATTAAAATAAAAATAGATAATTATTGGCTTTTTAATTTAAATGAAATTAAAACTGATATTCAAGTTATTTTTAGTTGTTGTGGAATATTGATTGACTTCAATGTAGAGCGCTAGAAATTATTTAATTTAATTTATTTAAAATTATTTTTTTCTTCTCGGATAAAATGAAGAAATGAAAATTTTAATCTTTAATTATTTTTTCAGTTCCTTTAGATTAAAATTTTTTTTCAAATTTTAAATTGAAATTAATCAGTGAAAATTATTCCATTAAAAAAATAATTTTTAGTCTTCCTTCGTTGACAACATTATGGTGGACAAAATAAATTCTAAAGCCATGGAAACTGCCATTCTCGAGGGACAAACGCCCTTTGCTCTCTTCAAACCCGCGAAAGGAATTCCTGTTCTCGTTCGCATTTCACCCGCCCAGAATTCAAAACATGTAAACGTTTCAAATAGTTTCTGATATCATTAAATACAGAAAAAAATATTTATTTATATATATGTAGAATCAATAATCCAATAATTAGTGAGACCAGATAAGAAACATAAAATTTCCTCCAATATTTACACTTTCGTCGAGAATTATGAGTTTTTAAATATTTATTTTCAATTTTGAAAATATAATTCGAAATTTAAATTCGTTTATATTAATAATATTATAAAACTCTCTGAGTCTAGATTCAATGTTTGATTATAAATAATTATTAAAACCGCGAATATTGACGAATATTTTGAGATTCAATGTGGAGGTGCTGTTCTCCACCTGCGAACGCCAAGGTCACCGCCAGGTGGCAGTTCAGTTCCTTCTTGGAATTTTCCCTGCCACCTGGTGGTGACCTTGGCGTTCTCAAGTGGAGAAATTAAACCTTTATTTTTTCCCTTAAAAACTTTAATATAATTCAGGTTTCAATTATTATTTTTAGTGCAATTTTAATAATTAATAAACTTTCTCGAAAGAATTTAATTATTTTCAATAAAATTTTAATAAAATTCTATATAAAAATTAAATTATTTTCAATAAACTTTTAATAAAATTCTATATAAAAATTAAATTATATTCAATAAAATTTTATATTACTTAAATTTTGTCGAAAATATTTGTAAGAATTCAATTATTCTCATAAATAATTGTATTTTAATGATAACCGGTCAATAAAATATTTTTTCCAGATATTGTCTCATGCAACGGCCGAAGATCTTAAAATGAATGAGAACGTAATTGTCAATCAAGAAGATGTAAAATCCCTTCAAGTGAAAGTCCCTGTTGTCGCTACAATCACGCAAAAAATGGACTCCAGTGGGAAATTCAGTTATTTGGTGGATTCTTCGAGTACAGACGAGGAGCAGGGTATTTTTAATTATTTCAAATTTTACTTTATATTAAAATTTAAAATTCACTTTCTTCTTGAAAAGTTTTGTCAAATACTAATTTTTGATTTCTTTTCAGTTTCAAGTGTTTTTATTAAATATTTTTTGACAATTTTATTAGTCATCACATTTTTCTATCTATTCTATTATTTTGTTGAGAATCAATAATTTGAATAAGTCAGACAATAAATTGTCACGTTTGGAAAATTGCGATGAGAATTAAATATTTAATTCATAAATAAAGGGGAGGATGGCTAGATAATGTGATGACTGAAATATTTATGCTATACGTTGAAAGGTTTAAAGATAACGAAACAAAAATGCTGGCAAATATCTTGAATTATAATTTTGCTTTGTGTTTCGAAAAAATTTTATTCATATACCTTGGTTGTAATGGTCTAGATTTTTTTTAGAGGAGATCCAAGTATTAATTTTAGTATATCCCGAAAAAAGTTCCTAAATTTGAATAAAGTCCGAAAAAGTTGTTTTTTTTAAAAAATCCATAATTGAATACTAAAAGCATTCTGGAGTCAATTTTTAGAAATAATTGAATTTCGAAAAGGTTTCAAATTAAAAAATTTAAAAACTCAATTTTTCAAAATTATTCATACAAAATTCTGTAGAACTATGTAATTTTTTTGAAAATTTTTTATTATAATTCTTTTGAAATTAGTTGATTTTGTTAAATACATATTTAATTATTAATTATTAAACTATTAAAAATAATCGATTTATAGAAGAATTTGAGTTAAAAACACTAAAAAAAATTGAATTTTGAAGAAGTTAGAAATGATTCCAGAAATTTAATTATTTCCAAAAGTAATAAAATTCTTCTCAGAAATTCAATTATTTAAAATTTTTTTAAAAAAATTCTAGTCAATTTTAATTATCTTTTTAAATAATAAAATTCTTCTCCAAAATTAAATTATTTTCAAAATTTTAAATAAAATTCTCTGCAAAAATTTCAATTATTTTTAATACAATTTGTAATTAAATTCCTCGAAAAATATAATTATTTAAACAAATTTTTTAAATTCTATTAATTTAGAATATTATTTTGAAAAAAATTTCGAAAAAATCAATCATTTAACAAAATTTTTATACAATTCTTCACAATGATTCAATTATTTTCATGAATATTAAAATTCATCGCAGGATTTCAATTATTTTTAATACAATTTTACAGGAATTGTTAAAAAAATGTAATTATTATTAACAATTTAATTTCAATTCCTCAAAAAAGCAATTATTTAAAAAAAGGTTTTTGTAGAATTTTTTTTTTTTTTGAAAAATTCAATTATTTACAAAAATATTAGAATTTTTCACAGGAATTAAATTATTTTCAAATATTTCAATAAAATTGTTTGAAAGAAATCAATTATTTTAAATACAATTTTAAGTAAATTTTTTTGAAATAATTCAATTATTCTTTTAGATTTTTTTTTTATAAAATTCTTCCCAAGAATTGAATTTTTTACATAAATAATTCTTCGAAATAATTCAATTATTAAAGATAAATAACAAAATTATTCCTGAAAATTCAATTATTTTGAGGCAATTTAATAAAATTCTTTGCAAAATTTAATTATTTTGAGACATTTGAATCAAATTGTTTGCAAAATTCAATTATTTTAAGGCATTTGAATTAAATTGTTTGCAAAAGTCAATTATTTTCATAAATAACAATATTCATAACAATAATTCAATTATTTTTAAAAGTAACAAATTTTTTCTTGGAAATTCAATTATTTAAAAAAATCCTAATAAAATGGTTCGCAAGAATTCAATTATTATTATTTATTTTCATAAATAATAAAATGATTTTTAGGAATTCAATTATTTTCAAACAAATTTAATAAAATGCGACACAGACATTCAATTATTCTCAAAAATTTTAACAGAATTCTTTGTAAAATTTAATTATTTTTAAAAACTTTTCGCAATTCAATGATTTTCAATATCTACTATTTTTTATAAAATTTCCAAACAGAATTCAATTATTTCAAAAATTTTCCGTAAAAATCTTGGTAAGAATTCAATTTTTTTTGTGAATAATAAAAATTTCTGAGGAATTGAATTTTTTAAATTAGAATTTGCATTTAAAATTAGTCGAAAGAAATCAATTATTTAAAAATTTTTTTATGAAATTCTTTGCAAGAATTAAATTATTTTTACAAATATTTAAATTTTGCTACTTTTTTAGTTTGAAAGTTACTTTTTGCTACTTTTTTAAAATTAATTATTCAGTGCAAAGTTTGTATTTCCTATTTCTTAATTTTTATTTTTTTAAACAATTTTCTAATATTTTTTATAAATAAACATACAACTTCAATGTCTGTTAACCGAACTTTACGACCCTTAAAATTTTGATAAGCTACAACTGACCCACGTCAGCTTCCAACGAGAACAGAATCATCAAAATTGAATAACAACTACTAAAACTTACTGATTTACGGGTTTTAAGACAATAAGTTTTTGGAGCTTGAAATATGTGTACTAAAATTAAAATTTCGACCTCCAGTAGATACATTACAACCAAAGTTCGAAAAAAAATTTTTTTTTTGTATGCAATACATTTTTTTTGTAAGGAATAATTTTTTTTTTTTGTAAGGAATAGATTTTTTTTTGTAAGTAATAAATTGAGGCGCATAATTATTCCCCAAATTTCATTTGACCGAACTGCTATTTTACCGAATTGCATTTATCCGAACTGTTATTTTAAAGAAATGTCACTTTTGCGAATCGTCATTTTTACGAATTGCCACTTTTGCGAAAAGTCATTTGTGCGAAAAATCATTTTTACGAATTGGCATTTTTACAAATCGTCATTGTTCCGAAACGTTATTTTCTCGAATTTTCATTTTTACGAAATGTCACTTTTGTAAATCGATATTTTTACGAATTGTCACTTTTGTGAAAAGTCATTTTTACGAATTGTCATTTATGCGAACTGTCATTTTTTCGAATTGTCATTTTTACGAAATGTTACTGTTGCGAATTGGAATTTTTGCGAAAATTACAATTCGCAACAGTGACATTTCGTAAAAATGACAATTCGAAAAAATGACAGGACAGTTCGCATAAATGACAATTCGTAAAAATGATATTTCGCAAACATGACTTTTCGCAAAAGTGACAATTCGTAAAAATGACAATTCGTAAAAATGTCAATTCGCAAAAATGATATTTCGTAAAAATGAAGTTTTTCGGAACAATAACGATTCGTAAAAATGACAATTCATAAAATGATTTTTCGCAAATGTGTCAATTCGTAAAAATCGTGTAACGAATAATTGAATGCAAAATGCAAAATTGATTTGTTCTCATATCACACATAGAAAATTGTATTATTTTTCTCGAATCTAAAATTATATTCTGCCTTATGTTAGATTACTACGGGTATCTTAGAGTCCTAAGAACTCCCTTCACCAATTCCACGACAATTTTCCCATCCGTTTGTCCTTTCTTATCCAATTCAGAGAATCTCATCACACCCCTTGACTCACAATTTTACCCGGAAAAACGCAGTGATCATTCGGATCAATCATCGCCGGAAGATTGCAATGAACTCCTCGAGTTGGCAGCGCAGGGTGGAATTCAATTTGTACGTGCCACTGAGGATGGTCGTTATGAGGTGATGACCAATAGTGAGGCACGCGAACTCATGTCACAAAATTCCCACGACGTGACAATTCTCGATGGCGAAGAAGCTGAGGCAATTAATATTGTTAATTTACGGCAAAATGAAACTGGTGTCAATGTTGCTAATGATAATAATGTCAACGATCAGCAAGATACAATGGTTATTGATTCAATGAAGCCGGAGGAGAATAAGGAAATCTCAGCGAATAATATTGAAATACTGGGAGATAAGGAGATTCGTATTCTTGATAATAGAGAATTGGATGATCGATATGAGGATGGCATTTCTTTTCTTCCGTCAACGAAAATTGATGATTTGATTCTTGACACTAAGTTTGATGAAAATCTTCCCGTCGATTGCGATGATCATGGTGAATTTTAATTCATTTTAATTAATTTTAATTTTAATTATTTATCAAAATTTCAATTATCTTTAGAAATAATTAAATTCTTCTACGAAAATCAATTATTTTCAAAAGTTTTTTCATCAATTTAATGATTTTCAATATCTACTATTTTCATAAAATTTTCCAAAATAATTCAATTATTTACATAAATAATTCTTCGAAAGAATTCAATTATTAAAGATAAATAAGAAAATTGTTCCTGAAAATTCAATTATTTTCAGGCATTTTAATAAAATTCCTTTGCAAAATTCAATTATTTTGAGGCATTTGAATTAAATTGTTTGCAAAAGTCAATTATTTTCATAAATAACAATATTCATAACAATAATTCAATTATTTTTAAAAGTAATAAATTTTTTCATGAAAATTCAATTATTTAAAAAAATTCTAATAAAATTGTTAGCAAGAATTCAATTATTTTCATAAATAATAAAATGCTTTTTAGGAATTCAATTATTTTCTAAAGTTTTAATAAAATTTTTGGCAACATTTCAATTATTTTCACAAATAATTCAATTCTTCTCCAAAATTCAATAATTTTCAAAAATTTTAATAAAATTTATGACAAAATTTCAATTAATTTCAAAAATTTTCCTCAATTCAATGATTTTCATTAATGATTTTCATTATCTACTATTTTCATAAAATTTTCCAAAAAAATTCAATTATTTAAAGAAAAATTTCAATTATTTTCAAAAATAATTCAATTATTCTCCGAATTTCAATTAATTTCAAAAGTTTGAATAAAATTTTTGGCAAAATTTCAATTATTTTCAAAAATAATTCAATTCTTCTCCGAAAATCAATTATTTTCAAAAATTTTAATAAAATTTATGTCAAAATTTCAATTATTTTCAAAAATTTTCCTCAATTCAATGATTTTCATTATCTACTATTTTCATAAAATTTTCCAAAAAAATTCAATTATTTAAAGAAAAATTTAATAAAATTCTACACAAATGTTTAATTATTTTCAAAAATTAATAAAAATTTTAAAAGAATTTCATTATCTATTTACAAAATTTTGTATAACTTTCTTCGCAATCATTCAATTATTTTCATAAACAATAAATTTTTTACGGGGATTCAATTATTTTCGTTAATAATAAAATTCTTTTTAGAAATTCAATTATAAATAATAAAACTCAATTGCAGAATTTGAATTATTTTTAATACAATTTTAATCGCATTCGTCGAAAAAATTCTTAAAAAGTTTATTAAAATTCATCAAAAGAATTCAGTTATTTAAACAATAGATAAAATTCTTCATGAGAATTCAATTTTAAGAAACATGCAATTATTCAATAAATTGTTATTTTTGTATTTAAATAATTCAGTTCTAGTAGAATTTTCTCATAAAAATTAATTTAAAAATGAATTTTAGTTAAAATTTTAGATAATAATTGAATATTAAATGCATTTATTTTCGTAAAATAAAATACTTCACAAAATTGTAATTATTCTGAATAGAATTTTTATAAAACTTCTCTAAAGTTTTCATTTACTTTCACAAATAGTATAACTTTTCCATCAGATTTCAATTATTTAAAAATATTTATATAAAATTCTTCTCGAAATTACAAATAAAATTGTAATGAAAATAATTTAATTATTATAAAGAATTTTATCAAAATTCTTAAAAATAATTGAATTCTTACGGAGAATTTCATTAAAATTTTAAAAATCATTTAATCTTATCCAGAAATTTTTTTTTAAAATTGTATTAAAAATAATTGGATTTTTCCAAAGAATTTTGATGTTTATGAAAATAATTGAATTTTGTGCGAAGAACTTTATTAGGATTTTTGAAAAAAACTTGAATTTCTGTTAAAGATTAATTCGTCCAAAAAATTCATTTATTTAAAAATTAACAAATTTTAAAAAAATTCCATTCAATTCAATTCAATTTTGGGAAAAATTCAATTATTCAATAAATTATTTATTTTTGTGTTTAGATAATTGAATTCTCGTAGAATTTTTAAATAAAAATTGATTTTAAAATTAATTTTAGTTTAAATTTTACATAATAATTGAATATTAAATGCATTTATTGTAAGAATGTTTATAAATAATTGAAGTTTGAAAAAGTTTTAAATCAAAATTTTTGAAAATTTGAATTTTTTATACTTTTAGTTAACAATTTTGTACAATTACTTCTTTTAAAAAAGTTTAATTGAATTTTTTTAAAAAATTATTTGAAGTTTTTATTTATTAATATCTACTTAATTGAAGAATTTCCGAATAATTGAAATTTCTTATAAAATTAAATAATTGTAAACAAATAAATTTGAAAATTCTGAAAGAACTTTGTCGAAATATTATTAAAAATAATTGATTTAGAAAAGAATTTTAGTTAAAAAACACTAAAAAAAAAATTAAATTTTGGAGAAGTTACAAATAATTTCGGAAATTCAATTATTTTCAAAAGTAATAAAATTCTTCGCAGAAATTCAATTATGTTAAAAATATTTTAAAAATTCACTGGGAAATTTCAATTATCTTCATAAATAATAACATACTTTTCTAAAATTCAATTATTTTCAAGAATTTTAATAAAATTCTTGTCAAAAATTTCGCTCAATTCAACAATTTTCAATATTGACTATTTTAATAAAATTTTCCAAAAAAATTCAATTATATTTAGAAAATTTTGTAATAAAATTCTATTCGAACATTTAATTGTTTTCATAAATAACAAAAATTTCACAGGAATTAAATTATTTTCAAATTTTTTATAAATTTCTTCGGAATAATAATTCAAATATTTTCATAAATAATAAAATTTTTTACAGTGATTCAATTATTTCTCAAACAATTTAATTATTCTTAGAAATTTTATTTATATTCGTTCAAAGAATTCAATTACTTAAAAATTTATTGATAATTTTACGAAACATTCAATATTCAATAAATTATTTATTTTTGTATTTAAATAATTGAATTCTCGTTGAATTTTCTAATAAAAATTAATTTAAAAATTAATTTCAGTTAAAAATTTAGATAATAATTGAATATCAAAAGCATTCAGAAGTTAATTTTTAGAAATAATTGGATTTTGAATATTTTTTTAAATTAAAATATTTGAAAATCGGAATTTTGCAGACTTTTTAAATAAAAATTTTGTAAAACTAATTTTTTTGAGAAATTTTAATTATAATTTTTTTGAAATTAGTTGAATATTCTTTAGGATCAGGGAAAGAGTGAAAATTTTGTCTGGAAATCAGAGAAAAGGAGAATAAAATTTTTATGGCAACCCTGTTCTTATAAAAAATCGTCTCTTATTTCAAATTCCAAATTAATAATTACTTTAAATTTTATATAGGCATGGGCATTGGAACCGATCGTCCAGACTACACGAATCTTTTGAATCATCGTCAGGATATTTCAACGATAACAACATCATCTCATTCATCAATTTCTTCCATTCTAACTAAATCCTATCATCCATCAATTCCCAGTGAAAATACCCAATTTTTAAAAAATTGCG
Organism: Leptopilina syphax; assembly: GCA_032872505.1. Classification (NCBI taxonomy): domain Eukaryota; kingdom Metazoa; phylum Arthropoda; class Insecta; order Hymenoptera; family Figitidae; genus Leptopilina; species Leptopilina syphax. Next base: position 3,322,378 of record CM065474.1, on the reverse strand, counting down.
ACGAATTTGATATTATCAATATGTCACCAACTGAGACTCACCATTTAATTCAGGATTATTCAAAATTACAAGTACCCGGCTACGATGATTATGATTCAGTCGCAAATTTATCAACGATTCAGCCGGATTTCAGTTTTCTTGGTTCGAGATATTCTAATATGAGACAAAATAATAATCAAACATTTTACAGTTCATTTGGCGATATGAAAATTCTTGGTTCAAAGAATTCACCATCGGAAATGATTATGCAATATCAGGACATGAAGCTTTTTAATAATTTTGGAAATTATCTCGATTCACATGAGGATAAAACGGATCTCAAGTTGTTAGGCAAGAAAATTGAAACGGGAATTTTTACCAATTTGGATAATGGACTGAGAAAATCGGTAAGTTTAAAATTGTTTCAAAGAAATTATCAATATTTTTGAAAATATAAACAATAATAATTAAGTTTCTGATTTCTATTTGCAAAATTTCATTCAAGTTCAAAATAGAAAAAAAGAAGGAATAAAACAAAATTGAAAAAAAATATTTTGGAGTATTGAAAAAATTTTTTTTTTGAAAATTTTGGGACTTGTTTTTTAATAGAGAAGGAATTATATTTAAAAGAAAGTATTGTATACATTGCTAGTAAATATAAAAAAAACCAAAAGTACATTACGACTCTTGAAGTTCATATTTGCAGAAACTTTGAAAGCAAGTTGCTTTATACACTCTAACTATTTTAACGCGAAGGAACAAGCCAACTTTAAGTATCTTTTTACGAGATGGAACTTGTACTGTTTTTTCGACTTCTTCTTTTTTTTTTTACTCTGTTATCCGAGGTGGAAGAGAAAGACGATTTTCACATCTACCTCGTGTATTTCAGAGAGCAAGGAGCAGGAGGTTAATTTCGAAAGCTCTGCTTCCTAGTACGGCTTTTAGCGACCCATTATTTCATTCTACCTTTTTTCCAGATATCCGAGGTACAGGCGCCTTCTCGTTTTGGCTGACCAAAGACCTTTCTTGCCTGAGAACTCCAGAACTATGTTTTTACTCCTGACGAAGCTTTCTGTGTAACGTCCCTTTTGACTTGGGATCAAGCGCAAATCCGATTTCAGGTTGGTTACAAAAAAAAAAAATCCAATTTCACTCGCATTATACACTTTTCTGACACTGAATTAATTAATTCATTTATTCATTAATTCATTAATTCATTAATTCACAATAATTAGTTCACAATTAATTAATTTACTCGATTTTACAAAATAGAAGTTAGGATTTTATCACTTTGCCTTAACATTTTTTTAACAACCATTTATATATTATTTTATATTTCTTGCATAAATGCAAAAACCAAAAAATTATAAACCAAAGAAAATTTACAAGAATTCCAAAAAATTCATGTGTTCTTAATTTTTCATTAGGAATAGTTGAATAGTTCATAATCAAATTAGGCAAATCAGTCTTTTATAATTATTATCAAGAGTATTTATTTCAATACCATCGTAGATTATATACAACACACATACACATAAATTTATATACAAAAAATGCTGCGAGATTTTTTTCTTTCTAAAATGTAAATTTAAAAATATTTAGTAATTTATTTATCATCAATGTTTTTCCAAAAAAAAAAAAAAATAATTAAATTTCACCTGTTGTAAAATGTTGAGATATTTCTGAAATCAATATTGCAAGAAACAATGTCATTTGGTATTATTTTATTATAATATAAAAAATAAATATTGTTATTTATATGAAAATATTGAGAATATAAAATTGTTTAATAAACAAAAAGAGCTGGAATCGGTGATGGTGTCTTTTATCTGACGTTGTGAATATTGAATAATTTTTTTTCTTGTTAATTAATAATAAATTATTGTCTTTTTTAAATGTTTATTATTTTCTCTTCTTGTGCACACTGACGGTCCGCCATTTTGAATTTTTAAGAAGATTGCCTTTCTCCATATTCAAGTGGACATTTTGAATTTTTTAAATTCTTTACATCTGACTTTAGATTCGTAATTAGCGACCCCTAAAAAATTGGTATTTATTTTTTAATTAATTTTTCTTACATTATTTATGAATATATATTAAAAAAAAAGATTATTTCAATAATAAATCTAAATTGCTAAAATGATAATTAGGCTTTTGAACAACCCCTAGTGATGTTAAATTTCTGGAGAACTGGTCTCTTTACATTTCGACAATGGCTTTGTTTTGGTGTGTAAACTGGCACGGTTACGGGAGATTGCTATTGTATTCTCCAGTGCTATGTGGATTAAGACCGAACGGCGGCGTCGGCGGTCTATTTAAATTTAGCGGTCACTTTGCGTTTCTTGAGTTGATGGTCACTTTTGCCAACACTAAAGCGCATTACTTTTCTCAATATGATACTCTATTGATTGTGTAACGATGAAAATCAATTTACTTCCTACTTCTTATCAATTGTCTGATTTTGATATACGAAATTATTTAAATGAAATATTTAATTTCATATATTAGATAAAATAACAGGTTATGTAACCAAAACTGTCAATATTTAATAAGTGGTATCTGGTATCACAACAACTTTAACAACATTTTTCAACAAAAAGCATCGCAGAAAAAACTCAGGTAATTATAGGCAAAAAAAATTACAGGTTATGTAACAAAAACTGTTAACATTTAATAAGTTGTGTCACAACAACTACAACAAAAAGCATCGCAGCAACAATTCAGGTAATTATAACTAAAAAAAATAACAGGTTATGTAATCAAAACTGTCAATATTTAATAAGTTGTGTAACAACAACTTTCACAACATTTTTTCAACAAAAAGCATCGCAGCAACAATTCAGGTAATTATAAGCAAAAAAAAAACAGGTTATGTAAACAAAACTGTCAATATTTAATAAGTTGTGTCACAACCACTTTAACAAAATTTTTTTAACAAAAAGCTTCGCAGCAATAATTCAGGTAATTGTAAACAAAAAATAACAGGTTATGTAACCAAAACTGTCAATATTTAATAAGTTGTGTCACAACAACTTTAACAAAATTTTTCCAACAAAAAACATTCCAGGAACAATTCAGGTAATTATAACCAAAAAAATAACAGGTTATGTAATCGAAACTCTCAATGTTTAATAAGTTTTGTTACAACAACTTCAACAAAAAACATTCCAGAAACGATTCAGGTAAGCCAATAAGCCAAAAAAATAACAGGTTATGTAACCAAAACTGTCAATATTTAATAAGTTGTGTCACAACAACTTTAACAAAATTTTTCCAACATAAACCATTCCAGCAACAATTCAGGTAATTATAACCAAAAAAAATAACAGGTTATGTAATCAAAACTGTCAATATTTAATAAGTTGTGTCACAACAACTTAAACCAAATTTTTTCAACAAAAAGAATCGCTTCAACAATTAAGGTAATTATAACAAAAAAAAATAACAGGTTATGTAATTAAAACTGTCAATATTTAATAAGTTGTGTCACAACAACTTTAGCAAAAATTTTCCAACAAAAAACATTCCAGAAACGATTCAGGTAAGCCAATAAGCCAAAAAAATAACAGGTTATGTAACCAAAACTGTCAATATTTAATAAGTTGTGTCACAACCACTTTAACAAAATTTTTTTAACAAAAAGCTTCGCAGCAATAATTCAGGTAATTGTAAACAAAAAATAACAGGTAATGTAATCAAAACTGTCAATATTTAATAAGTTGTGTCACAACAACTTAAACCAAATTTTTTCAACAAAAAGAATCGCTTCAACAATTAAGGTAATTATAACAAAAAAAAATAACAGGTTATGTAATCAAAACTGTCAATATTTAATAAGTTGTGTCACAACAACTTAAACCAAATTTTTTCAACAAAAAGAATCGCTTCAACAATTAAGGTAATTATAACAAAAAAAAATAACAGGTTATGTAATCAAAACTGTCAATATTTAATAAGTTGTGTCACAACAACTTTAGCAAAAATTTTCCAACAAAAAACATTCCAGAAACGATTCAGGTAAGCCAATAAGCCAAAAAAATAACAGGTTATGTAACCAAAACTGTCAATATTTAATAAGTTGTGTCACAACCACTTTAACAAAATTTTTTTAACAAAAAGCTTCGCAGCAATAATTCAGGTAATTGTAAACAAAAAATAACAGGTTATGTAATCAAAACTGTCAATATTTAATAAGTTGTGTCACAACAACTTAAACCAAATTTTTTCAACAAAAAGAATCGCTTCAACAATTAAGGTAATTATAACAAAAAAAAATAACAGGTTATGTAATCAAAACTGTCAATATTTAATAAGTTGTGTCACAACAACTTAAACCAAATTTTTTCAACAAAAAGAATCGCTTCAACAATTAAGGTAATTATAACAAAAAAAAAATAACAGGTTATGTAATCAAAACTGTCAATATTTAATAAGTTGTGTCACAACAACTTTAGCAAAAATTTTCCAACAAAAAACATTCCAAAAACGATTCAGGTAAGCCAATAAGCCAAAAAAATAACAGGTTATGTAACCAAAACTGTCAATATTTAATAAGTTGTGTCACAACCACTTTAACAAAATTTTTTTAACAAAAAGCTTCGCAGCAATAATTCAGGTAATTGTAAACAAAAAATAACAGGTTATGTAATCAAAACTGTCAATATTTAATAAGTTGTGTCACAACAACTTAAACCAAATTTTTTCAACAAAAAGAATCGCTTCAACAATTTAGGTAATTATAACAAAAAAAATAACAGGTTATGTAATCAAAACTGTCAATATTTAATAAGTTGTGTCACAACAACTTTAGCAAAAATTTTCCAACAAAAAACATTCCAGAAACGATTCAGGTAAGCCAATAAGCCAAAAAAATAACAGGTTATGTAACCAAAACTGTCAATATTTAATAAGTTGTGTCACAACCACTTTAACAAAATTTTTCCAACAAAAAGCATTGCAGCAATAATTCAGGTAATTGTAAACAAAAAAATAACAGGTTATGTAATTAAAACTGTCAATATTTAATAAGTTGTGTCACAATAACTTTAGCAAAAATTTTTTCAACAAAAAGAATCGCTTCAACAATTTAGGTAATTATAAGCGAAAAAAACAGGTTATTTTACCAAAACTGTCAATATTTAATAAGTTGTGTCATAACAACTGTAACAAAAAGCATTCTAGCAACAATTCAGGTAATTATTAACAAAAAAATAACAGGTTATATAACTAAAACTGTCAATGTTTAATAAGTTGTGTAACAACAACTTTAACAAAATTTTAATTTTCTAAATGATAACGAGAATGTGATAGTTTAATCGCTCCTTGAAACAAGTAGTGAATAACTTTAGCAGAACAATAATATTTTTAAAGAAAAGTTATCTATTTTTACTATTAATTATTATTTTTACAATTACTATTATTTTCAGAGCTTTAATATGTTTAATGTAAAAATATACAGACCCTGTCTTACAGAACAGATTTTATATAAAAACCCATTTGGAAACATCTAAAAACATCAAGTTCAAGTTTTTTTTTAAAAGACGGGTTTTGTAAACCTCGATAAACTATTTTTCTTCATGTTTCAGTCGTTCATCTAACGACCACTGACTTTTACCTTTGGAAAATTGATTTCGTGTACGAACTTCTAGCTTGTGAGTGAAAAATAACATGAGACTTGATCGATCAGTCTAGTTTGCCAAGTTTCACACTATTTTTGAAACTTTCACATTGATAAATATTGTCAGATGACAGTTCCTATGAACATGGTATCTTTGGGTTTAAATTATTATTTTTTTTCTTTCCTCATTGTATTTATAACAAAAATTTATCATTTACCATCATAATGATATCATAATTTATAAACTTGTGTGGCGACCACGAAAATGAAAATAGGGATGATACTGCCCCGGCAGGAAATTCATTAATAAAGCTTTGTTCATCAGCACTAATAGAAATCAAGTGAGATGAGGTCATCAGGTACCCTTCAGATATTCTCGAATAGGTCGTTTCCCAGAATTAATAGCGTCATTCTCGCTAATGGTTAAATTGATTTTACGACAGCTAATGCATTTATAAATATATTCGTTGACCACCAGTTGCAAGCTTTTTAATCAATTTTATTAAAATATTGTATAGCTCAAGTTTGCTAATCGTTTTAATGGCAAAAATTTACTATTATTTGTAAATTGTCTGAATTAAAGTTCCAATGAAATGATAAAAAATTATTGGGGATTTTTGATATTACCAATTTTCTATTAACGTTAAATACTCGAGTAAATGTCATTATATATTAAATTTTGAATTTTACTCTATGAAATTAATTAATTTTGATTTTAGAAGTTTGTAATTGAATTTGGAAATTTTGCCTTTGGGTACCTTTAGATTTTAATAATTAAATTTGTAATAAATTTTACTTTTTATTATCTGTCCATTTAGTAAATGAATTATTACATGTGACGCTTCACTGTGAACGGGACCTAACGAGGCAGAAGCCAATTTCCAATTATAACCAATTTTCCAAGTCTTTTATCCTCTAAAACCAATTTTCAATTTTTTATTTTATTCAATAAAACCAATTTCCAATTTAGTCTTTTATCCATTTTAACCAATTTCCAGGTTGAAAAAATCCAAAATGGCGGATACAATATGGCAGACATTTGTGGACATTGTTAATCAGTTTATGGATCAGCTCTGGAAGAGTCTTTAATTTCATTCTTATATTTGGATCAGGAGGACGTGAATACTAATTAACATTAAAAAAATGTTTTATGATATATGTTTCTTTCCTTTCCTTATAAAGTAATTAATTATAGCATTCGTGATATATAATTTAAGGGAACAAAATTATTTTTAAAAAATAGACTAGCTACGCAGGAAGAATCTAAATACGTACCTCTTGGAAGGTTTTGAATATTACATTCAAGTTTTCCGCTTTCTCTTCGATGTAGCACCACCTGTGCACTTGCTATAACATCTCAGCTCTTTACAATAAAGTCTAAGGAATATCTACTAGTGGCAGCTTTCTTTCCACTAGAATTGTCACATTACAAAGAAAAAAAAATAATTCTCTCGACTCTCTGTTATTGGTTTTTCTCACGCGGCACATTTTCATGTTTTTCTTTTTATTACAAATATATATTCTCGATATAAATCTCAAGTTATTACTCGCAGGACAGTAATTATAATAATTAAAAGACTTTTCATTAAAAAAATGCAGATCTACTTTTGCTAAGAGAAAAAAAAGATGAAGACATAAAAACTAACAGCGGGAAAAGTGTCGATATTATTCAAAGTACTTGAACTCCCCGAGAGGGTGTGAGAAGGTTTCGAATACCAAACGAGAGGGTTAGCGTGGAAGTGAATTGGATTTTTTTGCTCGCCCAGCTCCTGTGAGCGTTTATCGTGTGGAGTCACGCTTAGGACTTGGGTGCAAGAAAAAAAAAGAAGTGGGATGAGAACGGCTTCTATGGAAGTATGGCGAAGAAAAGGGACGAAAGCAAATTCCACGAATGGCGTACCCAGACAATTGAGGTAAATAGCAAGTTGACACAGTGAGCACTGTCGAGATGTCTTGGAGGATGGAAGATGTGCATTCGAGACCGTTGTGGAGAAAGGAACTCCGGGTGAATGTGTAGAAGCTATGGAGGAGGAAAAGGGTGGTTGATGCGAATTGAATCATAGGGGCGTTTTAGCGTCTACGTGGTCCGCATTCCGAATTCAGAACCATCCACCTTTTCACCTAGCCCCTTCCCTCCCATGTTTCGAGTCCATCTTCGTACATTTTGTACCATTATTGCTTTTCAGTCAACACACCAAGTGACTTATCAATTAGGGAAAATAATAGCGTCTCTCCAATTTTTGATAAATTGATTCCTAGACTAATTCACCTTGAATGTAATTTTCAAACCCAATTTTTTGAGAATTGAGAAAATGTAATTTATGCCATTCGTTCGGAATATTCAAAAAATGGATCTTTATATCCAACACACTATTTCTCTGAACTGTACAACATTGAGATATACGTACATTCTTTCCTATTCAGGAGCAGAACTCATCCTTGTAGCAGTGGAGTCTTAGAGCCCCGCAGCATACTGCATCGATTTTTAAACTTGTTCGACGAGCAGCAGGCGAGATGGAGAAAAGTCGCTCCTTCAGAATTTGCCCGATTGAAAATTTATCTGATGTGTGCGGAGTACCAAGCAACTCTCGTTTCCTGGGTCGCGTCGTGCGCCGTTTAGAGACTTCTCGATTGATACCTGCTTCACTTTTTTCAGGCTTTTTTTAATTTTACTTGATTCACGATTCCTTAAATACCTGATGAATTTCAAATTAATTAAATAACAAGTTATGTAACCTAAACTGTCAATATTTAATGATGTACATCAATTAGATGAACCTGTCGCTTTCTTATCTGAAAGTTTAAATACTTACAAGGGTCCCATTGGGGTTCATCCAGATCTGGAGATATTATTCCAGGAAACGTTAGACTAACGTTAAGTAATGTTAGACTAACGTTAACTAATGTTAGACTAACATTAACTAACGTTAGGCTAACGTTAGGCTAACGTTAATCTAACGATCTTTTTTGGTCACTAATTCAGATTATAACGTTAGTCTAATGTTAGTCTAGCGTTAGTTAGCATTAGCCTAACGTTAGTAGCATTAGCTAACGTTAACTTTACCACCTGGATTGATAAAAATCAATGATATTCCATTCAAATTCGTTGCAGATTTCGAATTGCTTTTGATCATCAATGGACCAAAGACTGTCTCCCTTAGCTTCCCTTGTCCACATTGAATACCTGATGAATTTGAAATTAAATAGATAACAAGTTATGTAACCAAAACTGTCAATATTTAATTATGCAAATCAATTAGATAAACCTTTCGATTTCTGATCTGAAAGTTTACAGACTTAACCAGATCCATTCGGGTTCATCCAGATCTATCTGGAGATATTGCTCCAGGAAAGATATAACGAAGGCTGATAAATTAACCAGTGTTCATAAATTAATTATGCTCTGCATCGTGCCCCAGATAAAAAAAAGTTACGATAATGTCAAAAAATTATTCGACTTGATAAAAATCAATGATATTCCATTTAAATTCATTGCAGATTTTCATTTGCTTTTGATCATCAATGGACAAAAAACTGTCTTCCTTGGCTTCCCTTCTCCATATTGCTTCCTATCTTCAAAACAGTTGAAAAATCGGTTTGAACTAAAAAATAATGATAAAGATCTTGTAGTAAAAAATGGAGATAACAATTTTGATTCTAAAATCTAGTTCCAATTTCCTCTAGCAATTTTTATAAACACCCCAAAACTATCGAAATTCCAATTTACCAATATCGATAATGTTTTGAGGTGGGGGAAAATAGTTATTGACTTTGGAGATAAAAAAAAAATAGGCGACACTTTAGAGTATTTGTGCATTGAAATTTATAGATGGCAACTGGCCAAATATAGGCGAAGCTTAATAACGAAAGTGCCGACGCAGCAGTCTTAGCATTCCAGCGAGACCAACGGTATACGCGGTTAACACACCTGAGGGATTTTGAGTTATGACCGGAACCGGTAGAGGGAACCCAACGGCGACTCAAGCGGGGTAAAGGGATTGGGGAAAAGCGGTTCTGGTCGGAGGAGGATGCAAGGGTGCACAGACCGGCTAATGTGGTAACACGTTATGTCCGTCTCACTCTCAAAGCCGCATTAATTATTTCATATCCAAAACTCGATTCTCTCCTAAGCTTGCATAACCTCGAGTTTGAGAATCCTAAAACATAAAGTTTACTTATAACGTTACATATTCTATTGAAACCAAGAACTTGCATGATTAACATTAGAAAATTAGTTCTTTTCATTAAAGAAAAGAATTCGCATTTTCTTTATGCGACGGATGTAAAATTATGGATAGGGTTTAATGTTTTATTGCGGTTCGTGGTTAGGGATCAAGATTAATAATTATCATTTCCGTACCTTACCTGTCAACATACAATTAGCCGTTTGTAAACGTAATTTCAATAAGCTGAAGTCAATGCCATGAGTTACCGTTCAAATTCTCCCTGGTTATTTGGTAATTCCAAAGATTTCCGGATTCTGCTCGAATTGCACCTATCAACAAGAAGACTATTTGTCATTTTCGAACCACTGGCAGGAAACCCTTTGTCTATTCGTCCCATGCCAGATGTGAATGGCAACGTATGTTGAGTATCAATGAAACTAGTTTCTGACGGCAGGGATCAGACGATTAGTAACATCGAGAATGTATGAAGGAGGATGACCAATACTCATTCGCTTTTGTGACGACAAGGTTGGCACACCCAGTCGTTCCACAAAATCCAAAATTATCAAATTGAGCCGCAGACTTTGGTTAATTTTGCTTTATTCAGCAGTTGTTGTTTATCTACTTCCTCAAGAACCCTCCTTTCTCAAATCGAGAGTTCAACATTTTTTGGGCGAAGTTTTGCAGCCGGGCTATAAATTTTATATTTTTCACTGAATGCATGATCGGTCGTAAAAAAAATCTCATAGTCTCCAATACATTTCCATCTGAGATTGCTACGTGTATGCACATTGAATTTCCAGGCCGCGCAATTGGTATCGAGTATTTTGTCCTCTCAAGTAGATTTTTCTCTACTCAAAGAAAAAAAAATCTTTATTCTAAATTTTTTCTTAGTTGGAAATTAAATTAAAATTATTTTCTATTTTGTTTTCTTTTTATTCTATATTCGGAAATGAATATATTGAGGGAGAAAAATTTGTCGCGTTGCCTTTGTAAGTTGAATGTCGAGTAGGTTACGTATTATAGTGATAGTAAAGAGAAGGCGGTTTAGAAATTGTAGGATGAGGGAGATAGAAAAGTAGATGTAAGCGGATCACGATCTTCTCATGTATGGAGGAGAATGTCGTTCTGGGTTCGTGTCGACTACCAAGTGGCAGGTGTGAGAGGTCAAAGGATCCCAATAATGTATTAGAAATAGCTTGATCATAATCCGAACAAGGGAGTATGTTAAAGTTGGATTGCATTATGATCTGAAATGGAGAAATTGGTATAATTTAATGTGGCATTTACTAATTTCTAGTGGATAAAAAACAGGAATTCAATTTTAGGTCTGGTGGTAAATGATTGTAATCCCAAGTGTCATGTAATCGCGAAGTATTTATGTTTTGCGTTTATAAAATAATATTTTCCGAAGTCAAAATAGGAAGTCCCCTTTCTTGAAAGGAACTGTATAAAAGGTGCCACCACTTGCCGAATTCGTCAGTCTAGAAACCGCCACCAAGATAACTGGTTGTGTACTGTCATCAAGTGTCTTCTTCGACTCCAACCCAGAAACCCCAACCAAGTTAACTTGTTGTGTACTGTCATCGAGTTCTAATTTTGTTTCAGTGTGTCTAAAGACATCTGGATCTATCTACCCTCAATTGTCAAGGCTTCAAAGTTTTAATATCTAAATTTTATTACTGACAATTATTTTTCTTTAACGAAACGTAACACTAGAAAAAGCAGTGCCAGCGCTGATAGAAAGGAGTTTCATACGTTGACTTGAACTACTGCGAAGCATATCGTGAATGTAAAATTCTCAACGCCATCTTTCTGTACAATTATTTATATCCCGAATTTTGAATCTACTCTTTAATGTCTGTCATTGTTATTAATTTTATTATTTGAATTAGATTCTATGGAACATATTATTAATTACATTTTAGTTACTATTAATTTTATAACAAGTGTCCAAAACTTGAGAGCTGAAAATTTTGTAATGCCAAAAACAAATCAACTTTCTGACAGTTTGAAACATGGAGAGATTCTAAATTCACCTGTTCTGTATTTGATTTTCCCGCACTGATTTTCTATTATGAACTGTATGGAAAACCAGACAAAGTTTCTCATCTGATTTCCATAAAACCTCAAGTTAATGTTTTGACAAAAAGAAACATCTTGACATCATTTTTCAATTTATTATCTTGTTCATCAAAAATTTTCCAATTTCACAAAAGTTTAATTAATGAAAATGAACCCTTGACAGAGGATCTAAAATACCTAATTAATTAATCACTTTTTAAACTGAAAAAATAATTATAATAGTCTTGTATGTTTAATTCTTTATTGTCTTCTTCAGACGATGGAGATTTACAAAAAAAAAGAAAAAAAATGGTCAGACTAAAAGTAAACTAAAAATATAAATAACAAGTTATATAACCAAAACTGTCAATATTTAAAAATAAATCAATTAGATGTACAATCTGCACTCGAATGAATCCTAGAATAATAATTATAATTTTCTGACTTTTAAAAATTATAATAACTAACTTTGCTATAATGTATTTTATACTTTTTTCTGAAAATAATAAACAAAAAGTATAAATAACGATTATGTAACCAAAACTGTCAATAAATGATAATAATCATGTCAAACAAAGTTTCTCATCTGATTTCCATAAAACCTCACGTATGGTATCATCCCTAAATAACGTTACACTGATTTTCGGGTTCCCCCCCCTTCGTTGCATTTCGTTGCAAATTACCAACACCCCCCCTAAATATAACGTTGCAAAAATGACTTATACCCCCAAAAATAAGATTTATATTATTTTTCTAGATTAATGAAGTAATTTTTCTTATTTCTCATATTATTATTTATTAGAATTAACTCTGATAATGATTTACACAACAATAATAATTTATAATAATATTAAGAAACATTTTGCAACGTTACATTTCAAAATCACCCACCTACCCCCTTGTTGCAATCAGTTGAATTTTTCAACCACCCCCCACCCCCTCCCCTATACGTGTAACGTTATTTATGGACGCTCCCTATGTTTTGACAAAGAAACAGATATTGACATCATTTTTCAATTTATTATCTTGTTCTTCAAAAATTTTCCATTTTCACAAAAGTTTAATTAATCAAAATGACCCCTTGACAATAAAAGATCTAAAATACATAATTAATTAATCATTTTTTAAAGTGAACAATAAAAAAAATTATAATAGACAGTTTTGTATTTTTAATTCTTTATTATCTTCTTCGGAAGATAGAGATTTACTAAAAGTTAAAAAATGGTTAGACAGAAGTCTTATTATACGGTTAAATTACAAAGGGTTGAAGTTGACGTTGAGGTCCCTTACCTTCAAGACGACAAGTATAAACGATCTTCGAAAAATCAATATCGGAAAAAGGACTGTGATGGAAATAATTAATTCTTAAAAGGTTAAATCCCACTTTACACTCTCACTTTCAACTCCTACTTCCCACCTTCCACTCCCATTTTCCACTTACCACTCTCACTTTCCACCTTCCACTTCCACTTTCCATTCACTTACCACCTTCCACTCTCAACTCCCTCATTATGTAACTTTTTCACTTCCCAATCTCACTTTCAACCTTCCACTTTTTACTCCCACTTCCCACCTTCCACTCCCATTTTACACTCTCACCTCCCACTTTCCACTTTATGCTACCACTTTCAACTTTTACTTCCCACCTTCCACTTTCCACTCTCGCTTCCCACATTCGTTTCCCACCTTCCACTTTTAATTCTGTAACTTTTCCACTTCCCACCTTCCACTGTTTACTCCCACTTTCTACTATCACTACCCACCTTTCACTTTCTACTCTCACTTCCGACATTCGCTTCCCACCTTCCACTTTCAATTATGGAACTTTTTCACTTCATACTCTTATTTCCCACCTTCCACTTTCCATTATTACTTTCTACCCCCACTTTCCACTTTATACTACCACTTTAAACTTTCACTTCCCACCTTCCACTTTCCACTCTCGCTTCCCACATTCGTTTCCCACCTTCCACTTTTAATTCTGTAACTTTTCCACTTCCCACCTTTCACTGTTTACTCCCACTTTCTACTATCACTACCCACCTTTCACTTTCTACTCTCACTTCCGACATTCGCTTCCCACCTTCCACTTTCAGTTATGGAACTTTTTCACTTCATACTCCTATTTCCCACCTTCCACTTTCCATTATTACTTTCTACCCCCACTTTCCATTTCCACCTTCCACTTTCACTTCCCACTCCCACTTCACACGTTTCATTTTCCACTAACACTTTCCTCCTTCCACTTGCCAGCTTCCAATATCCACTCACACTTCAAACATTCAATCACATTCCACTATCACTTCCCACCTTCCACTTTCCACTAACACTTCAAACGTTTCACATTCCAGTATCACTTCCCATTTCCACTTTTTACTGTTCCACCATTAAGAGTGGAAAATGAGAATCGAAAGTGGGAGTGGAAGGTAGAAAGTGGGAAAGTAGTAGAAAGTGAGAGTGCAAAGTAGGTGTGGAATGTGGGAGTGTACAGTAGGAAGTGAGAGTGCAAAGTAGGAGTGGAATGTGGGAGTGTATAGTAGGAAGTGAGAGTGCAAAGTAGGAGTAGAAAGTGGAAGGTGGGAAGTAGAAAAGTTACAGAATTGAAAGTGGAAATTGTGAGTGGAAGGTAGGAAGCGAATGTGAGAAGTGAGATAGGAAAGGGGAGTCAAAAGTGGAATGTAGGAAGTGAGAGTGGGAAGTGAAAATGTTACAGAATTGAAAGTGGAAGGTGGGAAGCGAATATAGAAAGTGGGAGTAAAAAATGGAAAGTGGGAGTGGGAAGCAGAAAAGTTACAGAATTGAAAGTGGCAGGTGGGAAGTGGATGTAGAAAGTGGGAGTAAAAAATGGAAGGTGGGAGTGGGAAGCGGAAAAGTTACAGAATTGAAAGTGGAAGGTGGGAAGCGGAAAAGTTACAGAATTTAAAGTGGAAGGTGTGAAGTAAGAGTGGAAAGTGAAAGGTGTGAAGTGAGAGTGGGGAGTGGAAACTGAAAGGTGGGATGTGAATGTGGGAAGTGGACAAATTAGAGAATTGAAAGTGGCAAGTGGGAGTAGAAAATGGAGGGCGGGAAGCGAATGTGGGAAGTGAGTGTGTGAAGTGCGAGTGGAAAGTGGGAAGTGAGAGTGGAAAATGAATGTGGGAGTAAAAAGTGGAAGTTTACGGATCTAAAGTCAGATTTTAAAAAGTCAAAATGGTGAATTCAATATGTCGGATAAGTTTCAAAAAACTATTCTTTTTCTTATCAAATGAAAATGAAATTTTTTTTTCATTCAACTAATGCATAAAGTGATTTATCAAAACATTAATCCATTTGTATTAAAATAAATCTAAATAAACAGCGGTGTTATATTCTTTTTAATAAAATTTGAATGACCGTGTTAGTGGGGTGAAAAAAAAATTTTTTTTGTGTGATATGCGAAGTGACGGGAGTTTTTAAAACGTGTTTACGCATTTTCATCCCTTTCCATTTTCACTTTTAAAATAATCCCCTGTATTTTTAATTCTCGTGGGCTCTCTCCCTTCTAACACACATGTAATATGCGCTGTTGTGTAAAATGTCCCGCAGGCAATGACAGCGCAAGCTTGTATGTGTGAGGGTAATCCTTACAAATGTGGAGGAGAACACGCAAACATAGAGAGCCGCAGAGGATATGAAACATCCGGTAACAGGAAAGCTGCTAAAATGTTGTCGCCATTCTGCACGGCGCGGCCCCGACCCACTCTCTTTCTCCAAGATTATTCTTCCCGGGGGTGTGATAGGGGTAAAGCGTCGACTCAACACACGTGTGCGCCTCTCTTATTTTCTGCAAAGTCGTTGCTTTTTTTCATGGCGATGAAGGACCTCTGGATAAATTGGTCGTGTCGATTGGATTACAAAACGTTTTATGTTTCTTCATATTTTCAGATTATAGGCACATAAATAAACATTGGTCTACTTTTGTTTCCTGATTTTCAATATTGTTCCTGTTTTTTTTATCTTCTCCCCTGGACTTCTTCTTGAGATTACTTTTTGAAAAGTATAAATTAAAATCGATTTTATTTTTTTTCAGTATTCTTTTTTTTATTGCTCGTGTTACGAAAAGTATAACTTCTCAATAAAAAAAAACAAACAGTAAATGTTATATTTTACTCGAAAAATAAACGTTTATTGCGACAATTTATTTTAATTTATTTATTTTTCCTTTTTTTCTTGCCTCTTCATAAAAGATGTATTGTATTCAATTTATTTTATTTCTATTTATCTTTACAGTCTCCATTCAATTCACTTGTTTTTATTTATTGAAATTGATGGGTATTAAATTGCTAATTTTAGAAATAGAAACGAAGTGAATTGAAACATTTCAATTCATTTTTATTCCCCGACTTCCTTGAGGAATACTACTACTACTGCACAACTACTTTGCGGGTCAACTTCTTTTGTCTCTGACCAAGAAAAATGATATAAAATATTTTATGTTCAGGTAGCGCAAAAATTTTCTAAACTTTCTTTTCTCTCAGTTCAAGAAAAATGACTTGGAATTATTTTTTCCAGGTAGTAACAAATTTCTAGCAAATGTTTTTATAGAAATGGGAAAATCTGTTATTTTTAAAATTTTGGTCGCCATATTGCATCCGCCATTTTGAATTTCGTAAATCTGATATCATTAGATTCATTCGATTTGTAAATCTGACATCATTAGGAATTGCATGATTATACAGAAAGAGTAAGTCATAAATTATTTAAAAATATTTTTAATAATAAAAGAAAAAAATTTTCTTGAGGATCTGATCAATCTTTGCGGAGTGTCAAAAGAAAACGATGAAATCTGTTTCAGTAAAAATGGATTTCCTCAAAGAAAATTGATCGGTATCATCTTGAAGCAATTACGGTTTTAAAGCAAAAAACGGACGAACAAAAAGTGCCTCTTGAAACTTTGTGATCACATCTATAACGAGCAAGACGTATCGTATCGGCTTTGATCATCAATCGCAAAGCTTCCTGTTTCATTTTGATTCGATTTTATTTCGCCCGCATACTTCTGTGTGATACCTCCACTAGTCCACCTCTCTCCAAGTTGAATTTTCTGCCTCATCGGTAGGAAATGGAAAAAAAAACTAAGGAAAATGGTTTGATCGTTAAAGCACAGCTTCAAAGTATTAAATGTACTTGTTATTGCCTGCTTTTAAAGTCTAAATTCATTCATTTCAATCTGATAATTTCATTATAGGATTTTTTAAAGTGGAATTCTTTTTTTCTTTTGTAGGGATTTTTATCCGCTTTACTAAACCAGCAACAAGGGTATGGAAAAAAAGTATGTTAATTTTTTGTACAACTAACTTCATCGAAGACTAATTCGAATGGTAGCGGGGGCACAGAGCTATGGATGAGACTCACCGGGGGTTAGGTCTACTGTCCGGACAGTCAGGAAACTTTTCACTTAGTCTGCCATGTCGCAGACTCTTGCTACTGGCGTGGAACCACTACTACTTAAGCCCTGTGATGGTAACGACCTAAATTACTTTACCCCAACCTTGCTCTGGCATTATCACGTTATTGTTAAAGCTACGGCGTCGATTACTTAGTTAAAAGAATTTCTCCCGCCGAGTGGAACAAAAATAGAACTTGACAACTTCACTTTTAGCAAAAGCATCCCACTGTACTTCATTCAGCCTCAACTTTTATCAAATGCAACACATCAAAACTCTGACATTTTATGCATTAGACTCTGTTCCTCATTCAATTCTTTTAATTCTATCAGGACTATAGGATTTAATTCAATTTTCACAAGTTTTTTTTTTTTGAACTTTTCAGCAAATCTTTTAATGGGATCAGACGTGGAAAACCTGGAATTCTCATGGAATTTTTTTTATTTATAGAAAACCTGTAATTATCAACGAATTTTAATTTTTATTCTAAAAATTTATTATTTCTCGTATTCGAATATTCAAAATCTTAAGTTTTCAAAGTTGACATTGTACAAAATCTTTTTGATGTTAAATTCAGTGCTTACACTTGAAATCTAAATTATTTCTAAATTTTAGTATCTTCTAGTCAATATTTTCCTTCTAATTTTCGAAAATAATTTTCAAATTCAATTTAAAAGTATACCCAAAATGGTATAAAAATGTTCAAAATACGCAGTTTTGTGAAAAATTCTAAACAAAACTAAATATTTAAATTATTATCATTTTTCTCTATTATTTTTTCTACTTTAAAAGCAGGGTGGTCATAATTTTCGCAGTTTATCAATTTCCCTATGACATTTTCTTGACAATTTACAGATATTAAAATTATTTTTCCTGATAAAATTCTTTTTATCAGAAAAATATGAAATTTAACGAATAATGAGTAAACTTTTTAAATTTTAATAATTTCTAAAAATTATAATCATAACCCTTTGCGAATTCAATTATTTTCTACAATTTTTATCTAAACTCCACCACTCAATCGAAAAATTTTGATAAAACAATTCTAAGAATTACTTTTTAAAAATATTTTTATTGTAATTTTTTGAAAATATAATTTAATTTTTTAAAAGAATTTTTGTATAATTTAAAAAAATTAATGAAAATTATTTAATTATAAAATATTATTTTTTGGATTTATTTGAATTTTCGGAAATATGTAATTGAAAATATTAAATTTTAAAAAATTAGAAGCTAATTTTTCATTAATTTTCATTTTAAAATTTTACATTTTAAGATTTTTCATTAACATTTTTGATAATTCAATTATTTTCGCATTTGCAATTAGGTTTTATTATTTCTGAAAATAAATGAATTATTGGGAAGAATTTTTTAAAAAGTTTCAAACAATTCATTTTTTTCGAAAAATTTTTTGCAATTATTCTATTTTAAATAATTGAATTCCTGTGAAATTTTTTTTTGGGAAATAGTTAAATGTTCGTGTTGAATTTTATTAAAATTTTTGTTTAATAATTAAATTCTTTTGGGAAATTTTATTAAAATAGTAGAATATTAAAAATTATTGAATTAGGACAAAATTCTTGAAAATAATTGAATTTTGCAATGAATTTTATTAAAATTCTTGAAAATAATTGAATTTTGCAACGAATTTTATTAAAATTCTTAAAAATAATTGAATTTTTCAATGAATTTTATTGAAATTTTTAAAAACAATTGAATTTTTCAATGAATTTTATTAAAAATACTTGAAAATAATTGAATTTTTTCGAAGAATTTTATTAAAATTTTTGAAAATAATTCAATTTTGGAACGAATTTTATTAAAATTCTTAAATATAATTTAATTTTGCAATTAATTTTATAAAAAATTCTTGAAAATAATTGAATTTTGCAATGAATTTTATTAAAATTTTTGAAAATAATTGAATTCTAAAATGAATTTTATTAAAATTCTTAAAAATAATTGAATTTTGCAATGAATTTTATTTAAATTCTTGAAAATAATTTAATTTTACAAAAAATTTTAATAAAATTCTTGAAAATAATTGAATTTTGCAATGAATTTTATTAAAATTCTTGAAAATAATTGAATTTTTTAATGAATTTTATTAAAAATACTTGAAAATAATTGAATTTTGCAATGAATTTTAATAAAGTTCTGGAAAATAATTAAATTTTGCAATGAATTTTATTAAAATTTTTGAAAATAATTGAATTTTGCAATGAGTTTTATTAAAATTCTTGAATAGGGTAAACGCACCAATTGTCGAGGGTGAACCTATTTCTCGAGTCAACAAATTCCGTTTTTGACTTAAACATGGAATTACAATTTAAATGCCAAAAATGATTAGAATTATGTTTATTTAGTGTCATGAATGTTAAAAATAATATATTAATATTATGTTTACAAATAAATTAGACATTTTAGGCAATATTTTTGGTTATTACCATGGTAACATCGACAAATGGAACCGGCTCGACAATTGGTGCGTTTACCCTATAATTGAATTTTGCAATGAATTTTATCAAAATTCTTGAAAATAATTGAATTTTAAAATAAATTTTATTAAAATTCTTTAAAATAATTGATTTTTGCAATGAATTTTATTAAAATTTTTGAAAATAATTGAATTTTGCAATGAGTTTTATTAAAATTTTGAATATAATTGATTTTTGCAATGAATTTTATTAAAATTTTAGAAAACAATTGAATTTTGCAATAAGTTTTATTAAAATTTTGAATGTAATTAAATTTTGCAATGAATTTTATTAAAATTCTTGAAAATAATTGAATTTTAAAATAAATTTTATTAAAATTCTTAAAAATAATTGAATTTTGCAATGAATTTTATTAAAATTCTTTAAAATAATTGATTTTTGCAATGAATTTTATTAAAATTTTTGAAAATAATTGAATTTTGCAATGAGTTTTATTAAAATTTTGAATATAATTGATTTTTGCAATGAATTTTATTAAAATTTTTGAAAATAATTGAATTTTGCAATGAGTTTTATTAAAATTTTGAATATAATTGAATTTTGCAATGAATTTTATTAAAATTCTTTAAAATAATTGAATTTTGAAATGAATTTTATTAAAATTTTGAATATAATTGAATTTTGCAATGAACTTTATTAAAATTCTTTAAAATAATTGAATTTTGCAATGAGTTTTATTAAAATTCTTAAAAATAATTGAATTTTGCAATGAATTTTATTAAAATTCTTGAAAATAATTGAATTTTGAAATGAATTTTATTTAAATTCTTAAGAATAATTGAATTTTGCAATGAATTTTATTAAAATTTTTGAAAATAATTTAATTTTACAATGAATTTTAATAAATTTCTGGAAAATAATTGAATTTTGCAATTAATTTTATTTAAATTCTTGAAAATAATTGAATTTTTAAATGAATTTTATTAAAAATACTTGAAAATAATTGAATTTTGCATTGAATTTTATTAAAAATACTTGAAAATAATTGAATTTTGTCGAAGAATCTTGATATTCTTTGTAAAAATTAATGAAGATAATTGAAATGTTGACGAGAATTTTTTTTTTTAGATTTTTTGAAAATAATTGAATTCTTTCGATATAAATATTCCTATTTATAAAAATAATTGAATTTTGTAATGTATTTTATAAAAAATTCCTGAACATAATTGAATTTCTGCGAAGAATTTTTTCTATTTATAAAGATAATTGAAATGTTGACAAGAATTTTTTTTTTTTTTTGAATTTTTGAAAATAATTGAATTTTCTGTAAAGAATATTATTATTTATTATAAAGATATAGTTGAATTCTTTCAAAGAATTGCGTTAAAAACAACAAATGTTGTTCGCTTGAAATTGGAAAAGGTTCCCTAACGCTTTTCCCGAAATTCTTTTTCCCGACACACATACTTTTCACGAATTCAATTTCCTGACACCTTTTTTTCCCGAATCGAGTTTCTCGACAATTATTTTTCCCGACAAAAAAAAATTTTTGTTGCTATGGAAAAAGTCAAACAAAAATAGATCGTCATTGTTTGCTCTTATATTTATTTAACAGAAATTTACTTACCTCGAAGTAGCATTAGGGCGAATGTTTATTTGTCAGAAAGATTATTTAACATAATTTTCGTTTTGCCGAAACTTTATTTCACCTAATTTTAAAATGTTATATTATTTGTTTAACATAAATCTATTTCTACCTTATTTTTATGTGACATATTGTTCTTTTATTTGAATCGTCGTTTTACAGAATTACCAAAAATCAGAATTCATGCGTCTTGTTTATTTAAAATTAAGAGACCGAAATAGTAAAACATACTGGGACTGCAATCGTTTGCTGGAGATCAGTCACTGCGATGAATGATGATGAAGTCATTGTGCTTGGGAGTTCCAACGAATCATCAAAGGATGATAAGGATTATGGAATTTTAATATACGATTCAAAAAGTGTAAAAGATTTTTGCGGTTTGTTTTAGGGAATTGTTTGCGCAGAAAGGAGAAAGACTAGACCAAAAAGGGAGCAATAAAAAATGTAAGTAATTAGCTCTTGAGAAATTCCAAACAGTGTTTTGGTCTAAAGGGATCTTCTTCGTAAATCTGAGGTTTTCGAGGCTGATGAGGGGTTTTCGGCATATACGAGCATCCAGAGTCGAAAGGGTGGTCGTTGGCCAGTTGAAATCGCGACTTATGGCGCCTGTTTCCGTTGTACTAATTTGGAGAGAGCTTGCTAACGAGCCTTTTGAGGTCGTAAGTTTAGCCGTTGCGGCCGCGGTCTGTGGAGTAGCCGCCCGCAAGCCCGGTCCGAGTGCCGATGTACCTTTTCTCATTCTATCCTCCTTATCCCTCTCCTGCCTCCATCGTTTTCCTCCACCTCCCTCATCCCTTCAACATATATATTCTTTAAGGACAAAAGTATACTGCGCGTTCAGTACAGTCACACACACACAACGGGTCGAGTCTGCGCGACTCCTTCGCTACTATATTCCGAGTGGGGATCCTGAAAACGTGCTCGACTCACGCTCTTTCGAAACTTAGTGCGCGCCACAAGCTCGCCGGATTCGAACGCAACTTAATTTCGAGCTTGATTCGCCGGAACCTCGTGTTCGGAAAAACACTTTTTCCAAAACAAAAAAATTAAAACAAAAATTAATTGTCCACCAAAAAAAAGGGTATTTTGGAAAAAGAAAAAAAGTGTGTTCAGCGAAGTCGAAGTGGAGAAGAAAGTCGACTTGGACTTTTTTTGGGGGGCTGGGGAAAAAAGTTTTCACATTCCAGATGAAGGAAAAGTTAACGATTCTCCAGTGAATGATAAATACATGAAGTACCCCGCGGGGAGATTGATCTCTTCCGCCTGGGAAACCGATAATCACCTCATTGAGTTATCTGATGGGAGTTGAATCTGGCTTTCGAATCTGAGAAACAAAACGATATCGATGGTTCGAAAAGAGACTAGACACCCACCTAATAATCCCTTATTCTCAAATTTTGCAATTAGGATTAGATAATTAAAATTTGCAGAAGAAATAGAAGTAATTCCGTTTCCCTTTATTGAGTGATTAAAAAAAAACTCAAGAATGAATAGTTCCTAGAAGTTTCGAACAAGAAGAGGAGTGAAGGACTTTGAAAATGAGCGGGAGTTCAGTGCTACTGTGCATGTTTGCACTTCTTGTGATGATACAAGGTAAGACAAAAAAAATTTTTCACGTCTTCTGACATCTTCGAAAGTGGGACTTAATTTTTGTACCCTCGTAATAACCGTTCTTGACAAACATGACAATTAGATTTCGATAATTACTAAATTAGCAGAGACATTACACAAGTTTGTCCAGATTATTTAAAGAATCAAAATGATTAAAAAAATTAAGAAAGAATATTTTTAGGTAGGTTCGAACAAGAAGAGCAGGAATTAATTAAAAGAAATACAGTAAATTGTCTACTTATGCATATTTATTATTTTCGTCCCCCCGCCCTACGTTATAATGTAATATTTGAGTCGTAAATAAATTTATCGTCCATAAAAACATCCATTACAAGGAAAAGAAAAGCGCACTGAATATCATAAAAAACCATCAAAATCATCTTCTTAAGCTCTTGCGCATCGCAGGTCCATAAGTCAAGTGTCAGAAAATCAGAAGCGAAACATTCTAACGGTAATGTCTTTTTTATGCATCTTACACTGATACTTCTAACAAGAAATCCTTTGATGATAATAAAAAAGTAAGCGATAAAAAGAATCTCCAAACGACTGTTGTCTTGATAAATTCAAAACTGCCCCGAGTACGAGAAAGGGATTACATGCAAATTTTTTTTACAAAAACCTTTTGAATTTTTTTAGTTCTTCATACATTTGGATCTGTTCTAGATCCATACAATACTTTCTATTTGTAATAATCGAATCAAATTTTGTAAGAAAACTAAAAATTGCTCTAGGGTCCTCTACTTTCAGAAGTTTTTTAAATAAATTCCAAAACACAAAAAAATTGTTTCAAAATAAAGCGGATTCAAAGCAAATTGTTTTATACATCATCGTTTAATATTATTATTTAATGATAATAATATAAATAAATTAAGGTCGTATTATACATAACTAAAGCAGTAGAATAAACGATATGAAATGATTTGATGAAGGTCAGTTAAAATTTTGTTGGGGACCGCAAGAGTTTGCGATTTCAACGCAAACAATTTGGACAATATATCCACAGAGGGCAAAAGACCAGGACCTTTGTCACGATTCATTATTGCTCGTGAGTGCATAGCCGTCAGTCATTTCGGTAAATTGTTATTCGCTGCAGTTCGAACCTTCAATCACGCTGATTGACGTTGTACTTTATACATACACAGTACCATTAAGCGGGGGAGTACGTGCACGCGTCATGTCATGAACGTTCACGTTTATCATTTTCCGCGTATTTTGCTATCTCGCTCGCCACGAAAACAGTCAAGCTTAATCAAAACAGGCAAACCGAACCCAACACACCCCCCCCCTCCTCCCCCCACCTCGCGTTTAAAGTACTAATTGCGTCACGTTGTCCTCAACCATCAAGAAACCACTTATCAGATTTCGTAATGATAATAAATTTCATACTAACATTAAGGGGATACATTCAGCAAACATTGTTATATTATTACAAAATATTCTTGATATTTATAAAAATAATTGAATTTTGCATGAATTTTATTTTTTATATATTTTTTTCCTAAACAAAAAGAAAGCCAAATAAATGACAAAAAAAAAGAATCTTTTTCTCCACTGTTGGAGGATCTGAAAAAAGATTTCGATTTCTATTGTATTTGTGTATGTGTGTGTGTGTGTATCGAATCGAAGCGAGAGAAAAGAGGTTCAAGTTGTACATTTTGCGTTTATCGTTTACTTCCAATTTATGAGACGATTTATTTCCATTGTTCATTGAATTTTTATACGCCACTACGCGAAACCTTTTCGCAGCAGAAGTCCCATGAGCTTTAACAAGCAAACAGAAAAATGAAAAAGTAAATATTGCTTTGACGTGCACTTAGATGGATTTGACAGTCACATTTTTGCTATTTGCTTATTCTTAAATAAATAAACGTGTCAACAATAAAAAAAAAAAAAACGTTGGAAATTTATTTATAAAAAAGAAATTATTGAACTATGAAAAAAAAAATTTTTCTCTATTCTAAAACAAATGATTTTTTTTCAAAAGAACTTTTTTTTGAAAAAAGTAAAAAATTTTCTATCAGAGGGGAAAGAATTTCTTTTTTCTTTTTCTCGTAAAACAATTTTGTTGCAAAGAGGAAATTGTACAATCAATTTATCTGCTTTTGATGTGAGGCAAATTGTGGTTTGTATTCTATTAAGGAATTAGCGTACGATTATTGAACTGATTAGAAATAAATTATCATCCTCTGCTTCTGTTTTGCATTATAGAAACTCCGATATTAAACTTTAGTTATTCTATTTTTAATCGTAATAAAAATACTGTTATCGAAATTTCCTCCTGGAAAGTTAATTATAAAATTTTCTTCACAATTTTAAATGAAAATTTTATTTTCCAATCTAAATCACATTATTTGAAGGTGATTTTTATAGATGTAGAATCGTCCTTTTTTATTGTATGAAAAGTAAACATTTTACTTGCACAACAGCATTATGTGGCCTAAAATCCGTGTACAAATATTTGCTCTGAATACACTGCATAGACATCATTTTTTTTCCTCTTTTTTTTTTGTTGTGTTGTAGCTGACGGAAGAAAATCGGAATTTTTTTTTGCTCCACGGAAGAAATTTAGACCCGAACGGAAAGCCAAACGAGTTCAATGGTATCCGGAATGTAGTGAGTTTATTGTCGCCACTTCCGGTCTACAACAGGAACCGGAAGTGAATGGTACATTGGATATCGAAACAGGATTTTGAACAGTCAAGTAAAATTTGAATCTGAATCCTTTTTTGATAATAAAAAAAAAATTGTTTTCTCCCTATCGTGTGTCATTTGTTTCCGAAATGTAGTGTTAATTGAATAATAATATAAAAGTAAAAAAAGTATTTTTGTCTTCGGCTATGGTTATTAGCTGCAGTTAAGGGTAATAATTCTTTGGCGTTCGGAAGTACAGGGTGTCGAATCTGTAGCTTTTCCACCTCCCAATTTCCACTCTTACTTCCCACTTCCACTCTCACATTCCACTCTCACTTTCACTCTCACTTACCACTTCCACTCTTACTTTACAATTCATACTCTCACTTCCCTCTACCATTTCACGCTCTCCCTTCCACTTTCCTCTTCCCTCTTTCACTCTCACTTACCACTTTCTCTCGTAATTTCAACCCTCACTTCTCACTTCCCACTTCCACATTACACTTCATACTCTCACTTCCCACTTCCACACTCACTTTACACTTTCCCATCTCACTTTCCACTATCCACTTCCACCCTCTCTTCAACGTTCCACTCTCCCTTCTTACTTTTCACTTCCACTCTTACTTCCCACTCTTCACTCCACTTTTACTTCCTACTTTCCACTTTCACTGTTATCTCCCACTCCCACCCTTCCTTCGAGTTTCCACTCTCACTTTCCACTGCCACTCTCACTTTATAATTCATACTATCACTTCCCTCTACCACTTCACACTCTCCCTTCCACTTCCACTCTCACTTACCACTTTCTCTCGTAATTTCAACCCTCACTTCTCACTTCCCACTTCCACATTACACTTCATACTCTCACTTCCCACTTCCACACTCACTTTACACTTCCTAATCCCACTTTCACTTTACACTTTCCCTTCTCACTTCCACACTTTCTTCAACGTTCCACTCTCCCTTCTTACTTTTCACTTCCACTCTTACTTCTCACTCTTCACTCCACTTTTACTTCCTACTTTCTACTTCCACTGTTATCTCCCACTCCCACCCTTCCTTCGAGTTTCCACTCTCACTCTCCACTTCCACTCTTACTTTACAATTCATACTCTCACTTCCCACTACCATTTCACACTCTCCCTTCCACTTTCCTCTTCCCTCTTTCACTCTCACTTACCACTTTCTCTCTTAATTTCAACCCTCACTTCCCACTTCTACATTACACTTCATACTCTCACTTCCCACTTCCACACTCACTTTACACTTCCTAATCTCACTTTCACTTTACACTTTCCCTTCTCACTTTACACTATCCACTTCCACTCTTTCTTCGATGTTCCACTCTCCCTTTTTACTTTTAACTTCCACTCTTACTTCCCACTTCTCACTCTTCACTCCACTTTTACTTCCTACTTTCCACTTCCACTGTTACCTACCACTCTCACCCTTCCTTCGACTTTATACCCTCACTTTCCACTTTCACTCTCACTTACCACTTTCTCTCTTACTTTCTACTCTTAATTCCCACTTCCACTTTCCGATCTCACTTACACTTAATACTCTTACTTCCCACTTCCACTCTCACTTTACACTTTTCATTTACAGTCTTACTTCCCACTCTCACTTACCACTTTCCAAACTCACTTTACACTTCATACTGTCACTTCCCATTTGCACTTTCCACTCTTACTTCCTACTTTTCACATCCCACCTTACTTCTCACTTCTACTCTCACTTTTCACTTTCTACTTCCACTCTCACTTCCTCTTAATACTTCTACCTCCTCTGTTCACTCTCACTGCCCACTTTGTATAGTGTGAGAAAGGAAGGTGGGAAGTGAGAGTTGAAAGTCGAAAGGAAAGTGGAAGTGAAAAGTAAGAGTGATAAGTGGAAGTGAATAGTGAGAGTGGTAAGTGAAAGTGGAAGTGACAAGTAAGAGTGAAAGTGGGAAGTGAGAATAGGAAGTGGAAAGGGGAAGTTGATAGTGGGAAGTGAAAGTAAGATGTGAGAGTGTAAAGTGGAAGTGAGAGTGGAAGTGGGTAGTGAGAGTGGAAATGAAGTGAAAATTGGGAAGTGAGAGTGGAAAGTAGGAGTGAAAAGTGAGAGTAGAAATGTAACTGAATCGACACCCAGCGCAGTTATCTAATTTCATCATCGAACTCGGGGATAAATCGATTATTGCAAAAGAAAAGGCAGACGCGGTGGAAGAAAATTTTCTGACACATCATACTTGACTATTTTCCTATTAAGTTAAAATGTAGTTCTCTGAAATGAGCAAAAACCAATTGTTTTCACGCTTCGCTTTTCGTTTTCTTTTCCTAATCGATAAACTTTACAAATGACTTAGTGTGCTCTGCATCGATTCTTCTTTCACTGAAATTAAATTTACCCCGAGACTTATTCGTAATTACGACTGCCTTAAGACAATGATGAGATCCGTCCCGGGTCATCCGGAAAGGAGAGAACGCGGATGAAGAATATAGGATAATAAGGATGAGTAAGAAGTGAAGAGAGAGAGAGAGAGAGAGCAGAAGTACGTGCCTGGAATGAGGCGCGTCTTCCAAGTACGAATTACTTTGACAAACTCGTCAGTGATCGCGCACTATATCCTTCGAAAGACGCTGCTTGTTAGAACCTCAGGGCTTCAGTTTCCTAGCCGAAATGGAAACCTAATGGCTCCTCATCCTGAAAGTTTCCGATCACAGGGATAAGACATTTCGTTGCTACCTAATTTATGCGAGAGTAAGAGTAGCAGCGTAAGACTTACACGACTTGAATTGCGAACATCTTTTGGGAGAATCATAATCTCGATTTAGAACCTCATAGGAATCATCATGGATTCCCTCTCCTCTCCTCTCTTCCCTCCTTCATTTTAAAGAGGGATTTCTATTTGGTTCCCTCTAAGTCTAATTCATTTAAAATTCAATCTGTTTTCCTTTTCCAAAATAGATTCTTCACAATTTCATTGATTTCAATCGCAGTCCGAAATTCTCCAAAGCAAACGGAATTTATTTCTCTTACAATTCAAATTAGACGATAAGTTTATTTATTCTCGAGATGCTTACAAATTCTGTTTTTGGAAGAGGAAACAATCAATGTTGAAATTCCATTAGATAATTCCTTTGTGAGATGAAGTTTTCATTTTTTTTTCTGCTATGCTCTTAAACAAAATGGGATTCCTTTCGATGAATAATAGAAAAGAATGTTTTCATAGTCGAAGGGAATTTCAAAAGGAAATGTATATATTTAAATTAAAATCGTGAATTATTTAGAGAAAAATTTAATAAATAATTTTTGTATTATTCTTTATCCATGTTAGGTAACTTTGAACTCGGGTGTAGACGTCGGGTGCTCCTTGTGCGCAGGGAACTCCAAATGATACGATGCCGATTTGTTTTCCATCTGATATTAAAGCGCCGCCTGAGTCGCCCTGGAATTATTTAATTAATTATTTTTTAACTTCAAGAATCTCATGCAGTCGATTACGTAACTTGTTCCGGATTCCATATTCTGGGAGTCGATACTGTAACTTTACCACTTCCCATTTCCTCTCTAACTTCCAACCTCCACTTTCCACTTTTACTTATTACTCTCACTTTACACTCTAACTTCCCACTTTCACTTTCCACTCCCACTTCCACTCATACTTCTCACTCTCACTTCTTTCTTGCACACTCACTTTACACTTCTACTCATACTTTTCACTCTCACTTCTTTCTTTCACTCTCACTTTACACTTTCACTCTCACTTTACACTTCCACTCATGCTTTTCACTCTCACTTCTATCTTTCACTCTCACTTTACACTTCCACTCATGCTTTTCACTCTCACTTCTTTCTTTCACTCTCACTTTACACTTCCACATATACTTTTCAGTCTAACTGTACACTTCCACTCGCACTTCCTATTTCACTCTCACTTTCCACTTCCTCTCTTCACCCTCACTTTCTCTTTTCACTCTCACTTTCCACTCGCACTTCTTTCTTCCACTTTCCCATCTCACACTCCTCAAAGTTGGAGGAGGGAAATTATTGTGGGAAGTGGGAGTATAAAGTATGAAGTGAGAGTATAAAGAGGATGTGGAAAGTGAGAGTAAAAAGTGGAATGTGATAGTAGAAAGAGAAAGTGGGAAGTGAAAGTGGAAGGTAAAAGTAGAAAGTGGAAATTGAGAGTGGAAAGAGGAAGTAAGAGAGGAAAGTGGAAGTGGGAAGTGAGAGTAGAAAGAAAAAGTGGAAAGTGAGAGTGAAAAGAGGAAATGGGAAGTGAGAGTGGAAAGTGAGGGTGAAAAGAGGAAGTGAGAGTAGAAAGGGGAAGTGGAAGTAAAAAGTGATAGTGAAAAGAGGAAGTGAGAGTAGAAAGAGGATGTGGAAGTGAGAGGGAAAAGTGGAAGTGGAAAGTGAGAGTGAAAAGTGGAAAATGAGAGTAAAAAGTGGAATGTGATAGTAGAAAGAGAAAGTGGGAAGTGAAAGTGGAAGGTAAAAGTAGAAAGTGGAAATTGAGAATGGAAAGAGGAAGTAAGAGAGGAAAGTGGAAGTGGGAAGTGAGAGTAGAAAGAAAAAGTGGAAAGTGAGAGTGAAAAGAGGAAATGGGAAGTGAGAGTGGAAAGTGAGGGTGAAAAGAGGCAGTGAGAGTGGAAAGTGGAAGTGAGAGTAGAAAGGGGAAGTGGAAGTGAAAAGTGATAGTGAAAAGAGGAAGTGGATAGTGAAAGTGAAAAGAGGAAATGGGAAGTGAGAGTGGAAGGTGAGAGTGAAAAGAGGAAATGAGAGTGAAAATTGTAAGTGAGAGTAGAAAGGAGAAGTGGGAGTAAAAATTGGAAGTAGGAAGTGGAAGTGGAAAGTGAGAGTGGGATTTAGAATAGTTACGGAATCGACCCCCTGGATTCCGTATTTTAGCTTGAAAAATCAGAATCACTAGTCGACCACTAGAAAAGTGATTTATGAAAATTTTTATCAAAATTTCGATAGTTAATTTTCATCCCATTTTTAACGGAATGATGGAACCTCTCCACGCACTTGGAATTGAAATTCGGTCAACGATTTGATGGAATGACGATAAAAATTATTATTATTATCATTTCCTGATGGAATCTTCGAAAATATTCATCAAATCGAGTCTAATTTTTTCAAAATCCTTCAAATCTCCCTATCATCATCGGGGAGAATATCACTTTCCACAAAATCATTCCAAGCGTGTCCCATGAATATTGCTTTTCGAAATCGAATAACATTTCAGTTCTAAAAACAATATTCAAATGGACATGTTTTCCCTCCATTTACTTTCAATAGAAATCTAGATATTAAATTACATTACAAGCTCCTTCTCCTTCCTCAGTTAAAGTACAAATGTGCGTTTTTCTCACATACGGAATTATTGATCTACATTTTGAATTGGGAAATATCTCCAACTTCAGTTCCTGTAAAGTTCTAGCAGCCGGTTCATTAAACTGTAAAGAAAAAAATTAGATTTGGAACTTTAATAAAAATTTAATCATTATTTAATTAGAAATTAGAAATTAGATTAATAAGAAAATTTTTTCCCTCACGCCTAATTTTCCGAAACCAATAAGTGTCGCCTCCTCATTGTATTCGTAATATTTAGAAGGTAACGAAACTGGTTGAGCTAATTTTGAATAGTGAATATTTGTTGCAACTCGAATCAGTGCAATGTCATGTAAATGTTGACTTTTGTTGTAATTCTCATGTATAATGAACTTCTCGGCTTGATAAGCAGTGCCATTATCTGATTGACGATTAATTTCAGTCACAACTTTATAGACTGCAATCTCGAAACTGGAAAATTCATTTTCATTAATGAACAAAGCGTATTTTGTGTGTAATTATTAGTTATTAAAATTGATTCATTGGAAATTAGTAGCAGAGAGATGGTTTTAATTAATTAAAACTAAATGTGATTGAAGGTCGTGTGACATTCGATTCGTTAATAATAAAACGAGACAAATTCTATAAAGAGAAATTCCAATATCTATTTTTGTTAATATCAAACTCGAGGATTTGTGTAGGTGTACGAATATACCAACTTTCATCTGCTATTTATAATTATCTTCATTTTTGCCAATGGATTATTGAATAACTGTTTATTAACAATTTGGACGCTAACTTCTTACTTACTTTTTTAAAAATAAAATTAGCAGTATAATAGATTTTAAAAAATTTTTATTCAATAGTTAATTGAGAGTGTTTTCTTACCCATCGACACAATGTGCAGCAGTGAGAACGTAACGTTCGTTTATAATTGTTCCACCGCAGAGAAATCTATCCAAAAATTTGGTAATTATTTGAAATGGATATTTACCGATTGGAGCGTCTTTGCCTCCTACTACTCTTGGAATTAGTCCACCTGAAGTTAATTTTATAATTGAAAATTTACAGAGAAGAATAAAAATGTTTTAAAATAGTTTAATTAATTTTAGCAGATATTTTTAATTCCCGTCTCGATTTGATATTTCATTGACACCCACCTTGAGAACTCGTGATAAAAATAAAAAATACGGTTAATACTGTTAATTGCATGATGTTGCTTTTGGAAGTGAGAATAATCAAAGCGATTGAGTTACAATCTCGTAAAATTCATGATTTTTTTAATTAGAAAATTTTTTTAAAATAGAAAATACGATTAGATTAATAATATCTTTGTGATTAGATTATTCTAGGGTTTTTTTATTTTATTTATTGTATGATGTAATACTGACTACAATGGCATTCACGTCATGTCATAAAATAGACAAGATAATAAAATAGGATACATCTAAGATGCTTCGTGCTTGAGAGATATTTTAACGTACCAATTACTGGGAATAAGGCTAAAATTTTCAAATTTGAAACAAATTTTTATGTGTGTGGCATAGCCAAACTTCATTGGCAATTATTATTAGAATTCTGATGGTATCTTCAGGGGGACTTTAGTTTTGCTAAATAGAGGAATTGACGAATTACTTCGTCAACCATTTTTTTCCACCTAAAGCATTTCGAATTCCTCGCAACGAAACAAGAAATTCAACAAATAGGGGAGAAACTAGAGAAGTTGCTTAACATGCAACCTAAGAACTCCACCCTCCTCGTGTATGGTAACGAAATACATTTCCATTCGTTGAAGAATAATCCCGCAATGGGACATAATCCAGAAGTGCAAATCCTTAATTTTCCCCAAGAAAATTTTTTCTACACATATTCTAAAATCTCTTTTCAATTATTCAAAAAATAATTAATTCCCATTCCCCTCTATTCGGGAAGAAAGTAATTTTCAAAGCCCACACTGAATAATGAAGCCGGGAAGTAGCATTTGCAATAATTCCGTTAACCTCGGTCCAACAGACTGCTGACTGTAGCCTTAGAAAAAGTGTGAATTAACACGTTTCTTCGAGACGTGCCTCGCGATCCATGCAAATGTCTAAGTAAGCGTAGCTCCGTCAACCGGAAGAGCCCGAAACCTCTGTGGAAAGAGATGGAAATCCCTTTTGCTCAAGACAAAGTTGCCGAGTGGCCCGTGGAAATTCTCATGCATATCTTTAAAAAGAGGGGTTTTTGGTGGAAGATGAGATATACCAGAAAAAAAAGGTGAGAGAATTGAAGAATAGAAGTTAAGAGACGTAGAATAAAGTCAAAGAATACGTTGAAAGAGAGAATATGCCAAGGGGGAAAAAGGCGAATCTTTTCTAACACTCTAGGCAAATAAATAGTCAAGTTTAAAAAGGTGAATGCCGTCGCGTCAAAAATCAATCAACTAAAAAGCTCGTTGAGCTACTCTGCAAAAGGACTGAGGGGGATCGAGGAAGAATGGAGTATAGGGGAATGGGGGGAAATACTCGAGTACAGTCTACTTCGTTGACGAGAGTGAGAAACTGCAAAATGTGCAGGTCGCTCGATTCAGTCCCCAATGATGTCAGCACTAGTTCGTTCGCGATGGCGGTTCGCAAACTTAAAGGTAATGGGACACAATAAAATCCCCAAAATAAGAAAAATCGTGCATTGAACAGATTCAGTTCACTGGCATCTTTTTCCCAACTGAATGAAGATTTGATTTCACCAGATTGGTAAATTTAATAACATTTGACCCTCATTGAAGATTCGGAATTTAATAGATTCCACTGAATGTAATTTCCAGAGGATGGAACTTAGAAAGTCAAATGTCTCCCAAGAAACAAAAGTTTTGACTGTTTGGGGAAGAAAATTGTGTCAAACAAAATGAATTGAAAGTGTGAGGGAAATGCATTTCTTCCTTGAACCGCAAAATGGTCATTCGGTATAAGCGCGTTGAAGTTGTAGGGAAAGCGGAAGAAGGCTGGTGTGACACTAAAGGTAAAAGCCATAACGTCCTAACAGCGATAAAGCCGAGGTCGCTGTGCCAGCGAGATGAAATGAGCTGGCAATAAAACCCGGAATGTGCTACGATGCATATAACTTCCCATTTGTTTCAATTTGCACTGCGACCCCATAACGGACGCAAAGCTCGCCCCTCTCCCCCTTAATTTCATACCCCTTACTCATCCTCCTTCAACATTTTTTCCATTCCCCTTATCTCTGCATCTTACACTTTATAATTCACATTTGATTACGTTTAATGTTCTCGGCTTTTTGGAGAATTTAGCCGTTAGGCGAATTAACATTTTCGCTGAAAAACTTAAGCCATTCAGATTTTCCTTTTATTCAATTCGCCTCTTTTTTTAATAATTAAATATTTCGGGGTCGGCGTTCATAAAGTAAATGTTTATATTTGGATTCGATGACGTCAATAGAGTAGACGGAGGGTTTTTTTTCTCTCAATTTTTGACGTCACTAAAAGGATATTCATATTTAATACCTTACGATTGCGAAAATAAACCATTTACTACGTTATTTTATTTAGTCTTCTGGGGGTCAATTACGTGACTTTTTCTGGATCCCACATTCATCATTTGGGATTCCAGTTTTCGTAGTTTGAACTTCAGATTCCGAATTCTATATTCGGTTTATCATAATTCACATTATGAGCGTAAGCGTGGGAAGTGAGAGTGAAAGTGTAAAGTAAGAGTGGAAGTTGAGAGTGGAAAGTGAGAGTGGATAGTGGAAGTGGGAAGTTAGAGTGGAAAGTGAAAGTGTAATGTGAGAATGAGAAGTAAGAGTGGAAGCGGAAATTGAGAGTGGAAAATGGAAGTGTAAGGTGAGAGTGAGGAGTAAGAGTGGAAGTGAGAGTGGAAGTGGAAAGTGATAGTTGAAGTGTAAATTAAGAGTGTAAAGTGAGAGTGAAAAGTGAGAGTGAGACGTAAGAGTGAAAGTGTAAAGTGAGAGTGAGAAGTAAGAGTGGAATTGTGAAGTGAGAGTAAAAAGTGGAAGTGGAAAGTGAGAGTGTAAAGTAAGAATTGAAGAGAAAATTAAGAGTGTAAAGTGAGAGTGGAAGTTAGAGTAGACAGTGGAAGTGTAAAGTTAGAGTGGAAGTGCAAGTGTAATGTGAGATTGAGAAGTAAGAGTGGAAGTGGAAATTGAGAGTGTAAAATGGAAATGTAAGATGAGAGTGAGAAGTAAGAGTGGAAGTGAGCGTAGAAAGTAGAAGTGTAAGGTAAGTGTAGAAAGTGGAAGTAAGAGTGGAAAGTGAGAGGGGAAAGTGGAAGTGAGAGTAAATAGTAGAAGTGGAAAATAAGAATTAAAGAGGAAATAAAGGGTAAAGTTAGAGTAGAAGTTAGTATAGAAAGTGGAAGTGGAAAATGAGAGTGGAATTAGGAAGTTAGAGTGGAAAGTGGAAGTGTAAAGTGAGAGTAAGAAGTTAGAGTGGAAGTGGGAAGTGAAAGTGTAATGTGGGAATGAGAAGTAAGAGTGGAATTGGGAAGTGAGAGTTAAAAGTGGAAGTGTAAAGTGAGAGTGAGAAGTAAGGGCGTAAGAGGAAATTAAGAGTGTAAAGTGAGAGTGGGAGTTGGAAATTAGAGTGGAAAGTAGAAGTGTAAGAGTGAGAATGTAAGAGCGGAAGAAGAAATTGAGTGTAAAGTGAGAGTGGAAAGTGGAAGTGAGAGTAGAAAGTGGAAGTGAAAATGAGAGTGGAAGTGTAAAGTTAGAGTAAGAAGTTAGAGTGGAAATGGGAAGTGAAAGTGTAATGTGAGAATGAAAAGTAAGAGTGGAAGTGGTAAGTGCAAGTGTAATGCGAGATTGAGAAGGAAGAGTGGAAGTAGAAGTTAAGAGTGACAAATGGAAGTGTAAGGTGAGAGTGAGAAGTAAGAGTGGAAGTGAGAGTAGAAAGTAGAAGTGTAAGGTGAGGGAAGATAGTGGAAGTGGGAGTGGAAAGTGAGAGGGGAAAGTGAGAGTTGAAGTGGAAATTGAGAGTGTAAAGTGAGAGTGGAAGTGGGAAGTTAGAGTGGAAGTGAGAAGTAAGAGTGTAAGTTGAAATTGAGAGTGAAAATTGGAAGTGTAAGGTGAGAGTGAGAAGTAAGAGTGGAAGTGAGATTAGTAAGTGGAAGTGAAAAATGAGAATGGAAAGTGGAAGTGTAAAGTGAGAGTAAGAAGATAGAGTGTAAGTGGGTGTTACAACGTAACCAAAAAGAAAAATTCCCGATTGTACTTATGCAGTAACAAAAAAAAGTGTTCTATTAAAAAAAAACAAAAAGCAACTTTTTCCGTACAAAATATAAACTTTGTGGAGCATCCACTAACCGCAAAAACACGTTTAGTTGCACAAATGAAATTAATATTCAGCGTAACATTCATAAAGAAAATTGTAGTTTACACAAAAAATTTTCGTAAAACAGTGATGAAGACAATTTTACCGTGTGGTGTGGTACGCCTTGAAGCTGCGTACGCGAGACATGCTACGAATACGAAAGGGAGTATATTCTATATACATTGAGAAAGAGAGAGAGAGAGAGAGAGAAAACGAAACGAGTTGTTTCACAAATTGCGCTTCGTTAGAGTAATCGGAAAAGATAACGACATAGACAATACTTTTTCATTGACAAAGCGAAAATGTATATTCACGTTGAGTTAAAATATAGAAACACATATATACATGTAGAAAACTGTATATGAAAATCGAGAATTCCCGTTATCGGCAATTTAGTCTATATTTTATGCAACCCAATGGATTTATTTGTCCTGTTGCTTTTCAGAAACAGCACATGTTTTCCGACAAGGCCACAACGAATTCCCCAGCGATTAGCACTAATGTGTTATATTTATCATTAAAATTACAACCACAGAAAGTCCATTTCCCTTAATTTTATAGTTAAACTACATTTCATGGAATGTGTATTATATTTTCTCCTAAAATCAAACCTAATGAGGTTAAAAAGTATGAACTGTTTTTCTACATTAATTTCTTTGCGAATTTTAATTTAATGTAGATTTAAATTTTTTAAATTTAATTAAAGGAACATGACCGTTTAATACTAAATCTCTGAATTACAGATTAAACTGACTTTTCCTTACTGAACACGTATAATTATTTATGTAACAATTCCCACTACTAAATTTCTTAAGGGTGGAAAATTTGTGAATGGAAATGTTGGTAAGGGACCTGGCGTCATCTTAGAAGTTTAAGAAGAGTGGCAACTTTCTAATCTTCTGATGATCGACACAAGTCATACTTGATGGGGGATAGTATTCTAAAAATAATTTTTTGGGGTGCTTCAACTTTTTGTAATGTATCCCACAAAGGGTGGGGTACAATTAGTTTCGACCTAAATGCCAACTTCCACAACAGGAAACCCCGTGTTAGGCCGCTTCTAGATTAAATTAGATTAGATCTGACGCTGAAATTCTGGATCAATATCATTTTCACCCCAAATGATGAATAGTCCTAAAGAAAGAACAGATTTACAGTTTACTTAAAGCACTTTCTGAAATGTTTACTTTAATCAGCAATTAGTATCCCATAAAAAAAGGATGCTGATTCAAAATTTCGACTTAAGACTTTGACTAATTGTATAATTGTTAAATAAAAATAAACAGAATGGAGACTTTTAACGAGACTGGTAGTATTGTCGAGGCAACAAACAGTAACCCAGCACTGTAGTTCGCATTTTTTTTTATCTCTTCATAACCGCGTGTAGACCTTGCAATATATTACCGTACAGTAACGATGCACGTTGTTGTGTATACCGACCATGAAGAGATAAACAGCAGCCGGCAGATATTTGGGCCGGGGTGACGCTGCCAGGCAGTACGGTGGGTGGCTTCGTTTCAATTCAGATAGTGACGTCAGCATGGAAACTGGTTGGAAAGCGTTGTACTAGTACGAGAGACAGGCTGCCTCTGACTCTGTTTTGGAATGGGGGGGAGGTTGCAAAAGAGATAGAGTTAGAGAAGAGGGGGCGGTTTGTAAAAAGCAAACAAACAAGGCCCGACGACTAGATAGCGCCGTTGAAATGTGTCTGCTTTTTACTTCAGTTTTTGTCTCCACCAAAAAAAAAAGAAAAAATTTATCGTTGTGATATTAAAATTTACCTAAAAAGCTGAATGGCCACATTGTAATAATGGAGATTGGCTTAGAATATAAATAAACGTTGATAACAGATTTAAACGCATGAGGACATAATGATTTTGTTTCCTAAGATTTAGAAATCTGTTCTTTTTTGCTGTTATTTATCAAAATATATGTCCACAAATCCTGTCCAAATAATTCCAATTAATTCATAACAGGTTCCGTGAATGAAAAACTATTTTTAAGTAACCTTTACCTCGAACTTGTAAAATGCAAAGGTCCTTTATTATTGGAGACGTGGAATAAGGAATAAATTGACAACTTTAATTGAAGATCCATCAATCTGATACTTAGAATGTTCCTTTCACTATTAACATCTCTCTCCCATGAAGTTCAAGCTGAATTTTTTTTGTAGTCGTAAGTGGAAAATCTGTAAATTCAGATACCTGGATAAAGAACTCAAGGTTATGTGGGGATGACCCTTCTTGTTCTGGTCGACCCACTAAAAACCACTCCCGTCTCTTTCTGGACTATTCTTCAACCTACGGAACTACCTATTGGCTTTGAACTTCGTGGGGTGAAGGTCCCATTTCGTACCTTAGAGATTTTTTCCAGGGTATCCTGAACGTCTTCCTTTTCTGTAAGGGGATCCATATCGCGGATTTCCAGCGTCGTTTGCCGGTGCATCATCTGCACCTTACCTAAAGCTTCAATTACCTTTGTCACCTCCTGAATGAAAGACGCCTTATTTAAAGTCCCTCCAATTTTAATAAGGTAACATTAGCCTAAGGTTAGTCTAACGTTAGCCTAAGCTCGGATGATAAGGAAATTTACATCCAAAAAACGTGGGAAAAAAATCCTTTCGTTAAATAAAGTTCGTTTAATAATAGAACGTCTACCTATAGGATTGCTAATGAAATCTATAAATACAACAAATTCCGAATAGTTCTTCCCCCTGACCTTTGAAAACTAGTCCAGTGAAGAGTGATGGGAAACCGTTAATCGCTCACAAAAGCCAGATTCCACTATCTTTGATGCCATCATTGAGATATTGTGTTAAAGGATTGCGGTATAAACTAGTTTTTCCCACAAATCTAACCAACCTTTTGATGTTGAAAAGATTTACTTTCTGAATTTTCAATTTTCAGTACATTGTACAAATGCTTTAATTCAATTTTCGAATGTCTAGAGTTGAATGATATAAATGAGAATTGTCGACTGCTAATTCAGTTTTGAAAAATTAAGAAGATGAAAAATGTTTCGAGAGTACTTAGCTTGAGAAGGTCTTAATTGTAATTAGAGTTGTCGTTCGTACGTTGCGTAGGAGAAGATTGAGGCGAGTGCATAAATTTCTCCGCTTAACGCCTAACGTAGTTATTTTTCAAGCTAACGGGCTTAATACGTTAAGCGACTAACGACCCGTCGCACAGAAGCGACGAGCGCGAATTTAGTGACCGACCGAATCCAATTTAGTGCCATTATATTAAATGTCTCGCATAACACAGAAGTGGGTCTCTCCCCCCCGCGTTGTAATTATATATATATCACTTGCAACTTCAGCTCTCTGGCGATAAATCCCCTTGAAGAATCTCGAGTGTTTTGTGACACATTCCCGAAATATTTTCCCTTCAGTAAAAATTTTTCAAATGACCTAGCTTTTTTTTATTACAATGGATTTTTTTTTGTATCTTCTATTTGGGAATGTGGAAAACTTGTTTATAGTGCGAGCAGAGAAAAAACAATCTTGGTGGGGGGAAAAAAATCGTATTGTCTAGGAGAAAACTATTTTCAAAGAGAGCAACGAGAATGTCAAGAGTTCTGAAATGGTTCGTATATCACAAGATTTCCTGGATGACGAAAAAGATTTAAAGGCTATAAACATATTCAAACATAGTTCAAAGTAAACAGGGCACGAGAGAGCTTACTTTGGCGTGAAAGCGACACTTAAATCCAACTTGGGTAAAATTTGGATATAACTGTGTATTCAGGAAAATATATTTTTAAATAAGACTCTTGAAAGACCATTGGAATTCCGGAAGTGAAACGGAAGTTCGAATAGAAATTATTATTGTAATTCCCCTCGGAATCTCTAGAGAACACTTTCCGGGGATTTTTTTTTTCCCAACTGAAATACCATCATTTAAATTGATAAACATCCCGGATTGTCGGGAATTTAAAAAAAGGAGGTCGAGAGAATGGTTATGGAGTTGAGGGATTCGTAGAGTGTATTGTTACTAAAATACTCCCCAACCGAAAAGTTCGAGATCTCTCGGAAAACGACCGAATTGTGTTTTTCCATTTATACAAGGATGGGGACGGTACTGTGGATTCCAAAGCGCGCTAAAAACCACGCGAGAGGGAAACGTTTTCTGCGGTGACGACGTGAAAGGTTCGCGCCAGTGGAATGGGACGAAGGGAAGGAGGGAATAAAAAAGAAGGGTTTGAGAGAAAAAGAGAGTGGAAATACGGGAATTAAAACAAACGAATGGAAAAAATACCCTTGGGAGTCTCTGTTCGAGGCGACACACAAATTGAAACTACAGGACCATTTCTGGCATGTTTTTTTTTTACACTTTTCCCTTTTCTCATGTCGAATGTATTAATTTCTCGCTAAAGAAGAAGAAGAAGAAGCAGGAGGGGGAGGAAGTGGGTGTAAAGGTAGAGGGATTGGAGAATAAACTATCTCTGCTCGTTCCTCACTCGACTGCGAGATATCGCCTGAGGCGTAGCTTTGCCGAGCTTCTGGTCTATTTTTCATTTTCACTGAAGGTTTCCAAGTTTCATTTTAACAAAGTGCTTCCAACGGTTTTTCTTCAAATTTCTTACAATTAGAACACTGAATGCAATTTAAATCTGTCATGATAAATCTGCAGTCAGTTGCGGTTACTGGAAGTGCAATTTACTAAAGAAAACATAATTTTGACATTTGCACGATATAATTTGTTTTAATCGTTATTATTAATATATCTCTTTACTTTATTTTACGTCAACGAATCTGTGTAATAAAGAAATATTCATTTCCGCCATTCCAGGTCGAATCTTTAAATACCTCAGGTCATTTACGTAATCGATTTCCATAGTCGATGAAAATATCAACATTTTAGAAATTTTCTGCTCAAGATTGTGAATCCCAGAATGAACGATGTAATGTTTGATAGATCTAATTGGTGAAATTAATTCCAATAATTATTACCATAGATATTCCATTGGTAGTCCCCCTCGGAATTTCTGTAAAAACTCCCCTCGAGGCGGACATTACAAATTTCCTATAAGCTTCCGCTATAAAGCTTCTCAGATCACAGGATTTCCTACAGATTTTCTGGTTTTAATAGGAAGTCTGACGGAATTCCTAAAGAATAACCAGAGGGCACTTTCAAAGGAATCTTTCCAACTGGGTCA
Organism: Leptopilina syphax; assembly: GCA_032872505.1. Taxonomy (NCBI): domain Eukaryota; kingdom Metazoa; phylum Arthropoda; class Insecta; order Hymenoptera; family Figitidae; genus Leptopilina; species Leptopilina syphax. The sequence goes on along the minus strand of CM065474.1, from coordinate 3,281,017 downwards.
AAGTGAGAGATCCAATATGGAAATTGTTTTTAATTCAGTGAATTCGTTTTAAATTCACATTATTCAGGGTTTTCTAGAGTCGCTAATTATGAAACCACAGCAGATTTTCACACCCATAAAAATCGTGAATCAATTTTTAAAATTTTTCCTATTTCTCTTTCAGCTCAAGAGTGATCTACTTCTGGAGAATCACCCATATAATAAAATTTAGTTCACCTAACGAGAAAGTAAGAAAGAGAGGAAGAGACTGGTTAGGGAGAAACTAACTTAATTAGGCTCGGGACTGAAAACATAAGAACTTCTGAGTTTCTTGAAACTTGAAAACGAGTTTAAGTTTCGTGTGCCATTCCTTGCTTACCGCGAATTGTAGAAAACTGCAAATGTTTTGTCACTTTCCTCCAAGAAGCAATGTTGAAAGAAAGTTATTTTAGAAATTCCTTTATTAACAATTTTCAAATTAAATGTCAATTTTTGTATAAATTCCAGAAGAATCTAAAAATATTTGTACTTAATTAATTCTCCAATGTTGGAGTAATTTTGTTTGTAATAAAGGTACTATCATTAATTTATTTGTGAGATTAAATGTTCCATTTTCTTTTTTATAGGTTTTTAGAAAAAGATTTCAATCAGTGAAAGAAAAGGCTGGTGCTCGTAAAAGAAGGTCGTTTTATATACTGAGTACGATAAGGATGCATGTCCATCAGTGGCAGTGAAGCGGCAACATAGGTATCGTGGCTATTATCGTCTCGTTGATCAACCCCATATCTCGGGCAGCTCGCGTAAATGGCGCGAACATCCGCGAGGTACTTCCTAACTTATCGTCTAAGGAAGTACCTCCCTTGCTCCTATTTCCCTCTTCCTCTCCCATCTCACCGCTATTGACTAAATCTTCTCCCTTCAGCTTTTTCACAAGCTTCTCGAGCTCCATTGCCCCTTTTCCTGAATAAACCCGCAAAAAAAAACTACCATCTTTAAACTGAAAAGTATCAGCAAAACGGAAGACAAGTCTTTTCAGTTTTTAAACATCAAGCGAAAATTCTGTTTCAAAAGAGGTTAAGGACTTGGAATTTAAAAACTGCATTTGGAGTTTTAGGGAAGAGTATTTGTCAAGTATTTGTTGTGGACAGATGGAATTACAAGTTATATTTTTTACTGAATTTGAAAATGGAATCTACTTCAAATATTGTGTCCCAGGTGGAAAAGTTAATGTTAGACTAACGTTGATTAACGATAGATTAACGTTAGTCTAACCTTAGGCTATCATTAGATTACTTTAAGCTAACGTTAGACTAACCATAGGCTAACTTTAGACAAACCTTAGGCAAAGGTTAGACTACCTTAGGCTAACCTTAGGCTATCATTAGATTACCTTAGGCTAACGTTAGACTAACTTTAGGATATCATTAGACTACCTTAGGCTAACGTTAGACAAACCTTAGGCTAACCTTAGGCTATCATTAGATTACCTTAGGCTAACGTTAGGCTAACCTTAGGCTATCATTAGATTACCTTAGGCTAACGTTAGACTAACCTTAGGCTATCATTAGACTACCTTAGGCTAACCTTAGGCTATCATTAGATTACTTTAGGCTAACGTTAGACTAACCTTAGGCTAACTTTAGACAAACCTTAGGCAAAGGTTAGACTACCTAAGACTAACATTAGACTAACGTTAGACTAACTTTAGGCTACCGTTAGACTACCTTAGGCTAACCTTAGGCTATAATTAGATTACCTTAGGCTAACGTTAGACTAACCTTAGGCTATCATTTGATTACTTTAGGCTAACGTTAGACTAACCATAGGCTAACCTTAGGCTAACGTTAGACTAACTTTAGGCTATCATTAGACTACCTTAGGCGAACGTTAGAGTAACCTTAGGCTAACTTTAGACAAACCTTAGGCAAAGGTTAGACTACCTTAGACTAACATTAGACTAACGTTAGACTAACCTAAGGCTATCGTTAGACTACCTTAGGCTAACCTTAGGCTATCATTAGATTACCTTAGGATAACGTTAGACTAACCTTAAGCTATCATGAGACTACCTTAGGTTAACGTTAGACTAACCTTAGGCTAACTTTAGACTAACCTTATGCTAACGTTAGACTACCTTAGGCTAACATTAGACTAACGTTAGACTAACGCTAGACTAACGTTAGACTAACCTTAGGCTACCGTTAGACTACCTTAGGATAATATTAGGGAGACCTTAGGCAAACGTTAGACTAACGTTAGGCTAACGTTATAATCTGACATTAGTGACCAAAAAATGTCGTTACATTAACGTTAGTTAACGTTAGTTAACATTAGTTAACATTAGTTAACGTTAGTGGCACTACCTAAGGTTAACATTTCCACCTGGATGGGGGAGATTGGAAGGGAGATTGGATGTAAACTTCCTTATCATCCGAGCTGTGCAATGCAGACCTCTACTTTGCCTGATGGATCATTTGCTAAATGCTGTAAGCCAAGGTCAATGTCCCCATCAGCTGATTCTTAGTGTTCACAGTCTTCTGTCAATTTGGAGGGCAATTAACAAAAACTGTCTCCAAAAATTTTACCACAATGTCAATGAATTTTATGGACATGAATGCCAAACTTGATGACACGCTCTCTAGACTCACTGATATGGAGGATAGAGTGGTTGACTTGACGGATCTTCTTGCTGTTGTTGGGGAGAGACATGACAAGTTTGAGGCGGGATGTTCTCAGTACTCGAGACTAATGACTGCATCAATGAAATTGTCGATCAGTTGGAAAGAAATTGTAATCTAGTTTTGTTTAATCATCCTGAGGATAAAACTCCAAAGCCTAAAAAGGGAGATATTGTTCAAATTGGAGGGACTTTAAATAAGGCGTCTTTCATTGAGGAGGTGACAAAGGTAATTGAAGCTTTAGGTAAGGTGCAGATGATGGACCGGAAAACGACGTTGGAAATCCGCGATATGGATCCCCTTACAGAAAAGGAAGACGTTCAGGATGCGCTAAAAAAATCTCCAAGGACCTTCACCCCACGAAGTTTAAAGCCAATAGGTAGTTCCTTGGGTTGAAGAATAGTCCAGAAAAAGACGGAAGTTTTTAGTGGGTCGACCAGAACAAGAGGGGTCATCCCCACATAACCTAGGATTCTTTATCCCGGTATCTGAATTCACAGATCTGCTAATTTTGACGGAATTCGAACATTCGAATATTGTACCATGTCACCTAAGTTATTTTTAAATTTTAGACCTACAAATTATACGAGAAGGGCTTGTCCCATTAATATTCCAATCAAAAAATTTTCCTTTATCATTTTCTGCTTCGTGGAATACTCCCATTTCGACAAAACAAAATAATATCATCCGGTAAATGAAGGGACTACATATTTTAATGGAAAAGCATTTGCAGATAGTGGAAATGGAGGGCAGGGATTTTCCCTCGATGAGCGATGAACGGCGCGGGGGCCAAAATGGAGAATGAAAATCCAGTGCCGAGTCAAATTCGATCTTGCAAACCATGCGAGAGATACCGCGGTCGCATGTCCCTCTAAAACTGCGGGATAATCCGTTTAGAGCGTTTCCTGCATTCATGCATGCATAGAGTCGAGCGGACATTTGCCCCGGTCAACGGTATTCGCGTCCTCCTCCACCTCCTACAAATAGTCGTCAGTAGGTGAGACCCGAGGGTTTAGCATCCAAATGGCGGCAATTTGCAGCAGGTGATAAAGGTGATAAAGGTGACACAGTGGTTGCGAGTTGGTTGGGACCCCCTGCAGTACCCCCGGCCGCCTGCCGAGGCGCTAAGCCCCTAAATAGCTACCCCTTCGACGCCCTGCCACCGACAACAAAGGGGAGTCGAGAGAGAAGAGCGAATATAAACGATGGCTCTCGTCTAGCGATGGCTACGAATCACGTTCTCCACAGATTTCTTTAATAAGTCATCGAAAATTTGGAAATTAATTATTTTTTAACGCATGTGGGACATATGTGTCCCACTTATAAAAACCACTCATAACTTTTTTAAATATTAATATTTTTAATTTGCGTTTGACTTGATTTCTTCAGAATCGGTCAAGGTACCTACAAAAATTAAAAGGAAACTGTAAAAAAATGTTTTATATAAAAAAATAAAAAGTTTATGCAAATAGGAAAAATTGGTTTAAAAACTCGGTTAGTTTTTGTACGTATGCTAGTGTTAAAAAAATTTTTAAGAAGCACACTATCTAAAGTATTTTGAACCCATGAATACAATTATGGTCCTAATTTTGAAAAATTCTCAAAAATTTAAAAATGGCGTATTCAAGATGGCGCCTGAGACAAAGAAGAAATATCTTACTTTACCCGAACAGTAGAAAAATTAATAAAAAAGAATAAAAAGTTTCTTAAGGTTTTTGAGGTCGCTGAATACGAATTTGATACCAAACTGCCAATTTGACGGTTGGCAGATGTCAAACCAACTGTCAACTTTTATAAAAAGTAATTTATTTTTTATGAAAAAGACTAAAAAAGGGTTTTTGGGGTTGCTGATTACAAATTTTAACTCAAATTGACAATTTGACAGTTGACAGCTGTCAAAACAACTGTCAACTTTTATAAGAGTGATTCATTTTTTTATAAAAATGACCGAAAAAGGATTTTTGGGGTCACTGATAACGTATTTGATGCCGAACTGGCAGTTTTGTTAGGTGTGGTTAAGATGGTTATCACCTGTCAAACCAACTGTCAACTTTTATAAAAAGTGATTCATTTTTTAAAAAAATGACGGAAAAAGTGTTTTTGGGGTCGCTGATTGCGAATTGGATGCCAAACTGACAGTTTGGTTATGATTATCGTTTGGTTAAAATAATTATCAGCTGTCAAACCAACTGTCAATTTTTAAAAAAATGATTTATTTTTTATAAAAATGACTGAAAAGGGGTTTTTGGGGTCGCTGATTAAGAATTTAAACTCAAATTGACAATTTGACAGTTGACAGTTGTCAAAATAACTGTTAACTTTTGTAAGAAGTGATTTTGTTTTTGCAAAAGTGTTCATAAAAGGGTTTTTACAGTCGCCGGTTTCGAATTTGGTGTCCAATTAAAAATTTGACAGTTTACAGCTGTCAAACCAACTGTCAACTTTTACAAAAGTGATTCATTTTTAATGAAAATTACCTTTAAAGGCTTTTTGGGGTCGCTGATTACAAATCTAGTGTCAAAATCACAATTTGACAGTTGACAGCTGTCAAAATAACTGTCAACTTTTGTAAGAAGTGATTTTGTTTCTGCAAAAGTGTTCATAAAAGGGTTTTTACAGTCGCCGGTTTCGAATTTGGTGTTCAATTAAAAATTTGACAGTTTACAGCTGTCAAACCAACTGTCAACTTTTACAAAAGTGATTCATTTTTAATAAAAATTACCTTTAAATGATTTTTGGGGTCGCTGATTACAAATCTAGTGTCAAAATCACAATTTGTTTATAATTCGCTTAGATGTTTCTCTAATTTATTAAATACTATTAGAAATTTTATTGAGTAGGAAAAATATTAACGCAAATGTCGTTTATAGACATCGCTAGTTAGAGACTAACCAATAGAGACACAAGAGTAGAGGACTGCCTGTGTATTGGAAAACAATTCCAGTGTTCGCACCTGGACTTGTGTGCTTAGTTTCAACTTCGTGTCACGGAATATCTAATATCCGTGCACTTCCTGCGGGATAATTAGGGGCTTAATTTTCCCTCTCTATTGTCGAATTGCTCCAATAAATTTTCGAAAAACAATTCATCAATAACCAAAAATTGATTGGAATTTTATTTGGAATTTTTTTTTTATATTCTTTTTTCTCATTTCGTACAGTATATAATTTTTGAGAATAAATCGTAAAATTGCATCACATATATAAGTTAGGGAATTTCTGCAAATTTATTATCTTTAAAAAAAAGAAGAGGAAAAAAAAGGAAAAATTTTTGCAAGCTCTGGAAATTTATCCTGAGAACTTGGAATAGAAAGAGAGAGAGAGAGAGAGAGTCTTTGGCGCTCTATGTATTTCGTGGCAGACAGTTTCACAGGATCTTAAAAATGGTGCAATTGTCTGTCGAGTAAGCGAAATGCAAAGCCCTCTTCTTCAAAAGGCAAGGACGTGAGGCGCCTGAGTCGATTCAAGTCCGAGGGAATTTAAATTCCTTTAGAATACGAAAGAGAAATTTTCTTTCGAATTGGTATCTTTTGTATCTTTCAATTTTCATTGTAAAATTTTTTTTTTCCGCGCATATATCTTATAGGGAATTAGTCTTTTTTTCTCCTTAAATATTTACCAGATGGTTCGTGAATCAGAGTCTATTAACCTATTCTTGAGAATTACGAGGAAAAATTAAATTTCAGATAATTTTTTTTAATTTAATTTTTTTATCGCAAAGAAAATTTTTTTTCATAAAAGTCAAATTCTTCTTTATAAATATTTTTGCGGAAAAAAATTTTTTTACACTAAATTATTGCTAGTGATAAAATCCGTATATAAAAAATTGAAATAGGGTAAATTTTCTTTTTCTTTTTTTTTTGTTGAGAAATCATTGCATTTAGAAGGCCATTGATCATATTCTCTCATTTCCTCGGAATTGAAAAGTGAACTAATGTTATTAGTGTAACGTCTCATTTTAGAAGAAAGAGAGAATGAAAGTTCGCGTGTTGCAAAAGTGAGGACTGAAAGTAACCCTCTTTGTTTTGTCGACAGCGTCCACATAAACAATATGGGCCAAGTAAACTCACGACTCTCTATATATGTATATAAACGAGAGTTAGTATTTTAATTCAAGTACATTTGACATCTACCCCTCACTATTTGCCTATATCGATCGAAATTCCCTCTTTATTCCCCCCACCCCTTCTTTATGAAAACAAGGAAACGCATTCATCTCACTTTCCCGCAAAATAAATTTTTATGTTTATAATAAAAAAAAAAAAATTGACACGATTTTGCAATGATTATAAATGTTTTATATTTGTTTGTTTAATGAAAAATGTAATATCTTATTTTTTAAAAATAAAATATGAATTCAAATTTATAGTTTTAATATTATTAAAATCGTCAAAGGAATTTAATTATTTAAAAAGTTAATAAAATTCTATAAGAATTAAATTTTACGAACCATTCAATTATTTAACAAGTAATTTACTTTTCTATTTAAATAATTGAATTCTCATAGAATTTTTTAATAAAAATTGATTTGAAAATGAATTTTCTAATAAATATTGATTTGAAAATGAATTTTCTAATAAAAATTGTTTTGAAAATGAATTTAAGTTTAAATTTTAGATAATAATGAAATATGAAGATATGTAATATTTTGTTTGTAATATTTACAAAATTTAAAAAAATTTTAAAGTAATATTAAATAACATTTAATCAATATTGAAGTAATATTACACAAATATTACATTACTTGCTGCTCGGAAATTTAAACATCTGTTAATGAACGCTATTAATTTTTTTTTTTTTTGCAACAAATAACCGTACGAACTGGGAAATATTTTTTTTTATTATTTTGGTGAAATTCTGTAATATTTTTTTTTATATACTCAGCATTTATTATTTACAAGCCAAAGAGCGTTTGTATAATATTAAAAGCTTTCGCTTCGCCAAAGTTAAAGCTTTATGAGAATTAAAAAAAAAATTTCTCCTGGTTTAATTTATAATAAATTTTTAATTATCCTTCAATATCAGTACGAAACAATTTTAGTAAATATTTTTTATTTTAATTTATAATTTATATATCTTCCTGACAATCATAGTTTGTGAGTCGGGTAAAAATTGTCAAAATTCTTCGAATTGAATCGAGATATTAAGTTTTTAACTAGTCAGATTTTAAATTATTTATTTATAAAAAAAAAAATTTTTTTTGCAATAAAATTTTAATGTCTTGAAAAGTTTTATTAATTCAAATTCTTTTGAATTTAGTTAAATTTTTTGCATTTAATTATTGAAAATAACAAAATTAGGTTTTAAAAATATTTCTAAGGAATTTTATTGAAAATATAATTGAATTTCTTAAAAGAATTTTTTTATAATTTAAAAACAGTAATGAACTTTTTGATGAATTTTAATTAAAAACTTGATTTTTTTCTCTAAAATATTAAAAATATTTATAAAATATTATTTTTTGGGTGTATTTCAATTTTTGGAAACATGTAATTATGAAAATATTGAATTTAAAGAATTAGAAGCTAATTTTTGATTAATTTTCATTTTTAAATTTAACATTTTATGATTTTTCATTAACATTTTTGGATCATTGAATTATTTTCGCATTTGCAATTCAAATTCGTCAAAAGTTGATTTTCTCAAAATTTGTAACAAAATACTTAAAAAAAATTAATTATTTTCAATTAAACTTTAGAAAATTTCAATTATTCAAAGATTTTTATTACAGATGATATATTTGAAAAATTTAATTATATCTTAAAAAAGTGATTCAACAATGATTTTCGGAAAATTTATTTACAGTTTAATATTAAAATCTTCATTACAACTAAAATAATAAATCAAAATTAAAATTTTAATTTGGTTTTACAAAATTAAACAAATACTTTTAATTATGTTAAAAATAACACAAACATAACCTTAAAACGATTTGCTTCTAATGTTAGGTACTTTTCTTCGAAGTGTATCACAAATAATCTGGCAAATTTTAACAAAAATTTTAATTATTTATAAAATTAAAAATTAATAACTTATGTTATTTATAATTTACTTGGAGATTTTTATATCTTTTATCCAAACAAATTCATATTAGAATCTGGAATTTTTTTTTTGAAAAATTGGTCTGGAAAACCTGGAAAAGTCATGGATGGATTTTTAAAATTCATGTTTTGTGGCAATCCTGCAAAATTGTATTTCAAGCTTGGCAAGATTACATGCTAAAATTGTAATGCAAGCTTGTTTGAAAGCTTGTCAAGATTTCATGATAAGCTTGTGTTGCAAGATTGGCAAGATTGCATGCTAAAATTGTAATGCAAGCTTGGCAAGATTACATGCTAAAAATTGTATTGCATGCTTGGCAAAGATTACATGCTGAAATTGTATTGCAAGTTAGCAAGATTTCATGCTAAAATAGTATTTCAAGCTGGACAAAATTGCATGTTAAGCTTGTGATGCAAGCTTGGTAAGATTACATGCTAAAATTGTGTTGCAAGCTTTGCAAAATTGGATGCTAAAATTGCATTGCAAGATTGGCAAGATTTCATGCTAAAATTTTATTACAAGCTAGCCAAGATTGCATGCTAAGCTTGTGATACAATCTTGGTAATATTACATACTAAAATTGTAATGTAAGTTTGTTTTTAAGCTTTGCAATATTGCATGTTAAAATTGTTTTGCAAGATTGGGAAGATTGCATGCTAAAATTGTATTTCAAGCTGGACAAAGTTGCATGCTGACCTTGTGATGCAAGCTTGGCAAAATTACATGCTTAAATTGTAATGCAAGCTTGATAAGATTACATGCTTAAATTGTAATGCAAGCTTTATAAGATTACATGCTTAAATTGTAATGCAAGCTTGATAAGATTACATGCTTAAATTGTAATGCAAGCTTGGTAAGATTACATGCTAAAATTGTAATACAAGCTTGTTTGCAAGCTTGAATGATGCTGAAATTGTATTGCAAGCTTGGCAAGATTGCATGCCAAGCTTTCTGCAAGCTTCCTTTTTATCTGAATTTTTCAAAATTGTTTCAATATTTTTTTTTAGAAAAAATATATTTCTAAGTATCATTTCTACTCTAGGAGGGAATGATCTATTTGTAATAGTAGGATGACTTTCATTACAGATTAGTCGAAAATTGCCATTTGGCTTATTTCTGAGCGCAGATATAGTTTTAGGCAGTTTACAGAGAATGTCAGGTAGCGAGTGGATGGGGACGAAGCGAGCCACGAGCTATCGACTGATAGCATGTAGGAGGATAGGATTAGTCGACCACAAACTAAATTGGGTTTCTGTACAGTCCCCGGCAAATTCTTCCCACCATACTTATACAATATATATATATATATATATATATATATATATATATATATATATATATTTTGTATATATATATTTTGTATATATATATATATATATATATATACAAAATATATATATACAAAATATATATACACCTAAAATGGCATTCGGACATTGGAAAGTGAAAATCCAAGTGAGAGAGTAAGAGGTTCAAAGCCAGAGATGGAAAATTAGAAAAGAGAGCGCAGGAGGAAAAGAACAAAAAAAAAATAAAGAGGAGGGTAAACTGAAAGCACTGCACAAGAGAGAGAGAGAGAGATTACACCGTTCACCTTTTTCCAATTAAACGATTTTCTTTCTCGCCCTCGAGTGGAGAAAAAAGGACGTGATTTCGTTTGTTTACTTCACATTGTTTGCACACTCTTCCTTTGACGGTTTTCTTTATTTCAACATTCGTGAGTGACAAAAATATCGCCTTCATTTTTATCCTCATATGAAAACTTTTTCTATTTCCTTCTTTTTCTTTCTGTAAATATTGAATGAAAAGTGTGGGGAAAGGGGTCGAAGTTAGTATTTTATTTCTCCAATAACATAAATGATGAAAATCAATATTTTTGTAAACTACATATTTTTTCTCTTATATTTTTTGGATAATAAAAAAAGTTACCGAATAAATTATTAACACACACTCTCACTCTTTCTCTCTCAATTTGTTTGTTTCCTCTCATAAAAAAAAAGTTCTTTTTTTTTTGCGTCCAATAAAAATACATTTAACTTTCAAATTCACTTTCTCCGCATTTTCTATACTAATAAATTTTTTTTTTACAAAGCTTCCTCTGCTTCTTTTTTTTTTTTTTTTTTTTTGCAAATAGTGAATTTTTATCGATGTGCAGAAAAAAAAGGAACCCAAGGGTATTTTCAGCTCTCACTAAAAGGTAATTACTTTGACTAAAGAATAATCAATAAACTGATGGAAAAAAATTGATAGCTTGCCCGTGTGTTGAAAGTGAGCGCGGGGCTTTGAAACGAAATAGTTAGAATCGACACTCCAAATAACGAAGAGGGGGCAAAAGAGGACTTTGACTTTGGTTTTGATGGTTTCAGCTTTCTCTCTCAAAACTATGAGAAAAAAAAATAGTGTCATGTGTTTTTTCTTCTGCGACTTCAAATAGGATAGAAAAAATTCCACAAATACTTCAGATTTTACGATTTTTCTTTCATGTGTTTCATGTATATTTTTACATTTTTTCATATATCTAGACGAATTTTTTTTTTATTTTTTCCCCAGTCATGAAATATAAATGGAGGGGAGGGAAAGAAAAATTTGTAAGCAATGTGAATAATTATCGATGTGAACAAAAAAAAAAGTTAACATTACAATTTTTTCTTTTGAATTAAAAAATGGATTTGAGGGGAAAAAAAGAGAATTTTTTATGTAAATTTTTCTTATCTGCAATCAATATTTTTTAAAGAGAGAGAGAGAGAGAGAGACGTTATGGTTGCGATAGTATGTTTATCATCTTATATAAGATTTAGCACATGAATTACATAGGGTCGATGATGGTATGCTTTTACCCTTTCTCGAGGGAAGCTGTAGTTCGTTAGTCCGTGATTTTATATTCAGATCCCTTCTCTTTTCACAGGAACGACTTTGATCGAATTTCCGGAACTCAAAGCAACACCTGGACGTCATGAACGAATTAATAAACTAAAAAATTCCGTATTTTACATAAAAAAATGTATTTAAAAAAAAATTTAACACGAAAATAAATATTACCATCAGTTTTATTATTTAATTAAAGAATTTTAATTAATTCAATAATTTTTTCAAAATTTGTCTGCCATGTTGGATCCGACATTTTGAATTTTCAAATTCTAATGTCAAATTCGTAATCAGCGACTCCGGAAACCTCTTGATACCAATTTGCAGGAGAATTAAATATTTTTATTAAAATACGTCCGCCATATTGGATCCGACATTTTGAATTTTTGAAATCGGACATTATATTCGTAATCAGCGACTCCGAAAACCCCCAGATACCAAATTGTAGGGAAATGCAATAATTTTCTAAAAAAATCGTCCGCCATATTGGATCTGCCATTTTGAATTTTTCAAAACGGTCTTTAAATTCGTAATCAGCGACACTGTAAACCAATTTGCAGGAAAATTCAATAATTTTTCAAAATTCGACGCCATATTGGATCCGCCATTTTGAATTTTTGAAAAAGGACTTTAGATTCGTAATCAGCGACTCCGAAAACCCCTAGATACTAAATTGTAGGAAAATTCAATAACTTTTTAAAAATTTGTCCGCCATATTGGATCCGCCATTTTGAATTTTCAAATTCTGAAGTCAAATTCGTAATCAGCGACTCCAAAAACCCTTAGATACCAAATTGTAGGAAAATCCAATAATTTTTTCAAAATTCGTCCGCCATATTGGATTTGCCATTTTGAATTTTTTAAAACGGACTTTAGATTTGTAATCAGCGACTTTAAGAACTCCTTGATACCAATTTGCAGGAGAATTTAATAATTTTTTGGAAATTCGTCCGCCATATTGGATCCATCATTTTGAATTTTTGCAATTTGATTTCAATTTTGTGATCTGCATCCAAAAAAATAATCGAGTTAAAAGTTTTGAAACAAATTTTGATTCATTTTCAATTAAAGACTTTTGCATTACTTAATTTTCTCATTTTTCTATCTAATCCGCATCCTCCACTCTTTCCCCTTCAATTCTTTTTCTTAATTTATTTACCATTCTCCGGATTTCTCAAATCTTAATTCCCTATGATCTTTTTTTTTATTCCTCCTCCGTATATTCCATTTAATTTTGTTAATTCACCCACTTCCCTTTCTAATCCCGGTTTCCTTCATTCTTTTCTCCCTCTTCAATTTGTCTAATCCCTTTAACACTCTTTTCTCCTTTCTCTACCTAATCTCACCACATGTTTCCTGTTTATCTCTTTCCTCAAATCCATCTTACCTTTTCAGATACAGAGAGAGTGAGACGTAGAAGTTTCACAAATAGATTCGATTTTATTTTCCAAATGTCGACAAATTTGTTAGAATAGATTAGAATTTAGATGAAGATTTAAAAGCCATTGGCAAAACTAAAGTACAAATTAAAAAAAAAAACTAAATAACGAAAAATTTGTAGAAGATCTTGTTCACCAAAAGGATTTTTTTTTCAAAAATTGTTCTAATATTAGATGATGATCTGGAGAAATTCTGATTACAGTATTCGATAAACAGTATATTGCTCTGCAGTTAATTTCAGGTTTGTGATTGATTTTAGTCTATTCGCCATAAGGAATGTTCTCTTTCATAGAGAATAATTTCCTATGTGAATTTGCGAACAGCATAAACCGTAAATTAGGAGGGCATGAGGAGTTATATAGTCGTATTATCGAAACTGGCCAATCAGAATCGTGCATGAGTTTCTGAACTTTGCGCTATATGACCAAGCTGTACAATTGACATGATTCAGACCAGAGCACTAGGGTCTGTCGTAGTCGATTTCCGTTCTAGAGAATCACGGTAATTGGTTGGTTATTACGCCGCCAATATCGCTCATTTCATGCGGGACGTGACTTCTCTACGTGTAATCTTCGAAATCTCATCATTTTCATCATAAATAAATTTAGAAACCAAGATACAATTTCTGATGTTAGTGAAAATTTACACACAATATTTTGTTGGCAATATACAATTTACCAGAGTTTACCATTTTCAATTTTGCAAAATTATTTTCCTGTTCCAAGAGTACAAAGAAAATAAAAAAGAAAACGCCATATTGGATCCGCCATTTAGAATTTTCAAATTCTGATGTCAAATTCATAATCAGCGAATCCGGAAACCCTTAAATACAATTTTTTTTATATTCGTCCGCCATATTGAATCCACCATTTTGAATTTTTAAAAATGGACTTTAGATTCGTAATAAGCGACTCCGAAAACCGCTAGAAACCAATTTGCAGGAAAATTCAATCATTTTTTAAAAATTTGTCCGCCATATTGGATCCGCCATTTTGAATTTTCAAATTCTGATGTCAAATTCGTAATCAGCGACCCCGAAAACCCCTAGATACCAAATTGTAGAAAAATTCAATAACATTTTAAAAATTCAGCCGCCATATTGGATCCGCCATTTTGAATTTTTTATATCTGACTGCAAATTTGTTATCAGCTGCATTCTACGTTGACTCTCAAATATATTTGATTAAAAACAATTGTGACAAAAATTCTAATCAATTTTAAAGATGCGCAACAAATGTCACCATAATGTTTAATAAAACCATTTCATTTTTCCCCACAAAACAAATAAATATAACAGGGTTGTAAAAAATATTTTCATAAAAAAAAATTTACGACTGTACGAATTTAGAATATACAAAATTTAAAAGCATATTTTTCAGTAAAAAAATTTTTTTATGTGTAAATTTTCTTAAAGAAAATTTCATGGAGTCGTATATTTATCACCGGAAACAAGGTTCAGTGTTGGGGTAGAAATATGGTTTCGAAAGTAACTTCTCTCCCTCTCTCTCTACCCTCTTGAAAGTTTTTTTATTATAAAGAAGTTTACTCTGGGTGAACTGATGGCGGAAACTTTCAGTGTATGGAAAGACAAACCGTGAAACTATTGTAACTGGTACTTTACCGACACACAACCATCTCATCTGCATAAGTACACTGCACCCGAACATAAGCGTTTGGGTGTAAACAATCGCTGGGGGTACTAACTTTTGAGTATACACTGTGGTTATCCCAACTGCTTTACTCAAAACAAACTATTCGGTAACGAAGAAAATGCAATCAACGAACTACTTGAGTTTCTCACAAACAATTTTCTCAACAAGTGAAAATTTAATATACCTATAATAACGGATTTCAAAGTTTACAAAATGTCACGGTTAATTTTTTTTCATTTGGACAGGAAAAATTGTTTGATGATTTTCATTCATCAGCAAAAGGGGAATTAATTACTCTGCTAATTGGTGTTTGATTTGACTGCGGGAGTTATTTCGAAAATCCAAAATGGCGGATCTAATATGGTTGATGAATTTTTAAGGGGGCTGTAGAAAAAAATAATCGAGAAAATTATAATTTCTCAGAAAAAATATTTTAATAATCAGTGGATTATTAAAATATTTAAATGTCGCTTTTCCGCAAACTAAATTCGTGCGGCATTCGACAGAAAATGTCTTGCAGTCCCAGTGGACAGAGTAATGAAAATAAAGGTCTCATTCACCTTCAGCAAACCAATGTTTCAAGTGCCAGGAACGTAATTTACTATATCACGAACTTCGCATCATTTCTGAAAATGTTATGAGACGAAATTTTCATGTTTCACAACACAATACCACCGCAAGTATCATTAGATTCAAGTACATTAACATCAACAAGAAAATGTAATATCTTTAATTACTTTCCCTCTCAATGAAAAAATATAACATTCGAACGAGCAAATTTTGTTAATGGAATCCTTTGTTGTGGAATGTTAATAAATTTTAATTTCACCCCTTCGAGCAATTTTCCCGGTTCTGTGTTTTTTTAAAGACACTGCTGTGAATTAATTTTTTCCCTAGGCAAAAAAAAAAGAATAGAGTGATCGTAATTACTTTAGTTCGTTTCCCGTCATGGATTTAGTTTATTTTAGACATGACGGTCTGAGGGGAAAATCACATCTCTAATTCTGTTGTGTTGGCCAGTGTTGAGAATCTAGTTTTCAGTCATCCGGGTAATTTGTGTTCGTGGCATAGTTGCTTCTTGGAGTTTAATCGAATAATATTAGGAAGCTTCGGCATTTGTGTTAGATAGAGAAACTAGAAACATGTGTTGGGGGTTGGTGTGTGTTCTATATAACCAGGAGGCTATCTCCTGGAGGACAATTCCAACATTTCTGTGAAACGTGTTTCGCGAGACAGGTAATCCGGTAGGTGGACGAAAACTGGGTTGGGAGATAAGGCTCGTCTCAGGGACCACGAAACAACAATGTCTCCCAACTTTCATCATTTCCTGCGCATTGGCACTTCAATGCATGTGTACATATGATAACGAAATAGTTTTTCTTAATTATTTCTAGTTTGTTTTAGGAGTAGTTCAATTATGGGTTTATTGGGAGACATTAGAAGGGTTTTTTTTTGTACCAGTTAGTAGTAATGTTGTTCTTATCATTGCTAACATGAACATCAAGAAAGTTAATAGAATTATCGTTTTGTAAGTTTTAGGTTTCATAGTTTTATTTATAGTCTTCCATGCGATGAAGGGAGAAAGAAAATATTACCTGGGTTCTCGGAGTTAATCCAATCCTCATTTACAAAGGCTATTGTTCAAGGATCTGTTTGGGGTAATCCTGCAATTGATGAGAGATTGGAGAAGGTATTGTCAAAAAGAAATTGGTATGAGTCAAGACGATCATCTAAAGTTAGGAGCATACCTAATGATCACTTGATTCCCCGAGAATCAATTTTTAGCAAAGGAAATTAATTTCCCTGGTGTCCCCAATAGGAATTAAAGTGGGTAGTGTTATTATATCCTCCCCTCCCTTGAACGCAACTGTATAAAAGGTGTGCCACCCTTGTCGAATTCGTCAGTCCAGGAACCACCACCAAGTTAACCAGTTGTGTACTGTCATCAAGTGTCTTCATCAACTCCAGTCCAGAAATAGTTCAGAAATTCCATTGCAAGGAACTATGTAAAAGGTGCCACTTATTGTCGATTTCGTCGGTCCAGGAACCGTCAGTCTAGAAAAAGTTGTCTTGATGAGTAAGTCTAAATCAAAACTGTTCCAGTCATACAGTGTCTTTATCAACTCCAGTCCAGAAATAGTTCAGAAATTCCCTTTCAAGCAACTATGTAAAAGGTGCCACCCATTGTCGAATTCGTCGGTCAAGGAACCGTCAGTCTAAAAAAAGTTGTCTTGATGAGTAAGTCTAAACCAAAACTGTTCTAGTCATAAAGTGTCTTCATCGACTCCAGTCCAGAAATAGTCCAGAAATTCTCTTACAAGGAACTATGTAAAAGATGCCACCCATTGTCGAATTCAACAATCCAGGAACCGGATTAAGATTTAATTTAAAGTTGATTCTCCGAGAATCAATTTTTAGCAAAGGGAATTAATTTCCCTGGTGACGACATGAAAGGAAATTGTAGATGTGCAGAGGAATGATGATGGAACCTATCTAATCAGAATTTACTAAGAAAGAATATGTGAAATCCTTCCAAATAAAGAATTGGGGCAGAATTAGGAGAAGGAAGATAGAGAATTTAAGATCCCGAAAGAAATTTTATAAGAGACGGGAAGAAAATGGGTTAAGAAAGCAAAAAGCAGGGGGAAGATGAGGGGAAGTATCAAGAGATGTAAAAAAACAAAAAACCTCAAAAATAGTCCACTCATCAGTCTGGTAAAAAATTAGAAGCTCCCTAAAACAAATTCCATAGAGGAATAGTACAGAGGGGTTTGTAAGTTCATTAAGACTTTCGCCAAGTTTTTTCTCGATACAATAAGGAACTTATGGGAAAATGAAATAATATTTTTCAGTTCATCATGAATTCTTGCTCATCATCTTCTCCTCGCTTGCTTACTTGCTTTACTGGATGCGGAAAATCCGAGCTAGGAATAACTTTGTCATGTCGGTAACTTTTAGGCATCTTCCTCTGCAACTCCCTTGCCTCTTTCTCTCTCGCTCTTTATCTGCCAAGCTCCTAAGCTATCTAGGACCATTATTATCATTATACTTACAGGGGGTGCCCTGTAAACTCAAACCGGCTGCTCGGGAATCCACGAAGAATTTATCCAGAAGATACCGCTTCTCCAAGGGGTGGGGCAAAAAATTCCACTAAAGCTTCCCCTTATTTCGCGAGATGGGTATTTGCATAGCTTTCTGCAGAAGGAATTCTTGATCTGCTATTTACGAGTCACCAAACGAAAGGTACACTTTTCGTCGCATTTCACATTTAATCCAGGTTACAAAAAAAAGAATGAGATTTCTAATCTCCCTTCGCTGGGAAATTAATCTAATCAAAAGAATTTTGTACTATTCATTTCTACAAAAAAAATGTTAGAATTAAGACTGTCCCTAATCCATAAAATACGAATCTTTCAAAGTATATGTTTTCTTTTTTTCCTTGTAAATTATCATCTAAATTAAAAATGAAATCTTCTTGGAAGTTGCAAATTACAATTTTGTCTTTAGAGATTTAAAGCCTCAGGACCCTTTATTGTACTCACAGAAGCTCAGCTCTCTAACCTATATAATAAAGAGAATCTCAAGCGTGACTGAAATACATATTATCTTTGTCTTTATAGTTACATAAATTCGCAAAGGGGCTCAAGCTAACGCTGTTAACAAGACCTAAAACCTACAACTCATCTAGTTAGTATGAAACACATGATGGTTTCTCGGCTTGAGTCTATACCCTACCGCATAGTTTGCAAAATAACGTCGAATAGTTTAGCAACAATTTTAGAGCAAGAATTTTAAGCTAACTCGAGCCAACTCATAAACAGCGGATTTTTAAATTTTTTTTTCTCTTTTTCTCCCGTTCTTCTAATGCCATTCCTCTAATTTCTGTCCCATAATTACCATCATTTTCGTAAAACAAAATTGCATTCTTTGTATTTATTTTGAACACAACATTTTTTAATTTGTTGAAAAGAATATTTAAAAAAAAACATGTTTTTGAATTAATTTTTGTTAAAAATCAGTCCGCTTGAATTTGATTTCAAATAAGCAGTTACACTATCGATCTTAACTAATTGACTAAACACGAAACCACATTGGCAAACTTGTGGAACGACGAAATTCGTCGCAATTCAAACGGAATCCGAGTCACGACCAGAGTTGTAACAATTTGAGGCGGTCAGCGTGTCTGGCGTTCCATTTAAGACGTTTGGCTTTGTATAGGTGCCGGGATATTCTACCAATCCCAAACTATAATTCCTGTGTTTGACATATAAATCCGTCTCAAGTGGTAGACTAATTTTAAGCATATTTTATTGGTTTTTTTAGAAATACAATTTCAAATAATGGTAGTAATGATAATAGAGATATTAATAATGACGATGGTAACAATAGGAATAAAAAATGATAATAAAAGACAGTCGGTGATCCACTTTAGGAAACATTACCAACTGATCAGTTTCGGTGACATTCTGTTACGTTTTTCGAAGAAAAATAATTTCCTTTCTTTCAACCTCATGTAACAGTATTTATCACTTAACAATCTAAACTATCGTGTTGGTAATTCAATTCAAAAATTACTCCACCAGTATCTTTAGAACAATTGGGACAAGAATCTTATCGAGGTCTTGCTGTGAGAGTATATAATGAACGGTTCGTAGAGTGGAAATGAAAAGGCTCGAAAATTGTAACAGTGCTTAGATCGCGGCAACGACGTTCCCATAATTCAAGGAACTGCTCGAGTGCACGCAGAGACTTCCGGGAATCGTGTTGTAAACCCGCGTCCTGGAAACACATGGAGATATGCATTCGTTTGCCAACTGTGTGTTTATGCTAGGCAACCCCCATGGCTGACCTGTTTTAGACGAAGCGCCTATGTGCGTTAAATACGTTGCACACAAGTGCAAGAAGTATCTTCACGTAAATTCCATCTACTTCTCCAACACTTCAGAGGGAGAGAGAGAGAGAGTGAGGCGAGGGATGAGGTGGCAAAAAGGGTCACACCCACTGGCAGATTAATTCCGAGCACTAATTAGTCAGATGAGTCCTACCAACCTGATAATTTTAAGCATCTCCTCCACACTCAGACACTGTGACGAATTGTAAAATTTTGTAAGCTTTACTTTATTTTATATCTGCGATTTCCGACCGAAATAGTGATGGGAAAATAAGTTAATATTCTCTTTTTTCTACTGTAAGACAACTAAATTCTAAAATTTAATTTGAAACTATATTTACATAAACAATTAATTTTTTGTGCAAAAAAAAGTTGGGAAATCTGCTTACAGATAGCTTGGATTTGTCAATCCAATTTTATGTAAGATTTGTATAAAAAGAAGAAGAATTACGACTTTTTCCAATACCTGCGGATATCCTGCGTCAATAATTAAAAGCGGAATTGACAACACAACAAATTAAAATTAAATAAAGTTACTTTCATTTCTTATTTACTTTTGGTCCTTGCAAGAGTCATCTTCAACTCTTCATATGTCGATATTTTAACTCCCACTTTCTTCTTCTACTGCCCACTCTCACCTTCCGCTTTCTTCTCCACCTTCCCACTCTCACTTCTTACATTCTTCTTCTACTCCCCTCTCTCACTTTTCACTCACAGTTTCCCCCTCCATATCTCACTTTCCATTCCCACTTTACACTTTCATTTCCCACTATAATTTCCTGGAGTGTGATTCAGGAAACATTAAAGTGAGAGATGGCAGTGAATAGTAAGAGTAGAAAGTGGGAAGGGGACATTAATAGTAAGAGTGCAAAAGTGGGAAAGGGACGTGGATAGTAAGAGTGGAAAGCGGGAGAGGGACATATATAGTAAGAGTGTGAAGTAGGAAAGGGACGTTAATAGTTAGAGTAATAAGTGGACAGTGGGAGATAGACGTGGAAAGTAAGAGTAGGAAGTGAAAAGTGGGAAAGGGACATGTATAGTAAGAGTGGGAAGTAAGAAAGGGACGTGGATAGTAATAGTGGAAAGTGGAAAAAGGATATGGATAGTAAGAGTATAGCAAAAATTAGTAAGTGGATACTGGGAGAGGGCCATGAATAGTAAGAGTGGGAAGTCAGAAAGGGAAAATGGGAAGGGGACATGGATAGTAGAAGTTGAAAGTGGGAGAGAGACATGGATAGTAAGAGTGGGAATTGGAAAGTGAGAGAGGGACATGAATAGTAAGAGTGGGAAAGGGACATGGATAGTAAAAATGGAAAAGAGAAGTGGATAGTAAAATTAGGAAGTGGACTGTGAGAGAGGGACATGAATAGTAAGAGTGGGAAAAGAGGCGTGAATAATAAGCGTGGAAAGTGAAAGTGGGACATGGATTGTCAGGGTGGGAAAGGGACGTGGTCAGTAAGAGTTGGAAGTGGAAAGCAGGAAAGGGACGTGGATAGTAAGAGTGGGAAAGGGACATGGATAGTAAAAGTGGAAAGTGGGAGAGGGACATGGATAGTAAGAGTGGAGAAGGGACGTGGATAGTAAGAGTAGGATGTGGAAAGTGGGAGAGGGACATGGATGAATAGTAAGAGTGGGGAAGGGACGTGGATAGTAAGAGTAGGATGTGGAAAGTGGGAGAGGGACATGGATGGTAAGAGTGGGAAAGGGGCGTGGATAATAAGAGTAAAAAGTGGAAGAGGGACATGGATTGTAAAAGTGGGAAAGGAACGTAGATAATAAGAGTGGAAAGTGGAAGAAGGATAAAGTTAGTAAGAGTGGGAAAGGGACGTGGACGTTAAGAGTTGGAATTGGAGAGCGGAAAAGGGACATGAATAGTAAGAGTGGAAAAGAGAAGTGGATAGTAAAATTAGGAAGTGGACTGTGAGAGAGGGACATGTATAGTAAGAGTGGGAAGTGTGTAAGGACGTAGATAGTAATAGTTTGAAGTGGAAAGTGGGAGAGTGACATGGCAAGGAAGAAAGTAAAAGGGATGTGGATAGTAAAAGTTAGAAGTGTAAAGTGGGAGAGGGACATGGATAGTAAGAATGTGAAGAGAAGTGAATAGAAAGAAAGGGAAAGGGACGTGGATAATAAGAGTGGAAAGTGAAAGAGGGACATGGATAGTAAAAGTTGGAAATGGAAAGTGGGAGAGGGGCATGAATAGTAAGAGTGGGAAATGGGAAAGAGACGTAGATATTAAGTGTGAGAAGTAAAAAGTGGGAGAGAGACATAGATAATAAGAATGTTAAGAGAAGTGGATAGAAAGAAAGGGATAGGGACGTGGATAAGAAGAGTGGAAAGTGAAAGAGGGACATGGATAGTAAAAGCTGGAAGTGGAAAGTGGGAGAGGGGCATGGATAGTAAGAGTGGGAAATGGGAAAGAGACATAGATAATACGAGTAGGAAGTGGAAAGTGGGAGAGGGAAATGGATAGTAAGAGTATAAAGTGGAAAGTTGGAGAGGGACATGGATTGTAAGAATAGGAAAGGAATGTGGATAATAAGAGTGGAAAGTGGAAGAGGGACATGGATAGCAAAAGTTGGAAGTGCAATGTGGGAGAGGGGCATGGAGAGTAACAGTGGGAAATGGTAAAGAGACGTAGATAGTAAGAGTGGGAAGTGTAAAGTGGGAGAGAGACATGGATAGTAAGAGCGGGAAGTGGAAAATGGATACTGAGAGTGGAAGTGGCAAAGTTTTTTAATATGGCCAAAATCTAGGATTTTCTATCGAAAATGGTTGCTGTCAACCAAAACAAGACATAGTTTTTGTTTTCCTAGTGCTCTTGAATATTCGTGAATCTTATTTTTTAGGTCAATTAGCACTAAATAATAACAAGTCAGTTATACTTTTTGTGAAAAACCCAAAATGGTATGCCCAGCTAATTCTCTTAAGAATTTCCCATTCCAACATTGTCAGCATACAATGAAAAATGATGTAAAACGTTAATGTTCATATTTTATATTTCCGCACGTGAAACTATATTTACTTTTCTTTTTCTATCAAAAAAATGGGATGTTACCATTTTTCACGAAAATCCCTTTCACCACCGTTTACACTGCATCTTTTATATATGTTCTTTAATATAACATTTAAACCTTTTATTTGCATTTAATTTCCATAATTTGTAGCATGAAAATGTATTACATATTCTTGGTAATACATATCCATGTTTCCGATTATTATTATACAGTTGGGAATTTTTTTTCTATTTTGCAACGCTTGTTTTCCAGTCATTCATTCCAAGAGTTGTTTTAACCAACGGTCTCGGTAATTTTGTATAACGTAGGTGCTATTTAGTGTTGAGGCCATTTAACCAGTTCTTGCAGTTGCGAGTTTACAGTCTCTATGTATGAAAGAAAAATTTCACCCCAAGAAAGGAAAGTGGAAAAAAAGGAAAGTATGCTATTCAGATTATATTGATATTTCTCCAAGTGGCTTTTTTCCCCCTTAGTTAGAAATAGCTGGCTATTAGGAGAAATAATAGTTTCTTGTGATTCTTTGTTACGCAACACTTGTTTTATGGTTGGAAAATAAGTAGGGATTATTTCTTTTTTTTCTAATTGTAGTTTCCAGTGTAGAAACTCATTTTCTTAGGAAAGTCGTATTGAAGGCACACGAACGTACTTCATTTCCTGAGTAACGAGAATTGAAGTGTTGGTTCAGTTTTTTTACGTTCTAATCGATTTCGAATGTATTTCGATGCATTTATTGCCCTTTCTTTGAAAACCTTTTTCTGTTTTCATCCAACTTTTTCCCACTGGTTCGAGTGACTTTCGACGGATTTAATACTCTTAAATCATTCCTGTGGTACTAGATCTCTGACCATTGAGATGGGTTGGTTCTATTACCCTCTTGCTCTCATCCAATGAACCACTCGAACTCAGTTTACGTCCCTAGTAAGATACGAGAGTACTAGAATCGACGTAAACTTGTGCATTTTCACTTCTTTCCACAGTTTCCGATACTGGGGGTAAAAAGAAAAAAAAGGGGTTTGGGTAAAAAGAAGAGTAAAGCAGATTACCACATACTTGTTTTCTGCTACTTTCGTTCGTGTTGGGAGTCCTCGGAGAGAAAAGAGAAACAGTAAGAGAGAAAAAAAGAGGAGGACGCGAGAGAGGTGGGTCACCAAACGAGTGGCCAAATGCAATTTAAAGAAAGAACCAACTTCATCCTCCCACTTAGAATCCTTTCAGCCTCATTCCAACGGGTAACGACCAGAAAAGGAAGCGGAAAGTTCAGTCGGTTTACAATTCAACCCGCATAGAACTAACACCCAACCTTCATCCCCCTCTTAGAATCCCAAACCATTTCCCTTCTCATTCTATTGGTTCGCTTCTCTATACGTCGTCTTATTTGACTTTCTCGTCTTAGAGTTGCGCTTCTATTCTGTCGTTTCTTCGACACCCTCTTTTCACAGTCTGCTTTACTATGCCCTTTTCAACCAACTCTCGATCTGTGAAAATTACACTTCCAGTCGAGAGCCACATCGATGGGGGCGAATTTCTATGTGTTAGTATATGTCTCCCTTTCTCTCTCTCTCTCTCTCTCTCTGTGAATGAGAAGGATAAAAGTTTTCACAAGCAGTGCGAGACAGACTTTGAATTTCCGATTTTGTCTACTTTCTTCCTGACAATGCATGGAAAAAAGTGATGTTCTGACGTAGTAGACATTGGTCACAATATTTTTTGACAGGTTTATAAATTTATTAAATGTGACTTTAAATTTTTCACCAAAATTGAAATAATATTGTATTAATATTCAAAACATCACCAATAATATTTTTCCCAATGGTATTATATTTATTTTCCACTGCAAAAAAATTTGGAAAATCATTTTAAAAAGTGCGATCTAAAATGATTTCAATGTCCGCTTGAGGAAATGATCATGTGTTTTGCGGTTGATTTATAACTCTCGTATAACCGTCAGCATGCTTTTAATCCCTCGTAAAATTGATTAAAGGGTTCCTCGTTTAAATTCGATAAAATATTGCATTGTATTTATTTTAAATTCTCCTTTTTTTTGGACACAAACTTTGTATTCAATTTAGGGGCACAATTTTGAAATGTTTTGAAATTCGAAGTTAACAATCATAAGCTGATGACAATAGTTCTGAGAATTGTTAAGGATTTGTTGAAAATAATATATAAAGGTAGAAAGAAATGACGAAGAGTAAGTCTTCAAGAGAGCTAGGGATTCTCATTAGGTCCAGCGTCCTAAGTCACGTCTACTCCCCTGGGTATAGGTAATATTTCAGTTTTGCTGATTGAAAACGTTGTCAAGAAAAATTATTGTTACACAATATTTGTTAAAATATTTTTTTCTTTTTATACCCACCGCAATGATCCATGAATTCCCATATGGGATGTTGTTCATCAACATAATTTTAAGTCACAATACAACTTTAATTTTTATTTGCTTCAAGTTTCATATCTTTATCTATAGTCTTCCATGCTGTGAAGGGAGAAAAAAATATTACCTGGGTTCTCTGAGTTAATCCTCATTTACAAAGGCTATTGTTTAAGGGTGGTGTTATTAAATCATCCCCTCCCTTAAAAGCAACTGTATAAAAGGTGTGCCACCCTTGTCGAATTCGTCAGTCCAGGAACCGTTAGTCTAGAGAAAGTTGTCTTGATGAGTAAGTCTAAACCAAAACTGTTCCAGTCATAAAGTGTCTTCATCGACTCCAGTCAAGAATTAATCCAGAAGTTCCCTAGCAAGGAACTATATAAAAAGTGCCACCCATTGTCGAATTCGTCGGTCCAGGAACCGTCAGTCTAGAAAAAGTTGTCTTGATGAGTAAGTCTAAACCAAAACTGTTCCAGTCATAAAGTGTCTTCATCGACTCCAGTCAAGAATTAATCCAGAAGTTCCCTAGCAAGGAACTATATAAAAAGTGCCACCCATTGTCGAATTCGTCGGTCCAGGAACCGTCAGTCTAGAAAAAGTTGTCTTGATGAGTAAGTCTAAACCAAAACTGTTCCAGTCATAAAGTGTCTTCATCGACTCCAGTCAAGAATTAATCCAGAAGTTCCCTAGCAAGGAACTATATAAAAAGTGCCACCCATTGTCGAATTCGTCGGTCCAGGAACCGTCAGTCTAGAAAAAGTTGTCTTGATGAGTAAGTCTAAACCAAAACTGTTCCAGTCATAAAGTGTCTTCATCGACTCCAGTCAAGAATTAATCCAGAAGTTCTCTAGCAAGGAACTATATAAAAAGTGCCACCCATTGTCGAATTCGTCGGTCCAGGAACCGTCAGTCTAGAAAAAGTTGTCTTGATGAGTAAGTCTAAACCAAAACTGTTCCAGTCATAAAGTGTCTTCATCGACTCCAGTCCAGAAATAGTCCAAAAATTCCCTTACAAGGAACTATATAAGAAGTGCCACCCATTGTCGAATTCTTTAGTCCAGGAACCGCCACCAAGTTAACTAGTTGTGTACTGTCATCAAGTGTCTTCTTCGACTCCAGTCCAGAAATCATTCTGAGGAGAACGCTGATGGCAACCGGATTAAGATTTAATTTAAAGTATAGAAATTATAAAAAGGGGGTAATATAAAAAGTAAAATATAATTAATTAGAAAAGACCACTGGAAATGACAACCCTAATTTTGTTTCAGTGTTTCTGAAGACATCTGGATCTATTAACTCTCAATTGTAAAAATAATTTTTGCTTTTATGATAAAATTAGATAATTACAATATTCTAGAAAAAATTATTTTAATTTCATTCGTAGGACGCTTCGTTTACTAACCTTGCCCTGGAGTCCCTCAAACTTCTAATTAAATTTAAATAATTCATCTTTACAAATAGGTGAATTATCCTATTTGGAAAGATTACCCTGAAAGTACCCCCAAGAGATACTCCACATCAGTATTCCGATAATAATTTTCGATAGAATTTCCGATTTCATTCGGAATTTCATAGAATCCCATCGGAAATACGATGAAATTGCGACGGAAATTATAATTGGAATCCCCAGGGAATCTCCGTGGGTTAACTTTTGAGGGGAATGTTTTTAATGTTAGATTCTAAATCTAAAGTAAGAAGTGCATTATGATTATAGCCGTCTAATAAGTCTTCTGTCGATGTTCGACTGTCACAAATAAATTGACGACTAAGAATGGTCCGGTTATTAGCAGCTGCTGCCGGCTACATGACTTCCAGGGTTAGGGTACCCCTTTAGAAATTGCAGCTTATCTCGAAAATTATTCATTCAATTAACTTGTAATTTTTTAGAAAATATATCCAAGATATTATTACTTTTAGAAAATGGAACAAAACCAACAGCAGTTCATCAAAGGGCTTATGATGTTTTGAAAACAAAACTAACTTTCAATTAATTATTTATCTAATTCTACAACTTTCAATTACATTTCCATGAAATTAATTATTCACCATTAATTAGCAATATAGTTATTCATTAAAGACACATAGACCTTATAACTTTTCCTTAAGTTTCTAACTTCTCCTCGGAAACTCTTATAAGAGAAACGTTACGAGATGGGAATAACCATCCAAGCTGAAAATTGAAATTCTCGCTCTCATTTATTTAATCTTTATAAAGATCTGTAATAATTTTAAAATATGATCTTGGATAGACACACGTGCTATTGAAGTTGATAAGCCTACGAGAAAAAAATCTTTTAGCTAAATAAAAAAAATTTCAATCTTAGTATTTTTAATTAAAAATTATTTTCTCTTAAAATTTCTATCTATAGATAGAAATTTTATAATTTAATCTATCTTGAAAATATATTAATATTCTCTTAACTCGTTTTGGAGAATCCCCAGTTGCTTTCCTAATTAAATCATAATCAAGACAAACCTGCTAATTACGTAACTAATCGAATTTCAGAACTTACAACTACAAGTTTGTGGTTTGTCTTGAGAATGACTTTAAATTTTCTCACATGAAATGGAAGGCAACTGCTTTGAAGAGTTGAAAACTAACTTGACTGACAATTCTCCGCTTCTAGTTATCGTTTGCCTGCCTGTGATAAAATCTTCGTATCTCAAAAACATTGTTTTCCTTAGTGGAAAATTTTGTCAACAAGAATATGACAAGTTTCTGCTGCATCAAAAACTTCTTGTTAAACGCGACGGTAAAAGACAAATCTTGAGGCGTTGGAATAAACACTTTTGAAAAGAAAATACTGTTTGTAGATTTCAAGTCATCAACGTAATTGTGGCAAGGGAGTAAAAAAAAACTCTTTTTAGCTAATGGATTACTTCGCGTCATCACTGTTTCTTGTTTTCTTGTTATTGAACCTATAATAAAAAGGAATATAGTAAATTTTTATTTAGTTGAGGCGAAAAGTAATTTAGGTGTAATGGAGAAAAGTTTATAGGTAAAGAAAATTAATTTACTGGTTTATGGGTTTTTAGAGTTAAAATATACAAACACTTGCAAATAACAGGAACGCAAACGTTCAAAGAAGTTATATCTTCCACTAGAAAGCGCTGAGATCTTTGCGCTCAGCAGTTGTTTCTTATTTACTCCATTTCCTTCTTTGTTTACTTGAGGGCGTCCCTTGCAGCTTGAAGGCATTTCCAGATGGCATATCAAGGCTCGAGTACCGCAGTCAAGCTTGCCAACGGAATTAAAGGATTGGGATCACTGAGACTTCTCTAGCAATCGGCCTTCCATCTTAATCTGAGTGCCTACGTGCCGAAAAAGAAAATTAGTCTTTTTCCAAAGAGAGGAAAACTTTCCTCTCGAAATGATACCATAGTGTAGAAACTTGGACCGAAAGTGAGGTTTAACTTTGTGCCCTAAAAATAAGGGAATAGATAGAAATCCCGAGGGGATATTTTTGGAATACAAAGCTCGAAAAATTTAAGGTCCACTTATTTGGAAATTAAAAACTACTAGTGGGTTACTCGGTAGTTCCAACTTTCTAAATTATCATACCAATTAACGATCAAGGTTCAGGGATCGTTCAGGAAATTCCGACAGATGGTGTGATGATTCACATCGTAAAAAATAAAACAATCGCGTTCGAATTAGTGACAGAATTTTCGCCTGTTTCCTAATTAAAATCAAGCAATTGCTTTTTAATTTCATGTCATCTAATAATGCGAATAAAAATAGAAAATAATTTAATGTCATTATTGCCACTATCAGTGGATAATCCAATAAGAGATGGGATTTCGGAGATGTTGCAAAATTCAATTGAGAGGCTAAGGAGAAATTGCTCCATTAATTATGCTCCCCGTTTTTGTATGTTTACGACAAGTATTCCTAGCACGTTCGGAATCGTCAAAAACTATTTTTACCAGACTCGACTAGTCCATCGATTTGTAACTGTTGTGTTTGAAAGACCAGCATCCCTTCAGTGGACAGGTTATTTTTGTTACGTCAAAACCTTTTTAAATATACCTAACATTCCTCATTTTAAATTAGTTTCAGAATTAAATCTTATTTGGGATGAGAATAAGTCAATGAGCCTACTAAACCATGTGGTTTCCAATCCTTTGTGAACCAGACACAAAGCCGGCCTCAAATGGGTCGAAATTTAAATTTGGGGCTTAGGTACCCAAAGTATACAATTCTCAATCATTTGCTTATCCTGACACTTATCATAATTCAATGATGCCTTTGTAAATAAGGATCAACTCCAAAAATCCAAGGACCAAGGTATCTGTAAGCAGAGTTCCCAAAAATCCTAAGCCCAAGAAAAATGTCTGGTGATTATTCCATGAACTGATAAATTGATGATTGATAGAAGTGAGGAACGGTGAAATTAAAAATAATTAAGTACTATAACTACACGATCCTAAGAAATAATCACGACTCACTTGAAATATATAATTCTCATAAGGAAGACATTCTATAAATAAGACGTAAATGGATCATAGTTTTCCTCTGGGTCTATCTGCTTTAGACTTGAAAGTTTTCACACACAACACTCACGCCTAAGGATATGTCCTATTAACCTATTGGTCTGCTTTTTTAACCTGAAATAGAAACATCATTTTTTGTTTAACACATTTTGTCATCTACATTCAATTGTATGTAAAACTATATTTTTATGTAAAATAATTACTATACTTAGGTAGGTTATTCATTTACGAAAAATTATTCCGTAAAATCGTTACCGAAACTAAAAATTTACAATTCCCTCTAGAATTGATATACTTTTCTACATGTCTACAATTTTCCATGCAAAAGAAGGAAAAATAAAGCTTTTTTGAAATATTTCTTTATTTTAGAAAATCCATCTTGTTACTTTATACGACAAAGTAGGAGAATTTTTGCTAATATCCATTATTTTTTCATTACCTTTCATAATGTCAAACGTTTCCGTAATGCCTTTTTTATAAGCAATAACTTTATTTTAGTCGTCACTTTACTGTGATATCTTTCATGAGATTTTTTATTTTTGCAAAAATCCTTAGTTTTAACGAAAACAAAAAAAAATAGGATCCACCTTACCTTTAAATTAAAAATTTGGATTACGAATAATATCAGTGGGCTAGATAAAAAAACTGGCTTAACCTTTAGGATATGTTTACAATTTGCCGATATCTCTTACTCCGAGGGTCCGCTAATGAATCTAAAGTTAAATTTGCAAATTTCAAAATGGCGGATCCATTATGGCGGACGAATTTATAATCTTTATGAAACTTGGTCAGTTGAAAATTGGTTGGAAATTATTATCGGATATTCGATGGAAGGAGTCTTTCTTTAAAGGGACTTTGCATTTTTTGACGATTGTTTTTTTGTGAGAGATGTTTGGGGAAAAAGAAGATTGAATGAAGTGGTTCACCGATTCCTTTTGTTGAGCCCTTTTTAATTTTCTGGACTCCTTTGTCGTCTCCTGCGCTCTCAGGTTGGCGATGGATACTCGGCGTTGGTCAACTTCTTCGCACATTCGCTGTGAATTTGGTCGGATTTTTAAATTTTAAATACTTTGATACCACGTTGATCAAACTCAAAAGAGAAATCATCCAGTCCTTGCACTGAGTTCAGAAAATAAATCATTAAACTTACTTTGGTATTTCGATATCAAAAGAGAAATATCCTTATGCCGCTTAAGAGGAGGTCCATTCAGGGCAGAAGTCGAGACAAGAATGAGCGCCAGCTCACCTGCCGGCGACTTTTATACAAGGGTTTTGGTAATTGGAAGAAAGAGAGGGGAGTAATGTTGTCTCCTCAGGTAACGAATGTTAAATCTCCAGCCAAAAAAAAATTAGTTTTTTTTCTATTAGGATTACTCAAACATAAAAAGATTTTCGGTTTTCCCAAAAAGAGAAAAGGTAACAGAATCAATGAGTGATGAGTATAAACGTAGAATGAAATGAACGTCAATCGTAAAAAAGCAATAACCATCACAAATAGAGTGATAGAGGCGAGACTATTGATGTCTATCATCAATGGCGCATTGCCATTAGATCGAAGCGTCACCTGCAGTGTGTTTTCAGTCAACAGAATCCCCCTTTCGATGCTCGATCAGACTATTGGACAGAAATGCAAAGCTATTATAGCGTGGCCAAGTAATCGATCGCAGGTAGACCACGGGCACGACGTCCTAACTGCCAGACGCACTCTAAACACAAGCGTCGTCGTGCCAAACCCTCGCTGAACATAGAATGTGGCTAAAGTGGATTACATATTGCTGTTCTGCTTTCGAGCCGCCACACTCTCAACCCCCTGCCCACTACTACTACTGCTAGCCTTTGGGTAAATCGAATCATTGCTAACGCAAACAAAGTTACCCCCTTGTCTCGTGTAGCCCATTTATTCCGACATCATCTACTCTGATTATGACGAGACAATGCATGCGGCTGTTACACCAACAAATAACATTTACCAATGGGCCAATCATCATTTTCCAACATCGTGATATTTCTAATCTCTTATGTCTCGTTTTCGAATAACATCATGCTTTACTATAATGATCAGATAAATCTTGAGGTTATTGTGACAATAAATATCATTTACAATTAGTTCAGTTATTATTTACCGAAATTGACTACCTCTTGATTATTCATGACTTTGGAATCAATTTCCCTTTAATTTTAAATTCAATCGGCTGAATTTTGAATTCCAAATTCCATTGACGTTTTTCACTAAAAATACAACGGTAATTAATTTGTTTCACTTTTTGTGTAAGGGCTAGGCTATGCGAAATAAATTTAACTAGAATAAAACTATTTTCAAACACTTATAAAAACCTTCTGTTGTTGGTCACATTTTCGACAGGGCATAAAAGAACAAATAAAAACAAAAAACTGTTCTACAATTTTGTGAACAAAAATTTACAACTAGAAAATTTCTGTTTGTAAATACAACATGTAACTTAAAGGGGATTCTACCCTCTCTAATGTAAATCACAAAAAAAATCTCTTGACCTTCTATTCCCCTAACATCTCATTCAAGATTCATCCCCTGGCTTACAAAGAGATTCTTCTCTTCTATGATAAGGTTTCTACCCTAACAATTATAACAAGCTTTGTACAATTCCGATTTTTATTGGCCATTCCCCTATAACTTTATTTTTAGATTATAAATTATAAACAGCAAAAGAGTGTACAAAAATTTGTAAAATTGCAATTTTAGGGATTAAAAACCATTTGTGTTAGAGGGAAATTATTGTGCATTTTTCCAAACAAAAGTCAATCCTAGAAAGACATATTAAAGGTGTGGTTGAGCATAAAATCAGTTTACTACTAGGTGCGGTTTGCTGTTTAATAATTTAAATCCCTTTTGTTCAAAGATTTCTGGGAATCATTACTGCAGACATTCAACTGAATGGTTAATGAGAAGTAATTATTTATTAAAAATTTAATATTAAATGATAAACCAACTTACAAATGGAAACGTTAACATTTGAAATCTTTCTATAAATGAAGCAAATTCCAGAAGAGAAGATTAGAAATGGATTTTTAAATTTGAAAAACTAAATTTTTAAAATATTTAATTGTATTATTACAAAAAAACATAACTATTTGATTAGATGAAAATGAATCAAAAATTTCTTAAAATTGACATTTTTTATAAAAAAAAATCTAGTTTCTCCAAAAATTATTCAATTTTCAGAGTTCTGGTAAATTTTGAAAGTTAAAGAGGTTTACTTTAAGAGAAAATTATACAAATTTGATTTATTGCAAAAACCATAATTAATTTAACAGATGAAAATGGATCAAGAATTTCTCAAAATTGACAATTTTTATAAAAAAATCTAGTTTTTCAGAAAATTAATTTTTTTTCCAAATGCCTGTAAATTTTAAAAGCTAAATAGATGCACTTTAAGAGAAAATTATTCAAATTTGATTCATTACAAAAAAACATAATTATTAGAACAGGTGAAAATAAATCGAAAATTTCTCAGAATTGACATTTTTTATAAATAAAACTAGTTTCTCAGAAAATAAATCAATTTTAAAAATTCCGGTATATTTTGAAAGCTAAAGAGATGCACTTTAAGAGAAAATTATTCAAATTTGATTCATTACAAAAAAACATAATTATTAGAACAGGTGAAAATGAATCGAAAATTTCTCAAAATTGACATTTTTTATAAATAAATCTAGTTTCTCAGAAAATAAATCAATTTTAAGAATTCCGGTATATTTTGAAAGCTAAAGAGATGCACTTTAAGATAAAATTATTCAAATTTGATTTATTAGATAAAATAAAATTATTTGAACAGATAAAAATGTATCAAGAATTTCTCAAAATTGACATTTTTTATAAAAAAATCTAGTTTGTCCAAAAATTATTCAATTTTCAGAGTTCTGGTAAATTTTGAAAGTTAAAGAGGTTTACTATAAGAGAAAATTATACAAATTTGATTTATTACAAAAACCATAATTAATTTAACAGATGAAAATGGATCAAGAATTTCTCAAAATTGACAATTTTTATAAAAAAATCTAGTTTCTCAGAAAATTAATTTTTTTTTCAAATGCCTGTAAATTTTAAAAGCTAAATAGATGCACTTTAAGAGAAAATTATTCAAATTTGATTCATTACAAAAAAACATAATTATTAGAACAGGTGAAAATGAATCGAAAATTTCTCAGAATTGACATTTTTTATAAATAAATCTAGTTTCTCAAAAAATAAATCAATTTTAAAAATTCCGGTATATTTTGAAAGCTAAAGAGATGCACTTTAAGAGAAAATTATTCAAATTTGATTCATTACAAAAAAAACATAATTATTAGAACAGGTGAAAATGAATCGAAAATTTCTCAAAATTGACATTTTTTATAAATAAATCTAGTTTCTCAGAAAATAAATCAATTTTAAGAATTCCGGTATATTTTGAAAGCTAAAGAGATGCACTTTAAGATAAAATTATTCAAATTTGATTTATTAGAAAAAATAAAATTATTTGAACAGATAAAAATGTATCAAGAATTTCTCAAAATTGACATTTTTTATAAAAAAATCTAGTTTGTCCAAAAATTATTCAATTTTCAGAGTTCTGGTAAATTTTGAAAGTTAAAGAGGTTTACTATAAGAGAAAATTATACAAATTTGATTTATTACAAAAACCATAATTAATTTAACAGATGAAAATGGATCAAGAATTTCTCAAAATTGACAATTTTTATAAAAAAATCTAGTTTCTCAGAAAATTAATTTTTTTTTCAAATGCCTGTAAATTTTAAAAGCTAAATAGATGCACTTTAAGAGAAAATTATTCAAATTTGATTCATTACAAAAAAACATAATTATTAGAACAGGTGAAAATGAATCGAAAATTTCTCAGAATTGACATTTTTTATAAATAAATCTAGTTTCTCAAAAAATAAATCAATTTTAAAAATTCCGGTATATTTTGAAAGCTAAAGAGATGCACTTTAAGAGAAAATTATTCAAATTTGATTCATTACAAAAAAAACATAATTATTAGAACAGGTGAAAATGAATCGAAAATTTCTCAAAATTGACATTTTTTATAAATAAATCTAGTTTCTCAGAAAATAAATCAATTTTAAGAATTCCGGTATATTTTGAAAGCTAAAGAGATGCACTTTAAGATAAAATTATTCAAATTTGATTTATTAGAAAAAATAAAATTATTTGAACAGATAAAAATGTATCAAGAATTTCTCAAAATTGACATTTTTTATAAAAAAATCTAGTTTGTCCAAAAATTATTCAATTTTCAGAGTTCTGGTAAATTTTGAAAGTTAAAGAGGTTTACTATAAGAGAAAATTATACAAATTTGATTTATTACAAAAACCATAATTAATTTAACAGATGAAAATGGATCAAGAATTTCTCAAAATTGACAATTTTTATAAAAAAATCTAGTTTCTCAGAAAATTAATTTTTTTTTCAAATGCCTGTAAATTTTAAAAGCTAAATAGATGCACTTTAAGAGAAAATTATTCAAATTTGATTCATTACAAAAAAACATAATTATTAGAACAGGTGAAAATGAATCGAAAATTTCTCAGAATTGACATTTTTTATAAATAAATCTAGTTTCTCAAAAAATAAATCAATTTTAAAAATTCCGGTATATTTTGAAAGCTAAAGAGATGCACTTTAAGAGAAAATTATTCAAATTTGATTCATTACAAAAAAACATAATTATTAGAACAGGTGAAAATGAATCGAAAATTTCTCAAAATTGACATTTTTTATAAATAAATCTAGTTTCTCAGAAAATAAATCAATTTTAAGAATTCCGGTATATTTTGAAAGCTAAAGAGATGCACTTTAAGATAAAATTATTCAAATTTGATTTATTAGAAAAAATAAAATTATTTGAACAGATAAAAATGTATCAAGAATTTCTCAAAATTGACATTTTTTATAAAAAAAATCTAGTTTGTCCAAAAATTATTCAATTTTCAGAGTTCTGGTAAATTTTGAAAGTTAAAGAGGTTTACTATAAGAGAAAATTATACAAATTTGATTTATTACAAAAACCATAATTAATTTAACAGATGAAAATGGATCAAGAATTTCTCAAAATTGACAATTTTTATAAAAAAATCTAGTTTCTCAGAAAATTAATTTTTTTTTCAAATGCCTGTAAATTTTAAAAGCTAAATAGATGCACTTTAAGAGAAAATTATTCAAATTTGATTCATTACAAAAAAACATAATTATTAGAACAGGTGAAAATGAATCGAAAATTTCTCAGAATTGACATTTTTTATAAATAAATCTAGTTTCTCAAAAAATAAATCAATTTTAAAAATTCCGGTATATTTTGAAAGCTAAAGAGATGCACTTTAAGAGAAAATTATTCAAATTTGATTCATTACAAAAAAAACATAATTATTAGAACAGGTGAAAATGAATCGAAAATTTCTCAAAATTGACATTTTTTATAAATAAATCTAGTTTCTCAGAAAATAAATCAATTTTAAGAATTCCGGTATATTTTGAAAGCTAAAGAGATGCACTTTAAGATAAAATTATTCAAATTTGATTTATTAGAAAAAATAAAATTATTTGAACAGATAAAAATGTATCAAGAATTTCTCAAAATTGACATTTTTTATAAAAAAATCTAGTTTGTCCAAAAATTATTCAATTTTCAGAGTTCTGGTAAATTTTGAAAGTTAAAGAGGTTTACTATAAGAGAAAATTATACAAATTTGATTTATTACAAAAACCATAATTAATTTAACAGATGAAAATGGATCAAGAATTTCTCAAAATTGACAATTTTTATAAAAAAATCTAGTTTCTCAGAAAATTAATTTTTTTTTCAAATGCCTGTAAATTTTAAAAGCTAAATAGATGCACTTTAAGAGAAAATTATTCAAATTTGATTCATTACAAAAAAACATAATTATTAGAACAGGTGAAAATGAATCGAAAATTTCTCAGAATTGACATTTTTTATAAATAAATCTAGTTTCTCAAAAAATAAATCAATTTTAAAAATTCCGGTATATTTTGAAAGCTAAAGAGATGCACTTTAAGAGAAAATTATTCAAATTTGATTCATTACAAAAAAAACATAATTATTAGAACAGGTGAAAATGAATCGAAAATTTCTCAAAATTGACATTTTTTATAAATAAATCTAGTTTCTCAGAAAATAAATCAATTTTAAGAATTCCGGTATATTTTGAAAGCTAAAGAGATGCACTTTAAGATAAAATTATTCAAATTTGATTTATTAGAAAAAATAAAATTATTTGAACAGATAAAAATGTATCAAGAATTTCTCAAAATTGACATTTTTTATAAAAAAATCTAGTTTGTCCAAAAATTATTCAATTTTCAGAGTTCTGGTAAATTTTGAAAGTTAAAGAGGTTTACTATAAGAGAAAATTATACAAATTTGATTTATTACAAAAACCATAATTAATTTAACAGATGAAAATGGATCAAGAATTTCTCAAAATTGACAATTTTTATAAAAAAATCTAGTTTCTCAGAAAATTAATTTTTTTTTCAAATGCCTGTAAATTTTAAAAGCTAAATAGATGCACTTTAAGAGAAAATTATTCAAATTTGATTCATTACAAAAAAACATAATTATTAGAACAGGTGAAAATGAATCGAAAATTTCTCAGAATTGACATTTTTTATAAATAAATCTAGTTTCTCAAAAAATAAATCAATTTTAAAAATTCCGGTATATTTTGAAAGCTAAAGAGATGCACTTTAAGAGAAAATTATTCAAATTTGATTCATTACAAAAAAACATAATTATTAGAACAGGTGAAAATGAATCGAAAATTTCTCAAAATTGACATTTTTTATAAATAAATCTAGTTTCTCAGAAAATAAATCAATTTTAAGAATTCCGGTATATTTTGAAAGCTAAAGAGATGCACTTTAAGATAAAATTATTCAAATTTGATTTATTAGAAAAAATAAAATTATTTGAACAGATAAAAATGTATCAAGAATTTCTCAAAATTGACATTTTTTATAAAAAAATCTAGTTTGTCCAAAAATTATTCAATTTTCAGAATTCTGGTAAATTTTGAAAGCTAAAGAGGTTCACTTTAAGAGAAAATTATACAAATTTGATTTATTGCAAAAACCATAATTAATTTAACAGATGAAAATGGATCAAGAATTTCTTAAAATTGACAATTTTTATAAATAAATCTAGTTTCTCACAAAATTGATCAATTTTAAAAATTTCGCTATATTTTGAAAGCTAAAGAGATACACTTTAAGATAAAATTATTTAAATTTGATTTATTAGAAAAGATAAAATTATTTGAACAGATAAAAATGTATCAAGAATTTCTCAAATTTGACATTTTTTATAAATAAATCTAGTTTCTCCAAAAATTATTCAATTTTCAGAATTCTGATACATTTCGAAAGCTAAAGAGGTGCACTTTAAAAGAAAATTATACGAATTTCATTTATTGCAAAAACCATAATTAATTTAACAGATGAAAATGGATAAAGAATTTCTTAAAATTGACAATTTTTATAAATAAATCTAGTTTCTCACAAAATTGATCAATTTTAAAAATTTCGGTATATTTTGAAAGCTAAAGAGATGCACTTTGAGATAAAATTATTCAAATTTGATTTAATAGAAAAGATAAAATTATTTGAACAGATAAAAATGTATCAAGAATTTCTCAAATTTGACATTTTTTATAAATAAATCTAGTTTCTCCAAAAATTATTCAATTTTCAGAATTCTGATACATTTTGAAAGCTAAAGAGGTGCACTTTAAAAGAAAATTATACAAATTTCATTTATTGCAAAAACCATAATTAATTTAACAGATGAAAAAAGATCAAGAATTTCTCAAAATTGACAATTTTTATAAAAAAATCTAGTTTCTCAGAAAATTAATTTTTTTTTCCAAATGCCTGTAAATTTTAAAAGCTAAATAGATGCACTTTAAGAGAAAATTATTCAAATTTGATTCATTACAAAAAACATAATTATTTGAACAGATGAAAATGAATCGAAAATTTCTCAAAATTGACATATTTTATAAAGAAATCTAGTTTCTGAAAAAATTGATCATTTTTTATGATTCCCATGAATTTTGAAAGCTATTGAGATGCACTTCTAGAGAAAATTATGTAAATTTGATTTATTACAAAAATAAAATTATTTAAACAAATGAAAATGAAACTAAAATTTTTCAAAATTGACAATTTTTATAAAAAATTGTGGTTTCTCTAAAAATTAATCAATTTTCAGAATTCCGGTGAATTTTGAAAGCTAAATAGATGCACTTTAAGAGATAATTATTTAAATTTGAATTATTATAAAAGTATACAATTGTTTGGACAGATGAAAGTGAAACAAAAATTTTTCAAAATTGACATTTTTTATCATAAAATCTGGTTTCTGGAAAAATTGATCAATTTGCATAACTCCAGTGTATGTATTTTGAAAACCTCAATAGATGCACCTTATAATAAAATTATTCAAATTTGATTTATTATAAAAATAGAGAATTATTTGAACAGATAAAAATGAATTTAAAATCTCTGAAAATTTACACACTGGCTTTTGGTTCTAAATTGCAGTGACGCTTCGGATTTGACAGCGTCTACGAATTTTCTATAACAATAATGTAAAATCTTAATTATTAATCAATTTCCAATCTTAATTTTTTTCAATCAAGTAGTACTAGCCGCGTTAAAGAACTGAAATCAACTGTCAGATTGATAAAATGAACGCGTTTTACTGGCAACTAGTTAGCATTATTTTTTTGGACCTCTAAAGTGACGTCGATTAAATTTATTTGATTATCATATTGTAGTTCATGCGTGAATTGTAAATTGTTGTTATTAAATGTTATCATAACTAAATCAGTGCTGTCCTTGTGAATGCAAATAATCGAATTATCAATATATCTACAGCAGAATAATGGAACACGGTTATATTCTGTTTTTAAAATGTTAAAACACTCGCACTCCAAAACCATTTATTAAAGTGTCAACTGAAATTGGTAAAGTGGGACTGAGTTCCCATTAGTGGTCAATCGATCCAAAAAGTAAATATTAAAATTCGTCTGATTAGTGATTTTTAAAAGAAAAAATCTTTGAGAAAGTCGTCATAATTTTTAGACATTCAAAAAAATAGTTGCAACATTAAAAACAATAAGTTACTACATTTTTTAATTACTCTCGACAACCTCCCTAACATAATTCTCATTTAATTACAACCTTATTGTAGCATTAAAAATTATCTCTTTTACTTGCTATCAAATGAAATTAAAATACCTTTCATTTTTCTGCTTACAGTTTCAAAAGCGAGTTGGGAAGAATGGTGGACGTATGATGGAATTTCAGGTAAGTACATCAGTTACTAGTGTAAGCAAGTAAAGACTATTATGAAGTTGCAAGCTTCTCTCTATACACAGAGAGAGAGAGAGAGGATATCTAATTTTTTATAATCCAAAGTTACGAGGTTATCGCGCTCCCGTAATATGAGCGAATTTTTTAATCTTGAGTTTAGTCCGCAATTTTTATTAAAAACAAGAACCCGCCTCGATAAAGTCAGACAGTGTGTTGGTAGGTGGGGGATTCCAGAGTTTTATCGCTGGTTATGTCGAGCCATGTGAGCCAGCTGCCAGGCGCAGAGTCGTATCATACATTTTCAAATCTCTACCCCAAGATAAATAAAGCTGATCGTCTTTTTTGTAAAAAAAAAAATTTGTTACTATATTTAATTTTTCTTTCGAATAATTTTCAATTAAGAACATTTAATTTTTAATACCCGAATAAATAGATGTGGGTAAAATTTTTTTTTTAAATTCTATTGGAGGGAATATTCATCATTTTATTAAATTATCGATAAAGTAGTTGTATTGTGACTTTATTTTTTGTCAGCTTTGGAATTACGCGACGAAGCACTTCTATTGTTCTTTGGGGAAGTCTTCTATGGTTTTATTGAAACTACTTTATTTTGACAAGAACTGTTTGAGACGCGACTTAGTGGGATATCTTGTTCCACACTTTGAACTACTTTTGTCACAAAAAGTGTAGGCACCTGCCTTTGACGGCTTATAACTGATGTAAAAAGAGTCGCGCGATATTGAGACAACTTGAGATTGGTAGTTGTAACATTTTTACGTTAAAGTAGATATTTTTATCAACTTGCATTTTTCTATCAATTATTACGAAGAAAAATCTTTTCTCTATTATTACACTTTTGGGTCTTTAAACTTCACAGGATAACGATAAAAGCGGTGGGATTTTTTTTGCTGTTTTACGAATTTTTCGTTATAAAGGTGGCAGCGGTGGGATTTTTGAATTTTTCGTTATAACGGTGGCAGCGGTGGGACTTTTTGCTGTTTTACGAATTTTTTATTTCTCTGGGTTTTTAAAACTTCTATAAATAATTTGCGAGAGCTCTGGCTTACATTGGTTTAGATTTACTCATCAAAACAACTAAAAGGTGTCAGCGGTGGGACTTTTGAATTTTTCGTTATAACGGTGGCAGCTGTGGGATTTTTTAATGTTTTACGAATTTTTTGTTATAAAGGTGGCAGCGGTGGGACTTTTTGCTGTTTTACGAATTTTTTGTTTATCTGGGGTTTTAAAACTTCTATAAAGAATTTGCGACAGCTCTGGCTAATATTGGTTTAGACTTACTCATCAAAACAACTAAAAGGTGTCAGCGGTGGGACTTTTGGCTGCTTTACGAATTTTTCATTTTCTCTGGTGGTGGCAGCGGTGGGATTCTTTGAAGCAATTAAATTTCCTCTAGGACAAGTAACAATAAAAAATGTATTTTTTGAAGTACGACGGTGCCATGCATTTTTTAAAACCATTGTTATACAAACACTTGTGTGAATCCTCTGTCTGAATTCATTAAATTGCTTAAAGATCCTGATCTACTTTATAATACACGTGTTGTTGTAATACAATCCAAATCTCAGATATTTGATAAAGGAAATGAACTTAATAATACAAAAATTAATTTTTAATTGGTGATTTAAGTAAATTTCGATAAAAAAAGATAGGAAGCCACTTGCAAAAACACCCTTAAACGCAAACCATTGAAAAGATTTTATTAGAAAGGCGAGACAGTTGAAGGGTTCTGAATATAATGGTAACAGGCACGTGGCGTCTAGTGTCTGCAGGTACCTTCCCATTCAACATAGGATTAAAGGGATAACAATAGCAGCACGTGTCTATAGGCGAAATATTTCCCCTACTCTGTTTAGAGTAGAAATTAAATTATAGCTCGATGAATTAAAAATACTGATTGAATAAGAAAAATCGATTTTACAATAATTTTGTAACGAATACTATTTTTAATAATAACCTACATATTTCCTAACATTTTATTTTATTAAAGCATCAAAATTTTCTACAATTTATATTTTAAGTTTATTCATAAAGTTTTTTTAAACCATTTCTTATTTAGATCGAATCCTCTTTAGAACTTCTATTTTGATTTTATCTCTAGATTTTTAGGTTACATTTATAAACGAAGAACATTTAGAAATTAAATCCGTTTACAATTTATGATGCGCACTGTAATTCTTGCTATGAATAACTTGATTCAATAATTGGTTTAAACAATTCTGATATTTTAATTATTAAATCTTGGGTTAATATCATTTGCTGGAGGAAAATTGACACTCGAGTTTTATCTGCTAGTGCGGAGAAGACCCTACAAATTAAAGAAGTGGAATAAACATGCAAATGCTGGCCACTTTCCACCTTTATCACTTCGCACTGAATACGAGTGTGCCAACTTAAGTCTCTGTGGTACAAATGACTTCGTTCTGAGGAGATTTTTCCACTTCAACTCCCACGGAATAACTAGCTACTTTCGTTTCAAGATATTCTCAGCTTCTCGAGGCTATACTCCAGATTAGCTAAAATTTTAAATTCACAAAAAAAATTGAAAAAAAACCTCAATGGTATTTAATATTAATTTATATTTACATTCTGGTGTTGATTATAATAATAATTATGAAACTCAAAAGTAATTAAAATGAGGTTTTCCTCTGTGATGTATTTTCCAATTTTACGATCGATCTGTATCCACTTTGCTGTACATTATTATTCCAAAGGCGAGTGCATTACCGGCCTAGCTCCACAATTAACTGAACTAATTAACAAATTTACAATAGCGGTGGGAGTAGGTCGCCAGCTTAAATCCGCAAAACGAGACACCGTTATCGCGATGACAAGGCGATTTCTAGATTGTAACAGCGTCAGTATCCGAATTTACTGTCAGCCGGATTTAATTGGCAATTCGAGTCTATTTTAACTGTCGAATTGTTCCTGTTGTTTATAATTTGCACGGAGGCGTAGATCTACGTAAAATTAATCGGCTTTCGATTCAGTGTAATTGTCACTCGCGCATCGCCTCAATATCGGTTTATACAGACAACTGGGATAGCTTTCATTTAACTACAGATCTACTCTCTTTCAACCATTACATTCAGTTGAATGTTGCCCTCAAAATATACTGTATATACAAACAATGTATATAAATATCAATTCCACTTTCATTGTTATGGCGAATCCTTTTCTTTTAAATAAAAATTAAGATAAAGTCTTGAAACATTTGGGAATGATCAATTACTGTTTAATAACTAATGAATGTTTAATAGTAGATATAAAAAGCGAGAACTCAATTTACCAGCTCACAATTTTTACCGCGAAAAACACAAAAGCTACCACAACTCTTGTACGGCTACAAAAAAGGGAGACCTTCTGATTAAAATCGGAGACGACTCCAATAAAGAAGTCTTCTGCGGAGGTTACCAAAGCAGTAGAAGGCATGGGTATGGTACAGTCTGTGGATCGAAGGGTAACACTGAAAATCTGTCACTTGGATTATCTTCCTCAATTAAAAGGTGTTCAATATTGTTTGTTCTGACAGTTGGCTGAGTTAGAAGTCATTCAACAAGAAGAAGAAGGTGTCTAATAAATGTTAAGAGATGTCCTGATAATGTCAGGAACCAGGAATTAGATGATCTTTGGATCAAGACAGCGAGGGATGAAGATCGAAGTTGTAGTCACCAACCCAGAGGAGGAGGAAAGATTGCAGGAACTGGGACGTCTAAAGTTAGGCCATATGTTGTGCTCAATTAGGATGAGATTGATAATCACTAGGTATCATCTATTCCTAGATTGTGGACACATTGCAAGACTTTGTACCGCGATGGACAGATCGACTGCATGCTTCAGGTGCGAAGAAGTCGATCATAAGTTCGCAAACTGTAAAAGAAGCCCAAGCTATATTTTTCATTTAATCTTTTAGTAAGATTAAAAATATTCTAGTCATGTGCTAATGATTCCATGACGAGTCTCCCTTGGTTCAGATTTTTAGCAAAGAGAATAGAAATTATAATCAAAACTAGTAGGTAACAATTTGTTCAGACCTACGCTACAGGTTATCTCCATTGTGTTCGAGAAATAGCAAGGTAATTCAAACCCTAAGATAAATATTATCCTGAGATTATTGGTTTCCGGAAACGACGAAATACCTCAGTTCATCAGATATTATTCTCTGTAAGTGACATTTTATCCTTTCTGCCCTACAATATCAGATAAAGTTTCAAAATTAGTTGGGAATGTTTTTGAATAACTTTGCTAACTTTCCCGTAACACATTCACGTTCATTGGAAAGCAGACCTGATAAATTTTACAACATATTAAGAAACTTCAGATTAATCAAAATCATTGACCTAAATCTAAAAAACGTTTGCCATGACCAAACCAAATTTGTTATAAAATTACCCACTGGAACTGCTTTCAGTAAAAACAATTATTCTTAAATACTTGAATAGTCATCAATTATGGGTTCTTTACACTTTAATTATGACACTTTTTAACGCTGTAATATTAATTAATTAATTCCAATTAACTGACTGGAATAATTAAGATATGCAAATGTATTAATCTTGTGGTTTGATTTACATGCTTGAATCATAAAAGCCTGATGATACCGTAAAGTGAAAAAGTATTATAAATTCATGTTCTTTAAATATAATTCGTTTAATTTTAAATGTCTGTGTGAGCGGGTGGAGAATTATTAAAAATTTCATGAACTAAAGAATGAAGAAGCGGTGAAAGCGTTAAATTGTGGTAGGGTATGCACGCAAGCGTAATTAAAAATTATTGTGCGATAAATATATA
The DNA here is from genome assembly GCA_032872505.1 of Leptopilina syphax. Classification (NCBI taxonomy): domain Eukaryota; kingdom Metazoa; phylum Arthropoda; class Insecta; order Hymenoptera; family Figitidae; genus Leptopilina; species Leptopilina syphax. The sequence continues at coordinate 3,236,404 of CM065474.1, read as the reverse complement.
TCTGTGTATTGAGGGTCAGTAGGGAGTTGGAGAGCTTGGTTTATCGATTGAAGCAGGTCACTAATATTACATCAACGTTTCATTACAGCAATACCGATGCAATTAGGCCTCCTGTCTATTAGCATTTTCAGCTTTCATGCTAGACTACATTTCACTCAAACAAAAAAGTCGATAAGTCTTTTATCTTTATAGTCCGATGTCATGTAAGTTTATTAAACTCTAGACAATAGAAATCTTTATCCCTCAATGTAATAATAAAGAGGATGGTAATTATTGTATAATTAAATACAAGCATGTGACTCTTTAGGCTCTTCTCAGAAGGTATTTAAGGTAGCCTACCTATAATCTGGGTTAAGGATCAGGACAATTATAATTAAAGGCACGTATAGCTTAGACAAAGCCACAGTCCTATCCTCAAGACCCTTCATTAGGAGACCCATCGATTATTGCAGCAATTTACCCAACGCATTTCAAGTTAGAAGCCAGTGTCAATTATTAGGGATTTGTAACTACATTGTAACTAGCGGTGATAATTTTAAACTTCGGCTAATTTTAGGACAAAGAGACTATTAACAGGACTTGAAGAGATTCGGATAATTTAATGTAAGGGAATGTTTCTAAATGGTTAACGGTGTTGCAGAAGAGTATATTTAATTTCAGAATAATATCATTAGTTCGTTATGAAATAAAAGTTAGTGATTCTTTTCTATTATTGGATGAACGGTTTTTCCTATTAATCCCGAAAAGCGTCTTTTTATAATTAACATGAAACTGTTTGAAAAAAATTTGCTGCTTTATGGAATAATTCTTGGTTTAATGGTTGAATAGATTTTTGTAAAGGATGGATTGATATTTAATTATCAAGTATGCTAGAGAAGGGGAATTTTCAATGACAGTCAATTTTAATAATTGATAATAATGTCTAGGTAACTTAATTTTTTTATCTCAATCAGTTCAGCCGATTATAAGAAAGTGGATATATTCTAAGACTCTACAAAAAGTATTGATTGCTAATAACTGTTGAGGAAATTGAAGCATCGATTAAATTTTTTACCGGCAACTAATTTCTTGGCATTAATCCCATGAGGATTAACGTTGCTTCTCTTAAACTTTAGTATTTAGTGTCAATATTCCCGTATCCCTGGCATCGATGACACCGGATGACTATTACTCTTTTCTTAATTGGGCAACACATAAAACCAATTTCTATTGGTCTGCTTCTTCTGGGTTGGTGACGTTTGGGTAAATCCAGTCAGCCTACGTGGATTGTGAGGACAAGGCCTATAAGAAAGGGAGACCTCTTGATACAAATCAGAGGAGACTCCAATAGAGAAGCTTTCACCTCTAACGTCACCGAAGAAGTTGGAAGCATAAGAAGAGTTACTCTTGAGATCCGCGACTTGGATTGCCTTACCCAGGAAGATGAGGTACAGTAGAGGCTGCAAGATGTTCTCGAGAAGCAGGAAGGTGACTGTCTTAGGACCAAAGAGGCGAGGGATGAAGTTCGATATTGTGGTCACCCACTAGGAAAAAGAGGATCTGGAGAATCTTGGGCACATCAAGATTGGATTTATATACCGTCCAGTTAGGAGAAGCTGTATGATCGTACGAATGCCGGATGCAATTTTTTTCAAATTCCAAAGTCCCCATTAAGTCCGCTGAGTGTCCGGAAAGATTTAAAGAATTACTATTTACGTGTCACTTTCAAAAAGCCGTTTTCCACAGCGAGGAATGGCTTAAAAAAAAGATAAATCTTCCCTGATCATTAGAGGCAGACGAACCATTACAAATCCATCCTACAATGCCAATAACTAGTCTGCGAAATTCACAGTGTCAGTTGAAGGGAGTGGTAAGGGTACTGTAACTACCCTATTATTGAAACTTGAAGCATAAAGCAATCATTCTGCAATTAGCAAAAGTGATTAAGTGTAGAAGCCGACAGCTTAGTTCTATTAACGAGATTCTCCTTCTACACGAATCGCGTTATGATTAGCCAACCAATACTACTTTCTTGAAATCATAACCGTTTATCAACAGCCACTGGGTGTCCCTAAAATCACTAACTTTTTATTGAAAATAAATTGCACCTTTTTCTCGATTATTGACATAAATAACTTCCAGCAAAATCTTGAGTCTATAGAATCGAAAATGTCTAAAACCGTTTAATCGATTTCATCCTTCTTATTCACTATCATTGGATAAGTTTTTAAAAAGACAAACTTTTCTTTTAATGAAAAGAAGGTGATTATTGTCTCGCTCTTTCTTTCAATTTTCAATTCTGCGCCACCTTGTCGATAAAAGTAAATCACATCCTGCGTTGGGTGGAATTATAGAAAACTCATTTTAGAAAAAGAATTAAATTCCTTTTGAAAGTATGGATGAGTTGATGAGATTTTCGAAGCACAGTGTAGAATAATTGAGTTTGACAGAGAGTAGGATGAGGAAACGGGTTCGGTCAGAAAGCTGAATTGTAAATTGCAATAATTAAGAGAATTGGCCCTAGTTGATGCTAAGTAGAATTCAAAATTAGCTTTCAACAAAACAATACTTTACATGTAGGCTCGCCTGTAGGTTAAAAGCAGAATTTTGAATTTCTTTCGATACAGATGTATTTTGAAGAAGTTCGATAATGATTTTAAATTTAGTTACTTGCTGATCATCGAAACATTGCCTTTCGTAAGTGATTCAAATAGAAAGAGGTTTCTTTCGACAAGAAATGAATTTCAAAAAGGTGGATTAAAATTCATTAAAATTTACATATTGAAAACTTTTCAGTCAAGAAAAATGTGCTTTAGCAAAAAAAAAAAGCAAATGTTACCCTATCTAGATGAAAATCATTTCTTAGAAGTCGGGATTCCAATCGTTATGAATTCAAAGCAGTAGATGAAAATTCAATCTCGAGGACAATTTTTCTATTTTTATAAACATAGAATGTTTCTTTGATTTTATCCCTTTTCACCTTTCGCGGTTTCTCGTGTATTAATTTGAAAAATATTTTTCTCTCAATGACTTGATGCATTCCAACCTTCGGTTATCGATGAGCTTCGAACTAAAACCCGATGTGTAGTTATATTGTGAAGAGGGTGACCGAGGAAATGCGGTGGGTTGGTACGCTGGGTATGAGGTCCAATTAAGATGTTTTTCAACAGGGTGGGTTCTAGCCCGGAGCATCTCCGTTTCTAGGCGTCAAGGCATCCAGTCTATCCTTCCAACGGAATTCATATGCATACATGAATACATTTCACTATTCTCCAATCAACCCATAGCACCGCATATTCTCACATAGTTCTCACGCTTGATCATAGTCTCTCCCACTCTCTTTCTTCTCTCCCCTTCATCCACTCTGCCCGTACTTACCACCTTCCTACTGTTATCCCGAATTTTTTTTTTCATCAACCCACCTAGAAATTCCTTTGATATTTATGGATGGAATATTTGATTATGCTGACGGACTTTTATTTAATTAATAATTAAATCTAGCATTCTAATCCGCAACAACAATTACCCTAGGCTTCAATATCTCTCACTCTCTCTTTTTCTCGATTCATATCTTCCACCCCTTTTTCCCTCTCTTCTTTTTCCGAATAACTCTGTGACAAAAAGTGGAGGGGATTAGGATGGATTAAGAAGTTGAACGGACAGACAAAAAGGACACTGTTCATTCAAACGTTGAGCTGCTGACATGATGAAAAATTTCTGATGTTTTTTGATCGTGGAGTGCTAACAGAAGGAGAATAATAATTTGGTATGTTAATTTCTGCTGCTTGTAATTATGATTGCTCTTAAAAGCTGGGCTTCCCCTCTGCTGCTGATAAAACCTCTCCCTTTTCTGAAAAGGGATTCACTGTTGGTAAACACTGAATCTGTTCAAATAAAGCAATAAGGTAATACGACTCTGCTGAATTATCAATTTTACGTTTCATTTAAGAAATGTTTGTTGTCCCTAAAGGTCAGAACCTTCCTCTCTGTGAATAAATCAGGTATGCGGGAATCGTATCCACATCATCAAAAATTGATTACTTGGAAAAATGTCCTTAAGAAAATTTCCAGAAAACAGAAAATTTATTTGACCGATTTTTATCGGCGACAAAAAGAAGATAAGTATTAAATTTCATACTCGCGTTTATGGAACTTTATGGAAAACTGTGAAAAGGTTTGCAAACAGGGAAGAAAAATTCGTTTCGTTTGCTTCGTAGTTGCTGATGTCGCGAAGTTTTTTTTTCTGCGCAAATATTTTCTCGCTTTCGTTTCTTTGAAAGCAGCGCCTGAACGTTATTCGTTTCGAATCGAGCGACAGAGGCGGGTCGCATGTCGCCGATATTGAATTTTACTACATGGGGGGGAGGATTTTCTCAGACGGCGATCATTCACGAAAATAGTGTGTATCCAGGCGATGTCAAATTTTATTTATTTACCTTTTGACTTTGACAAACCTTTCATGCCCTTCGTAAATATGTCTCGCAATCGAACATTTCTTCGAAGATTTGTTTCAACAATATCAAGATTCATTTTTCCCCTTTAGAAAGATTTTAGACACTTTTTTTAATCGTCTTAGAAATATGGGATTTTCAAAGAAGTATGTTTAGATGACATTTAGATGATTAAATGTTCAGTTTGGAGACAAGGGAAATATTTTGGAAATTGCATTCCTTCACATCATGAAATAACAGGAATAATCGCAACCCGCCTTCCCGTTCTCCGTCATTGTTTCGTCATCTCAGAATTCCAAGGATTGAAACAACATCCTGCATTTCGAGCAACCATATCTCAGACATTTCGCTTCAGACTCGGAATTCAAATAATGCAGAATATTAATTATATCGTTTTGCTCTTGATGTTGAAGGACGTTGATTTATTGTTCCCGCATTGTGGATTAATTCACGTCCCGTCAACATCGAATGACGTAATACCAAACATCAATAAATTACTCTCCAAGACTCATAAATTACAATAGTATTCATCGCTGATTAAAGCCCGAGTCTAAACAAAAAACTTAAAAGAAACAATAGTTAATGGTGTGTATTATTTTTGTTAAATATGCAAATGATATTTATTTACCGCTACGAGAAAATAGATTATTTGAATAAACATCCTGCATACATATAACATTTGTGCAATTAGAGTTCTATATTCAAATATGCATAACGAACCGGGGGTGACATTAAAAAAATGAATCAATTTGTCATAGTCGTAAAATTAATCGGAAACCATATGTGAATCCTTTTTAGAAAATTATCGGCACTTCTCTGATAGCAACGGGAGAATTTAAATAAATTATCGAGCCTAGTAAATTAGTTCATATTGCTTGGAAAATTTCCTAGCTCAGGTAAAAATTTAATTTTCTTTTTTTTAATGGAGGCGATGAATTAATATATCTTATGCACTTTATTCTAATGGATCGAAATATGGCGGACTTTTTTCACTGAGTAAAATTCCGAAAACTTAATTCCACAATTCGGACACCTTATTTCTGATTCCGGAAACTAAATTCCACGATCCGGAATGTACTTTTCGGATTCCGGAAACTTAATTCCACAATCATGATACCTCATTCCCAATTCCGAAAGCTTAATTCCACAATCCGTAATGTACTTTTCGGATTCCGGAAACTTAATTCAACAATCCGGATACGTTATTCCTAATTCTGGAAACTTAATTCCACAATCCAGAATATACTTTTCGCATTCCGTAGTTACATTTTGGGCTTTTAATTCCACAATCTGGAATGTACTTTTCGGATTCGGGAAACTTAATTACACAATCTGGATACCATATTCCTAATTCCGGAACCTTAATTCCACAATCCGGAAGGTACTTTCGGGATTCCGGATTACTTAATGGAAATCATGATGCCTCATTCCTAATGCCGGAAACTTAATTCCACAATCCGGAATGTACCTTTCGGATTCGGGAAACTTAATTACACAATCCGGAATGTACTTTTCGGATTTTGAAAACTTAATTCAACAATCCGGAATGTACTTTTCGCATTTCGCAGTTATATTTTGGACTTTTAATTCTACAATCCGGATACCTTATTACTAATTTTGGAAACTTAATTCCACGATCCGGAATGTACTCTTCTGGTCCCGGAAACTTAATTCCACAACTCGGAATGTACTTTTCGGATTCGGGAAACTTAATTCCCTAATCCGGAACGTACTTTTGGATTCCGGAAACATAATTCCACAATCCGGAATGTACTTTTCGCATTCCGCAGTTATATTTTGGACTTTTAATTCCACAATCCGGATACCTTATTCCTAATTTCGGAAACTTAATTCCACGATCCAGAATGTACTCTTCTGATCCCGGAAACTTAATTCCACAATTCGGAATGTACTTTTCGGATTCAGGAAACTTAATTCCCCAATCCGGAACGTACTTTTGGATTCCGGAAACATAATTCCACAATCCGGAATGTACTTTTCGCATTCTGTAGTTATATTTTGGACTTTTAATTCCACAATCCGGATGCTATATTTTGAAAAATTAATTCCACAATCATGATACCTCATGCCTAATGCTGGAAACTGAATTCCACGATTCGGAATGTACTTTTTGGATTTCGGAAACTTAATTCTACGATCCGGAATGCTCTTTTCGGATTCCGGAAACTTAATTCCACAACCCGGAAGGTACTTTTCCTATTCCGTAGTTATATTTTGTTATTTTAGTTCCACAATCCGGATACCTTATTCCTAATTTCGGAAACTTAATTCCACGATCCGGAATGTACTCTTCTGATCCCGGAAACTTAATTCCACAATTCGGAATGTACTTTTCGGATTCGGGAAACTTAATTCCCTAATCTGGAACGTACTTTTGGATTCCGGAAACATAATTCCACAATCCGGAATGTACTTTTCGCATTCTGTAGTTATATTTTGGACTTTTAATTCCACAATCCCGATGCTATATTTTGAAAAATTAATTCCACAATCATGATACCTCATGCCTAATGCTGGAAACTGAATTCCACGATTCGGAATGTACTTTTTGGATTTCGGAAACTCAATTCCACAATCCGGAATGCTCTTTTCGGATTCCGGAAACTTGATTCCACAATCTGGAATGCTCTTTTCGGATTCCGGAAACTTAATTCCACAACCCGGAAGGTACTTTTCGTATTCCGTAGTTATATTTTGTTATTTTAATTCCACAATCCGGATACCTTATTTCTAATTCTTGAAACTTTATTCCACGATCCGGAATGTACTTTTGGATTTGGTTTTCCTTTGTCTGAATCTATCGTAATTCACGAAACTAGTCTAGAATTTGTCCCATAATCTATCATGACTAACGCGATCAAGACGTGCACTCTGAGAAAACAGAATCGGCTTTTTAAGGCAGGAACCAGAATCTAATATTGGAATCGCTGCTGATATTCTTGCCCGAAACGAAAGATTTGTGAATTAAGAACTCAACGGTCTATTCCTTATCCAGGGTGCTCCCTGAGGGAAGGAATTATCTCCGTAGCTTAGCCTCAGGTGTAATAAGAGCTCCTGTATACACCTGGGGGGGCAGAGTATAGGAAAAGGAAATCTTTACCACGAGGTCCTCTCGTGAGAGCTCCCTCAGGGAGGTCCATGTGGCAATGGACTAGGGAGTGAGTTCGTAACCATCCTTCCCAAGGAGCTCCTCGAAGCATGTCAGGTCACGAACTGAGGAGTTTGAATCTTGTAGCGAGCTATAAGAGTTTCGCTCTGTCGCGGTACGAAGAGAGCGAGTGGTGGGGGGAGCGACTGCACGCGGCACAAGTTACTTGCGCGTTCGCTACTCTCTCCTTGCATTCACGCTGAACGCGACGACGCTGGCTGTACTGTACAATGCATGCTATTTGCTATATTATAGCCCATCGTTACCCAATTTTTTCAAATTCTATTTTCCTGAACTGTGGGATCCTGGATTGGTTAGGAAAGCAATCTTCTATTGTTAACTTTGGCAATCTTTGAAAAGTTCTTGTAACTAAATTTGTTTGACATGGGGATGGATTATTTAATTCCGGATTCTGCGTTCCGAACACCTGATTCCCCATACCGGATTTTAAATTTCATCTCTCATTTTCCAAATTCCGGATTCTGCATATTAAACTCCATTACCACATTTCGGATCCTACAGTTTTGATTACGTATAAAATTTTTAATTTCCAAATTAAGGATTTATGGAATTCTAGATGAGTTACGTAATCGGTGACAATTTTAATTAATCCTCGACTATTTTGAGTTCCATATGAGATGGAATAAATATCTAAACATAATTCCAAGTTTCCTTTTTCGAAAACACTCGTTCGTATTCTCGCGTGACGAAATAGTGCAGGTCAGAGTGGAACGTGCTCGGTCAACCCACCGTGTTGGTTATGTGTTGTTTATACGAGGGATAATTTATTACCTACCCTCCTAACGCACTTTCCACCACTCGAGAACCTAGGCAAAGAGAGGGCCAACAGGACTTTGTCAACTCTCTCCAACATGAGAATTGAAATTCTTCCCTCCTTTGAAAATAAATGGCACACCCTTCTATAGGTGTGAAGTAGTTTCATCATTCGACAACATTAATCCATCTAAATTAAATTTACCCTACACATTTTTCTTTTTCTCACAGGGAAATTTTAACTTTTGTAATTCATATTACGTGCTCTGCATGAACAATGTAAATTTTCCAATGAACAATAATGTGGTCTCGTTAACAGAAGTTAGTTTTCAGTATTGACTTTCGAAGGTAAGGAGAAAAAGTTGAATTTCTCCAAGGAAAAGTAAGCGTTGTGAATGGCAAAAGGGGATGAAGTCCCCTGTGTAGAAAATTGTGGAACGAGTTGAAAATTCTTTTTATGAATTGAACTAGTTTGGAGAGAGAGAAAGAGACGATGTTCTCTCTCTTTACGGCACGTCAAACTCTTGTTGTGAATTCAATCGAAAAAGTTTCATGTTATAAAATTAGAAACATTGGGAAAATCTGGACAGTTTTTAATCGTCAAGGGATTATGAATAATATCACACGAATGAAAATAATTTTAATTAAGTGGGAACAACATTTTTTTCTATTCAAGTTTAACAAAAAAAATGTCTATTTCTTTAAATTCTCAATAAGTTGCAGTAATCTTTGTGTTTTTTTTAGGACCTTCCTTCTGGGGCCTCATAAATCCTCAATGGTCATTGTGCAGTAAAGGAAGACGGCAAAGTCCCATCAACATCGAGCCGGACAAGTTGCTCTTCGACCCACACCTGAGACCAGTGCATGTGGACAAACACAGGGTAATTTGTCAATCTTTCTTTCCTGACATTTCTTGTCTTTTTATGCTCCTACGGGATTCATACAACTCGAGAGCGAAATGTGAACCAAAATGCTTGTCGCTTTCAACTTTCCATTCCTCCTAAATTAAGATGAAATACTACTGTTGATAAATGTTCGCTACAGGAAGGAAATGTCGCTGGGATATAAATCCGATTCTCCCCAGCGGATGTTCAATTTTCACAAATTTCCCATCTATGCAAAACAAAAAACCTTTTTTGAATACAGCGATGAATGGTTTTAGAAAATATTTTTTAAAATCTTTAATTCCTCCCTTTATATTTACCTCAAAGTTAATTTTTCCTGAAATTGAATTTAATTACCGGAAAGTTGCAGTTTTTTAAATCCATGTTTCTTACCTTTTGAATTTTTTTTTTATTATAGTTAAAAATCCGAATGGAAGTCACTTTTCTCTTACGGGTGTTTGAAATATATTTTTGAACTAGAATCGATTAGCGTCAAAGAGATGAGCCATAACTTTTCAAGCATCGACTTGCCTTGGGTTCTTATCGCTTGAAAACAGAGGGCAGAACGATGGTTCGATCATAAACTACTTCCATGTTAGAGAAACACCGTCTGCATATGAAAGTGAACCACGATGTGCAGGATAAGAAGTACGAGATGCTGTAAAAGTCAGAATTTTCTTGGAAACAAGGACTTTTAACGTCTAACAGTATTTTTTTAGCAAGAGAATCCATCCCAAATGTCTTATTAAAAATAAATTTTTGAAAATTAAAAATAATTAAAAACACCGTCTGAAAATAGTTTTAAAAATACTTTTATAAACACTATTAAAAAAAAGGTACATTTATAACAAGGGGACTTAATTTGCGACTACAAATCGGACATTTGGTTAAGTGTTTAAATAATTTCCAAAATTTCCAATTTAATAAAAAAGAGAACCATTTTTTTTAAAGAAATTCTTTCTTAATAATCTATAAAGAGCGGAACGTTAATTGTCATCGCTTATGATGGTAGTAGATCTTAAAGTTTTTTTATCTCTTCTTCTTTTTCTTTAGTTTTTCTTTTCCTTACTCTTGGCAATTTTTCCAGGGCATCTTCTTTAATTCGATAATAGAGTTATTAATTACCCACTTCCCTCCTCGTAATGTGCAGTCTCAACTGCCTCCTTAGCAGTAACTAAAGACGCTTGAAACACTAATTTTCCATTAAGTAAACATTTATTCAGATTTCCTTCGGCTCACCAACTTCAGGAGCTTCCGCGTTGTGTAATATACCGTGAACCTTTATATCCCTTTAAAAACAATTTTATTCAAAATTTTGTTCCCCCCTTTTTCTGTTTTATTGCCTCGTAAATTTTTTCTAATTCCATTTTAAATCTGCAACTTTATATTAAAATGTTAATCCTTATTGCTCATCCTGGATGTTTGACACTTAGACATAAAAATACGTTTTTTTATATTTCTTTTCGAATTTGATTTTTTTAAATAAGGATCAAAAAATAACAATGAAAATATTTTTTTACAGAAGAAGAGGGTTATTTAAGTTAATTTTTTTTTAAAGATAATATTCGATTCAAGCTTTTAGAACGTTGTTTTAAGCCTTGGTGTCAAACACCCAGGCTGTTTTGGAGGCTTATTTTATAATATTTTTTATGTAAAATAAAATCATATAAAAGATTTTTTTCATCGTTTTATTTATGTTGATATTTTGAAAAAATTTTCTGAGAAAACTATTGAGTACTTTAATTTAAAAATTATTGCACATATAAAGGGTACTTTTAACTTTATTTTAAAACAAATATTTTTCAAAATTGACATTTTTTATCAAACGATGTAGTTTTTCAAAAAATGGATCAATTTACATAATTCCAGTGTATTTTGCAAGCTAATTAGATGCACTTTAAGATAAAATTATTCAAATATGATTTATTAAGTGAGATTCAATCAATAGAACAGATTAAAATGAAACAAAAATTTTTCAAAATTTGACATTTTTTATAAAAGTGTGTAGTTTCTCAAAAAATTAATCAATTTACAAAATTCAAGAGAGCTTTGAAAGCTAAGTAGATATACTTTAAGAGAAAATTATACAAATTTGATTTATTACAAAAGATATAATTATTTGAATAAATGAAATTGAAACAAAACATTTTCCAAAATTAACAGTTTCTCAAAAAGTGAATCAATTTGCATAATTTCAGAGAGCTTTGAAAGCTAAGTAGATGCACTTCTAGAGAAAATTATACAATTTTGGTTTATTTAAAAAAATTCAATTATTTGAACAAATGAAATTGAAACAAAGATTTTTCAAAATTAACATTTTTTATGAAACGGTGTAGTTTCTCTAAGAATAGATCAATTTGCATAATTCCAGTGAATTTTAAAAGCTAAGTAGATGCACTTTAAGATACAATTATTTAATTTTAATTTAATATAAAAAGATATAATTATTTCAAAAGATAAAAATGAAACATAATTTTTTCAAAATTGACATTTTTTTTTAAAAAATGTAGTTTCTCAAAAAATGAATCAATTTGCATAATTCCAGGGAGCTTTGAAAGCTAAGTAGATGCACTTTGAGAGAAAATTATACAAATTTGTTTTATTACAAAAGATATAAGTATTTGAATAAATGAAAATGAAACAAAACATTTTCCAAAATTAACAGTTTTTATAAAACGGTGCAGTTTCTCAAAAAGTGAATCAATTTGCATAATTTTAGAGAGCTTTGAAAGCTAAGTAGATGCACTTCTAGAGAAAATTATACAATTTTGGTTTATTTAAAAAAATTCAATTATTTGAACAAATGAAATTGAAACAAAGATTTTTCAAAATTGACATTTTTTATGAAACGGTGTAGTTTTTTTAAAAATGGATTAATTTGCATAATTCCGGTGAATTTTTAAAGCAAAGTATATGCACTTTAAGATAAAATTATTTAAATTTAATTAAATATAAGAAGATATAATTATTTCAAAAGATTAAAATGAAACATAATTTTTTCAAAATTGACATTTTTTATAAAACGACATGGTTTCTCAAAAAATGGACCAATTTGCATAATTCCAGTGTATATTGAAAGCTAAGTAGATGAACTTTAAGATAAAATTATTCAAATATGATTTATTAAATGAGATTCAATCAATAGAACAGATTAAAATGAAACAAAAATTTTTCAAAATTGACATTTTTTATAAAAGTGTGTAGTTTCTCAAAAAATTAATCAATTTACAGAATTCAAGAGAGCTTTGAAAGCTAAGTAGATGTACTTTAAGAGAAAATTATACAAATTTGATTTATTACAAAAAATATAATCATTTGATCAAATGAAAATGAAACATAGAATTTTCCAAAATTAACAGTTTTTATAAAACGGTGCAGTTTCTTAATAAGTAAATCAATTTGCATAATTTTAGAGAGCTTTGAAAGCTAAGTAAATGCACTTTAAGAGGAAATTATACAATTTTGGTTTATTTAAAAAAATTCAATTATTTGAACAAATGAAATTGAAACAAATATTTTTCAAAATTGACATTTTTTATGAAACGGTGTAGTTTCTTTAAAAATGGATTAATTTGCATAATTCTGGTGAATTTTTAAAGCTAAGTAGATGCACTTAAAGTTAAAATTATTTAAATTTAATTTAACATAAGAAGATATAATTATTTCGAAAGATAAAAATGAAACATAAATTTTTCAAAATTGACATTTTTTATAAAACGACATAGTTTCTCAAAAAATGGATCAATTTGCATAATTTTAGTGTTTTTTTAAAGCTGAATAAATGCACTTTTAGATGAAATTATTCAAATTATATTTATTACAAAAGATTCAATTATTAGACATATTTTTGACATATTTTATTTATGAAAATAATTTTTTTTAATCTTTCATAAAGAATTTGCTTTTACAAAGTATCTTATTGGGTAGGTATCTTATTGTGAGAATGATATTTTTGGACTGGATCATCTAAAATGAAAAGACCAAAAAATTTTCGTTAATATGAATCGAGAAAAATAATTGATGAGAAAAAATTGTTTCGTCCAAAGGGAATGGGTGTTAAGAAGTTTTTTTTTCTTTATATATAAAGCGTAAGGAGCATCAAAAAAATCAAGAGAGTTGTGTCAGACCTTTGGAACCATTAATGTGAGCTATTGTACGACTTTTGGAGAGTAAAACAAATCGTAGAAGGTAAAGTAGCGGCACTTTCGTAAATAGCCTGGTCGAGGTTCAAAAGGCAAGCATTTCACGCCAAGAAGACACGAATCGTCGTCGTCGCTGCTTTTTTTATTCTTTTCAACACTTTTCCTCTCTTTCTAGGGCTCCAACGTTGAACTCTCTTCTATCTCAATTTTTCTCCAAACGACAGAACGCAAGAGTAGCACAAGCTCATAGGATGCATTCTATCACCTTTGCATCCTGCTTCAACCCTCTGGTTCTCTCCATTGTTTGATCCTCGCCGACAAAACGTGAAAGAAAAAGAAAATGGATAGAGTGAGATGAATGTAAAAAAGAAAGAAAAAGAGAAGGAAGAAAAAAATCATGGCGAAAAAGAGAGTGTGGAAAAAAAAAAAGTTTTTTAAAGCGCTCACTCAGCCTATGATCTTTGGAAGCCTCAGCCATTTGGCGATAACCACAAGAGATGAGTCGAGGTGTCGTCCTCTCCTTCCCTCCTCTGGCTTTAATCGCAGACTGTCAGTCGCCCTTTACTAGCTTTAAAATCCCCTTATACTATCCTACACCGAACACTATAGAGAGACCAGAACTTCTCCCACCTTCTTGAAACGCCAAGGCGAATTTATACGCCGTTTAACCCGGTTAAAACTTTGGCACTTAAATTAAACAATAGAACGAACACCCCCTCTTGAACGTACGTCTTTGGTAAAGGCGGCTTTACTTTCTCCTGTTTTCTTTCTCTAGAATGCTCCATCCTTTTTCACCATCGAAAGATCTCAAACTTTATGTTTTTCTTTCTTTTGTTTTCTTTCACACACCAAGAAAAAAAAGAATAACTCACGTGCGCATTAACACCTGCGATCATGAATTAACTTCTTAACGCCCCAGGAGAGACAGAATCTGTAAAATATATTCAAAACCTCATAATTTAATATTGCAAAGGCTATTTACTGTGGAAGGGAATTAAAATAATGGGTTCTGATTACGCACCGCTAAATACAAATTTAAATTAAGTTTTGCCGCATAATGTTAGATCATTTTTAACTAAATTCAAAAAACGTTTCGGATTCTGTAAAATAGAACATTTTTATTATTAATTATACGCCCTCCAAAACAAAATTTTGGTTCGCCATATTGGATCCAACATTTTTAATTTTAAAAATCTGACACCGGATTCTTACTCAGCGACCTTAAAAACCCTTAAATACCAAGTTTCATGAACATCTATCAAAATTGAAAATTTTCGGTCCACCATATTGCATACGCCATTTTGAATTTTGAAAATCTGACTTTAGATTCTTAATCAGCGACCCCGAAAACCCTTAGATACTAAGCTTTATGAAAATCTATGAAATTTTAAATTTTTGGTCCGCCATATTGGATCCGCCATTTTGAATTTCGAAAACCTGACATCTGATTCGTAATCAGCGACCCCGAAAACACCTAGACGTCAAGTTTCATGAAAATCTATAAAATTTTAAATTTTTCAGTCCGCCATATTGGATCCTCCATTTTAAATTTTGAAAATCAAACATCAGATTCGTAATCAGCGACCCCAAAAACCCCCGAGTAACGATTTTCAAGCGATTCTAAGTAAATTTTAAAAATATAACCGCCATATTGAATCCGCCATCTTGAATTTTGCAAATCCAACCTTAAATTTGTAATCAGCGACCCCGAAAACACATAGACGTCAAGTTTCATGAAAATCTATGAAATTTAAAATTTTTCAGTCCGCCATATTGGATCCTCCATTTTGAATTTTGAAAATCAAACATCAGATTCGTAATCTGCGGCCCAGAAAACCCCTAGGTACCAAGTTCCAAAAAAATCTATAAAATTTTTAAATTTCGGTCCGCCATAATGAATCCGCCATTTTGCAAAATAAAAATCTATCATCAGATTTGTATTTATCGACTTCGAAAACCCGTAGATGCCAAGTTTTATAAAAATCCTTCAAATTTAGAAATTTTCTGTCCGCCATATTAGATCCGCTATTTAAAATTTTTTAAATCTGACATCAGATTAGTAATAATTAGCGAGCCTAAAAACCCCTAGATTACAAATATAATTACGGATTTGTGAAATTAAAAATGGCGGAATCAATATGGCAGTCGTATTTTTAAAATTTACTTAAAATCGCTTGAAACTTGTTACTTAGGGATTTTTTGGGTCGCTGATTACGAATTTAAGGTTGGATTTGCGAAATTCAAGATGTCGGATTCAATATGGCGGTTACATTTTTGAAATTTACTTAGAATCGCTTGAAACTTGTTACTCGGGGGTTTTTGGGGTCGCTGATTACGAATTTAAGGTTGGATTTGCAAAATTCAAGATGGCGGATTCAATATGGCGGTTATATTTTTGAAATTTACTTAGAATCGCTTGAAACTTGTTACTCGGGGGTTTTTGGGGTCGCTGATTACGAATTTAAGGTTAGATTTGCAAAATTCAAGATGGCGGATTCAATATGGCGGTTATATTTTTGAAATTTACTTAGGATCGCTTGAAACTTGTTACTCGGGGATTTTTGGGGTCGCTGATTGCGAATTTAAGGTCAGATTTACAAAATTAAAAATAGAGGATCCAATATGGCGACCTAAAATTTTGGTTAACAATAACTAAAGAAACTTAAAAAATAATTTTCCATCTTTACCTTTCTATTAAAATCGTAATAATATCATTAATAAAAATTCAATTGCAAGGCTCATTTTTGTCGATGTTAACTGTTGACTAACTTTTGGCAAACTGACAATCCTTTCTTTACATTAACACGTGACTTTTTGTGTCATAAAAAATTTTCACTCGCGAAATCAGAAGAAATTTAAATTTAAAGAATTAAGTAAAAAATAATTAAACAATACACAGCCAATTACTCTCTCTCTCTCTCTCTCTCTCTGCAAATTCCATTTAATGTCACATTTTTATCAGTACCACACAGTTTATGACTCGTAACTTTTTCCATACATATTGTATGAGTAATTTTTTCCGGCATATCACCTTTAGGCCCGACACACCCACTTTATGTTTGATGTTATTTTTATGAACCACTCACGTACAATTGTTCTCGAAAAATATTTTTACCCTTTAAAATTTAATTATTATCCTCTTACTGGAAAATGTTTTTTGTGTCATTTTTCATAGTCAGTAATATTAAACAACCATATTTGAGAACGTTAGCAATTTTATTAATCCTATCATTTTATTATTATATTTATTAATAATCATTACTTTAAAAAAAAATGTTGCATTTAATCTGAATGTCTAGACTGACGAAAATTGAAGTTAAAGAACCATACCTAGAAAAGCTTAAAGGAAATCGATATTGCGCTACACATTTTCCCCTTAGAAAGATATTCGAATGTTCTTTATCCGTAGGATAAAGATTTCTCTGCCTGTATTTATTCGTCTGCCGTTTCTATATTGATTTTTATATACATATATTAAATTAAACTCTTTTTTTCTCTTTGTGGAATATATTCGAGAAAAAAAATTAGAGAGATATTATATTATTTTAAATTCAAGGAATTTTTATTAATTAAAAGGTAGGTTTGAAAAAAAAGTGAAAATTCGATATCTAACGGCACCACATCCAGCAGAAATATTAACCTCGCGATAAATTCTTGCTACTTCAAAGTGGCGCGGTGTCACGTGCTGTCGACACTTGCTTTAGGTTAACGTCCTTTTGGCTTTTTCTACGACTTCCAAGTTCGAATCTCAAGAAAAGTTGAATGGTCGTCGCGAGAGGAACACCTGAGGCCAAGGCCTTCGTTTTCATGTGTCGTTTACTGGATTTCGCAAAAGGTGGTTTTAAAATCCACTGTTATGAAAGAGAAAGAGAGTGCAAAGACTGCCCTAGTTCTTGTCCGAAGTTCAAATAAGCTAGAAGCACAGCCGCTGGTCGTTGTGTAAAGTTAGACGAAGAACAATCATTCCCGGAAGCAGTTGAGTTTTAGGAGGGAATGGGGGAACATTCAGTTCTGAGATTTGAAAAAAAAACAACCACCCCATGAGTTTATAGTCTTTTGTGCCAATTGCACCAATTTATTAGTGATATTTCAAGTTATTGAGAGTCATTGAATGGAGAAATTAATTCTCATATTTTGTAAAAAAAAATTTCGAATAATTCTTTTTGAAAAAGATAAAACAGCGTAAATTCTTGACTAGAAGTTTTTTTTTTAAACGATATTAAGTGGTGGGATTTTTATACTTTGCTCATCTCACTAATTGTAACCAGGAGTGGAATGCTTCTCTTACGTGATAAAAATATAGAGCACGATAATCATTTTAGTTTAATTAAATTGTTTGAAATGAGTTATTCGTATTTTTAGCAAAGATCAGCATTTAATATCGTTAAGATTTGTTCTAATGTTTAATTTTTTTAAGCAAATGAGGATCTTTGGAAATATGGGTATACTTTGTTTGAAAAAATAGTCTGAGGTGCCAAATCACACCAGTTTTCTTTTCATTGTAGTCACTCTTCATATGTTAAAATAACTATGTTTTTTTAATAAATCAAATTTGAATAATTTTATCTTAAAGTGCATCTATTTAGCTTACAAAATTCACCGGAATTCTGAAAATAGATCTATTTTTGAGAAACTACACCATTTTATAAAAAATGTCAATTTTAAAAAATTTTTGTTTCATTTTCATCTGATCCATTCATTGAATCTCATTTAATAAATCATATTTGAATAATTTTATCTTAAAGTGCATCTAAATAGCTTTCAAAATACACTGGAATTATGTAAGTTGATCCATTTTTAGAGAAACTATACCGTTTTATAAAAAATATCAATTTTGAGAAAAATTAGTTTCATTTTCATCTGTTCAAATAGTTATCTTTTTTGTAATAATTCAAATTTTAATTATTTTCTCTTGAAGTGCATCTACTCAGCTTTCAAAATTTACCGGAATTATGCAAATTGATCAATTTTTTGAAAAACTATGTCGTTTTATAAAAAAAGTCGATTTTGCGATAATTTTTTTTCATTTTCATCTGTTCAAATAATTGTATACTTTTGTAATAAATCAAATTAGAATAATTAAATCTTAAACTGTACCCAAATATCTTTCCAAATTCATCTGAATTATGTAAATTGTTTAATTATTTAAGAAATTACAATTTTTATAAAAAATGTGAATTTTAAGAAATTTTTGTTTCATTTTTATATGTTGAAATAATTATGTTTTTTTCAATAAATCAAATTTAAATAATTTTCTCTTAAAGCGAATCTATTAGGCTTTCAAAATTCACCGGAATTCTAAAAATTGATCCATTTTTACAAAACTACCATATTTTATAGAAAAAAGGAAATTTTTAGAAAATTCTGTTTCATTTTCACCTGTTTAAATAATTATCCATTTTTTAATAAATCGAATTTAAATAATTTCCTCTTAAAGTGCATCTATTTAGATTTCAAAATTCAGTGGAATTATGAAAATTGATCAATTTTCTGAAAAGTTGCATTTCTTTATAAAAAATGTCGATTTTGCGATATTTTTGTTTCATTTTCATCTGTTAAAATAATTGTATATTTTTATAATAAATTAAGTTTAAATAATTTTCTCTTAAAGCGAATCTATTAAGCTTTCAAAATTCACCAGAATTCTAAAAATTGATCCATTTTTACAAAACTACCATATTTTATAGAAAAAAGTAAATTTTGAGAAAATTCTGTTTCATTTTCACCTGTTCAAATAATTATCCATTTTGTAATAAATCGAATTTAAATAATTTTTCCATAAAATGCATCTATTTAGCTTTAAAAATTCAGTGGAATTGTGAAAATTGATCAATTTTTTGAAAAATTGCATTTCTTTATAAAAATTGTCGATTTTACTATATTTTTGTTTCATTTTCATCTGTTAAAATAATTGTATATTTTTATAATAAATTAAGTTTAAATAATTTTTTCTTAAAGTGCATATATTTAGCTTTAAAAATTTACCCGAATTCTGTAAATTGTTTAATGTTTAAAGAAACTACATTTTTTATAAAAAATGTGAATTTTCAGAAATTTTTGTTTCAGTTTTATATGTTGAAATAATTATGTTTTTTTTTAATAAATCAAATTTAAATCATTTTTTCTTAAAGCGAATCTATTAAGCTTTCAAAATTCACCAGAATTCTGAAAATTGATCCATTTTTACAAAACTACCATATTTTATAGAAAAAAGTAAATTTTGAGAAAATTCTGTTTCATTTTCACCTGTTCAAATAATTATCCATTTTTTAATAAATCGAATTTAAATAATTTTTTTATAAAGAGCATCTATTTAGCTTTCAAAATTCAGTGGAATTGTGAAAATTGATCAGTTTTCTGAAAAGCTGCATTTCGTTATAAAAAATGTCGATTTTGCGATATTTTTGTTTCATTTTCATCTGTTAAAATAATTGTATATTTTTATAATAAATTAAGTTTAAATAATTTACTCTTAAAGTGCATATATTTAGCTTTCAAAATTCACCCGAATTCTGTAAATTGTTTAATTTTTAAAGAAACTACATTTTTTATAAAAAATGTGAATTTTCAGAAATTTTTGTTTCATTTTTACATGTTGAAATAATTATGGTTTTTTTTATAAAATCATATTTGAATAATTTTTTCTCAAAGCGAATCTATTTAGCTTTCAAAATTCACCGGAATTCTGAAAATTGATCCATTTTTGAGAAACTACCATTCTTTTAAAAAAATGTCAATTTTGAGAAATTTCTGTTTCATTTTCATTTGCTTAAATAATTTTATATTTTTATTCTAAATCAAATATAAATAATTTTATTTTAAAGTGCATTTATTTAACTTTCAAAATTCACCAGAATTGTTTAAATTGATCAATTTTTGGACAAACTATGTTGTTTTTTAAAAAATGTCAATTTGATGAAATTTTTGTTTGAATGTAATTTATTCATATTATTATATTTTTTGTAATAAACACAATTTGAATAATTTTATCTTAAAGTACATGTATTTAGCTTTCAAATTTCTCCGGAATTTTTTAAATTGATCGATTTTTGAAGAAACTACATGTTTTTATAAAGAATGACAATTTTGAAAAATTTTTGTTTTATATTTCGTTCTTACAACTTTTTATCTATTTGATTTTACTTTATTAAATAATAAATTATACTATCATCTTTCTTATAGAAAATCGAAGAAAATTTACTATATTAAACCTATTTTTCAGTAAAATATATACTTTTCTCTAATGTTTTAAATTTGAGGTGTCAAATCACCCCAATTTTAAGTTAGAGGGTAAAAAAAGCATATTTTCGTTCTAGGGTTAATATTCAAACTAAAATACTAATCACTTACAAGTAGAAGAATTTATAAAGAACGAAGAAAGACTGATCTACAATAAGGTCACCCACTTTCTGTATATATGGCAAATAAGGATGTAGAGGACAGAAGCAATATCTATATATTCATAAAGGAGGCGAGCATCAGTATTTTTTAAAAGAATCTTTGGAATAGTTTTGGAAAAGTAATTCTCATATTTTTAAAAAATATTTGCATATATTTTATTCAAAGTTTTGCAAAGATAAGAATTTCATCGAATTATCTTTAAGCCATTAACGTCAAAATATAAAAAAAAAATTGACTTGGGATCAAGGTAAGAATTTATGTCCTACATATTTAGTAGGAAATTGTTCTAGACGATTTTCTAATTACGAATTATGGTACAACAATAAATTTTACGAATTTACGAATTAGGAGCAAATTTTTAGTAGATAATGTGAAATAAATGAACTTAAAAAAGTGAACAGAATCACAAGCAGACGATTAAGAAAACTTTGCTATATAAAGTAGGAAAAAAAATTCGTATAAAAACTTTCGTAACATAGTGACGAATTGTCAGACTCCTCTTCTGACCAGGCTGGTAAGAGAAGTTATTTTTGAAGACCGAATAATGCCAGAAAGAGTCTATTTTATTATATGTCGTGAGGATCTGAATTATGGCATCATCGGTTAAAAATAATGAGGTAACCTCACAGTGAACCGACTCTAGGAGACACGTCGGCAAAAGTCTTGGTCGGTAACTTACATTATTTTGTGATATATATCATCCTGAAAATTTCGATTTCCATTAACCACCACTTTTAGACTTCTCGATTCTTGAAAAATAATTTCACCTCTATCAAAAAGCAATCTACCGGAAAGCTTACTCTATTGTTACAAAATTCCAATTTTTTATTCTCAAAACCA
This sequence comes from Leptopilina syphax, assembly GCA_032872505.1. Classification (NCBI taxonomy): domain Eukaryota; kingdom Metazoa; phylum Arthropoda; class Insecta; order Hymenoptera; family Figitidae; genus Leptopilina; species Leptopilina syphax. Next base: position 3,214,764 of record CM065474.1, on the reverse strand, counting down.
ATGTATCCTTAAAGTGAAATTATTATCTAAATATGTTTATACAAAGAATAAAAATTCACGGGTGAAAAAAAAATTAGTTTCTATTCAAGATGAAATTTAATTGCAATTCAGTTTGAAAATCGCTGAATTCACTCTCTCTCTCTCTCTCTCTCTCTCTCTCTCTCTCTCTCTCTCTCTCTCTCTCTCTCTCTCTCTCTCTCTCTCTCTCTCTCTCTCTCTCTCTCTCTCTCTCTCTCTCTCTCTCTCTCTCTCTCTCTCTCTCTCTCTCTCTCTCTCTCTCTCTCTCTCTCTCTCTCTCTCTCTCTCTCTCTCTCTCTCTCTCTCTCTCTCTCTCTCTCTCTCTCTCTCTCTCGTTGGTCAAGCCGAGTAAAATTAACGAATTCGACCATTAGCAATGATTGCCTATTACTACGCTACAATTGAAATTCAAACTGGACTCAATGTTCCGATTTCATTTATACTCATTTAGCCTGAATTGATAATACGAGAACATGGGTAGTCAATTGTCGAGAATTTTCCAAATTTTCCGAGGTTAGTGCACGCAGCGAATGCAGCATTAATAGTATGTGACAAGATCATTAACTGTTCAATCCCTATTGCTTTGTTTCGAAATTCAAGCATGTGATAGGATTTTTGAATTGAGAGTTAATTCCCAGCGTAATTCTTTAATCGAAATTATTTAGTCTCCATCATCTACTACAATTATTTAAAATTTTATAAAACTATTTTTAATGATAACATTTAATTTATTTACAGATATCGGGGCACTTGCACAATACGGGTCAATTTCTTGTGTTCAGGGCGGATAGGGACGTCAAGATTCGAGTAAATATAACGGGAGGTCCACTCGCCTATCATTATCAATTCGAGGAAATCTATATCCATTATGGGTTAGACAATTCACATGGTTCTGAACATCGGGTCAACAATTATGCTTTTCCTGCTGAGGTAAGATTTTTATTTTTCATTGGCGCAATTACCCGACGAAATATAATTTTTAAGTTTCCACGTCAAACCATTTATCGAAATAGCATAAAAAGGTTTTTTTTATTGATTTACTTTTGGCTGGTGAGCTTAGTCTCTGTACTAATCAGAAGAGTGACGAAATACTGATTTGAGATTTGAATTTAAATATTATTATATTTTTTCTAATAAATCAAAGATAAATGATTTTACCTTAAAGTGCATCTATTTAGCTTTCAAAATTCACCGGAATTCAGTAAATTGATCAATTTTTTGAAAAATTATGTCGTTTTATAAAAAATGTCAATTGTGAAAAAAAATTTGTTTCATTTTTATTTTTGATATAATTATATCTTCTTATATTAAATCAAATTTAAATAATTGTATCCTAAAGTACATCTATATGGCTTTCAAAATTCACCGGAATTATCCAAATTTATCTATTTTTTGAGAAACTACACCGTTTTATAATAAATGGCAATTTTGAGGAATTTTTGTTTTATTTTCATCTGTTCTGATAATTGAATATTTTCTAATAAATAAAATTTTAATAATTTTATCTTAAACTGCACCTATTTAGCTTTCAAAATACACTGGAATTATGCAAATTGATCGATTTTTTTAAAAACTATGTCGTTTTATAAAAAATGTCAATTTTGAAGAAATTTTATTTAATTTTTGTCTTTTGAAATAATTATATCTTCTTATATGAAATTAAATTTAAATAATGTTATCTTAAAGTACAACTACTTAGCTTTAAAAATTCACCGGAATTATGCAAATTGATCCATTTTTGAGAAAATACACGGTTTTATAAGAAATGTCAGTTTTGAGTAATTTTTGTTCCATTTTCATCGGTTCAAATAATTATATATTTTTATGATAAATCAACTTTGAATAATTTTCTTTTCAAATGCATCTATTTAACTTTCAAAGTTCCCTGAATTTCTGTAAATTCATCAATTTTTTTAAAAACTATGTCGTTTTATAAAAAATGACAATTTTGAAAAATTTTTGTTTCAATTTCATCTGCTCTAATAATTAAATCTTTTGTTATAAATCAAATTTAAATAATTTTTTATTAAAGTGCATCTGTTTAGCTTTAAAAATACGCTTGAATTATGCAAACTAATCCATTTTTTAAGAAACATTGTCAATTTATAAAAAATGTCAATTTTGTGAAATTTTTGTTTCATTTTCCTTTAGTCATATTATTATATTTTTTGTAATAAATTGAATTTTAATAATTTTCTCTTATTTTGCGTCTGCTTAGCTTTTAAAGTATACTTGAATTATGCAAAGTGATCCATTTTTTAAGAACTACACCGTTTTATAAAAAAAGTCAATTTTGATAAATTTTTGTTTCACTTTAATCGGTCCTAATAATTTAATTTTCTGTAATAAAAAGAATTTGAATAATTTTATCCTAAAATTGCATCTATTTAGCTTTCAACATACACTGAAATTATGGAAATTGATTCATTTTTTGAGAAACTATGTAGTTTTATAAAAAATGTCAATTTTGTGAAATTTTTGTTTCATAATTATCTTTTGAAATAATGTTATCTTCTTATATTAATTTAAATTTAAATAATTTTACCTTAAAGTGCATCTACTTAGCTTTCAAAATACACTTAAATTATGCAAATTGATACATTTTTTAAAAAACTACACCGTTTTATAATAAAAGAGAATTTTGATTAATTTTTGTTTCATTTTCATCGGTCTTAATAATTAAATCTTTTGTAATAAATACAATTTAAATCATTTTATCTTAAATTGCATCTATTTACCTTTTAGTTTACACTGGAATTATGGAAATTGCTCAATTTTTTGAGAAACTACGTCGTTTTATACAAAATGTCAATTTTGTGAAATTTTTGTTTCATACTTATCTTTTAAAACAATGATATCTTTTTACAATAAATTAAATTTAAATAATCTTATCCTAAAGTGCATCTACTTAGCTTTCAGAATTCACCAGAATCGTAAAAATTTCTCAATTTTTTGAGAAACTGTGTTGTTTTATAAAAAATGTCAACTTTGAAAAAATTTTGTTTCACTTTCATCTGCTCTAATAATTAAATATTTTGTTATAAATCAAATTTGAATAATTTTATATTAAAGTGCATCTGTTTAGCTTTAAAAATACACTTGAATTATGCAAATAAATCCATTTTTTAAGAAACATTGTGAATTTATAAAAAATGTCAATTTTGTGAAATTTTTGTTTAATTTTCCTTTAGTCATATTATTATATTTTTTGTAATAAATAGAATTTGAATAATTTTCTATTATTGTGCATCTACTTAGCTTTCAAAATACACTGGAATTATGCAAATTGATCCATTTTTGAGAAACTACACCGTTTTATAAAAAAAGTAAATTTTGATTAATCTTTGTTTCATATTCATCTGTCCTAATAATTGAATCTTTTGTAATAAATACAACTTGAATCATTTTATATTAAAGTGCATCTATTTAGCTTTCAGTGTACACTGGAATTATGGAAATTGATTCATTTTTTAAGAAACTATGTCGTTTTATAGAAAATGTCAATTTTGTGAAATTTTTGTTTTATTTTTATTCATTTTTATTATTATAGATTTTTATATTAAATCAAATTTAAGTAATTTTTGCTTACAGTGCATCTATTTAGCTTTCATAATTCACCGGAATTTAGAAAATTGATCAATTTTGTGAAAAACTACATTAGTAGTAAATTCTGGACTGGAGTCGAAGAAGACACTTGATGATAGTACACAACTAGTTAACTTGATGGCGGTTTCTGAACTGACGAATTCGGCAAGGATGGCACAACTTTCATAACGTTCCTAGCAAGGGGACAATATGATAACACCACCTACTTTAATTACTTTCGGGGTCAATTTTTTATAACTGATTTATTTTTGGCACATGTACTTAGTCCCTTCACTAGGCTTAGGTCTCCTTAGATTTAGCTTAGATTATCCATTAGCTGAATAAATTTACGATATCAGAGAACTGGTGCATCAATTAATATTGAATTATACGATCTCTTGTGATTGGCCTTTCTTCTTCTTGCGTAAGAAAAAGCTTCATACGAATCAATAAAAAATCAAGCCTGTATCTGTAGTAAAATCAGTTCACAATTGGGATCTTGATTTTCATTGTTTTAATTTAGAATTACATTTGGAAATTTCAGAGATTATGAAACAGATTTAATTATTTAAAAACAATTTCATGGACTATTGTCAAACCGCAGGAAATTTGTATCGGATATTAAGCGTAACTTAAATGAAATATCGATAAGTGAAGATAGAACTCCATTTACATTTTTATAACCTAGATATAAAAAAATTATTCATATAATCGGTTTTTCAATGAATAGACACGTAATTGTACACTGATTTTATTAAATTACTTTTAATACTGTTACACAAAAAAAGGGAAAATTTTTTTTTTTTTATTACACCAAGATAAAAGTGAATTTTTAGAATAAACGAGGTCGAGAAATTTACAATTGAAATCAGCTTCAGTGTCACGGGTTCCTGGTGATTTCCGTCGGGATGGAGAAAATGCAGCTGCTGAGTGAATTGTAATCGAAACCCGGTGTTAATTTCCGATTAACACTCAATCGCCTATTCCCTCGTGGATCGAAAGTAATAACGACCGGACGCTCTTCCGAACGCAATAACGCATCATGAAAAATGCAATCGCGCTTTTAACTGCGGTTTTTCCTCTTTTCACGAGTTGGTTCGATTTTCAATGGCTTTACGAGTTGAACAAGTCAGTACGCAATATCATTTTAAAAATTAAATACAAAAAAAATATTTTAACTGATTGAAAATAATATTCGGTGAATAAAAAAAAAAAATTCATACTTTTCATTCCAAACAAATAAGCAATGCTTTTATTTTCATAATGAACGTAATAAAAGCTCATTCCATTCAAAAATAGAACACAAAGAAGAATTTTCATTTTATTTACGAATTTCTAAAAAAAATTTATAAATATTTGAAAAATGTATATTCAATATGAAAAAAAAAATTTTTTTTCAAAGAGACAGTTCGTAACGACAATTAGTGGCTACATCTGGCAACAAAAATAGACGATGAATGGACCGCAAATCGGGAATTTGAATCACGTCTACGTTTACTTCGAAATGAAGCGACTTTGACCACTGGGCGATATGTATAGCACATAGCATCGACGACTAAACATCAACCACTAACCAATTCGTATGCATCCACGTCTACCACGAACCGATTTTCCTGGCATATATCATAGAAAACTGTACATCGTGCAGTTCAAAAAGCATCTGCCGAATCTACTGCCAATGGAGACTATATTCCTGGGGGTTGAGTCAATATTTCGTTAAAGTATACGCGTTGCTGTCCTGATTTATATTCACTATTAGCTTCTCAGGCATTTCGCCTCGAATAACATATTAATTCTGAATACTGCTATCATTCAGAAAATTTAAGGTTTTTAGTTTTAAGAAAAATATTTACTTTTCAAGTATATAGTTAGACTGGGCATTTTGACAAATACAAACATCTGATTGATTTCTTTAATTAAGTTCTAACTGTAACATTATGAAATGTACCGTTTTTATAAATTAGAAAAATAATTTTTTTTTAACTTCTATAAAAAAAATTGCTAGAGCTCCTCCGAAGCGAGATTAATTTTATCTTAAAGTGCATCTACTTTGCTTTAAAAATTCACCAGAATTCTGTAAATTGATCAATTTTCTGGAAAACTACATTATTTTTAAAAAATGTCAATTTTGTGAAATTTTTATTTCATTTTCATTTATTCATATATCATTATATTTTTTGTAATAAATAAAACTTGAATAATTTTTTCTTAAAGTGCATCTATTTAGCTTTCAAAATTCACCGGAATTCAGTAAATTGATTAATTTTTTAAAAAACTACATCGCTTTATAAAAAATGTAAATTTCGAAAAATATTTGTTTCATTTTCATCTGTTCAAATAATTATGTTTCTTGTAATAATTCAAATCTAAATAATTTTCTCTTAAAGTGCATCTATTTAGCATTCAAAATTCTCTGGAATTCTGAACATTAATCAATTATTTGAAAAACTATGTCGTTTTATAAAAAATGTCAATTTTGAAAAAAGTTTGTTTCATTTTTATTTTTGAAATAATTATATCTTCTTATATTAAATCAAATTTAAATAATTGTATCCTAAAGTACATCTATATGGCTTTCAAAATTTACCGGAATTATCCAAATTTATCTATTTTTTGAGAAACTACACTGTTTGTAAAATATGTCAATTATGAGAAATTTTGTGTTTCATTTTCATCGGTCCAAAAATTGAATCTATTGTAATAACTCAAATTTAAATAATTTTATCTAAAAGAGCATCTAATTAGCTTTCAAAATACACCGGAATTATGCAAATTGATCAATTTTTTAAAAAACTACACTATTTTATAAGAAATGTCAGTTTTGTGTAATTTTTGTTTCATTTTCATTTATTAAAATAACTATATCTTCTTTAATTAAATTGAATGTAAATAATTTTCTCTTAAAGTGCATCTACTTGGTTAAGAAAATTTATAAAAATTTTGAAATTTAATCAGTTTTTTTGAAAACTACATCGATTTATAAAAATTGTCAATTTTTAAAAAATTTTGTTTAATTTTTATCTTTTGAATTAATTATATATTTTTATTATAAATCAACTATTAATAATTTTTTCTTCAAGTACATCTATTTAGCTTTCAAAATTCACTGGAATTCAGTAAATTGATCAATTTTTTAAAAAACTACATCGCTTTATAAAAAATGTCAATTTCGAAAAATATTTGTTTCATTTTCATCTGTTCAAATAATTATGTTTCTTGTAATAATTCAAATTTAAATAATTTTCACTTAAAGTGCATCTATTTAGCATTCAAAATTCTCTGGAATTCTGAACATTGATCAATTATTTGAAAAACTATGTCGTTTTATAAAAATTGTCAATTTTTAAAAAATTTTGTTTAATTTTTATCTTTTGAAATAATTATATATTTTTATCATAAATCAACTTTAAATAATTTTTTCTTAAAGTGCATCTACTTAGCTTTAAAAATTTACCGGAATTTTAAAAATTGATCAATTTTTTAGTAAACTACATTGATTTATAAAAAATGGCAATTTTGTGAAATTTCTGTTTCATTTTCATTTATTCATATTATTATATTTTTTGAAATAAATCAAATTTGAATAATTTTCTCCTAAAATGCATCTACTTAGCTTTCAAAATTCACCATAATTTTGGAAATTGATTAATTTTTTGAGAAACTATGTAGTTTTATAAAAAATGTCAATTTTGTGAAATTTTTATTTCATACTTATCTTTTGAAATAATTATATCTTCTTATATTAAATCGAATTTAAGTAATTTTATCCTAAAGTGCATCTATTTAGCTTTCGAAAATTTACAAGAATTCTGTAAAATGAGTAATTTTTTTAAAAACTAAATTTTTTTTAAGAAATATTCATTTTCATAAATTTGTGGTTTATTTTCATCGGTTCAAATAATTATTTATTTTTATCATAAATCAATTTTGTATAATTTTTTCTTAAAGTGCATCTACTTAGCTTTAAAAATTCATACGAAGTTCTTAAATTGGTTAATTTTGTGAAATAAATACATTATTTTTAAAAAAATGTCAATTTTGTGTTTGTTTCTTTTTCATTTGATAAGTCAGAAGCAAGAGCAAAATTTAGTTTATATTTAAAACAAGTTTTATATTTAACATATTTTTTTAATTAATTATTATTGAAAAAAAGTATTTCATTATAAAGGGAAATATTATTTTTCCATTTTTAATTAATTTAATATAATTAAATTTCAGTTACTAATATGTTCTCAGTCGCAACCATGAAAACTAATTTTGATAATATATTGTAAATTCATTTTTAAAATTAATTGTTACTTTTCTTTTTTTTATTCTGTTGAAATATTCTCAAATATAATCCCTTCCTTTTGTTTTTAATTAAATAATCACAAGCTAGCAAAAATCCAATTTTGATATCCGTCATACAAGAATCAGGACGCAAAAGTTATTATTTAATTTTTCCAACAAAGAAGATTTGGGTTTTGAACTTTTATGAAACTTGATAAATGTAGTGGTTTTTAGGGTCACTGATTACGAACATCATATCAGATTTTTAAAATTAAAAATGTCGGATGCAATATGGCGGACATTTTTGAAAACTAGCTGAATTTTTATGAAACTTGATATCTATGGGTTTTTGGGATCGCTGGTTATGAATTTGAGGTCAGATTTTTAAAATGCAAAATGGCGGATCCAATATGGCGGACTTATAATGTAGAACTAATAATTTACAATGAGAAACATTTTTTTTTTTTTGAACTGAACTCTATTGGGAATTGGTAAAATAATTAAAATACAATAACCTTTTTTTTGCTACGGCAAAAAATTCTATTTCTCAGCATTTGAGCCATAGATTCTTATGTTCAGAAAGAAAATACTTTCGAAAAGCCGTGTGTCTGATCTTATTTGCAAAACCAACGTAGAGCAGTGTAAGCGTTGTTAGTAAAAAAGGGAAAAGAAAGAAAATAAAGAGCATAATATAAGAAAAAAATTACAGTGTGTAAGGAAAGCGTCCTTCTGGGGTGAAAAATAGAAAGAAGAGAATTTAACAAAGAATGGTAAAAAGGAGAGAATTTTTTTAATATGTTAAAATGACCTTTTCCATAATAAGTAGTAGGAGAAATATAGGTCAAAAAGGAGTAGACGAGTATAAGGAGAAAATACATTATACCTTTCTCAGGTGGTGTAGAGAAAGACGCCAAGACGAATTCTGTTAAAAAACCAGGCGAAAAGGAATAATTTTCAGTAAGACTCAAAGGTTACGATAGCAGAAGAATTGTAATAAAAAAATGGATAAAATAAAAAGGGAGAAAAAAATTACAAATAACATTACAAAAATGCATAGGGTATATGAAGAAGAGAATCAATTTGGAAAAAGGAGAAGAGAAAGAAGAAGAAGACGAGGGGAGAGAAAACCATGAAAATACGTGGCAGACTATATTATACTTTCCCTCTGTACTTTGGTGCGGAACGCAAATCTGCGTCAGGATTTTTTTTTAATCTCAAAAAATATAGCGAATTTTATCACCGTAGACTTTTTTTTTCTTAAAATTCAAGGATTTATGGAAAACTTACTATCTAAGGGTTATTGCTCACTGATTACGAATCTGCTCCTTAAATTCTTAAAATTCAAAATAGTGGATCCAATACAGAGATTATAAATTGAAAAGAAGTTGCAATTTTATGCAAACTCACATCCTTTTTTTTTTGGTCTCTAAAGTATATTTTCAGAATTAAAAATAGCACATAAAATTTTTCTTTCAAAATAACAGAATTTTTCCCCCTTTAACGCAAAAAATATAATGTTCTTAATTAAAATGAAAATAAGTTTCGTTTATCAGAAATATATAAAGTTTCGAGTGAGTAGTGGTTTGAATACGAAAGGCAAATAATCTTTGATTATTTGAAATAAATTCAATCTAGATTTTGTACATACAGAAAATTCCATTACTGTCAGATTAGACTTTACACAGCGTAATCAAAACTCGTATTGAGCTTTACTTTATGCAACGAAAGCCCGGAAAGTTAGACAACGGATATATGACTGAACGAAGAGCTTAGGGAGAGATAGGCACTTCAGAGAATTTGACCCATTACTGGCACGTTCGAAGCTTCAGCCTGCTTTGATGACGGAGCCTACTCGAGGATTTGGCTGATGGAGTGGTCCTTTCCTCAGCTTCCTAGATCACCCTTGACACGCTCGAAATTTCATATACATCCTTTGATATATGATCCATCGAGATTGTCAATATATTTTGACAATTTCATGTGAAAAAAAATTTTTTTTAATTAACTTGTAATTTGAAGATGATTCATTTTGGAAAAATTTTTGTTTTGCATTGAGATATATATTTGATAAACGAAATATAAGTCAACGGGACTGAAAAAAATGACAAAGCACTACAACTCATGGAGAATAATTTAATCCTAAAACGAAAAACTGGGGTTATTAGGCACCCCATGCAAAGGTCAAGAAACGCCACTGACCCGAACGTTCGCTGATCTTTCTGTGGTGTACCAGACTAAAAAGAAATAAATTTAACATTTAAGCTCTTTATATTAACTTTCTATACTTATAACAACGACTTTTAAATAAAGATTACCTCACTAAATCTATTTTCAAACTTGATTTTAGTTATTTTCCCCATTCGCCATTTTTTTCAAATTTTAGTCACTTTTCATCTGTTCAAATAATTGTATATTTTTGTAATAAATCACATATTAAATAATTTTTTCTTAAAGTGCATCTATTTAGCTTTCAAAATCCACAAGAATTTTTAAAATTTATCAAGTTTTTAAGAAGCTAGACTTTTTTATAGAAAATGTCAATTTTGAGAAATTTTTGTTTGATTTTCATTTGTTTAAATAATTATACTTTTTATAATAAATCGAATTTAAATAATTTTCTCTTAAAGTGCATCTACTTAGCTTTAAAAATTCACCGGAATTCAGTAAATTGATCAATTTTTTAAAAAACTACATCGCTTTATAAAAAATGTCAATTTTGAGAAATTTTTGTTTCATTTTAATTTATTCATATTATTATAGTTTTTTGTAATTAATCAAATTTAAATAATTTTATCTTAAAGTGCATCTACTTAGCTTTCAAAATTCACCGGAATTCTGAAAATTGGTCAACTCTTTGAGAACTTGTGTTGTTTTATAAAAAATGTTAATTTTGAAAAAATTTTGCTCCATTTTTATCATTTGAAATAATTATATCTTCTTATATTAAATTAAATATAAATAATTTTTCTTTAAGTGCATCTACTTAGCTTTCCAAATTCACCGGAATTGTGAAAATTGATGAATTTTTTGAGAAAGTGTATTGTTTTATAAAAAATGTCAATTTTGAAAAAATTTTGTTTTATATTTATCTTTTAAAATAATTATATCATCTTATATTAAATTAAATTAAAGTAATTTTATCCTAAAGTGCATCTACTTAGCTTTCAAAATACACTGGAATTATGCAAATTGATCTATTTTTTGAGAAACTACACCGTTTTATAACAAAAGTCAGTTTTGAGAAATTATTGTTTCATTTTTATTTGATCAAATAAGTAATTTTTTGAAAGAAAATAAAATTTGAATTATTTTTCTTTCAAGTGCATCTATTAAGCTTTCAAAATTCTCTGGATTTCTGAAAATTTATTAATTACTTGAAAAACTACATCGTTTTATAAAAAATGTAAATTTTGAGAAATTTTTGTTTTGCTTTCATCTGTTCTAATACTTTAATATTTTACAATGAATCAAATTTGAATAATTTTATCTTAAAGTGCATCTGTTTAGCTTTAACAATACACTGGAATTATGCAAATTGATCCATTTTTTGAAAAACTTTGCCGTTTTATGGAAAATGTCAATTTTGAAAAAATTTTGTTTCATTTTTATCTTTCGAAATAATTATATCTCCTTATATTAAATTAAATTTGAATAATTTTATCTTAAAGTGCATCTACTTTTCTTTAGAAATTGACGTGAATTCTGTAAATTGTTTGATTATTTATGAAACTAAATTTTTTTTATAAAAAATATCAATTTTGAGAAATTTTTTTTGATTTTCATTTGTTTTAATAATTATACCCTTTGCTATAAATTAAATTTAATTAATTTTCTCCGAAAGTGCATTTATTTGTCTTTCAAAATTCACTGGATTTATGAAAATTGATCAAGTTTTTGAGAAACTAAATTTTTTTACAAAAAATGTCGATTTCATGATATTTTTGTTTCACTTTAATCTTTTCAAATAATTGTATATTTTTATAATAAATCACATTTGAATAATTTTCTCTTAAAGTGCATCTTTTTAGCTTTCAAAAGACACTGGAATCCTACAAATTGATCCACGTTTTGAGAAACTACACCGTCTTTTAAAAAATGCCAATTTTGAGAAATTTATGTTTCATTTTCATTTGTTTAAATAATTATACTTTTTGTAATAAATCGAATTTAAATAATTTTCTCTTAAAGTGCATCTATTTAGCTTTAAAAATTCTTCGGAGATCTGTAAATTGATCAATTTTTAAAAAAACTACATTAATTATAAAAAATGTAAATTTTGAGAAATTTTTGTTTCATTTTTATTTATTCATATTATTATAGTTTTTTGTAATAAATCAAAGTTAAATATTTTTTTCTTAAAGTGCATCTATTTAGCTTTTAAAATTCACCGGAATTGTGAAAATTGATCAATTTTTGCATAAACTACATTACTTTATAAAAAATGGCAAGTTTGAGAAACTTTTGTTTCATTTTCATCTGATTAAATAATAATGTATTTTTAAAACAAATCAAATCTTAATAATTTTCTCTTAAAATGCATTTATTTAACTTTTAAAATTCTCTGGAATTCTTTGAATGGATCAACTTTTTAAAAAATTGCATCTTTTCAAAAAAAATGTCTAATATTTGAAAATTTTTTTTTATTTTGATCTATTTAAATAATTATATCTTTTGTGATTTTTCAAAGTTAAAAGTCAAATTTCAATTCAAAAAATAAAAACTTTATATAATATTATAATTTTAAAATATATATAATGATACTTGTACCTGTTTATAAATATATCTTTGTTAAACAATTTATAACGAATGGATTATAATTTATTCATGTGCATAAATGAATAATTTAAATTTCAAGTTTCCCTCATAAAGTAGAATTAATAAAACTATATAATTTTATTGTTAAAGCAAGATAAAAAATAAAACATCGAACAAAGCTTTAATAAATCTATAGTAGTTGCTAACGTATTTATGTTATATTTCGTATAAATTATTTTGCTGAAAACACTCACGAGCCAAAAATTATTTATTATGAAAATTACTTATTAATTACTTGAAAGCAGAAAATATCCGAGAAATAAAGCGAGATCCTTTACACAGTTTCCATGTGAACTAAAATTACTTAAAATAAATATTTGAAAGTAGAAAGAAATGAGTTTCTATTTTTGTAAAAGTGAAAGTGAAAAATAATTAATTTTAGTGAAAGTGAAAGAGTTTTCACTTTAACTTCAACCAAACTAAAATTAATTATTATTTGTAGTGAAAGTAAAAGTGTAAATGAAAAAAAAAATTTTTTGATGAAAGTGAGAGTGTAAGTGAAAAAGAATAGTTTTTGTAAAAGTGAAAGTGAAAAAGGAATTGATTTTAATTCCAGTGAAAGTGAGAGGAGTAGAAAAAAATTAATTTTACTTTTCGAAAAATTAAATTAACAAATAGTTTTACAAAAAATATTTTCTTTTTTCTGATTTTCTATCTTTATTTGTAATTAACAATGTGGGCAAAAGATTTCTTTGCAAAATTTTCTTAATTTTATCACCAACTTGACAATGTTTTTGAATAACTTCAATTTTTTTTTTCATCCACAACTCAAGGAAAATGACAAAATTACTCTTCCTTTGATCTTGCGAAATTTAAAGCATCGCAATGGTTTATAAGACAAATGTATTTTCCTAAAAATCAAAATGATGGTTTCCTTTGAGCACAACACGAATGCATTTCAGTTCGTTAAATTCACTTTCATTCTTTTTTGCCTCAAAAGACAAACACTCATCTCACTCAACTCCTTATTTACACTAATCTTTCTAATTTAAAATAATAATTTTTCTCTCCACTTTTTGACTTAACTATGCGACGTTAATTAAAAATATCCAATTTTCGCATCTCCTAATTCTCAAAGTTTTAAACAATTTAACAAATATTATAATCAGACGAGTAATTTTGCGATTTTCTTGTAATGGATTTGAACCACCACAAATACCACAAGCGTGACAGTCGACCACTACTAATATTTAGTTGATCCCAGTTCGGTATATATGCATCATAATTACGATGGGAATACAAATCGAGAACTAAACAACTAAAATAAATCACTTTAGTTTCCTGATTCTTATCGCAAAAAAAAAGGAAACAAATATATATATTTGAATTATCATTTTTATCAAAAATTTGAATAATATACTCGGAAATACAAATTTTTTTTTTTACTTTTTTCCTTTCTCGTAAAAATGGAGAAAAAAAATTCTGGAATATAATAAAATGCAACTACGAATAGAAAAAGTTGAAAATTTTCCTGTCGGAGGGAAAATGCTTTAAATTTCAGATTGCGTCAATAGAAGAAAATTGTCTTTTTTTCCGCGGCAGTTCGTCAGCTGAATTTTGTTGGCTTGATTTCAAACAATGTGGTTTGTTGTAAAAATTTTTTTAAAAAAATTCTCAATATTTGAAAATTTCGTATCGAAAATTGATAAAATAGTCAATTAATCGAAATCATTTTTAATCACAGTTTTTTTTCTTTAATGAAAATTTTGGAAAAGGGGTTTATTTTTAGATTGTACTTCCGAACTTTGTGAATGGACATTTGTTCAATGCAGATATTTACGCAGAGTAACGTACCATAAAGCGAGATTTTATTGAACTGCCAACGAAGCCTGAATGTAAATAGAAGCAGTGGTTTCATATCCGAATTGTATATTCTAGATAAAAAAATATATTTTCGAGTTAATATTTACGTAATTTTATTTTTGTTTTCTTCCCTTGAGTAAATAAACTTGTTGGCTAATAAAAATTTTAGATTAAAATTTTCAATTTCTCGGTATGTACCTATTTTTGATGGTGGAAATAAATAAATTTTGATTATGGAAAATCATCAATTGGTATAATAATTGATTCGTGTGTTTGTGATTGTCAATTAACGAAATGGAAGAGAAGGCGAAATCGAAAATTCGACCCCCAGCGCATCGTTTGGCATGAGATGTCCCTTAGGGCCTGTCACATCTGTGGCCGATATTTGAAGCTAATTTGCGATTTACAATCGGATCTATGGATCTTGATTGAGATCATAAACCAAAGATGAGACTGCAAAGCTCATTGGGATGTTGGATTGAATCGTTAAGAGAATCGATAGGTGGTGTAATTGCTTTGACGAAGGCTGCGCTTACGGCGTTGCCGTGGCATATGGGCATGCCATCACGATTTCAGGTATACAATACAGCATTCTCCTGTGATAGATATACGAGTCTAATCCCACCCCTGTTGTTGGCTGCCAGCTATATTAACCTCCTACTACTGGATGCATAGACCTACCAAAGCAGAGACATGCTTCAACCTACATACATCATTCTATAAGTCTCCCACGCACGCACATCTCATCGATTCACTGGGATCCACAAATACCTTGAGTTCATTCATATGTAGATGTTGGATGCGAGATTGCGCCTTGTACCTTAACGCAACTAGAACGCAGCGTTCAATTAAGTACATATCTTTGTATAAGGCCTTCAATTGATAAACCGTGGAGACATCATTTCTTATCTTCCTGTACCCCCTAGAGAACTTTTCAATAGAAGTCTACAATTACCCAACACTGGCTTATTTTTTAATATCTTATTACATGGAAACAGTTTTTCTTCTTCTTCCCCAACCTTATCATCTTCTCCCAATGATGATGGTCTCCTTAGGATTTACAATTACAATATTGCAATTAAATAATTCATACGTCACATAATTTGTAGGTACATACCTACAAATTATGTGCCGTATGAATTTAAAATAAATAAAACTTTCTGCTTAACGTCAAGAAAAATCTTGTATAATTTTTAAAACATTACCTCGATGCTAACAAACCCTAAGCATCATTGTAAATCAAAACAAAAACCCTGACAAGACCACCGAGAACCGTTCTCTGATACTTCTGTGACGTACCAGACTTTTAAGTTTCAAGTAAACAAATTTAACATTTAATTTGTTATTTTAACTTACTAATCTTATAACAACGATTTTTCACTTAAGATTTTCTAACAAAATCTATTTTCAAAGTTGATTTTTAATTTTTATAAAAAATGTCAATTTTCAAAAATTTTTGTTTCATTTTCATCTATTCTAACAATTGGATTTTTTATAATAAATCAAATTTCAATAATTTTATCTTAAAGTGCATCTATTTAGCTTTCAAAATACACTGGAATTATGTAAATTGGTCAATTTTCTGAGAAACTACACAGTCTTACAAAAATTGTGAATTTTGAGAAATTTTGTTTTGCCTTCATCTGTTCTAATACTTCAAACTTTTTCTTAATAAATTAACTCTGAACAATTTTAGCATAAAATGCATCTATTTATCTTACAAAATACAATGGAGTTATGCATATTAATCCATTTTTTTTAAGAAACTAACCGTTTTATAAAAAATTTGAATTTTAAGAAATTTTTGTTTCATTTCGATTTGTTCTAATAATTGAATCTTCGGTAATAAATCAAATTTAAATAATTTTATCTTAAAGTGCATCTATTCAGCTTCCAAAATATAGTGGAATTATGCAAATTGATCAATTTTTTAAAAAAGTACACGGTTTTATAAAAAATGTCAATTTTGAGAAATTTTTGTTTTACTTTCATCTGTTCAAGTATTTAAATATTTTTTAATAAATCAAATTTGAATAATTTTCTCTTAAAGTGCATCTAATTAGCATTCAAAATATACTAGAGTTATGCAAATTGATCAATTTTTTCAGAAACTATACCGTTTTATAAGAAATGTCAATTTTGAGAAATTTTTGTTTCAATTTTATCTGTTCGAATAATTGAATCTTTTGTACTAAATCAAATTTAAATAATTTTTTCTCAAAGTACATCTATTCAGCTTCCAAAATATACTGGAATTATGCAAATTGATCTATTTTTGAAAAAACTACGATGTTTTTTAAAAAAATATCAATTTTGAGAAATTTTTTATTTACTTTTACATATCGTAATAATTGAATCTCTTATAGTAAATCAACTTTGAATAATCTTATCTTAAAGTGCATCTATTTAGCTTTCAAAATACGCTGGAATTATGCAAATTGATCCACTTTTTGAAAAACTAGACCTTTTTATAAGAAATGTCAATTTAGAGTAAATTTTGTTTCATTTTCATGTGTTTAAATAATTATATATTTTTATCATAAATCAAATTTGAATAATTGTATCTTAAAGTGCATCTATTTATCTTTCAAAACACAATAAAATTATGTAAATTGATCCATTTTCTAAAAAACTACACACTCTTACAAAAAATGTGAATTTTGAGAAATTTTTGTTTCATTTTGATTTGTTCTAATAATTGAATCTTCTGTAATAAATCAAATTTAAATAATTTTATCTCAAAGTGCATCTATTCAGCTTCCAAATTATACTGGAATTATGCAAATTAATCCACTTCTTGAGAAACTAGATCGTTTTATAAGAAATGTCAATTTTGAGAAATTTTTGTTTTACTTTCATTTGTTCGAATAATTAAATCTTTTCTAATAAATCAAATTTAAATAATCTTATCTTAAAGTGCATCTATTCAGCTTCCAAAATATACTAAAATTATGCAAATTGGCCAATTTTTGAAAAAACTACGATGTTTTATAAGAAATAGCAATTTTAAGAAATTTTTTATTTTCTTTCGCATATTCTAATAATTGAATCTTTTGCAATAAATCAAATTTGAATAATTTTGTCTTAAAGTGCATCAATTTAGCTTTCAAAAGTTACCAAAATTCTAAAAATTGTTCAATTTTTTGAGAAACTACACTGTTTTATAAAAAATGTCAATTTTGAGAAATTTTTGTTTCATTTTCATCTGTTCCTATAATTGAATCTTTTGTAATTAATCAAATTTGGATAATTTTCTCTTGAAGTGCATCTAATTAGCTTTCAAAATACACTTGAATTATTCAAATTGATCCATTATTTAAGAAACTACACCGTTTTATAAAAAATGGCAATTTTGGGAAATTTTTGTTTCATTTTCATTTTTTCTAATAATGATATTTTTTGTGATAAATCAAATTTAAATAATTTTCCCTTAAAGTTCATCTATTTAGCTTTTAAAAATTACCAGAATTCTAAAAACTGATCAATTTTTCAAGAAACTACAATGTTTTATAAAAAATGTCAATTTTGAGAAATTTTTGTTTCATTTTCATCTGTTCCAATAATTGAATCTTTTGTAATAAATCAAATTTGAATAATCTTATCTCAAAGTGCATGTATTTAGCTTTCAAAATACACTGGAATTATGCAAATTGATTTATTTTTAAAGAAACTACGATGTTTTATAAAAAATGGCAATTTTGAGAAATTTTTGTTTCATTTTCATCTGTTCGAATAATTGAATCATTTTTAGTAAATTAACTCTGAACAATTTTATTATAAAATGCATCTATTTAGCTTTGAAAATGCACTTGAGTTATGCATATTGATCAAGTTTTTGAGAAACTACACTGTTTTATAAAAATTGTTAATTTTGAGAAATTTTTGTTTCATTTTGATTTGTTCTAATATTTATATTTTTTGTAATTAATGAAATGTGAATAATTTTCTTTTAAAGTGCATCTATTTAGCTAATAGTTTTCGCATCTACGGTCAATTCCCATGTAGCTCTGACAAGTCTTACACGTGAACAGCAGAAACCAAATCAAATATGTAAGATTTTTAAGTTAGGCGATGATGAATTCAGGTTTAATTAGCAATACTCTTTTATTTACTGCTTCTAAACGAAATCCAGTAAATTAGCACCCTTTTTGAATGATTAATTTCTAAGTTTAAATTCATAATTATCAAAACCAAAAACCCCTAGAGCTTTGCTGAGTCATAAAGTACAGTCAACAAGTATCCTTTGCGCGCCTTTGTTTGCAGAATGAAATAAAATAAAATACTCAATACAAATATTTGAATAATTCCTATTAACAAAAACGTCACGTAAATGTCATAAAATGATAATATAAATTTTACCTGACGTCTTTAAATATAAATGAAAAGCAGGAGAATCTAACGACGGATAATGACAGAGCATCAAGTGTCACTCCGCTAGAAACGACCACTACAATTACGGTGTGCACTTGACCGCATCGACCCTTGACGCTTACGTCAGTTTCGGTTAATTCAACAAATTTGCAAGCCAAGCAAGAGACACACAAACGTTCAATGATAATTACTGGCAGGATTTGGAAACTATATCTTCCATGATATACAGCAAACGTTTTTAACCACACACAACTCACTTACCACGAACTCCTTCCAACAAGTCAAATACTTTACCCCAAGAAAGTAAATAATCATCTTAGAAAGAGTTACTTGACCTTTTTTCACTAGTTTCTGATACACTCTGATTTTTCTCTCTCTCAGGACGATCAATCAACTTCCTGTACTTCCGCAAACTTTTCAGAAATCTAACCAAGTAATTGAGATCGTGATTGATTGCTTAATTTGATTTTATGCTCGGATTTGTTCAACAAATTAATTCGCGTCGAAGATTTATATAATGATAATAATTTTAGAAAGAAAAAATTAAAACAAACTTGAGGCAAAAATATATTTTTCGCAATTTAGATCATATTTCTTGGACAAAGTTTTCTATTAATCATAATTTTTCTGTTGTGTGAATAAAAATTATCGAAATGTCTATATAGGATATAAAATTACCCTTTCTGCAATTTTACAACACAATTCGTTATTCCTATCTCTTCGTTACTTTTTAGCTATTTACCTTTTTTTTGCAGATGAAGCTGTTGAAAATAATAATTCTTTTCAGGAATATAAAAACCGCTGCGCATTGTAGCCAGTTGTCAAACAGAGGAAACTCTGTCGATGAATCGCAGTCAATTATTCATTGCGAATGAATGAATCCATTTTGATATTTTGTCTTAAATTGATAAATTCATAAAATACTCGTGAAACAGTTTTGCATTAATAAAAAAAAAAAAAAATTTTTATAAAAGAACAACAAATATCAATATTTTACTCTCAATAAAATACCAGTCGGAAGCTTCTATTTTTCCACACCGTTTCCTTTTTCTGTCAGGTTTGCCTAATGTAAAAAATTTCCAAATCCCTTTTTCACTCACATTTCAAATCTCAAATATCCAGACCAAAATCGCAAATACTAAAGTGAATTCCCTTTGATTTAGTGGAATCCAGGTAAAACATGAATAGATGGTTAATTACTGTTGTACACAATGGAATCATGTGTTTGTAAATTTTCTTTTTTTCATTCAATAGACTGTGAATAACCGAAAATATAGTCACACTGTGTAATTTAATAGACGAGGAAAAATTTAGTATTGGGGAATTTTTTTTCTGAAATATAAATAAAAGAAAAATAATCTGGTTTTCAATTTTGTTATTTCCGTATATATTTTGGTGTTCATAACACTGGCAGACAAAAAAATTTTGTTTATAAAGAGTGTTCAATTCGTTGTATCTAAAAATTTGCAATGTTCCTCTTTCACATAAAAAATGGAAGGATCCTAACCAGTTGATAAAAAGAAATAGAGACTCCCACTTTCACTTGCCACTTTCCACTTTAAGTTCCCACTTTCCACTCTCACATTCCACTCTCACTTCCCACTCCCACTTCTAACTCTCACATTCCACTCTCAATTTTCACTCCCACTTTCCACTCTTACTTTCCACTTCCCACACTCACTTCTCTAATTACACTACATACTTCCCACTTCCACTTTCCACTATCACTTTCCACTCTTACTTCCACTTTCTACACTCACTCCAACTTTCCACTCTCACTTTCACATTTCACTCTCACTTCCACTTTCTACTCTCACTTCCACTTTCCACTCTTTCATTCCACTTTCACTTCCGTCTATCACCTTCCATCTCTCTTCCACTTTCTACACCCACTCCCACTTTCTACTCTCACTTCCACGTTCTACTCTCACTCCCACTTTACACTCTTTTACTGCACTCTCACTTCCCACTTTCCACACTCTTCTTACTATCATATTCCACTCTCACTTTCTACTTTCACATCCTACTTCTATTTTCCACTTTCACTCTTCACTTTCCACTCTTATTATCCACTTCCCAATCCCACTTCTTACTCTTACATTTCACTCTCACTTCCCACTCTTTACTTTCTACTCTCATTTCATACTCCTACTTTCCATTTTTAGTTTCTACTCTTACTTCCTACTCTTTCTTTCCACTTCCTACTATCACATTTCACTTCCCACTTTCAGTTCCCAGTTTCCACTCTCACATCCTACTGTCACTTCCCACTTTTTACTCTCACTTCCCACTCTTCACTTCCTACTACAACTTTTTACTCTAAATCTGCACTTTTTACTCAATTCCCACTTTCACTTCGCACTCTCACTTCTCACATTCCAATCCTACTCCTTACTTCCTACTCCCAATCAGTACTTTCCACTCTCCACTTACACTGTCCACTCTTACTTTCCACTTCCCACTGTCACTTGTCACATTCCACTCCCACTCCATACTTTCTACTCCCAATCTACACTTTCCACTGCCTACTTTCACTTCACACATTCCACACTTACTTTTCCCCCTCACTTACATTTTCTAGTCTCACTTTACACTACCACTTTTCACTTTACAATCTTATACTCTCACTTTTTATTTCACACTCAAAAATAGCACTCTCACTTTTTACTTCCATTTTCTCCTTCCCACTGTATCTATTTTTTTTAAGTTGGTATAGTGCAAGACACGAAAGCGATATGCAAGATTGGAAAGTGGAAGTGAGAGTGAGAATGAGAAGTGAAAGTGGAAAGTAATGAGTGGGAGTGGGAAAGAAGAGTGAGTGGGAGTGGGAAGTAAGGAGTTGGACTAGAATGTGAGAAGTGAGAGTGGGAAGTGTAATGTAAAAGTGGAAAGTGGGAATGGGAATTAAAGATTGGAAAGTAGAAGTAATAAGTGAGAGTGGAAAGTGGGAGTGGAATGTGTAAGTGAGAGTAGAAAATGAAAGTGGGAAGTGAGTGGAAGTTGGGAGTGAGAGTGAAATGTGGAAGTGGAAAGTGAGAGTGGGATGTGAGAGTAGAAAGTGGAAAGTGAATGTGGGAGTGGGAAGTGGAAAATAAGAGTGAAAGTGGAAGTGAAAAGTGTGTGCTATTTCTAAGTGGAAAATAGACAGTGGGAGTGGGAAGTGAGAGTAGAAAATGAAAGTGAGAAGTGAGAAGAAGTTGGGAGTGAGAGTAGAAAAAGAAAGTGAGAAGTGAGTGGAAGTTGGGAGTGAGAGTGAAATGTGGAAGTGGGAAGTGAGAGTGGGATGTGAGAGTAGAAAGTGGAAAGTGAATGTGGGAGTGGGAAGTGGAAAATAAGAGTGAAAGTGGAAGTGAAAAGTAAGTGGTATTTTTAAGTTAGGAAATGGACAGTGGGAGTGGGAAGTGAAAGTAGAATATGGAAGTGGGAAGTGAGTGGAAGTTGGGAGTGAGAGTGAAATGTTGAAGTGGGAAGTGAGAGTGGGATGTGAGAGTGGAAAGTAGAAAGTGAATATGGGAGTGGGAAGTAGAAAATAAGAGTGAAAGTGGAAGTAAAAAAGTGTGTGCCATTTCTAAGTGGGAAATAGACAGTGGTAGTTGGAAGTGAGGGTAGAAAATAGAAGTGGGAAGTGAGTGGAAGTTGGGAGTGAGAGTGGAATGTGGAAGTGGGAAGTGAGAGTGGGATGTGAGAGTGGAAAGTGGTAACTGAAAGTGGAATGTGTGAGTGGGAAGTGGGAAGTAAGAGTGGAAAGTGAAGACTGAAAGTGGAAGGTAGGAGTAGGACGTTAGAGTGGGAAGTGATAGTGATGGTATTTTGTACAGTTCCTTACAAGGGGGCAATATGATAACACCACCCACTTTAATTACTTTTAAGGTCTATTTTATGTTTGATTAGCAGATTTGGTTTTATCTTCCTTTTTAAATCGATAATTTCACCACCAGTGAAAATTTATTTCTACTCAACATTTGTTACTCCACCTTTTGTCTGGAATATAATTATCCTCAGCCTCTCATAATGCGCTTAATTATTTAAAACGGAATTCTAAACAATACGGTAGAATAATTTCAGGTCATAATTCAAATTCACATTAAATGTTTTTTATCTTCACACTCCACTGAATAGAATTAGACAATTAATCTTCTCTATAATTAATTTCTTCCTTTTTGAATTACTAATGTATTTAAAAATATAATTCAAATAATTATTTAATAGACAAATATTTGGATATTCTTCCATAATGTGCTTAGTGTATTAAGAGAAAAGAGAATATATTTTTTTCCAAATTCAATCAACAGATTTGTGGAGAAATTTTTTTTTTTTTAAATGAAAATCTAAATTGTAAACGAAATGATTTTATTGCGTGGAATTGCAAATGAAAACAAGACTTTCACGAAACATTGAATGTGAAAAATTCTTTTCAAACAGAATTACCATTTTGAACAAGAGAGTATATATCTCCTTTGAATTAGATCGATGTTGTTGGTTGTGGGTTAATTAATTTATAACAAAGACCATGTCCGCATGGTTGGAGTCCTTGAGTGGAAAACACCCTCTCGACTGCCGGGGAAAATCGCTTCAAGAAGGGTTCGAAATGGTTGTGGATTTTCAACAGTATCCACAGTTGGGGTGATTACGCATTAGTGAAGCTGGAGACTAAAGTGGAAGGAGTACAAGGAATATTCTTCAAGCACCTTTGCGGCATCAACAAAGCTCAGAACCTACAAATGATCAAACACTTATATAACCGAGTTTTATTTCCCTTCGAAAGTCAGAAATTTTTTAGAAACTTTCCCCTAATTGCGAATTGAATCCAAAAAAGTTTTAAAAAAAAGTCATTGATTAGAAAATGTTGGTTAAGAAAAAATTTGTTTTTAACCAAAAAAGAGAATTTCTGATGCTTAGAACTAGGTCAGAACACCTTCTGCCGAAGAGAATCCTTTCCTGGATATAAATTCCCTTGTTGACTGAATAACGAACAGTATCTTATAATTTGTGACGAACTTCGCGAGTCTTTTAATAATTCTAAAAAGAGCAAAAGTCAGGGTTCGGCTCGCGATAGCCGACACAATAATTTGAGCAGAGATTCCATAATCCAATAAAAAGGGCAATCCAACCTGCGACGTAGTTCGATGAGCAGTTGCGAATCGAGACGAGCCACACAGATGAGTAAAGATTGATCAAACTTACCAAGTTCGCCGATTGTTGGATCGCTGATAAGACGAAAAATAATCCTATTAGAAAGAAGGCGCACAACACAAGAAAACAATAAGATTAATAATTGAAAAACATTTAATAAAAGAATAAACTTGAATTATATACAAAATAACGAGGATGCGACGCAGCGCATCGATTACGCGCGGAAAATCGCGGTTTGAAGTCTCGCTTCTCTCTGATGAGAGAATCGCTTGAGATCGTCATCGTAATCCATAACACGTTTCGTGTGTGGCCCGATGACACCCGAATATATAATTCGGTTAATTACCGAAGGTTGCGGTACCTTATGGGCTATCGCTGGGCGCGATAAGTTGTAAGATGGAGAAACTACGAGAACGGCATATTTACCAAAATAAGGAAAACGATTTGGATCGTTACAAATTTTAACACATTGTTTTTACTGAGTTTTTTTATTCAAAATTTTTACCACAGCAATTGAGTTATTTTTCCATTAGTTATAAAATTAATATTGAATATGTAATTAGAAAGATTTTAATTCCAGTAAACTCCTCATCAAGATTTATGAAAGGTGATTTTTAGAGGCCTCATAATGTGCTTAGTTTTATGTGGTATTTTACGAAGAAAGGCTTTTCGTTTTAACGGATGAAATTTTCAGTGGTATTTCGTTGTTACGACTGGTACTCTCAAGTATAATACGATGCTAGTTCTCCACACAAAACCCACTAAGAAACTTCTTAAAGAAACTTTATTTTATCTACCACAGTATCAGAAAATCAACTTAACAAAAAAAAAAGTTTCCTTGAAAAAAGATCATTTTGAAAAATTATATTACCCTGACCCTTTTACAGCTATTGGAAAATTTACTTTCAATTTTATTTCTTTCTACAGATATATTTGAAAACTAATTTTTTTTGATTTTTTCTTCTTATCTTTCTTTGAAATAATTTAAAAAAAAACATTTTCTTTGGAAAATTATATTTGTTTTAACTCCGCATTGCCTCTAGTATTTCTGTTTATATGACTGTGCATTTAAATAACAATAGAGAATACTCTGACTAGAATTATACGCTCTGGAAAATTGCCTACTTTGATATTAACCCAGTGGGTATTTTAGTATTAAATACACCAAAGCGTTGCTGCCATTTCGATAAATGGTTTTGATAAACATTTATGTGAAAATTTTTATATACGTTTATATACACTATATTGAGCAATATTAGCTAAACGATTCTACATATTTATGTAATTTGATAAAATAAAGAGTTAAAATTTAATAGCTGATAAATATTTATCTCTAATAGCGACTATCGAGAGTCTATCATTATTTTATTACTGAATAAAATTTTTAATGATTTACAATATGAATGTTAAAGTATAATTATAATTGTTTTGTTTTACAGATTCAAGTCTATGGATTTAACGCTGAATTGTATCACAACATGAGTGAAGCACAACACAAAAGTCAAGGTTTAGTGGCTATTTCTCTAATGGTGCAGGTAAATTTGCAAAATGTTATTTTAGTATTAAGCTTGAGGACGCTGGGACCTGGAATATTTTTAGGACATAATTAGGATCCGTTTTTTTAGATCAAACGAAGTCCTGAGGATATTTTTTGGTCTAAAGACGTCTTTTAGGCGTTAGGTATCTTCGGGACTGTTTTTGGAATGGTTGGGGTCCTCATCTCCCTAATACCTTTTGTAATTGATTCGAGAAATAAACAAACTTTTTATTCTTATTTTATTTTCACAAAGTAACTACAGAACTGAAATGTTTTAACTACTATGGTTAACGTGTTGAAGACCAAAATGAGACTGATTAAATTTCCGTTGGGGAACGGAGTTGCTTTAGGAAAGCAACTCTGTTTAAGTTTCAGTCCTATGGTTTTTCTTCCTACTCCGGTTACTCAAAGGCAAATGACTGAAGTAATCTTCTGATGAGATAAATTTCGATTACGCAGCAATTAAACATGAAGCCTGACTTTATTTGTGTAAAACACGGAAGCGGGTTGGAGTCGTACTGACTGGTGACCTCTTCATCGTTAACTGTGAGGTTAAATCGATTTTGGGAAGCCGCTAAATTGCCAATTATGTCGGTAGTTAAGGATCTCTCCGTTTACTCCAACAAGCTCAACTTCAGTTCTGACGACGCTAAATGACTTGATTTTAAGCCTACTGAATTGCCTCACCCAACAATCAAGCAGTGGAAAAAAGATTCATATTAAAAAAATTAACATCAAATTCAACAACATACTTTATTATTAATTACCCCTAGAGTATCCTAAACCAAAAGCTGTTAAAAGGTGGAAGTCAAAAACAAACATGCAAAATATTTCCCAGCAGTTGGCGGTTAACAGAATCCAAGAATAAATTACCAAGTTTCGTCCCGAACTCGGTTGCACCCCAAGCCTGTAGGCTTCCTACCAGTTCTACCGCGTGAGAAAAGCAAGTTGGAAAAGACATTCTCAAGGAGAAAAGGTTGATGTACTTTGAGGCAGCTTGCTCCAGACAAACAGCTGGGCAAACTTTGGTATATTTTCGAGACTGCTGATGGCAACGAAAAACCAGCAAATCTCCTAAAAAAATATAAAATACAAATAAAGTTTTTGATCAAGTTGAAGAAAGTTCCTTAACACATTTAAGTAACATGAACTTTAGCGGTAGACCTTGTTTGAAAAACTTTCGAACCGACTTCAATTTATCTAAATATATCGTTCAGACAGAACCAACTTTGGAAAATTGATTTCAAAATGAAAATTCAATAGTAAGATTGTATAAAATTTGTAAACGTAAATATCTAAATAAGGTGAAAATACTTTCAGAAGTATTTTGCATTTTGTTCCAATACAATTAGTGCACTTCTCGTAAAAATATTATTCTTGTATAGACACTACAACATATTACAACATATTACAACATATTTTTCTAGAGGGCAACGTCTTGTCCAAAAAAAACGTCTTCAGGAGTCGTAAAATAGAATAGCTTACCCTACACATGGCGGACCAAGTTTTCCCACTATACTCGAACAAAGACTTTCTATTGTCAAGAACCAGTAGTTCGGCTGAACCTCTGACAATCACTCAATCAGAATTTCCCCAAGGCGAATTTACATAATTATTGTCTCAATACCAAAATACTAGACCTAAACCGAAGACAGATACCCTAACTCCTAAGTTTGAATTGACCATAACTAAAATTTACATTTCAGTTCTAATTTTTATTTGCTAAAAAGTATTTTCAATTTTCAACTAAAAATAATAAACTACAAATATAAATAACAAGTTATATAACCAAAACTGTCAATATTTAAAAATATAAATCAATTGGATACACAATCTACATACGAATAAGTACTAGTATAATTCTTGGAATTATAATTAACTTTTATTTTTGACAAAATTACTTACATTTTCTTTGTTCTGTTACGTCAAAGCAAGAAACTTTTTTAAATAGGAAAATCATGGTACAATCCATAGTGCATCAAAATACAATAAAACTCAAGGACAACGAAAAGAAAAATCAAAGAATAACATGTTTCCACACAAACAGTAAAGTAAACTTAATACTAGTATTTTATTCATTTATCCATAAGTTTTCTTCTATGCAAGATATCAAGTTCCAGTTGGTACCAAAATCAAGCTAGATTCTTTCCCTAACTTTTATCTCATTACGAGTATAGGCTAGGATACATATTTAGGAACGATTTTTATGATTTTGATATTTTCAACATGTAAACATGCTTTGAATTTAAATGGCCATAAGTTTTCTTGTATGCAAGATATCAAGTTCCAGTTGGTACCAAAATGAAGCTAGACTCTTTCGCTAACTTTTATCTCATTACGAGTATAGGCTGGGATAAATATTTGAGAATGTTTTTTATGATTTTAGGAATTTGATATTTTTAACATGTAAACTTGCTTTGAATTCAAATGGTCATAAGTTTTCTTGTATGCAAGATATCAAGTTCCGGTTGGTACCAAAATGAAGCTTGACACTTTCCCTAACATTTATCTCATTACGAGTATAGGCTAGGAAAAATATTTGAGTACGTTTTTTATGATTTTAGAAATTTGATATTTTTAACATTCAAATATTCATTTCGAATTTAAATTTAATTTTTGTTTACGAAAAGCCATTTAAACAATATATTTCTTTTCTATTTTCGAGATGAATGAACTGGTTGTGACTACAGAGGGTTTCCTTCAACAGATGCTCAATCCCTCGATGAACGGGTAACTGATAAAGGGGTAGCTGGGAAAGGTTTGATGACTGTAATTCAAACGGATTATACCCTAAGGTGCCTTGAGGCCGGGAAATCTAAATGAGCGAATACCTCCTATTCCCGCGCATCCCTTTTACTGTCGAAAGACAATCACCAAGTTCTGTTTCCTAATTTAATATTTCAAGTGTTTATTTTCGAAAATTAATTGAGCTTAGTTAATATTTACAAACATTTGAAAATAAATTAATTTTCTTTAAATTATTTTTTAATTGAATATTGTGGAGAAAAATTCATCAGTAGTATACATAAATAACAATTAGTATGCCTCGTTATATGGGTTAAATTAATTAAGCAATCGTATAAAGTAAAATTGTTTAAATTTTGACCCTATTCGTACTAAAACTGAAAACTTCAAAATTAGTTTGAAACTTGCGCTCGACTTGTACAAGTCAGTTACAAAGTTATAAGAAACAATTTTCAAATAGCATAAAATAATTTTGAACTTGTACTAAACAATGTTTAACTTGTGAGTAAAATAGTGTACAAATTTTATTATAATTTTGATCTACATTAAATAACAGTTCCGTAATAAATAATTACTGTAAATTTTTTTTTGAAATTCCAAATATTCAAGAGCATCAGGAAGACGAAAACTATTGTCTTGGTCCTTTCAAAACACTAGCAGCGATCATCTTGATCTAATAAACTATGCGAGAAACTATGCTAGAAGTCGTCGTGACTACCGATAAATTGGTATTCTATTTTATCGACTGTGGGTAATTACCGACTGCGGATAACAAAATCTGTAATTTAATGAGTAGTTGACTTGGGACTTACTATCAAAAAGAAGGCACTGTGACATGATGGATGAATAATAATAAAATTATAATCGTAGGGAAAAAGTACGGCGCAAGGTTTCAAAACTTAGATAGGATATGGATGGCTATCTAAATACATTAATTTTCAGATTTGTCAACATTAATTTTTATTATTCGAAAAATCTCAAAACTTCATTAAATGATAGACATTCCAGGCGATTATAAGTTCTCCTTTAGGCTGATGAGGTCAGTGAGACGGTACGAAGTCATTAATAAACAATTAGAGTATTGATTAATATGTATCGTCACCTGCACCCACTCTAGATTACATGACATGTTAATTGCCAATAGGAAATAATTTAAGGTGAAATCATTGTTCCATTTAGTGAGTGGAGTAAATTGTGGATCTCCTTTTCAGGAAGCTTTATGCATAATAAACCCATTACATAACTCAGAATAATTAAATACAAAGCATTAAAGTAAAAATTAAATTATGTAAACGCCCCTTTCCATGAAACCATTATTATTTTGCGTAGCAGTTTCGTAATTTATAAGGCGTACAGAAATCTTCAACTGGATAATTCAGACATAAATAGCAAATCCATTTAGATGTTTATGACATAGCAGAAACATGATGACCTCATCAGTTTAGTTCGAAATTAATTTTTTGGAAAGAAATAATTTTGGGGTGGCGCTAAAGACTCATCAATTCCTGGACCAAATGCTTCACGAGTCCCCAAGTCGCTCACAAACTAAAAAAATATATAACAAGTTATACAACCAAAACTGTCAATATTTAATAAAATAATATAATTGGATATGCAATCTACATTCAAATAAATCCTAGTATAATAATTTTATAACTTTTAAAAATTATAATTAGTAATTCTACCACAAATGCTGTTGATTAAAAATATAATTTCTTTTGTTTCGTAGACCAAACCAATTGAGGGAAGTTTTTGACCAGAGGGTTTAATTTTTTGCCTATAGAGTCACGAAACAGAATTTAGATTATATATTCTGCAAATTAATCTAACAATGAAAACATTCGACTAAGTAAACCAAATGGAAAAACAATTCTCCATAACGGATTTTACAATTACATTTCTGTTTCGCAATATTATGGGAGGTTTATTGCAAGTTTATGTTCCCCACAAAGTATATCTAATAAACCTCTAGCGATAAGATTTATTTTTGAGTTTATGAATTGTTTACTTGGATCTATGTATGTTGTTAGTGAGGATAACTGACAAATCAACAAGACATCGCGTCCCAAGGGAGTTAAGACCCTCAATTGTAACGCGTTATCTTTTAATTGTAACCGTATATCGTAGTTGCTTGGATTCGTTCGCCAACTCCAAGTGTTCGATGAAAAATTCCACTGACACTGTTATGATTCTTATATGGAATTCTATTGCTGCGAAGAAGAAAAAAATAATTAAAAAAACTTAAACAAAAAAGTAATTATATTTAAAGCAGAAAACTGCAATAGCACTATGAATATTGTCTTCAGGGAGAAAAGCTTTTCCATTCAACTATTTAATCATGGACATAATTTAGTTCGAATTTAATTGCCTGGTACTATTTTCTGAGCTAGCGGGGGCAGAAACTCACTTTTTTGCGCTCTTTAGGTTGAGAAGTATTTCAAACTAAATCGGCACTTAAATGTCGTGACTTGCATCTCATGAATGCAAACGACTCGGAAGATGTTCGATCTTTGCTCGATCGATCGAGCAGCTGGAATTTCACACAGAAACTAAAAAAGTTTCCCATTCCTTAAGACCTGTGTGCGAAGCACCCCCTCAACTAATGTGAATTGGAGTGTAGATATAGGTATGTGTGTTAAAGAAGAATGCTAGTTTAACGAGATTAACGTAAAACCTATATGTTGGAAATGTTTTTTTTCCCTTCCATTTTTCTTTTATACAGAAAGCCCTCTCAAGTAAATTCCTCATCGTCGTCGTCGTTTATACAACATTCTCTCACTTAAGGACATATAAAAAGATTGGACTTTGTTTCCTTGGGCCGTTATTCTTTTATTATTTCACCGTTTATTGCCATCTTTTGTGTTGGGGGTCAGAAACGGGGGATATTTTTTTTATAGATGACTTTAATAACGACTGAGTGTATATAAGTTGGAAAATGACTCTTTACCTTTTTCCTCTTTATGCGGTGCACTTAGTGGCACCCTAAACAACCAACACAACCCATACCCACACCCATCATCTCGCGTGTTCATGGGAAATCGATGATAAAACGAATTAGATGTTGACGAGAATATGAAAGCAAGTGATTGACGGAGATATCGATATTTTCTGTTTCAGCTTGGCGACACGCCGAACCCGGAACTACGGATAATAACCAGTGTGTTCAACAAGGTGCTTTACCGAGGTGAGTGAGAAAAACGATTTATTACTCGTCGAAGTCGCGACGGGACATAATGGGAGGGGGTGAAAAAGTCAGCGGAACGAATCACGCGCACGACTGACTGCCGATCGAACAGTCAATTTATCCCACTTAAGGGTTCAATCTTTAGCACTGTCATCATCCTTTTTCAATCGAGCTTAGCGATTCACTTAAGTACTTCCGCTAAATTATCGTACTCTGAATATTAAATGCTTGAAGACTCCCCAATTCTCCCACTGTAGTTCATGATAATAACAACAATCACTGTCTGTATTGTGACTTTGGGGAATTTTCATTTTGCAACTTTTAAAAATTATAATTACTATCAGTGCTGTAATATTTTTTACTTTCCTCATAGATAACAAACTAAAAAAATAAATAACAAGTTATGTAACCGAAACTGTCAATATTTGATGAAAGAATTCAATTGGATTTACAATCTACATTAGAATAAATCCTAGTATAATAATTATCATAACAATTTTATAATTTCTAATAATTATAGTAATAAATCTAATATTAATTATAATAATTATCTTTACAAAATAATAAATTAAAAGAATAAATAACAAGTTGTGTAACCAAAACTGTCAATATTTGATAAAACAATTCAATCAGATATACAATCTACAGTTAAATAAATCCTAGTATAATAAATATAATAACAATTTTATTACTTCTAATAATTATAGTAATTAATCTAATATTAATTACAATAGTTGTCTTTACAAAGTAACAAACTGAAAAAATAAATAACAGGTTATGTAATCAAAACTGTCAATATTTGTTAAAACAATTCAATTAGATACCCAATCTACATTTAAATAAATTCTAGTATAATAATTAAAATAACAATTTTATAACTTCTAATAATTATTATTTGATAAAATAATTCAATTAGATATGCAATCTACATTAAAATAAATTCTAGTATAATAATTATAATAACAATTTTATGACTTCTAATAATTATAATTGCCAAGTTTGCTAAAATGTATTTTGACAAATCTTCTTATCGAACTGACTTCTTATTTATAAATTTTTTTAAAGAAAAAACTATTAAAATCTGTGCAAACTTACCGGCCCTCTAAAGGTTAATTATAATAATTATACTCATACAGTAACACATTTAAAAATAAATAACAAGTTATGTAACCGAAACTGTCAATATTTGTTAAAACAATTCAATTAGATATACAATCTACATTTAAATAAATTACAATATAATAATTATAATAACAATTTTATAACTTCTAATAATTATAGAAATTAATCTAATAATAATTATAATAATTATCTTCACAAAATGACAAACTTAAAAAATAAATAACAGGTTATATAACCAAAACTGTCAATATTTGATAAAACAATTCAATTAGATATACAATCTACATTTGGAATAACCGAAATTAAATTTTTTGATTTAATTCATTACTAGGAATTTTATTAAAACTGTTTATTATAGATTTACAATTTTGGTATACAGGACAAAAAACAAATTCATTAACAGATCATACTACATCATTTATCATTACAAATTTGAGGAAGAGAGATGTCAAAAAACCTTCAAAATAATTTGCTGACGTAATAATTGAACGACCCCTCAGTGATTTGTATTTTTCCGAAACGAGAGGAATTTTTTAAATCATTTTACACCAGGAGGGAATATTGGAGATTTATATTTTAGTATAAAAAAAATTCTATCCATACTTACTTTTCAAGATATTTTTAGGTATAGATTCATTTCGAATACTACAATTCACCTGTTAGTAAAGTATAGTTCTTTCTTCTCTTAGTAAAAATATAATCTCTGAAAACTATTTAATCTAATAAAATTACGAATCTGTAATCAAATTTCCAAAATACAAAATGGGGGACAAAAAAATTAGTTGAATTCTTTTAAAGATTGGTGTCCAAAAGGTTTTAAGATCGCTGAATTCGAAGCTAAAGTCAGATTTCAAAAAATTTAAATGTCAACAGATGTATAGCTCTTAGGTCCTATTAAGGTCCTAGCTCCTTAATATTTTACGGCATTAAATTTTTAATTTTCTATCATGAATTACGAAAGTATATGTAAACAATTGTGAGTCGAAAAACTATTTCCAAGGTTCTATTGAATAAGCTTGTCAAAGGAATGCCGCGTGTTTTTTTTAATTATACGATAGTATTCTGTACCTCATGAAAAGATCCTTTCCTAATGATGTTGCCATGTATGAAAAATCCGGAATTTTTGCAAAATCACTCAAATATAGTTAGGCTTCATGATTTTTTTGTGTGTGCCTCGTGAAATTCCACCGCACCGAACGTCTAAATTTAAATATATAACATTAATTAAAATTTCCGTTTTTCATTTGCACCAACGTTATATACTAGGTCACCTAGATACAAATGTAATACAAAGATTTTAAAGTGTTCCAGTGAAAAGAGTTCTTATTAAAATGAAGAGTCGACCTTGCAATTAAGAAATAAAAGAAAATTGTGAGGTATCCTAAGCTTTGCGCATTCGTGAATGTCCCTATCACGCTCTAGGTAACGCGTCAAGTTATATATACTTTGTTGAAATACGTGGTTGTCAGTCGGATATATAAAAACAAGTCGTGGAAAAATAAACAGCTTCGTAGGCATGCAGAAACTGTCGTATGAAAAACGTAAAAACTGTAACCTGAAAAAAACCATAAAAAAAAGTTGTGCTACGTAGAAAGATGAGCGTAAACGAGTCGCCCAGTGCACAAGAAATATATTTTCGACTAGAATTTTTCGCTTCAACGCTGCGTACTAATTCTCCTTTTCCTTCGTAGACTCCAAATGTGATTGGTTACGGTAAAACAACTTACTTACTTTTAACACAGAGTTTAACTTTTCTACTAATTGTGAGGAGGAAATTTTTTTTCCTGAACAATAATCTGATTTATTTGGAAGCAATAAAAATAAAAGAATCGTTTATCTAATTAATGAACTCTCAACAAGTTTGACAATAATACGATAAAATGCAATGAAAAGAAAGAGGAACACTTCTAATGAAACTTCCTTCATTAAAAAAGTACCATTCTTTTGACTACAAAAAATCTTGTAAAATAGCAATACGTGACTTCTACTTTTAATGATGGTTTAGACTTTAACGACCACGAAGAATACATCTTTGTGGTATTGGAATCCGGATCGTAATATTTAGCAATACTTTTATGAGTTGAAGCAACTTAGGGTACTATTGATTGCAGATTCATTTACACAATACATTTTTTAAAAATACAAAACAGTCGACTATCTGACGCGGATCACAAGTAAACACTGTAATAAATAACAAGTTATGTAACCAAAACTGTCAATGATAAAAATTTTTTATTTAAAAAATCAGTTCTGATTTTGGAAAATTATTAATTTATGAAATAATCTTCTTAAGAACGACCGAACCCCCTAAATAACTCGAGTAACGTGATGAATATAATAGAGACTACACAATATTCAGGATGCTCGAGGTAGCGCTCGAAGGTAGAATGTGAAAATCCAGCTCCACTTCTTCATGTAACCCCATACTCCATTGTATCATGATTTATGTGCGGTAGCCGCTCGAGTGTCAACAGGCAATTGATTAAAGTACACACCCTCAACTATATCCTTTCTTGAAATTCGATCCCCATATTGGCATCGACCTTTACAAGCAAAAAAAAGAGTGTAATAAGGGAGGAAATAGTAGAAGGGTCACACAGCCAAGGGTTACACCCCTTCAATCAAATTTAATTACAAATGATGCTCGTTTCCCGTCAGCAAAAAAAAAATTGTGAAGAAGAAAATACCAATTTAAGAATTGATTGTTTTGTTAACAGGTGACAAGGCTCAAGTTCGTCACTTGTCGTTGCGATCCTTACTTCCCGATACCAATGGCTACATGACCTATGAGGGAAGTACAACACATCCAGGTTGTTGGGAGACTGCAGTCTGGCTGGTGCTGAACAAACCTATCTACATCACTGCTCAAGAGGTACTAAAGGATCCTTCTAAAGGATTTTAAAAAAAACCGTAGCATTAAATCAACCTTAAATTTTTTTATAAATATCTATTTTTTAATATTAGATTTAACAACGATTGACCATAATTGTATTTTTGGGAATTTTTTCTTGATAAAGTTGTACGCTTTGAGAAAACTGATGCAAGGACCAGACAACTCCCCAAAGGCACCTCTCGGGAACAACTCGAGACCACTGCAAGGACTACACCACAGAACTATCAGAACAAATATTGATTTTCACAAGGTAAATTGACGTTACAGTTCAACAAACTGGTTTTCCATGTTAGAATATAAGCAACTTTCTGCAAATACATTCTGTCAAAAATAGAAAAAAAAAGTTCAACAAAAGATATTCTGATTTATGATATTATAGAGATAACTGGAGCGTATACAATAAAGTTAGTATCAAACATCAGGGACATTTAAAGTACATATGAATGAATTTATAACTTTGGATTTTAAATGACTTTCAGTTTTTATTGTACCAAGTTACTAAAGTTTGCAAAAATGGTTTTTATACTTTCATCTTAAAGTAACAAACTAAAAGAATAAATAACAAGTTATGTAACCGAAACTGTCAATATTTGATAAAAAAATTGTATATCCAATTCAATTAATTGGATATACAATCTACATTGGAATACATCCTAGTATTATAATTAGAATAAAAATTTTATAACTTCTAATAATTATAGTAATTAATCTAATATATTAACTTCTAGGGGGCCCGGGTGGCCACTATAGTGACCACCACTTATTTTCACAAATCTTTTTATCGAATTGACTTCTTATTTATAAATTTTTTTTAAAGCAAACACTACTAAAATCTGTGGAAATTTGCCAGCTCTCTAAAGGTTAATTATAATAATTGTCCTCATACAATAACAAACTAAAAAAATAAATAACAAGTTATGTAACCAAAACTGTCAATATTTGATGAAATAATGTAATTGGATTTACAATCTACATTGGAATACATCCTAGTATTATAATTATAATAACAATTTTATAACTTCTAATAATATTAGTAATTTATCTAATATATTAATTATAATTATTCTCACACAATAACAAATTAAAAGCATAAATAACAAGTTATGTAACCAAAACTGTCAATATTTGATGAAATAATGTAATTGGATTTACAATCTACATTGGAATACATCATACTATTATAATTATAATAATTATATCATTATCAATATTACGTATATCTACAATAAAGTTAGAATCAAACATCAGGAACATTTAAAGTCCACATGAATGAATTTATAACTTTTTGGATTTAAAATGACTTTCAGTTCTTCTATGTACCTCAAAAAATAGTTTCTAACATCCAGTAGGAAAATTTTTGATTTTATCTTTTATACAGACGGGCATAATTTCAAGGAGATTGATAATTTCAATGCAGTACTTTTATAAAGTTTTTAGTCCACCATTGAGTTTGCTAATAGAATCAGAATATTCTAACTTTTAATGAAACTGTATTAAAAAAACTCTCTCTAACATTAAAAACAAATCTAAATGCTAGTAAAACTGTATAATTGAAAATAGGTTGAGAGTTATTTTAATGAATCTCTTTCTAATCTCTACAACTTGTTATTAGATTTTAATTTTTCTTTTTTAATTAACTTAAGCCCTAGTTCATTTCCCTAAAGTTTGGGATTTAATTTAATTAAAAGAATCAATTAAGGTTAGAACGGAATGTTGAATGAATAAAATATCAAAAAAGGGCCCTTTTGCTATTATAAAATAAATAAACTTTTTTAAGTAGAAATTAATATCTGGTTCGAATGAATTATTTTTCATCTAAATTAGAATATTTTCTACTTTAAGTTGCAAATAGTTTGTAATAGACACTTAAGAAAATATTATTCAGTATCCACGTGTTTCAATAGTCAAGTATATGAGATACGTGACTACTGAATATTATGACCTTAAAGGGGATTTAATTATAACGATACTAATCCTTACGGTCAAACTCGTGTTTGCAATCAACAAAAATTAAATGCATAAAATACGATATATATATTAAATTAACAACATAATTCATCATCGCGTATTAAAATCAAAAATTTAATGATACTTTCCAAATAAATTTAATATAAAGTTTTACCTTAACTTCCCTCAGGTTATTTAACAAAAAAAAATCCAATCCGTTAATAATTGATCTCTATGGAGAATTTTGAATACTAATTTCCCTTTTTAGACCACTATGCACTTGTAAAATGGGTCATCAAAAGTACCCGAGATTTATACGAAACTATGTAAAACTTGTTGAAACTTGTCGCAGAAGTTACGAAACTATCTGGACGGTACTCTTGTCCTAAACAAATCAACAAAACTGAACATCAAAACAAAAAAGTTTACCTAAACAATACCTGTGCTTTTTTCTGTCGAATTGTACACAAATTAAAGTTTTTTTATAAATTAAAAAATATTTTTAATCCCTTTCTAATATTTATTTAAATATTTCAAAATAAATCTCCGGTAATTATCAAACTCCTTGTTATGAACTAGATAAGTTTTCTAATTTTTCAAACAAAAAACTGTCAAGTATTTTTTATTAAAAATTCAAAGTTTGTTTGAAAATCTGTTGACAAGGATTCAAAATGTTTTGAAACATTTCCAATATCAACGCGAAACTTGTCCAAAACAATGTAAATCTTGTTTGAAACAGACGAAAACTTGTTAAAACTTTATGTGGAATTTGTTCAAATATAATTTCAAAATTTTGGTATTCTGTTTAATGTCAGAAAGTCAAAAACTGTTTTCCAATTAGGAAAAGTTTTTTGAAATTTGACTTTACCTTTTACAGGTAGTAATGAAACTTATCAAAAATTTACCTACTGGTTTCTAAACTGTCAAGTACAAGAAAACAACCAATTAGGTAATTTCGTAGAGTTAATTAACATTAATTTCACAACCAACTGAAGATTTCTATTTTTAGAAATAGTTTAAATTAAAAAATAATTTTTCAACATTTTTTCTGTTTTTAGCAGCGTCCAGAAGCTAAATGTCCAACAATGGCCAAGGACATGAAATACAAAGGTACCATAAGTGTTTATTTAATAATTTTAAATTAAAGATATATAATTAATTCAATAGCTTTCTACTTTGGTAAAATACAGGTCCACAAGGGGTCAGACAGGGCACACGATTTTAAAAAATAAAAAACAACAGACAAAATCTAAAAACTATTTGAGTCATCAAAATTAATTTAATTCCCAATTCATTAAAAGTAACCACAGCCGATAATCAGCAGAAGATGAAAAATTATTTTTTGAACAAATTTAGCTTCTGTTTATTAACAATTAACAGTCAAAAATTGTTTTCCTGGTCCTAAACTATTACTAGAACAATTGTCATTAATATCTGTGTCATTAAACTTAATTTAATTCACAATTAATAAAAAGCAACCACAGCCAATAATCATCAAAAGATGAAAAAAATTTTATTAACGAATTTATCTTCTGTTTACTAACAATTAACAGTCAAAAAATTTTATCCTGGTCCTAAACTATTACTGGAACAATTTCCATTAATATCTGAGTCATCAAACTTAATTTAATTCACAATATTAATAAAAAGTAACCACAGCTAATAATCATCAGAAGATGAAAAAAATTTTTTTTACGAATTTATCTTCTGTTTACTAACAATTAACAGTCAAAAAATGTTTTCCTAATCCTAAACTATTACTAGAACAATTTCCATTAATATCTGAGTCATCAAACATAATTTAATTTACAATATTAATAAAAAGTAACAACAGCTAATAATCATCAGAAGATGAAAAAAAATTTTTTAACGAATTTATCTTGTGTTTACTAGCAATCAACAGTCAAAAAAATTTTTCTTGGTCCTGAACTATTACTAGAACAATTCTCATTAATATCTGAGTCATCAAACTTAATTCAATTCACAATTAATAAAAACTAACCACAGCCAATAATCATCAGAAGATGAAAAAAATTTTTTCAACGAATCTATCTTCTGTTTACTAACAATTAACAGTCAAAAAATGTTTTCCTGGTCCTAAACTATTACTAGAACAATTGTTATTATTATCTGAGTCATCAAACTTAATTTAATTCACAATTCATAAAAAGTAACCTCAGCCTTTAATCATCAGAAGATGAAAAAATTTCTTTCAACGAATTTATCTTCTGTTTACTAACAATTAACATTTAAAAAATGTTTTTCTGGTCCTAAACTATTACTAGAACAATTGCCATTAATATCTGAATCACCAAACTTAATTTAATTCACAATTAACAAAAAGTTACCTCATCCAATAATCATCAGAAGATGAAAAAAAAATTTTTAACGAATTTATCTTCTGTTTACTAACAATTAACAGTCAAAAAATGTTTTCCTGGTCCTAAACTATTACTAGAACAATTTTCATTAATATCTGAGTCATTAAAATTAATTTAATTAACAATTAATAAAAAGTAACCACAGCAATTTGTTGTTAATTGTCAACTTTAATTCATTGTTAATGAAAAATATTTTTCAAAATAATGTGCAATAAAAGAAAAATCCCTTTTGTTTACAGCAAATACATGGCGAGACGTTGGGGAGTCATATTCACGAAATATTTACTGAGATTGGCTGAAGGATGACGCTTGGCTTTTTCGTCCAGTCGAAGATGTCCATGTGTCCAATTGCCAAGATACATCAGATAATTTATTTTTCTACGGAGATTTCGAGTTCGATTGAGTGTCACTTGATGACATTCGCAAACATTATACTAATAAACATTACATTATTGTGAAATAATGGTGTAAAATATTAAAATGAAAAAAGAAAAAAAAACAGTTCGGTTGTGCGTGTATGATATAAATGCGTATTGTGCTATTTATTAAATAAGTAAACCAAAACACTCAACGAGTTTGATTGAAGATAGTGTAAAAAAAATAAATACGTAAACTAGAAAATTTTCTACACGGCAGTATAAAACAATTCCAAAATGAAGTAATTGCTAAAAACAAAATGCAAACTTTTGTACGGAAAATTACTCCTTGATGAAAATTGAAAATATTTACTAGGTCACGGTTTATAGACAGTTATATTGTAAAAAATTTGTAAAAAATGGAAAGTAATTTGCGTTTTATAGTTATTACTGAAAAATGTTACGCAGAGTATTGTGAAAACAGAAAAGTGAATTATTTCTATGAAATGAAATTCGAATATGGACCAGGAATGTCTCGCTTTTTCTCAGCTGCAAACAAAACGTAAAATTGACAATACGGACCGTATGATAAAAATCTATTTAGTTATATAAACAAATTTTTGCTTCAATGTCAATTATTAATATAGGCATCGAATTTTTTTTTTATAATCTCAAACAGGAATTTTATTTCCTTCTAGAAAATATGTAAATCTATCCAAAAAGTAATTGTCAATTATTTTCTATTTATTCGCAAATGAATTTTTAAAAAAAGAAATCAACTAAAGAGAAACACCTCTCGAGAAATTCCACAAGAAGCCTCAGGTGACAGAAAAATAGTCTGAATAATAACAATTGAAAATAAAATAAAATGTTTAAATAAAAAAATCGAATTTCATTTCTTCAAGTTGTACTTTTTCTATATTATATTCCATTGCTGTCTCTGGGGAATGTTTATTCTTGAAAAACAAACAAGCGAGGCGAAGGGAATCTCACAAAGGCATAAACCAAGCGAGAATATTACTGAAATCGTAGCATAGTAAAATGAAAGAAAAATCTTTCATCGCTTTTGTA
Organism: Leptopilina syphax; assembly: GCA_032872505.1. NCBI lineage: Eukaryota > Metazoa > Arthropoda > Insecta > Hymenoptera > Figitidae > Leptopilina > Leptopilina syphax. The sequence goes on along the minus strand of CM065474.1, from coordinate 3,173,534 downwards.
TATAATGTACCTTTAGGCGTCAATCTAGAGTGTATAGAGAACAAAAGCTAAATCAATTGTATTATATGAAATGAATTTGAAGAAATTGCTGAAAAATCATGGTTAACGAATAATAACAATAAATATCACGTTATATTGTAGATCTGGAGTTGCAATTAATTATTTTTTAAATCCTTTTACTTCCTTTTTATCCTAAATATAAGTTCTTATGAAGCTGGATATCTGGATCATTTTCTCAGAAGAATTTTTCTGCATATTTTAAAGCTCATAAGAAAATTTTGAGACAATTAATACGAATCTAAACTGTCCTTTAAATTTCAAAATGGCGGATCCAATATGGCGGACGAAATTTTAAAAAATTAACGGATTTCGGTATAAATTGGTATCAAGGGGCTTTTGGGGTCTCCGATTACGAATCTGAACTTAGTTTTTTCAAATTCAAAATGGCGGATCCAAAATGGCGGACGAAATTTAAAAAATTAACGGATTTCGGTATAAATTGGTATCAAGGGGCTTTTGGGGTCTCCGATTACGAATCTGAACTTAGTTTTTTCAAATTCAAAATGGCGGATCCAAAATGGCGGACGAAATTTAAAAAATTAACGGATTTCGGTATAAATTAGAATCAAGGGGCTTTTGGGGTCTCCGATTACGAATCTGAACTTAGTTTTTTCAAATTCAAAATGGCGGATCCAAAATGGCGGACGAAATTTAAAAAATTAACAGATTTCGGTATAAATTAGTATCAAAGGGTTTTTGGGGTCGCTGATTACGAATCTGAAGTCTGTTTTCAAAAATTCAAAATGGCGGATCTAATATGGCGGACAATATTTAAAAAATTAATGGATTTCGGTAAAAATTAGTATCAAGGGGCTTTTGGGATGGCTGATTACGAATCTGAACCTAGTTTTTAAAAATTCAAAATGGCGGATCCAATATGGCGGACGAAATTTTAAAAAATTAACGGATTTTCATATAAATTGTTATCAAGGGATTCTTGAAGTCATACCATCAGAAATATTTTCCATTTTTCTGATAAAAATATTATTCCTTAATGTATATAATTTTATAAACCTTAAAATTTTAAAAAAGTCCTCAAAACCAAATTCCGTTTACTTTATTCATATCTTTAAAAAGAAATAAAAAACAGTTTTAGAAGCAGATTTCGAAAAAAAGAAGAAAAACAGAAGTTTTGACTTAACATCCTTTTTCCTTTAAAAAAAAAAAATTTTTTACCAGTGCGAATCGCAAAATGAAAGAGCAATTTTTTAAAGAGCATGATTCTGCATCTGTAGAAAAATTTAACCTCAAAGATAGCAAAAGGAAACGACAAGAAAAGTCTGGGACAGGTTGGAAGGTAGGTTGGCTCCTTCTTTAGAGTCGAAATCACATCCCCTTAATTTCCATAAAGAAGTGTGAGGCTTTCCTCAGAACTCGTCTCTCTCTCTCTCTCTCTCTCTCGCTCACTCCTTCTCCCTATTCGTAGTGCCTCCCGATCGAGTCGAGAACTCCTTGACGTTTGCTCGCCCGTTTTCTATTCCACTTCCTTTTTTTACGTTTCTTTTTTTTTACTTTCTCTCCCTTTTTCTGAATAGTTCTACAATTTAACATTTGCAGGAAAGCTTCAAAGTCTTATTACCTCGAGAACTTTTATAAAGCTAATTCACGCTTACAGGGTAGCAATTTGAAACTGCATAAAACATGTTCGGACCAGTTTCTGAATCTACTATGTCCTTTTAAAAAAATCTCTCTCTTTCTTTATTTTATAGAATTGATTTTTTTTTATTTATAAAAGCAAAGTGATCCTTAATCGTCGATAAAAATTTTATTCGTCAAGATAAGACAGTGTTGTACATTAATCATCTAGTTTGGATTTTGTTTTTTTGAAACTTTTCCTGATAATATAAGCTAAAATTTTTTGAATTTATGGAAATAATTATTCGATCCCTTTTATTGTAACATAAAGTACAAAGCTAAAAGCATGATATAAAAAATCAAGTTGGTAAGCATTAGACTTTGATGTATCAGTAAAATTCTTACTGTACCGCAATTCTGACTGGATGTTCCATCATAACCATATTTTGAAATTAATGTCATGGAAACATTAGGTTTATAACATAAATTCGTGAGTATCATTCCTGGAATTTCTAACAAACGAGACACAGTATCCATTAAGTGTTAAGGGTTGATAGTGACACTACTTTCAGCTTTGCTGATTAGCAAATCATTTGCTTCCCTTTAGAATAAATACTAGCAAAATTGCGCGACTAATTTTTCTAATTCTTTTGTTTAATGTATAATAAAACTTTAAAATTTAATGTCATATAGTAAACACTACATTTGTTTATAATATTGTTTAAAAAAAAGTAACTTTGATCAACATTTTGTGGCAGCCATTGAAAAATTTAATTCTCAAAATAATCACAAAACAGAACAATGCCAATGAAATATTATTAAATGCACTGCATATCACAATTTGCACCTGAAACAAATTTCAATTTTTACAGGAAATAACATGTAATTAAATTCACTGCGTATCACAAAAAAATGTTGTTTACATGAAATTTACAGAAGACTATTGTTTATTTACCAAAACCCCTCATTCTATTATAATTATCGTCAATGTAATTGTTAATGAACAATTAACAAAAATAATCAACTTGAAAATAAAAGTGAGGTAATTTTTAATGTCTGGAATAGAGTAACAAAAAATTATTCTAATTTATTGAGGGGAAAAAATTTCCCGATACAAACATTTCACGAAATTCGTTGCTTATCAAAAAGTAGTAGAATCAATTTCTATTATTTAGTGAGCAATTTAAGAAAGTGCCTTTTATTGATTTGTATCATCAGTAAAGTTAAATAATGTAAATTTAATGAGCATAATAAATAACCTTGAGATAAGGTGAATGATAAGAAACTCGGCAAACAGTCCATGTCGTTAGGTCAAAGAAAAAACTACTAAAGGCATCCGTAGTGACAAACTAAGATAACTGGAATAAATGTAATAAATGTAGTAGCGATCGACTTTCCCCAAAGTGAAAATCAATGAGCTTTATCGCAGTCCGTTGCTTCCCTCCACCCTCCTTTCCACAACCCACCTATCCTTTTCTTACTTGCCAGCTTTTGTCATCATTGTAAAGCACAGACCCAATGGTGTTCCACCTTATTCTCTCAAATCTAACTTGAACTACCTATTTTGGAAGTGGGAATAATTTCGAGAATAGTAACCAATTAATTTCCTTTTGGGAAACTTTATGGAGAATTTGACAATTTTTTTTCTATTTCGAATAAAGGAAAAATTTTTTGTCAGAAAAATACAATTTGCAAAAGCTGAAAAAACGTGATGGAAATTTGAATGATTGAAAAGAATGGCAAACAGGAATATGCGACTCTGTTCTTTCAAAAAATGATTTGGGGATAAATTATTAAAAAATTGTTAGACTTTTAATGAGAGGCAGAGAGATGAAGTTGGCGAGCTATTAGTTTTGGAATTTAATCAAGTATTGTTTCCTTAATACTTCTGTTCTCATGTTTTCAACGATTTCACAATTTTCGAGGGACTTGGTGGTGGCTTTAAAAAATGTATAAATTTCCGGAGGAGCTTGTGCCTCGCTAGCTCGACACGCTGTATTTCCGTTCCGCGAGCTCAAATGTTTCAGTTATGAACGTGGTAAACTAAATTATGAACACGCAAACCTTTTTGCATCTACGATCCTTCCTTCCTCTCCCGGCGCGTTTCGTATTCCCTACAAAGGAGCATTTACTCATTTTTCATCATTTTTTTTTTGTACATTTCCAGGAATTTCAACTACTATCTCATCAATGACAATTTATCATCAAAATCAGATATTTTCAAAATTAGATTTAATAAAAATTTTCATTATATACATCCTGTTATTTTTTTTACTATCAATTATATTTTCCTTTCACTTAAAGTATTATTAATTTTTATTAGATTGACTTTCGCAAATTTCCCAACTCTCTCGTCCCATGTGGTAGCAATTTTCTGGTTTGACGAACATGTGAAATTATTTGTTCTATCGATCCGTTAAACCTCGTCACATTCGCATTTTCCGTGTTTCTAGACCGCTGAATCATTCGTATTCAATGAATTCTAAATTTTACCCATTAATCGTCAAACCAAAATAAAATTGTCCCACCGCGGGCATTTCAAATTGATTCAATAAAGAAATGAAAAATCGCTTAACGTTCGTTACTGGTCTGATTGTGACAAAATGACAAATTTTTGGCATTCTGCGTATTTCGACTGAATGTTCTCCATTAATATTTTCATTAATCACTTTGGTTTGTTGTTTTACTCAACATTTTCCAACATACGGTTAGTTTATTATTTCAAGCAGAGAATTCTGATTAAAACTTCAAAATTAATTAACGAAAAAATCTTTAAATTATTTTTTTAATAATGCAATTCTCAAATAATATGAGTAGAGGAATTATTTCTTCGTTTATTAATTCGATATTTAGAATGTTCCTTCCACTATTATCAACTCTTTTCCATTTCGTTGTACAATTCCTGCAGTATACGAATCTCTAACTTTCCCACTCCCACTTCTTGCTCTTACTTCTCACTCTCACTTCCCATTTACCGCTTTCCACTCTCACTTTCCAACTTTCACTCTCGCTACCCACTTCCCACCGTCCGCTTTCTACTCTCACTACCCACTCCCACTTCCAACCTTCCACTTTCCAGTCTCACTTCTATTTCCTACTTTTACTTCCCACCTTCCACTTTCCACTCTCACTACCCACTCCCACTTACCATCTTCCACCTTCTACTTTCCACTTTCACTACCCACCTTCCACTCTCACTACCCACTCGCACTTCCAACCTTCCACTTTTCACTCTCACTTCACACTCCTACTTCTCACTCTCACTTCTATTTCCCACTTTTACTTCCCATTTCCCACTTTCCACTCTTACTTCCCACCTTATACTTTCCACTCTCACTACCCACTTCCCACCTTCAACTCTCACTAATTACTCCCACTTCCCATTTCCTACTTCCACTTTCCACTCTCACCTTTAACTCTCACTTCCCACACCAACTTTCCACTATCCACTCTCACTACCCGCTTCCACTTCCAACCTTCCACTTTCCACTCTCCCTTCAATCTACTACTACTCACTCTCACGTCTATTTCCCACTTTTAATTTCCACTCTCACTTCCCACCTTCCACATTCCACTCTTACTACCCACTCCCACTTCCCACCTTCCACTTTCTACTTTCCACTCTCACTACCCACCTTTAACTCTCCCTACCCACTCCCACTTCCAACCTTCCACTTTCCACTCTCACTTCATACTCCTACTACTCATTCTCACATCTATTTCCCACTTTTACTTTCCACTCTCACTTCCCACAACCGCTTCCCACCTTCCACTTTGCACTCTCACTACCTACTCCCACTTCCCACCTTCTACTTTCCACTCTCATTACCCACTCCCACTTCCCACTCTCACTTTCTACTCTTACTTCCAACTTTCTACTTTCCACTCTCACTTTTTATCTTCCACTTTCACTTACTTACTTTTATTTTTTATACCTTGTTTTCACTTTTACGCTCTATCTTCCTTTTTTCACACCTTCTTTACACACATACACTTGCTTTACTAACTTTCTACCTTGCACTTCTCATCGTTAATCGGATATTTTTATTTAAAAGTGGGAGTGGTGTGTGAGAGTGGAAATGGGAAGTAAAAATGTAAAATTGGAGTAAAAAGTGAGAGTAGAGTGTGAGAGTTAAAAGTAGAAAGTGAAAGTGGGATGTGGGAAGTCAAAGAGAGAGTAGAAAGTGGAATATGGTAAGTGAGAGTTGAAAGTGGAATGTGAGAAGTGGAAGGTGGGAAGTAAAAGTAGGAAATAGAAGTGAGAAGTGGGTGTGGGAAGTGTGAGTGGAAATGGAAGGTGGAAAGTGAGAGTGGAAAGTAGAAAGTGGGAAGTGAGACTGAAAAGTGAAAGGTGGGAAGTAAAAGTGGGAAATAGAAGTAAGAGAGAGAGAAGTAGGAGTGTGAAGTGAGAGTGGAAACTTTAAGGTTAGAAGTGGGAGTGGGTAGTGAGAGTGGAAAAGGGGAAGGTGGGTGTAGGTACTGTAAGTGAAAGGTGGAAGATGGGAAGTGAGTGTGGAAACTGAGAGTGGGAAGTGAAAGGTGGGAAAGAGGGAAGTAAGAGTATGAAGCGGAAGGTGGGAAGTAAAAGTAGGAGTGGAAGGGGGATGTGAGAGTGGAAGTGGGAAGTGAAAGTGTAAAATTGGGATAAAAAGTGAGAGTGGAAGGTGAGAGTGGAAAGTAGAAAGTGGGAAGTGAGATTGGAAGGGGGAATTTGGGAGTGAGAGTGGAAACTGAGAGTGGGAAGTAAAAGGTGGGAAAGAGGGAAGTAAGAGTAGGAAGCGGAAGGTGGAAAGTGAAAGTGGGAGTGGAAGGAGGATGTGAGAGTGGAAGTGGGAAGTGAAAGTTTAAACTTGGGATGAAAAGTGAAAGTGGGAAGTGAAAGTTTAAACTTGGGATGAAAAGTGAAAGTGGAAAGTAGAAAGTGGGAAGTGAGAGTAGAAAGTGAGAGTGGGAAGTGAGAGTGGAAAGTGAGAGTGGAAAGTGAGAGTGGAAAGTGAGAGTGGAAGGTGAGAAGTGAGAGTGGAAGGGGGAAGTTGGGTGTGAGAGTGGAAAGTGAAAGGTGAAAGTGGGAAAGTTACAGAATCGACCCCAAAAAAAATCCGAAATTTTGAATTTTGAAAAACTGAAGAATAAAATTTCGCCTTTTTAAAAATGTCGCATTTCAGGTTTTATAGAAGAACAGCAAGCAACTTTACGGTTGGAAAAAATACAATTATAATGATATTTGATTCCATCGATAATAGACTAAGTGTCTACGATATCTTCTACTTTTTAAGATTGATTGCATCAATTATAAAACAATTGTTAAATTTTACAATAAGAAATGATCATAGTTTCATTTTATGTATTAAAATTTCTTGAAATATTCCTTTACTCAGATTTTTTTTCTATTTTTTTCATAAGGTTTCATTTATTAAAATGTTTCTGATTCCACAATTCTCTCTCAGAATTCTCAACTTTCCTTAGAGATATAATTTACCAATTTCTTGCTTTCTTTCTTTCTTGTCAGCTTGTTACGTCTGAAAGCAAAATCATTATTTAAGGAACAATCAAGTTGAAGATTTAGTAAACTCCAATTACTGTTTGAGTATCCGTATGTTGTAGGATTCATTTTAATGAAACGTTTAATAAAGGATCTTTCAAAACAGAAAATAAGCTTTTCTTGTCAACCACTTTCGAGCGTATTTCAAAAATTTTATAATATTTTAAATTGTATATTTTATTAGAAATTTTTTTATTACTGAAAGCTCACTTTTTTATTTAGAAAATAGTGTTTAAAATAGATATTAGATATGGGTTTCTTTTTTTCATTCTTTCTTTACCGTTGCGTGAAACGATAAACCATCGAAGAAGCCTGGGAACTTTCATACGCAGTAAAAGACGAATGAGACACAGAGGCGAACGAAAGTGGAGAAATACTTTACTGATTCGAGGATGGAGCCAAAGTGCTAGAAAACTTCTATTTTAAGCTTTTATCCTCTTCTTGGGTATGCCTTCTGTAATTTTCAAAAAAGTACCCCAAAAAAAATTTTGTTGAAAGTATTTCTCGTATGGTAATATATTTTTAATAGATGATGTTTCAAATGATGTTCCAAAACACTTAAAGAACATGAATGTTCAAATAATGTTCCAGAAATATTAGTTATGTTTTCGTAATGTACAAAAATATACAAACTCTTTCAAGGGAACTTGAAAAAAAAATCATAATAGAATTGCATATCCTTTTCAAATAGTATATATTTGAACAGGGAGATAGGATTAAATAAAATATGTAAGATCGTCAGTTGAAGAATTCACAGAAATGGGTTTGCAGGAGGGAATGGAATTGGAAAATCTTTCCGGTATTGTCAAAACTAAGCGGCTTTGGTATTATAGAATAATTCTTAGTAGTAGTAGTTCTTGAAAATGTTTCTTCAACATTTTCTCCAATAAATAGGGAAAAAAACATTTATTTTTTTTTACCAAAATGACAATGCGATATTTAATATTATTTCGTTATTTAGTCATTAACATCTTTAAACAACAATAAATGTTAGGAGATGGAAGATTGACTGTATGGGAACATAACTGATTATATTGCTGCGTTGGAAAAATAAGAATTCTTAAAAGAGGTTAAGATGATATAAAACGCCACTAAAGTTGCAGAAGAAGAGGTAATAAAATCGGACGACCCTGTCGATAAAAGACTAAAATGAAGACGTTGTCAAGGGAGTTAACCCGCGGTTAAGGTTCCCTTCGATCTTGCTTTTACGTAGTAACAAATGAAATTGGATTTTCGTCTATTAGAATCGATATAGGGTTCATTAATTTAAAAAAGAAACTAGTCTTTCAAATCCAAGACAGCTCTATCGTCATAGCGGGTTTTTGCAGATATTTTTTTTATAATTTATTTTTAAAAATATTAGTATAAAATATGAAAAGGGTATTGGGAGAGTAAAAAAATTCATTGCCATTCCTTTAATTATTGATATTTTCAATGAAACAATTTTTAAATGATTCTACTTTTTTATAAAACGCCACGGGCGACAGTCGATTGAAGGTCGTCAATAAAACAAATTTGAAATAAATAATTTCCTTTAGATAAGCGCTTCAAATATAGCCCGAGAGATAAAATATTGGCAGATAATAATAAACAAGAATTTCGCAATATGCTGAATTTCAAAGAAGACCAAAAAACTATTTGAATCAAATCCATTAATTTCTAATTAAAACTGTATTTTCCTCAAATATTCGGAAAAGAAAGAAAATATTTTATAAATCTAACATTTTTTTCACCTACAAAAGTATACGAATGAAAAAAAACTGTTAGAATACAGTTAAAATAAAAATTTTTTATAACCGGCTCACAAATCAGATGAACTTAACTTTGTTAATAGAAGTTGTAAATGGAAGTAATGAGAGTTTCGAGATCATTTACATTTCCAGTTGACAAGTACTTACGATCAACACCTGTACACAAGAATATTAATCGTTGAATGGTACAGGGTTATTAAAGATCTTTCCCTCGAAAGAAATATCACCAACAATTACTAATTTGATAAAAAAAATTTAATTTCCATATTAGAAAAGTAAATTTTTAGGAATTGTGTTAAAATATGTATGTACACTACTCGAGGGTCACCTAGAATTAGGAAATTGGCTTGTCTTCAAATAATAATCTAGTCGAAGAGAAAGCGCGATGGGATTTGTGGTAGCATCAGCGGCAGCGAGTGACCCGAATAAGCTCAAGCTTCCGGTATTAATTCGGCGTAATTCTCTACTCGAGATTAGAGAGTCCAAAGCCAGCACGCAGCAGCAAGCAATTCATGGAAGTATATATAGAGACAGAAGTGGTATTTCTAAGGTTGAACGGAATGAAATTTAAAACATTGTATATCTTATTCTAGAAATAATTAGATCTACCTAATTATAAAACATGTTATGAGGCATGTTTGCAAAACAAAAAATTGGTTCTGAAAAAAAAAGTTTATGTTATTTTTAACAAACACCCGAAGCGAAATCTTTAAAGATTTTTATAATTCTATGATGAGGGTAAAATTTCACCGCGAGTAAATTAGCAAATGCTTAATGGAAAAGATAAAATTAATCTGATTTCAACACAAGATTTTATCTTTCATCGATTTACATTTCCCGTCTAACAAAAGGTGACACGAAAAAGAAAGCTTCTATCGTCTTCAATTTACCACGACTAACTAACACTCGCCTTCTGGTGCTGCTCCTCATAAACCAGTGTTACCACGGTCGTTTATTGCCAAGCTTTCGTTTTATCGTTAAGCCCGCGAGCGTCAAATTATTTCCCGACGATAAGACGCGACGGAAAATAGTTTTCCGCATGAGCTACCTCGTTTCGATCTCAAAGGTCCATCTAATGGAATTACACTCGTTAAGCAATGATTACCACTAAAAATATCTTAAGTGAATTCTTTGATAAACACGAAAAAGGAGAATTTAATTATTAATTAATTTTATAAATTGCAGAAAAAAAATTTTTTACCCCAAAACTAAAATATTACAAAAACGTGTTTTTAGGTCAGGTGGGAAAAGTATTGGTTCCTTTTTTCTAGGTTGTGTCATTTCTTGCATTTATTTGCCCTCGGCCATATTTTTGACGCTCTTTTTTTAATCATTTCCCTCGTCAACTGGAATTTTGTCTAAATTCATCAAAAGCGTTTTTGGGGTGTCCTGGAGTAAAGGAGAGTTGGACCAAAATGTCAAGACTAGATGGGTGGGGGAGTTTGATGTCAACTCAGAGAGACAAAGACATCTTTCAAATGAGACAGTTCTCTTCTTGTGCCATTCTATTCGATACTATTGTATTCTGTTCTGCTATATTCCTGTTGCCACGTTGTTCCTTTCACAGTTACCTATTGCCTACGTGTCGAGGGTCAACTAACTGTCTGCATGCGCTTGGCTGATTCGAATTCAAAGGGGAAGGAGTGAAAACTTTATCTTAACGTACAACTTCCCCTTTTAGGTGTTTCGAATCTTCTGTATAAATTGGTATTCTTACACATGAAGTGAAACTAAATTCAGATTTAGATATGCGGTAGAATAATGTTTAATGTTTTTAATAATAAAGTTTTTTCCTCCATTAATGATGTTCTGTAGATCAAGCCTCTCCACAATCATCCGTTGCAATGCTAGAAGTTGTGCAATCCGTGCTAACTTCAGCACCAGTCTTAGGACTGGGGGTAAGTTTTAGTTTCCGGTCTGCCCACATGGGGTACCTTCTCTGAATTTGTATAATTCATTCTTTCTTGCTGTTTGGTTGTCCTTTAGTGAAAAGCCCCGCCACCACGACAAAGTCTATCGAACATATCCATGATGCACATGATGTTTAGTCGAGGAAAACCGCGACACTGAATATCGATGACAACGATGATGTTCGACAGTGAACAACTTTGGAGTGACGATGTGAATCCTCACGCCATCTGTCGGAATTGTCCCCGAACCATGATCGTTAATTAGTAGGATAAGTCAGAAGCCAGAGTTGCCAAGTGACCCACTAGTTAGAGCCTTGACCCTAAAATTAGTAATCAAGTCATGCCCGCAGTATTGTGCCATTCGTGTCTCGTCGTTGTCATTTCCCGTTCCAAGTTGTTCAGACAGAATTCCCTCTGATGAGAAAGAGAATGTTAGAGTTTTTTAGTTTTATCTTGAGTTAGTTGTGTCAAAGAATAGTTAATTGCCTTGCCTAGAAAATTAATAATAACTTAGAAATTATTTCTAATTTTTAGAATTTAATATCCAACTATCCTGATAGAGAAAAATAGACATACATATTTTAATCAAAAAATAAATGTACTAATTTTGGAAATTAATGTCTCCTCAGTATGTTGAGGTCGCCACGACTAATGGGAAAAATTCTCGAAACCGAAAATTATTGAAAAAAAGAAAAAAAATGAAACAAGAACAAAAGGTATAATTTCCTTGTGGGTATTTCACTCGTTGATTAGTCTCAACTCGTCACCAACTATTTAGAAACTGCTTATATGACCTAGTTCCAAATCTCAACTCCATATCTCCGAATGTAACATATACTTTGCCTCAAATGAAAATCAAGAGGGACAAAGATGATCAAAACTACTTTTACGTCCTTATTAAATATAAGTTTTCATAATTAAAACCCATCTAGAATAAGATATTTAAATTGTAAATAAGGAACTAAATCTAACTATAAAAAATATCTTGATTAGTAATTAATTCTAGAAGTTTTTATAATAAATTAGATTCATCAAAAATCACAGCAAGGAATATTTGTGTTTTGATCATCAGAAATTAGGATGACCCACTCGTGGAATACACGACCCTCTTCTATATCTACACGATCCCTCTACCACTGTAAAATTTTCTTCCTTAATTAAATTAGGTACATTTTTCCAAAAGTCACCTATTAATTACTAGATTATTGAATATTGGATGAAAATTAAAAATAGTTTAACTTCATCTTGAGGAAAATCGATTTTCCAGCATAGTCGGGGGGGAATAGTTTAATATTTTCTAGTGCAACCTCTAATCGCACAGCAGTGGTGCAGTGAATAATGGTACTTTACTCGATGCGATTCCACGGCACGTTTTGCACATTCGATCCCATTCACCGGCAACCGCTAGTGAACTAAGTTTATATTAATTGTATTGCACTTGATGAAAACACCAAATGCAATTCCTTTTGGAAACTCTTAGTTCAACACATTGACTACAAACGTCTTTTAATTTAATTATTGGGTAACAAACATTATTTCAGTAGATTACAGTTTATTAGATCAAAAGTTTTTTAACAATTAACTCTTTTACTGCTTTAATTTGGTAAATATTTATTTCACAATTACAAAAATAGACAATTTGTATTCGAGCGAGAGTGATTTGGCTACCGAAATGATTCTGATTACGGATAATTTGGTGATCTGCTATATCGACTGCAGATAATTACCGATCGCGGATAACAAAATCTGTAAATTAATAAGATGACTTGGGTCTATCAAAAAGAAAGTGCCGAGACATGACGCTTATTAGTGATGAGTAAAGCTAAAATATTAATTTAACCTCATTGTCAATCGAGTTAATTTCTGACTATAAAACAAATTACAATTCTGGTTGAGAAGGATGATTCAATCAGTGTCGACAGTATTGTACAAGTCCAATATCTTGCTTCCAAATTGTAGACAATATTCTATCTTTAGTGTTGTTTTTTTTCGAGTAAAATTCAACAGCTTGCAGTGGATGAACACCGGCAGCTGTTGAAAGTGGCGAAACTTCTTTAAGAGACCATCAGGGAATTCAGGCCTGTATTTTTCTCGTGTTTTACTTTGATGGCACCTCGACTAGAATTGTTATTTCTTATTCTTTTACTCAATTTTGTTTTACCCTCCCACAGTCCCACTTTACCTTTTGCAAACAAATAAATCAAGTACCAAGTTGACACACTTGGAAAAAAATTCTCTAAATTGGAATAGAAGAAATTAAATGTCAAATACGTTTTCTTTTAGTGGCCCTTTATATATTGGGTGACATTTTGGCAACAAGAATATTTTTTTGAAGAAAATGTACACGCCTAGGGTAGGTTGCACTTCATGGAGAATGTTTGCGACATGAAATCCGCTGAGAAATCCCGCACAGCTACTCGATCATTTAGGTAAAGCTCAGACCGGTCAACAGGGATTTATCGATAGCTTCTCTTTCGCGCGTGTGCCATTGGAGAAAAGTGGGTTTTTTTTAAGATGTCGCACTCGGATAGTTTTTCTTCAAACTAAGGATTTCAAGTCCTTGAGAATCAGATCGTTAGACAGGAACATTAGGGAGACGCTCATCTTTTTTTTGGTCATTACTCTCAAAGATTTTGTTGATAGCTTTTTTCTCCTTCTGATTAGGAAGAACAACTATGGATTAAAAATTAATTCCCCCCTTTTAGTGACGAAAAAACAACATAATTCAGTCTAATGACTTTTTTTTCATTCACAGAGGAAATACGTAAAGAAAGAGGAAAACCTAAATCGGTGTTTGCAAAGTATCGCTAGTAAATTGAAAACCGTACCTTTGTATCTTGAATCACGGTGGCTTTGACTTCTCTTTCGGATATACCGCCTCTCGATTTTCTTTTTCCACTTGGAATTTTTTTTCTTTTCTGCTTTTCTCAGTTTTCGTTTGAAAAGGGTCAGATTCTCTGCGGGACAATCGATCGCCGTTGGGGTAGTAGTACTCAAAGCAATTCCAAACAGTGAATTTATATTACACTCTTTCAAAAAACTAGGCATTTTCATTTAGTGGAGTGTATTTCCATTTATGCGAAATGCAATAGAACATTGATAATAGAAATTTTTTTTTAGAAAACAAAATTAAATAATTTTTTTTTTGTTGTAATTTACTTCATGATGAAAACATGAAAATTTTGGGAGAAGGGAATATTCTCTCGAGAGACCATATAATCATGAGCATCGTCGTATCACCGACCTCGAATTCCCGCGAGGCTCGTCTGAATTTCGGGATTAAAACCACAATTAGGCAACTGCTGGTATCCGAACTCAAGCTACACTCAGGGCTGTAATTAACATAGAGTCTGAGCTGACTCGATGTACATACATCTTCACCCTAGCTTCGCACTCGAAACAAGCTTTGAACGTACCTCTCTCCCGAGTGCCGTGTCTATAACTATCATGTGATTCTCAACACGAACGAGCATTAGATGGTTATCATTCGTAAGCCTACCCACCAAGAAATCTAGATATTGTACATACGCCCTCCTATCACGAACATAATTTATCTATTTGAATAATGTCATAATGTTTTATTCCATGTATTTTATTATTTATTCCTTTTGCAAACTTATTCTAATTATAAATGTCTGGAAAAAGTGTTGCAATTACACAATTAATACTCTTTTCCAGAAAGATTTTTTTTTTGCGTTATTGTAAATTTATATAAGTGGTAGGTTAGTTATGTTTTGTCATAAAAGTGGTTTAAATAAAAATTTACAAAGCAAAGTATAAAGGGTGTGGAGGTCAAAGAAAAGTGCACTGAAAAGACTAGTGAGATGAGTCGATACACTTTATATATATACATAGTGAAAAATGGTTGAGGGAACCGAAAGTAACAAAGTGAGTGCGGTGTCATTATGCAGTCAGACTATATCCAGTGCCTTCAAAGGCAAACTCCACTGAAAACTCAGGTCAGTTAGTGACGACAATTATGTACGCAATCTTTCCACTCAATATAAACACTGCCTTACTGCTATATTGTCACGAACAATTATTTACCATTGCGTCGACAATTTGGAAATGTTTTCAAATTAGTTTTTTTACACAAATTATCTTAAAGTTATATTACTTTTTAAAAAAGGATTTATAAGAGGTAATTAATTTTGTATTCAATTTAATAACTAATTTACATGGTTTCCAGAGCCAGGAAATCCTGGAAAAACTAGAAAAGGTATGAAAAGAGAAAGGTTTGGAAAACAATAAAAAAAATCTAAATTTTAATACTGACATCCATAACAAATTCTATTGTAACGATGGGCTATAATATAGCGAATAGCATGCATTGTACAGTACAGCCAGCGTCGTCGCGTTCAGCGTGAATGTTGAGGCCTTTCTCCAATAGGATCCAAAAACTCTGCGTTTGTCTGCGAATGACTGCGTTGCGTTGATTTTAGCATGTGTTGCTATAGCAACCGACGCAGACGCAGTCATTCGCACACTTTTTAATACCTATTGGAGAAAGGCCTTAAGGAGAGAGTAGCGAACGCGCAAGTAACTTGTGCCGCGTGCAGTCGCTCCCCCCACCACTCGCTCTCTTCGTACCGCGACAGAGCGAAACTCTTATAGCTCGCTACACGATTCAAACTCCTCAGTTCGTGGCCTGACATGCTTCGAGGAGCTCCTTGGGAAGGATGGTTACGAACTCACTCCCTAGCCCTTGACCACTTGGACCTCCCTGCGGGAACTCTCACGAGAGGACCTCGTGGTAAAGATTTCCTTTTCCTATACTCTGCCCCCCAGGTGTATACAGGAGCTCTTATTACACCTGAGGCTAAGCTACGGAGATAATTCCTTCCCTCAGGGAGCACCCTGGATAAGGAATCGACCGTTGAGTTCTTAATTCACAAATCTTTCGAGTCGGACAAGAATATCGGCAGCGTTCCGATATTAGAATCTTGTTTCTGCCTTAACGAAGAGCAGATTCAGTTCCTCAGAGTGCACGTCTTGGTCGCGTTGGTCACGATAGATTATAGAACGAATTCTAGACTAGTTTCGTGAATTATTTGACTCGATGGAATGCGATAGTTTCAGACAAAAGGAAAACATATGTAAACTAATATCGAACAATTTATTACTCGCATTCTCTTAAATAAATTAAATTATTTATTTAATTAATATTTAAGGGAACGCGGACTCCATCCGGCGAGCGAATTCCCAGCAAATAAAAACCCAATCATAACACTATATTAGCTGTCCAGAATGCCATATTGACAATAAATTGTCTTAGAGTAGAAGGAAAATGGACAACTAGTAAGAGACGTACCAGTCCCACAAATTCTATGATAACAATTCCGGAAATTAACATACGACAGTGTTGAATTACCAAGAGGGTAAAATTGAATACTCAAGACCATTGAACCCTCTAGGAATAAACGAAAGAATGGTTGTTTTCTAGGAAGTAAAGTATGGGAACCGGACTCCTTCACTGACGGAAACTGGGACAGGATATATACCAGAATACTGGCAATACCCTTAGGTAAATAAACTACCGTTTGGCAAGCGGCGGTTTGTGCGATTATAACTTGCGTTATGCTGCCTCTTGAGAAGGGGACGTCAGCCAAAAGGATCAATATTTGTATGAATAGTCGGTCGACTTTAGACTGAAGAATTCCGCAATCGAATCAAAGCTGCCCTGGAAATGCCGCAGGGCACTAAGCGAGATAGGTTCAAGAAACAAACTCATTGATTTCACTATCAGTACACAAGGGAATTGGAGGGAAATAAGAGAGCCGATGCCTTGGTGCGTGTGGAGACGAAAACAGAAGTGATGGGTCCAGAACCGGTGGTAGCAATAATGTTAAGAATTTTAGAATTTTTGGAAAGATGGGAAAGATGGGGTCAGAGGGAGCGTGAAAATCAGATCACGATCAGATCACTGAAAATCAGAATAAAGCAGACATGAGTTTTATTGGGGTCAAGTGTAAATGAGATCTTCACAAAGAAACTAATAAAACTCGATGAGATCAGTATTTATTTTGAACTGCTGAACATGAATCTGATGTTCGTATTGCTACACGTCAGGATTTTTTTCAAATCTCAAAAACATGTCGGATTTTATATGTCAGAAAAGTAAATATAAATATTGACAGATATTGAAGCCTGGTGTCTAGACGTTTCTCATTTCTCTCATATTTAAAAATCACAGAATGGAAAACGAAATATTGAAAACTAATAATTAATAATTAATAATTAATAATTAATAATTAATAAACTTTAATAAGTTATCATTTCAAGAAGAAGGATTTACAAAAAGGATATAAAATTACTTTACTAATTATAAATGGCTTACCTTGGCTTTAACCACACTTTTGGAAATTCTCTAGTAGTTGGAGTAGATTGTCCAGAAATCTATAGCATCAATGGGAGTGGTAAACCATCGACTCCAGTTGATCATTAAGCGGATTGGTGGTGCACGAATTTATCTCATATCATCATTACGATGAGAATGGTCTACAAACCAATGGGCAACGACCTTACTTGTGTATTGCCAATAAACCCTAGAATCTGCTTGATGAAATATTAAAATATTATAACACTACACGAGCACTAAATACTCTCAAGCAGAGAAATTATCTAAAAAGTTAGTTTTCTAATCCTCCACAGAAACTTTTTATTAAAAAGGCTAATTCAGTTATTACAGGTAATTTGTTTTACAAAATCGATTTAATTGAAGAGATCCAAACATAACGGATTAAATTTATCTTTATAAATATAAGGACCTATGATAGTTTTATAATATCCAAATTCTCCAATACTAAGGAGGAAGGTAACCCGGTAGAAAAAAAATTGATCGAAGAAAACTAGAGGATGGAGTGGTTGAGTAGCGATAAAACGACACAGTATTCCTCTTGAGGAGGATTGGCTAGGTCCCGATAAGAGTCAATTCAAAAGAATGGGTGTGCATTACGTTTTCATGTAGTGCAGGATTCGGTCGGGAGGCGTGATTCGATCGAAACGATCGAGAGACGAAGAGTACAACGTACATGCATGCAAGTTACTTCGTATACAGTTTTCAATGAACTCGTTTTCTTGCCTCTGCTTCGCAATACCTATCGAAACAAATATTCGAATTCACGTGCGCACACTGAGGAGGCCACTCACGCCACAGAAAATGGAGTCCTTGATATCGTTTCGGCAAACAAAACAAAAAGGTACTTATTCCATTGCAAACCAATACGTCTATATATGTCTCACATTAAATCGGCCAATCTGCTAAAGTGCAACTAATAAAAGACGAGTTGCCAGCAATTTCTCGATAGGATAAAGAATGCACGATATAACCATTGAGCAAGTAAAACAGCCATAGAAACGAATGTAATTTATTTAGAAGCGCGGCCCCCTTTTCTGGCAGTAGCGAAAAATATTTAATAGAATGAAGAAGATTTCCGATATCTTGTCCGAAACGTTAGGTTTTAGGACTATCGTTAACATTTATTTTATCACCTGATTTTTTTTTTCCTTTTGGGGAAAAATAATTTTGTACCTTTTTGGAATGGTTTAAACGAAAATCTAATTATACATAAGAAAGAGAAGAGGAATTCAAACTTGAAGATATCTTGGTAAGCGAGTTATTCAACATTTCTTGACGAGACTCTTAGCCTTTGGCAAAGAAAGTCGATCGGATATCGGAAGTCCACAAAGTATTGCAATCGGATCCGATTAATTGCGTCCTTTTGATTTACACGTACCCTCGAGAAACAGTCGTATAAAGTTATATCTGAATGCCTGGTAGCTAAAAAGATAGTTTCGAAAAGGAGATAGCCAACTTTTTACCTAGAGATTCACCCTATCTCAAGGAAATAAAAAAAAAAGGAGAGGGTCGAGAACCGATTTTCTTTTTATATTCAATATCGCAAAAACATGATGTTACATTTCTAAACTCGCAATAAGCTCCCTAACACGAAGGTCGCATATTGGAAAACTGAGTCAACCCTCAAGGCTCCTGTTCAAACACCACGAATAGCTTAATATGAATCCAAAACTCAACGCACTAGTGACTTTAAATAACTTCTGAAATTAACATTTTCCAGTGAAATTATTTATGGAGACGGAATGTTGGTACAATAAAGTAACGAAGCCTATATAATAGAATCTGTGAATGCAGCTGAAAAGATTCTTCCAATATAGGATCATCCTCTACAAGCTGAAGAGTATCCTTTTACCGTGGCTGGAAATCTTTTACGATGCTCTCTAGAATTTTTCCCCAAGAATTTTCGAGAATTTATTTATATAGTAGCGAGTTTAATGGTAAATTTGATGCAGATATTTAGGCGAGTCCTCGAGACTCACATATATATTATAAAGTATATTAAATATATATTTCACGACACAATCATATTTCCTAAAGTGCTTTTGAGTAAAATGTAACATTATTATATCGGCAAATAATTCATCTCCATTTTGTTACATCTAAAATAAACCAATTACAATGGCTTCTCTATAAGCGGATATTAAGATACGTAGATATATCTTCCAAGGGATATCATGCCTTCCAACCGTTTCACATGCCTGAGAAACTACACGCAAGATACCCCCCCGAAAACTGGAATGGGAAAGGCTCAAACGGAGGTGGTAGATTGAACCCCGTTAATACACGGTTGGCTTAAATATTAGGAATGTAACGGGTGCCCGTAATCCCTGCTTCAGCTAACCCAAGTTGCAAAGTGGCTCGTAATCGCTTCCACCGCAAGGCTTCTTTCCGGACAGTGGCTTAACCCGCAGGTGGAAATTTACAACAAGCGTAAAACAACGGCAATACTGCTCCTCGTATTTTCTGGTTTCCAAAAATTGTTCAGTATCGATATAGTCAAAATAGAATCGAGATACTTGGTATAAAAATCTAACAGATATTGAAGTTTGTTTATGTGTTAATTAAACAATTTTTTAATATATTCCATTATTTGTTTGAATGTCTTGAAGGGCAGAATGATAATTTGACCAATATCTCTCACTCTCTCTTTTTCTCGCTTCACCCCTTTTTCCGAATAACTCTGTGACAAAAAGTGGAGGGGATGAGGATGGATTAAGAAATTAAACGGACAGACAAAAGGGACAGTGTTCATTCAAAAGTTGAGCTGCTGACATGAGGGAAAATTTCTGATGTATTTTGATCGTGGAGTGCTAACAGAAGGAGAATAATAATTTGGTATGTTAATTTCTGCTGCTTGTAATTATGATTGCTCTTAAGAGCTGGACTTCCCCCCTGCTGCTGATAAAACCTCTTCCTTTTTTTCTTGAAGTAGGCAACACTGAATCTGTTCAAATAACGCAACGAGGTAATACGACTCTGCTGAATTATCAATTTTACGTTTCATTTAAGAAATCTTTGTTGTGCCGTTTTTACCTCAGCTATATTTCATTTAAGAAGTCTTTGATTTTCTGATCATTTTTAATTGTGTTCTTACGGGTGTCTTAAGTGCTTCCTGTAAATTCACAATAGAAATCTCTCTTGAAGAGCGTATTGACGAAAATCAACCCCTCAGGTGTTAGAGAAACCAAATGCAGATTCACAGTATATAGGCAAGTCATGATTAATGGTCCTAAACCATAGCACTTGTCGCTTACTGTGATCTGACTTTAACGATCGATATATTGCTCTTCATTCTCGAAACGCCTGATGTTTACTAACTACTGCAGAGTTACTAGATCGCCTTATTTTTATCGCCTTTTTTTCTGCATTAGCGTTGGTTTATGATTTTTTAAAGCATTAATTTTTTATGTTTATGTCCACCATATTTGATTTTTGAAATTAAAATCACTTTCATAATCAGCGACGCCAAGAAGTAAATTAATCCGGAAATTCATCACCCATGAATTTAACGGTTTGTTTTGAAAATGTGGATCAATACCACTAGGGTTCAATGTTCCTTCCTTAAAGTCAGAGCGTTTAGAAAAGATTTTAGTTGGACGAAATCCCTCTGGACAAAAATTTACAATTTTTACCAAATAAATATTTAACAGATTGTGGATTACAATTTTTCCCAGCTTAATTAATATGCAAATAGTTTATATTCCACTGACGCTGAGAAAAACAATGTTGTTACATTCTCTTGAAATAAAACTAAACTCAAGACTGTTAAGAACTTTTTTATCTGATCAAAAACCACATGGAAAAGATAATCCTTAATAAATTCACTCACTATCTACCTTGATGACCGTTATCCATTATGCAAAAGGTCTAATCACTAGCGTCAGAAAAACCCGCAACACGGAGTTTTACTGCTTCGTTATACTATCGTAAGAAAATATTGTACACTAAGCATAATACACTTTTACTTCTAATCAATTATAATTACTTATCAGATTTTTTATTTTGCAAAAGAAAAATTTTTTTCCTGAACTAATTAATAAATTCAAGGGTTCCGAAGAAACCTTAATAAGACAATTATGTGAAATTAAAGTTATCAGTTGTTTTTAAGAACCAATGTCAAGAACAACTTTTTTGCACTGGTAATATGTTAAGGGAAAAGTGTATACACGAAGTTTTAAGCCAGACATCTTAAAATGAATTAAGGATAAAAATTACAAATCTCCACCATATATCCCCACAGTAAATGGTCTGTCTTTGACTGAAACGTATCTACAGACCTCATTCCATCCCCCATCCCAATCCAGCCACTCGAGACGAGTAGACCCATAATTTAGACAGCTCGCTCGGTGTAAGTATCGCGCTGTCACTTTTAACCACTGAAGACGTTACAAACTGTCGAGTGCTCCAGTTTATATCTTAGTTCCTGAAATGTGGCCATTTTCCCCTGACCCGAATTCAAGATCTTATTTTCTTTCTTTTTAATCTTAATTTTTATTGGAATCTTGAAGATTGGGAGATTAATTCAAAATTGTAATTTTGTACTGATGACAATTCTGAATATTGCTATAAATTTTGGTGACCCAAACCTGATTTATTTACAGAGCGGAAGGTTCTGATCTTAAGGGACATTTATAAGAAAGGGGAACTGTTAAATCGAACTGTCAAATTATTAAATTTTTATTTAAATCCTTTACAATTAGAATCAGAGAGAAAGAGTAGATCCAGATGTCTTCAGGGACACTGAAATAAATTTATAACTTTGTGGAATCAATCGAGAATTTAAATGGGGACAAAATTTAAAGTAGTGATGACCCTTCTAAAGTTATTGTTAAAGTTCTGGACTCAGCAAGCGATGCCCCCTTCAGTGTGAGGTAAAGGAAATGACGTTGTCTAGCGGAAACAGAGAATGCAGTAGATTTCCCTCAAATTATTTTCGGGACAGTCAAAAGTTTTTAATTGAATCCTTTACAATTAGAATCAGAGAGAAAGAGTAGATCCAGATGTCTTCAGGGACACTGAAATAAATTTAGAACTTTGTGGAATCAATCGACAATTTAAATGGGGACAAAATTTAAAGTAGTGATGTCCCTTTCCAAATTATTATTAGAGTCGTAGACTCAGCAAGGTATGACCCCTTCAGTGTAAGATCGAGGAAATGACGTTGTCTAGCGGAAACAGAGAATGCAGTAGATTTCCCTCAAATTGTTTTCGGTCCGGAATGTCGATGTATATTAATTTTAACATCCCTCAGCCTTGGGGTGACCAATTTATTTATTTGACGTTGAAGTCGAAATAATGCAGTCCTTAGAAAAATAGAAATGTGCCTCGTGGTAGAAATTATCTCCTTGAATGAATTTGACTAAGACGAGACTCGAAGAAGGCACTTGGTACTTGAAGAAGTTTTCTGAACTGGAGTCGAAGAACAAACTCGAGGACCGTACACAACTTGTTAACTTGGTGGCGGTTTGTGGACTGACACGAAGAACACAGGTAGTTGATTCGGTGGTGATTTCTGGACTGTCATCTTTTAGAAAGTTCCTTCAAATGGAACAAAATGTTAATGCCACCTACTTTAATTACTTCTAGGTCAGTTTTTTCTATTGATTTAATTTTGCCGCATGTTACATCTAATTTAATTCTGATAACTTTTGAGGGTTATTTTAGAAGTTATCTATTTCCCTTAAGTTGCAAAAAAATTATCAAAATTCCAAGAGAAATTTTTTTGAAAGCACCAAATAATTTAAATTAATAGTAAGTCTGGCGTAAAACAAATCTTCTGGATTATATATTGAAATCGACATTACAGCGGGGGATTTAATTTAGAAATTAATGTGATATTTCCCCTTCGACGTATGAAAATGAATGAGAACTTACTTCACAATCGTCCCTTGTAGGTTACTTTGTAGAGATTTTCAATAGGATTCTACAACTCCTCTGCTCAATGACAATCTGGAATTCAAACGACGTCCTTTTCCGTTGAACTAGGGTTATAATAAAGTTGGCGCGTGCAAGCAAAATCGACGACCACCTAAAGTAATTTCGTATCAATTGGAGTAAGAACGGGCTTTCGAAAACCGAGATTCCTCGAATGCAGAGCTAACTTCGATAAGGGCAATGAGTAATAGGCTGCTTATTTTCCCTGCGCTCGCCAATCCCTGGATTTCCCGCCAGTGGAAGGAGAATGGAGACCACCCGTGTAGACGGCGAGAGTACCGACAGATAATGCTATTAATTTACTTTCAAGAATCGTAAAATTACGATAAAACTTTAAATTGGATATTTTATCTGGAAAATCTTCTTTTCTCTTTGTTTGACAAGAACATCAACCACAATTCTTCTTTTTTTCTTCATTTGTACACACAGAAAAGTTTCAAACGTGCGCGCACCTTTCAGCTAGGCGTAGACTTCTAAAGTGGACAAAACCTCTAATCCTCTTAGAATCCTCTCAACCGTCCTATAAAGAGAAGACTTTCACCATCACACTCAACTTTTCAAAATGAAATGTTTCCCCAAAGGTAGAAGCCGAAATGAATTTGTTTATTTACCAAAACTAAATAAATCACTTACCTTAATTAAATTGAAGTTTCAACCTTTAATTAGATTTTTGTTTACTATCCATGTTTATCCAATTAATGAATTTTAAATGATTTGTTTTATCTTCGAAATTACAAGCTGCAAAAGAATTATTTTCAGTAATGACGTTATTTGAATCAATTAAATTGTGTCAAGTTTGAAAATGATAAACTGGATCAGAATGATGGGAATAATCAAAGGCTACAGAAGTAATTCTACATTTTGCAGTTAAACTTTTTAAAAGGACATAAATAACAATGTTGAAGAAATCGCATCTTATAAAATGGTTACTTTATAACTCAATTTAAAACCCTTCCAGATCTCATCATACAGTTCAACAAACAACTTTTGTAGCATACTCGCATAAACTTTTATCCATGACACTTTGAATTTCGAAAAAGTTTCAACGAGGTAGGTTATTTATAGAAAAGTTAGGTTTTGGAGGCACAAGAGGAAAGTCGAGCCGAAATAGAAAATTGTGAAATGTGCAAGTACGAGAAAACGGTAAGTTGGGAGAGTAGAAGGAGGTGGCTAGGGAGTAGCAGTCGATGTAAAGAAAGCCGGGAATGACTGTCGATCGACCTGAGTCTACCTCCAACTTGCATTCACGCGTCTTTATATTCCTTATGTGATACTTACACAAAATGAAAAGTTCCCCCTGTATATGGTTTCCAAAAAAAAAATAATGCTCTTCACAATAGCAAAAATATGCTTTTCCAAAGAGTTGTAAAAAAATGGCAATAGATGCAATTTATCTCAAAGTGAGTAAATAAATATTTGCAAATATTTTTTTTTTAGAGAAAACCTCTTTTCATCAACAGGGAATCTAAATAAATTATGTATGGAAGAAGGTAGAGAACATTTGGTATGCGGGGATGATGCGATTGACTGAAAAGTATTCTTAGACACGAAAGCATACAGTGGATAGAATGGTACCTCAGGAGAGAAGCATCCTGGCATCGATAATTTTAATTTCCCCGGAGTTGCTACAAAATAACAAGAGGGCTTGCAACACGACACTTTATTCAATGGAATCAGCACATCTCTTAGAGACACCTCAAACTCCTTTTCACTCCAATAAGTCTAAAGTAATTATTATTCATGACGTCAGTTCCCATTGACATCGACCATACGATGTACATTATCTTTAAACTAAATTTTTTCTCATCCGTCTTGGAATTCGTTAATCTAAATAAGAAAATTTATTTTCTTTTCGAAAATATTTGAAATAACGGATGGAATTGTTGTTCTCTATTTGGAGGTCCACTTAGGAAAAATTATCCAGGAAGTTCCCTTAGCAGGGATTCTGTAATTCTTACAGTCGATTCTAACAGTCGATTCTGTAACTTTTCCACATCCCACTCTCACTTTCCACTCTCAGTTCCCACCTTCCGTCTCCCACTAACACTTCCAACCTATTACTCCCACTACCCACTTTCACTTCCAACCTTCCACTCACACTTACCACCTTCAACTCTCACTTCCCTCTTTCCTATTGACACTTTCCGCTCTTAATTCCCACCTTCCACTCTCAGTGGCTACTTTACACTCTCACTTCCCTCCTTACACTTTCCATTCCCACTTCCCACATTTACTTCCCTCCTTCGTATTCCCACTTTCCGCTCTCAGTTCCAACCTTCCACTTTCAGTTCCTACTTTATACTCCCACTTTCCTCCTTACACTTTCCATTTACACTTCCTACTCCCAGTTCCCACCTTCCACTTCACACTCCGACTTTCCGTCTTCCACTTCATTTCATCATATTCTCAATTTACGCTCTCACTTTCCACCTTCCACACACCGTTCCTACTTAACACTCCCACTTCCTTCCTTACACTTCCCACTCTCAGTTTCCACCTTCCACATCTCACTCTCTGTTTCCACCTTCCACTTCCCACTCTCAGTTTCTACTTTACACTCTCACTTCCCTCCTTAAACTTTCCATTTCCACTTCCCACATTCACTGCCCACTCTCAGATCCCACGTTCCACTTCTCAATCTTACATATTCCCACTTTTCACCTGCCCTCCTTGATATTCTCACTTTTCACTTTCACTTCACACCTTCCACTCTCAGTTCCTACTTTACACTCCCACTTCCTTACACTTCCCACTCTCTCTTCCTACCTCCCCATTCCCTCCTTCAGATTCCCACTTTACGCTGTCATTTCCTTCTTTACACTCCCATTTACCTCCTTACACTTTTCACTCCCACATCCTACATTCACTTCACACTTTCCATTCTTACTTCCCACTCCCACTTTCACTTCACACTTTCCATTCTTACTTCCCACTTTCACTTCACACTTCTCCTCCTAATTGTGGGGAAGTGATAAGTGGGAAAGGGAAGTGAGACTGGAAAGGAGAAATAGAAAGTGGAAGGTGGGAGGTGAAATTAGTTAGTGAAAGTGAGAAGTTAGACTGGAAAATAGAAGGTGGGCAGAAGTGGGAAGTGAATGTATAAGTGGAAAGTGGAAGTGAGAGTGGGAACTAAGAGTTGAAAGTGAAAGGTGTGATGTGAGAGTGGAAAGTGGGAGTATGAAGGAGGGAAGTGAGTGTGAAAAGTGGGAATATCAAAGAGGGAAGGTGGAAAGTGGGAGTGGGCAGTGAATGTGGGAAGTGGAAAATGGAAAGTTTAAGGAGAGAAGCAGGAGTGTAAAATAGAAACTAAGAGTGGAAGTAGGAGTGTTAAGTAGAAACTAAGAGTGGAAGTAGGAAGTGAGAGTTGAAAGTGAAAGGTGGGATGTGAGAGTGGAAAGTGGGAGTATAAAGGAGGGAAGTCAGTGTGGAAAGTGGGAATATCAATTTGGGAAGGTGGAAAGTGGGAGTGGGCAGTGAATGTGGGAAGTGGAAAATGGAAAGTTTAAGGAGAGAAGTAGGAATGTAAAATAGAAACTAAGAGTGAAAGTAGGAGTGTAAAGTAAAAACTAAGAGTGGAAGTGGGAAGTGAGAGTTGAAAGTGGAAGGTGGGATGTGTCAAACAAGACAAGGATTTCAGAAATTCCTAATTATTAAAATAATCATCCGGATTGATTTCCGATGGACTTTGTCGACTTGAAGTTTTTAATTTTATTAACGTCCGCCTAAATTGTTCTCATAATCCAGTTGTAAAATATAAGTTGCGTTGCGACTAGCGGACAGGCTTAGTCGATTTTTAGAGAGTTGAAGTTTCTTCGCAGACCGGATCAAGACTGAACACTGTTTCATAGACGCGAGACGCCTCTACGGGAACTATGGATGTTAGGTGGGAAATTTTTGCGAACTTAGAATTTTTGGGGTACCCGTAGGGTCTCTAACTCTGGGCCTATTGCTACGTCAGTTTTGCTGAGTTTGAAAAATTTCTAGTAAAATCCTCGAAGACCCCTAAGAAGTTCCCAAGAATATACCTTCCAGAAAGCATTTCACAATTAATTTTAAATCAGAAGCAACAATAATTATTAACTTGGAAATTTGAAATTCCCTTTATTTTTCAATATACATTAAGCAATTAATTCGTAACAGGGTGTCACAATTAGAAAGTCTTACAGTAAAGAAAGTGGAAAAAGTAAAGGAAAGAGTACTCAAAAGAAAGAAGAACGAGTGAAAGGAAAAAAAAGATTAAAAAGAACGAGTTGAAAAAATCCTCAGTATTATTCTGGGTTTTTTCCCTCTGTCCGAGAGCTCCATCTCCGATGCGAAGAGGTAGCAGCTATCTAGTAGGCTAAGAAGATAGGGGATGGGGTTGGTGGGAATGAAGAATAATCAAAAGGGGAAGATTTCAAAGAAAGGGGATGGGGCGTCTATGGCGGTGGACCAAGAACGAGCTGCGAATGGTCTCCAGAGTGAGGAGTGAAAACTGGAAGGAAGAGGAGAGAGAGACCGGAATGGAAAAAAAGAATCGACACATGAGTCGCAGAGAAACTTTAATGACATTTCTTATTTCCAGCAACCTCCACGCTTGCCGACCTACCAGCCCGACACCTCGACTTATCCCTCTTTCTTCCTCTCTCACTCTCTCCCTCTCTTTTACCTCAGTCAAGCCAATCTCCACTGAATCGTCCTGAAACTTATTTTCGTTCAAACTTTTCTTCCCTAATTAATGTAATCTCTCAAGTTTTACATAAGCAATTCAAACGCCACTCTTTCTAAAGAAATAGAATTTGAAAAAAAGTTTCTTTTTTCTAAATTTCCATCTACCTGGGGAAAAAAAAGAGAAACAGGCCAATATTAATTAGCCTCCTTCTAGGCGATAAAGTCGAAGGATTTTCAATGGAATTGAATCCGAAAGAGATTGAAACGTTCAGAGTTCTTGGAGAAGTAAGCGATTAAAGGCAACCTGCGATGCGGTTTTAAGAGAGATAACAAACAAAAGAAAGTTGCGGAAAAGAATAAAAGGAATCGAGCAGATGAACTCGAAGAGCGTACGATACTAAAATTTTATATCCTATCAATCCCCGTTTCGCAGTCTCTCTCTCCCAACACTCCTTTTTCTAGATTTCTGTTTCAAGTATCGCATTCAGCAAACTCGAACCGAATCGATAATGTATAGCCGAAAAATTTTTTTTTCTCTTCCTCCATTGTAGAATCACTTTCTTAACGAAAGTCGGAAATACGATCACACAGTTCAAATTCTATTGGCGTCAGTGCGATGGCAGTTGTCGATTTTTCATCCGTTTGTCAGCAGCTGGGAAAACATTCACGGAAGGTCTTTTCAGATTTTCCAGCAGCAGCGTCTCTACACAGTGAAAGGTCAATATTTTCCTTTGAAGCGTTGTCTAACCTCAAGGCATCGCGACGAAACTCTAAGCGCTTTATCTCAATTCGTCTTTGAAAAAAAAAGAAAATGCGATTCCGAAAAGAAGGACGGAATTTCTAAATTGAAAGTCAAATTACAATTCTCAAGAGTCTCATCATTTTAGACTTCAATTTCTTTTACATTTAAGAATTTTCAGAATTTTCAAATATCTTTAGCTCCTTAAGTTGAATGAATCGACGTCAAGGAGGATTGATAACGGAGAAAAAGAGGAAGAGAGCCCTTGAATTACTGGCCATTAGATAACTAAGATGGTTGAAATTGCGAGGGAATTTCTTTTTTTTTCCTTTTTTGGTGGCGCTTCTTCAACTCTCACACCTATATCGGCGCTATCAACGACGTTGACACTGTCTCTCCCACTAGTGATTCTAATAGGTCCTGGGCGATTGAAGAGGGAAAATAGAAATTGATTAGCGGCAAAAGAGACAGAGAGAGAGAGAGAGAAAGAGGCATTCACTTGGAACAGAATTGCTGCCCTGAATTCCCCTCATCGCAGATTTTCCTCTTATTGATTTTGTGATTTATCTTCACACTTTTAATTATATCAAATTGCTCTTCATTAATTTTCAAACCTTTCAATTAAATTACGACAGATCCGTTAAATTAACATCAAGTCTAATGAAAATTTAGCTTTCGGAGTCTCTCTATCTATATACAGTTTCTACAGTTTTTCTTCTGATCAACTTAATAGTTGGGGTAACGTTCATAGTCAATATTAAATCAGGGGCCTAAACATTTTTATTTCGAAAAAGCAGGGAGTCAATTGTGGTGAGTAAACGTCATCAATGGTTAGGGACGAGCGCCGAATTTCAGTCAAAGCGAGAAATTTTGTAACTTTTCCGTCTCCACTTTACAGTCTCAGTTCCCACTTTCTACTAACTATTTTTTACGTCCTACTTTCCATTTTCCACTCTCACTTCCCACTTGCATTTTCCACTCACACTTCACACTTTCAGTAGGAAGTATCGTACTTACCATTTTCCACTCTCATTTGCCATTTTCCACTCTCAGTTTCCACTTTCCACTCACACTTTACACTCTCACTTACCACTTTCTACTAACCATTTTCCACCCTAACTTTCCATTTTCCACTCTCAGTTTCCACTTTCCCCTCACACTTTACACTCACTTACCACTTTCTACTAACCATTTTCCACCCTCACTTTCCATTTTCCACTCTCTCTTCCCACTTACCATTTTCCACTTCCTATTTACCAATTCCCACCATCAATTTCCATTTTCCACTCTCACATCCCACTTTCTATTTTCCACTTCCTACTTACCAATTTCCACCATCACTTTCCATTTCCCACTCTCACTTCCCACTTGCCATTTTCCACTCATACTTCACACTTTCAGTAGGAAGTATCCTACTTACCATTTTCCACCCTAACTTTCTATTTTTCACTCTCACTTGCCATTTTCCACTCTCAGTTTCCACTTTCCCCTCACACTTTACACTCTCACTTACCACTTTCTAGTAACCATTTTCCACCCTCACTTTCCATTTTCCACTCTCACTTCTCACTTGCCATTTTCCACTCACACTTCACACTTTCAGTAGGAAGTATCGTACTTACCATTTTCCACTCTCACTTCCAATTTTCCACTCTCAGTTTCCACTTTCCCCTCACACTTTACACTCTCACTTACCACTTTCTACTAACCATTTTCCACCCTCACTTTTCATTTTCCACTCTCTCTTTTCACTTACCATTTTCCACTCTCACTTCCCACTTGCCATTTTCAACTTCCTACTTACCAATTTCCACCCTAACTTTCCATTTTCCACTCTCAGTTTCCACTTTCCCCTCACACTTTACACTCTCACTTACCACTTTCTACTAACCATTTTCCACCCTTACTTTCCATTTTCCACTCTCTCTTCCCACTTACCATTTTCCACTTCCTATTTACCAATTTCCACCACCAATTTCCATTTTCCACTCTCACATCCCACTTTCTATTTTCCACTTCCTACTTACCAATTTCCACCATCACTTTCCATTTCCCACTCCGAAATAGCACTTTCTTTCTTCTTACCATTTTTCAGTATGATTTTCTTTTTTCCACTCTCACTTTCGACTTACCATTTTCCACTCTCACTTTACATTCTGATACTCTCAATTACCATTCTCATTTTACACTTCCATTTTCCACTTTCACTTCTTACTATAATTTACACACTCACTTTCCATTCTCACTTTAGTCTCATACTCTTACTTACCATTTTCCATTCTCACTTTCCACTTTCCATTTTCCACTTTGTTTTCCCTCTTTCCAGTCTGTGGAGTGTGAAAAAGAAAAGTGAAAATGGAAAATACAAAGTAAAAGTATAAGACTGTAAAGTGGGGGTGGGAAGCGAGAATGGAAATTATATTCGGAAGTGAAAGTAGGAAATGGAAATGGAAAATGGTAATTGGGAATGGAAAATGGAAAGTGGGAGTGAAAAATTGGAAGTGGAAAGTAAGAATGGAAAGTAAGAGTATGAGACCTAAGTGAGAATGGGATGCGAGAATGAAAATTATATTCGAAAGTGAAAGTGGGAAATGGTAGTGGAAAATGAGAATGGTAATTTGGAGTGAGAGTGGAAAATGGGAAGTAGAAAATGGAAGATGGAAAGTGAGAGTAAAAATAGGAAATCAGAGTAGAAAGTGAGAATGGAAAGTGATAGTGGAAGCATAGGACTCTAAAGTGGGAGTGGGAAGTGAGAGTGGAAATTGGTAAGTAGGAAGTGGAAAATGAGAATGGTAATTTGAAGTGGGAGTGGAAAATGGAGGATGGAAAGTGAGAATGGTAATTGGGAGTGGGAAATGGAAAGTCAAAAGTGAAAAGTCAGAATGGAAAATGGAAAGTGAGTGGAAAATGGAAAGTCAGAGTAGAAAGTGAGAATGGAAAGTGATAGTGGAAAATCGTTAGTCAGAGTGGAATGTGATAGTGGAAAATGGATAGTGGTAGTATAGAAATCTAAAGTGGGAAGTGAGAGTGGAAATTATAGTAGGAAGTGAAAGTGGGAAATTGAAGTGGAAAATGAGAATTGTAATTTGGAGTGGGAAATGGAAAGTCAGAGTGGAAAGAAAGAGTGGAAAATGGAAATTGAGAGTGGAAAATAGAACGTGGAAAGTGAGAATGGTAAATGGAAAATGAAAGTAGGAAGTGGGAACTGAGAGTGGAAAGTGGAACGTGGAAAGTGAGAATGGTAAATGGAAAATGAAAGTAGGAAGTGGGAACTGAGAGTGGAAAGTGGAAAAGTTACAGAATCGACCCCCAGGTGCTGAGTAAAATTTAGATCACCTTTAATGAAAAATTTTATAAAGCAAAACATTTTATAGAACTCTAAAAGAATACATTTGAGAAAAATGGTAAAGTTTGAAAATAGGAAAATTTGATACAAGAGGCAGATTTTATATACCAGGTTGATCTGTTTTGGTTGAATTTAGATTTATACGTCTCTGCATGAGAAATCTGTTTTTCGTTTTCCTCTACCCGTCCATTTTGCTCGTGAAAAGAGTTTTCCTCGAGCTTCAGCACGTTGTCACCGAAATGAAAGGAGAGACGAGTTACAAAAAAATCGGATTGTCCGGTTTGTTGGACTGGCAATGCTGACTCCGCACACTCAACCAGTGATACATCAGCGGCTTACCGTCCTCTCAAACGTAAAACTCTCTTTCTCTAACGTTTTATCCCCCTCTGACCCTCACGCTCTATCAACTTATTTGAGCATCCCTCCCCCACAACACAAGATTCTAGACAGAACCTTGGCTGAATTAATTTTTTTTTTGTTATACAAGAAAATAGAAAAATAAAAACCCGGAAACATTTTATTGCTGTCATCCAATTCAATGAAAAGATTTCTCTGATTTGATGATGACGCTTTTGCTCTTCTACAGAAGGAAATTCATGAAAATTAATATTCAAATGAATCTCAATAAATTCACGCCAATAAATACGAGGGAACTTCTTTAAATTCATATTTTTCGTCCCCTCATCCTCAATATTCTGAAACTATGAATATTGAAATATTCATTATTATCTTAAATGAATATTTTATTAACAAACTCGTCAACAAAAATTCATTTTGAACCTGATGTTTAATTGTCTTCTTATCAGAAATCAATTGCGATCTTATTGAATTATAAAAGAAAATATTCATAACAACGAACGTCTTTCATTTATATGCCAATACTGCGAAAAGGGAAGGTTGATGAACTGCCAGAGGATTTATAAAACAGAGAAGATATTGCAATCAAACTTTATTTTGCTTTACTTTTTATCAAACAAAAGGTATGAATATTTCCTTTTCATTCCATCGAATATTTTTACGCCAATATCAATATCTTTCAAAAAAGCATATTTTAAATATAAACATTTTAATCAAACAGACAAAATCAATCTAAAATTATTAATTTTCACATCTTTGATATTTGAAATCTTTTAATTCTCTTTATTTGATAAAAATTATAAAGTCCCTGTAAGTAAATTAAAAAATAATTTAATTTTTTGCATTGGGAATTTTTTCTTTACGAACAAAGGGTAAATATTTGCATTTGTCATCGATTTAAAAACTTTCCGGAGTATTGAAACATTGAAATTCCTCTATAAATTCCAAAAATTGTTGTTCAGGTGAAAAAATAACTTTAAAGCAAAAATTTGACACATTCTTTTTTGTCCTCTAAAAATAATTTTTGCATTTGCCATCGATTAAAAAAAAAGCACTGAAACTATGTTTTTGAATAAAAGAGAAAATAGTCGTCGTTTTCTTGTACAATTAAAAAATATTATCCTTCCTTTTAGAAATTTCTGAAAACTCTTTCCTCGACTTAAAATCATTGCAAAATTTATTTCTAAGATAAAAAAAATTTAACTTCTTGAGACAGTTATGAAAATTCAAAATAATTCGATAGACAGGCCAAATAGGAGAGTAAAAACTGTTTTCTTTTATTTTGAAAAAGAATCGAGAGACAGACAATATAATAGTGGCTCAAAATCTTTTATTCTATTACGTTCAGTCGCGTGTCAAATGTCAAATAAAGGATAAACAAAAAACGCAGAAAAAAGGGAAAAAAATGTATGTAGGAAAGGAGGAACTTGGAGATGGGGAGCTTAGGTGCAGACGTCGATGGCAAACGTTTTCTGGCACGTGCCAATTTTTATACGCGCCACTCGGTGACACATTTTCTTTTCCATGAAATTCTCTTCTACAAATTCTCCACCGTTTGGCGTTTGTCGAAAACAGGCTGAATCCATTTACGTCCAATTTGATAAAACTCTTCCTATAAAGTACCCCAAAAAAATATATATTTCGCATAGATTTTTTCTTATTCACATTAGATTAAAAAAAATATTTATTCACAATCCCATTAGTACCCTTCATTTTATATAAATATTTTACTCTCTTAATTTCACAACTGTAGTTTACTTTTTCTTTCAATGAACTACGACACGATCATTATCATTTTGTGTGTCCTGAACAAATTATCATAGACTGTAATTTATTTCGAATATTCTTTTTTGTCAAAAGGGATATTTTATTAAGTCAATTCCAAGTTACATAGTAATTGAGGAATTATTTATTCGGTATTTACTTTTTGTTATATAGAAATTTTCATAAAAAATTTGTCAAAAAAAAAAATTTTTGAAACATATTGTTGATCCTAGTCATTAATGACAGTAATGATCGTCAAGAATATCGACTATATTCAAGGGAGCTCGTGTACTTATTAAAATTTTCATGCATATTCATGTTGATGCAAGTTCAGAGTTCTCTCCTCGACCCTATTAAATATCTATTTTCAGCAAGCAAGACCCCTTTTTCTAGGACATATTCACCCTCGATTATAATTCTATCCAATTATTAAATGTATAATATACTTGGGGGCTCATCAAAAGTATTATAAAAGTTCATCAAAAATTATATAGGTACGTAATTTTCGTCGACCCTCGAAAAATGATTAATAATCAGACAAGAATCTGGGAATAAAAAGCATTACAGAAAAATAAACAAACACGTTCAGAATAAACCCCAAGTAGCAGGTTTCAAGTGAATCTGCAAAGAATTTTTAAAAACAGTCGTTCGCCATATTGGATCCGCCATTTTGAATTTTTGAAAACCGACATCAGTTTCGTCATTCGTCAATATCGACCTAAGAGACCAAAAGTAAAATTTGGAGATTTTTATATTGTGTTCTGGGGATTAGGATTTTCAAACAAAGATTTAAGACAGGTGCAATGATAATGAAGTGAAATTAAGGAATAGTAATTTCTATCGAATAGCAATTAAGATCGAAATAATCTTGAATTTGTCGAGAAATAAAAACAAATCATAATCCTTAGAACTCAATATAAATTACCTAACTGGGAACTCATATTCTGAAGCAAAAAATGGAGGATTGTCTAAATTCGAAAGCTGACCGCTATTATGACACGGTATTATCAGGGTCACATTACATTTCTGGGGTGTTTTTATCCCTTTTATGAAACTTTATTACCTACTTCTGTTTTCCTGCCTGCATGTCCCTTTTATGACGTATTATCACAAAACATATTACCCACACGTTTTATCTCATCTATGCTTATAGATTAATATCCTGTAATGATGCTAACAAAAAGTATTTAGATTTCTGAGCTTCTTTAGTTTAAAAAATTTAAGAACAAGTATTTCTACTTTTTATATTGTTATGTCTCAAAAGGGGCCTAAACATATCCCAACTGATATATATTTAAATTGTCCGGCATCGCAAATCTAACTTATTCCCAGAGTTGAAAACTCTGATAAGGTTTTAAGAAAGACGAACTGTTAAATTGAATTTAAATTATTAACGTTATTATTCGGATTTATTTGGATTAATTTCGGGTCATGAAAACCTGACCACAAACCACACTGTTTCGGATCAGTCCGAAATCTGTCCGGGTTTTAACCTGGGATTGAAACAATAGTTATTTTCGTATTAAGGGCGCAAAATAGGTGATTTTGGCGAAGGCAAGATTAGGGAAACCGAGGGGACCTGAAGCACCGAGGCGAAGCCGAGGATGCGTAGGGTCGCCGAGGTTGTCCCATAATCTCGCCTGAGACACTATCACCTTTTGCGCCCGTGCTGCGAACAACATTTTTTGTCCTGCTGCATGGAAAGTGTGTTATTAAGTGCACACACATTTGGATGAATTGTTTGTTTGTTCCATATGGCTAAAAATGACTTGTGATGTCATTTTCTAAAAGTTAAGGTCACTGGATGCACAAATGAGCAAAGAAATATTTTGCGCCCGCATCTATATAACGGCAGCGGGCGGGAATGTATTTTGCGCCCGCTCTTATGACGTCAGCGGGCGGGAATGTACTTTGCGCCCGCTCCTATGACGTCAGCGGGCGCGAATGTATTTTGCGCCCGCTCACCTTACCTCTGGGCGGGAATCACTTACTTTGCGCCCCTTTCATGTGCACGAAATAACACATTTTCCGTGCAGGCAGGACAAAAATAGTTATTTTCGTATTAAGGGCGCAAAATAGGTGATTTTGACGAAGGCGAGATTAGGGAAACCGAGGGGACCTGAAGCACCGAGGCGAAGCCGAGGATGCGTAGGGTCGCCGAGGTTGTCCCATAATCTCGCCTGAGACACTATCACCTTTTGCGCCCGTGCTGCGAACAACATTTTTTGTCCTGCTGCATGGAAAGTGTGTTATTAAGTGCACACACATTTGGATGAATTGTTTGTTTGTTCCATATGGCTAAAAATGACTTGTGATGTCATTTTCTAAAAGTTAAGGTCACTGGATGCACAAATGAGCAAAGAAATATTTTGCGCCCGCATCTATATAACGGCAGCGGGCGGGAATGTATTTTGCGCCCGCTCTTATGACGTCAGCGGGCGGGAATGTACTTTGCGCCCGCTCCTATGACGTCAGCGGGCGCGAATGTATTTTGCGCCCGCTCACCTTACCTCTGGGCGGGAATCACTTACTTTGCGCCCCTTTCATGTGCACGAAATAACACATTTTCCGTGCAGGCAGGACAAAAAATTATTTGTGGAATCAAAGAGAATTTAAATGGGGACCATTTTTAAAGTGTTAGTAATTTACTTTTTAAAATTATTCTTGGAGTCCTAGACTCAGCAAGGGATGCCCCCTTCAGTGTGAGGTCGAGGAAATGACGTTGTCTAGCGGAAACAGAGAATGCAGTAGATTTCCCTTAAATTGTTTTTGGGCCAGCCGAAGGTCTGGAGTCCAGGTGTCGATGTAAATTAGATTGAAAACCCCTCAGCCTTGGAGTGACCGAATTATTTATTTGACGTTGATGTCGACGTAATGCAGTCCTTAGAAGAATAAAAATGTGCCTCGTGGTAGAAATTATCTCCTTGAACGAATTTGACTAAGACGAGACTCGAAGAAGGCACTTGGTACTTGAAGAAGTTTTCTGAACTGGAGTCGAAGAAGAAACTTGATGACAGTACAACTAGTTAACTTGGTGGCGGTTGCTGGACTGACACAAAGAACACAAGTATCTGATTAGACGATGATTTCTGGACTAGTTAACTTGAAAACGTTTCCTAGACTGACGTTGACACTACAATTTCCAATTATTAATAATAATATTATAATATTTTTAGAAAAAATTGAGTAACGAATTATATTTAGGAAATTTTGCCCCCGAAGCAAACAAAAAAAAGTAAACTCCTCACTGGAAGTTCAATAAACACAATTATGATTTCTTCAGATAGCATTCTCTCATTAAATATCATTTTATTTCTTGAATATCACTTTAGAGTTTCCTTCATTAAATTGAGATTATAAATTCGTTATATCGATGTCTGTATATAAGAGAATCGTTAACGAGGACTTGTCCTCCATTGCGAGTTTTAACAAATCTAATTTTGCGGTCTTCATTCTGAAAACCATTGCCCGAAGCCTCTTTCCCTCTCTTTTTTTTGTGTGGTTACCGATATATTTCAAAGCATTGATAAAGACGATGGTATTCAGCCCCTTGAGGATCGGTGTGCCGGTATACAAAGACGCTTTCCCAAGTATAAAATGTTGGGGGGATGAGAAGAGACGGCCTCGAGAAGATTCTAATGATGGTGGCGCACCCGGCGGCAAATATCTTCTTCGATAAGTAGGGAAGCCAGCTACATGCCTTATTCCTTACACCCAATCGCAATTCCCTTCGCTGCATCCGAACCCATTGGAAACTTATCTTTTTTTTTTGCCCTATGTATTAGAGTCGCACGAATTGAAGTCTTATGTAAAGAACGAGACATTTTCCGTAAAGCATTATTATTTCAGTTGGTTATTTCTTTCCACGTGGCACACCTCTCGTCCATGAGACATCTCTATTCCTCCTTTTCTTCTTTTTCAATCCTTTTTGAAGAAAAAACAGCCAAGCAATTCACTTTGTTATCTCTTGCAGCTGTCATTCTTAAATAATGTGAAATCGTAGTTGGAGTGGTGCGTTTTCCACACTGACGCTCTTCTCTTGCAATCCTTTCGGTCCACAATCCTCTACCCGGACTTTTGAGCTGGATGCTAGAAACCATCCTGAGGGAATTGTCCTTCCATTGTTTGTGAAGTGACTTTACTCGGTACTGAAACTCGTTCGACAATGGCGGGTTCTTAACCC
This sequence comes from Leptopilina syphax, assembly GCA_032872505.1. Taxonomy (NCBI): domain Eukaryota; kingdom Metazoa; phylum Arthropoda; class Insecta; order Hymenoptera; family Figitidae; genus Leptopilina; species Leptopilina syphax. Next base: position 3,135,365 of record CM065474.1, on the reverse strand, counting down.
GAGAAAGATTTCAAGGGGAATTCAAATGGAGTGGTTGGGAGAGATTTCAATCTACATAGTTCGGACACTCGCTTGTTTCATTTCAATTCGAAGGATTCAGTCAAATACTTAAGAGAATCTCAAGCTTTGGTTTTTTGTATATTGGGGTTTTTATTGCTAATTTAATAAATATCTTAAGCTTTATAAATATTTAAAAAAAATTGTTTTTTTATTAAAAATCGCGGAGATATAAGCATTGGCGTGGATCAGTTTTTCCGGAGCACTCCTTGATGGTGTACATGATTGGCATTTCAATTTTTGTCTGAAACAAGTAAACAAATATTTTTCTTAAAAAGTGATAAATTTTGAACAGTGTGACGAAGCCGTTTTGAAACAAAACATTTTTACGCAAATGGAAGTCTCATTAGATGATATTTATTTCAATTAATGGACTGCGATAAAGCCAAAGACAGTATAATGGTTTTAAAAGAGGAAAACGTGGGTTTCCAATCGATTCCGGTAGGGGGGTTAAGTACTTAATGTTTAGTATTCAGGTGCTATTTGATTCCTTGGGTTGGTAGGGCTACGTGGTCTGCATTGTTTTCGAGACCAACGACTTACTCGAGCCGCGTTCTCGAAACGCGGTGCGGGGGAGACAACATAGATGGTAGTGTAGGGTTTGGGGTTGCAGAGCGAGAATTCTCCACGGTCGGAGGAATATTATCGTATGGCGTGCGGCTGGCACCTCCTTGCGAAGACCCCTTTCCCGACATACATTATACTAATTCCAGGTCATGTAACACCCACTTTGCTAAGACATTAGTATAAACCTAGCTCGCTCGCCGCGGATACTAAATCTTGCACGTACCTATGTGAAACCTTGCCTTACCGCACCTCGATCTTCGCGGTCTGACTAGTCTAACCATGGGCAATATGTAATCCTCCAATCGGTGCGCTGTTGTGGTCTAATCTAATCTTTTGGTACTACTTGATTCAAATATGATTCATAACGATATTTTGACTTTTCAGTTTGCGAACTTTTTACAGACTTTAAATCGACCCCCACGGTATCTAAACTTGCAGCAACATTGACAACATCGGGTGGGAAAATCGTTATTTTCTTTTGCAACATCCGGTCATCGACCTGTGCTTTTTGCATAGTTTGCATTTTGACAGTGGTTTGATTCTAGTTCATTAAACTTAAACACACCACTCTTTCAGTTTCTTTATAAGTGTTGTGAACAATGAGATTAGCTTTGAGACAATATTTTTATTGATTTAAGAAATTTTTTAAAAATCTATTTAAAGTAATGGAATAAGATAGAAATATATTAATTAATGTCATCTCATAAAATTATTATTAAAGCAATAATCCATTATGCATTATCTTTAATTATTCATTTCATTCGAAGAAATTATTGATTATAGGTTTAATGATTAAAAGATATAATTGTTATGACAATAGAACATCTAGAATAATAAATATCGTTAATTAAAGACCCTTCCAATAACTCAAACTATTTAATTAAAAATTATATGAAATCTATTTTTTAATTTGTTTTATGCAAAAATAAATAAGTCAAAAATTTTTAAGGCTATTTTAGAGGAAACACTTTCTCGACTATATAGTTAAGTAGATTGTTCCATGAGACAATAGATCTAAGGGACCATCCCTGAATAAACAGATCATCAATCATTAGGAGATAAGCCGACAATTTCACGGACCTGCAGACAGAAGACATACTCTAGAAATCATTATTAGGTAAGTGCTTAGAACTATACAAACATAATCTTTTGGATATTGATTAACTTTTAGTTTTGTTATATATTTTGTTATCATACAACGTTTTGTTGTATGGTTCTGACTGAACACAAAAAACTAATTTTAAAACCAAAATATTCTTCTATAGGTCAAAAGAGAACCCCTTTGTCATTAAAGACTCAAAGATATTATTAGCTTATTTATTCTTTAAGACATAATTTTAATACTAAGAACATGATAATGGTATTAGATAAATTTTTAAAAATTTTGTATAAAAACTATTCTGATGGAGAGTGAAGGAAACTTGTTTGAAACCTCTTAAAGGAAACTTGCTCAAGGGATTTCAAGATGTAGTAATTAGCTACTATTTTTAATTGAATTCCTGAACCCTTGGGGGCTGACGAGAGGCGTTAAGCAGACTTTTTCTCTACTCAAGATTCCAATGTGAATTTCTCAAAAAAACCTTTACTATCCTGAGGCTTTGTTTTTTAGTTCAAGTTTTATTTTCTCTTATACTACACGCAGTCTTGAAAGGTCTAATCTGAAGATTCTACTAGTTTGCTGCTAACATCTTCCATTATCAACTAATTAACGAAAAATTTAATGACCACTTGTAAAATTCAATACATCTTGGCTCGAATTGTGAATTGTTTTTTTATCCTCAGATATAAAATAGGAAATAGAAAGTAACAATTCGGAAAGTTCTTTAATTTTGAATTCAAGTTCAGATTGTCAGTAAGAGGACACCTCTGTTGTGAAGTATAAGGGACATCTAGTTTGATCAAATCTAAGTTAAACTTATTTGAAAGCTTAGGTATCTGTGTCATTACACGAAAAAGAAATTAGCTTTTTATCCGTCAGTCGATAAGTAGACAGACTTACCATATTGTTAAAATCTGGAAAATCAATTTATTGATTTACGTCTCAGTGTTAGCGAAAATTCCATCTAGATGACAGTAAATTCACTTGATTTATAATAGACTAGGATCCTTTAGATTATGTAACCAAAGTAGTATTTTACGATCGTCCAGCTCCCGCAACACTTCTTTCGAAGCAATTTTCTTAAATGTTAATTACAATTTCTTACTATTTATTATTACAATTCTGTTATTTTTCAATTACAATTTTCTACTATTTATTAGGGGCCCTTATTAGAATCTTATTATTTGTTAATTAATTATTTATTACAATTTTGTTAATAGCAATTAAGTTACAATTTGTTATTATACGATCGAATTATTAGTTCGAGCAATTATAATCAACAACATGTAAATAATAATGATTTTGTTATTATTAATTTTATTATCGTTATTTTAATGACAAAACTTTTTTTACTTCTGATCACTTATGATATTCTATATATATATTTTTTATTGTTTTGTCACTTTTCACTTTTTATCATCCCATATGATAAAAAAATAACTTTTTTTACTTCTGATCACTTATGATATTTTATATATATTTTTTTATTGTTTTGTCACTTTTCACTTTTTATCATCCCATATGATAAAAAAATAACTTTTTTTACTTCTGATCACTTATGATATTTTATATATATTTTTTTATTGTTTTGTCACTTTTCACTTTTTATCATCCCATATGATAAAAAAACTTTTTTTACTTCTGATCACTTATGATATTTTATATATATTTTTTTTATTGTTTTGTCACTTTTCACTGTTTATCATCCCATATATTAAGAATATTATTAAGAATGATAAAGACAGGTAAATTTTTCAATAAATTACAAATATCTAATATTCAAAGAATTTTATTCCTTAAAAGTCATAGTGAAAAAATTTAAATACAACATTTCAAAAATATATACAGTCAGGATAAAAAAATTGATATGAAAGTATTTTTAAAAAAAACACTTTTTTCATTTTTTCACAATTGTAAAAAATATTTTCTTTGTCAAAACTGATTCAAATTTTCTTTAGAAAAATTATCGTTAATGTTTCATTTTTTCTAACTATGTAAAAATATTTCCTATTTTAATTAATACTTTCTCGATTAGTAGAATCAGTCTTTACAAATAGTTAGAGGTATAATAGTTTCAAGTATGGCGAGAATTTCCACCTAAAAATCACGAGAATTATTTTCTTTAATACATTTCCTACCTATGTAAAATTCCATCTTCTTGGAAAAATTCATTTAATTCTTTTTTCGTCATGTGCGGAGAGAAAACATGACATCAACGATTTATATACAATTTTTGTCTTTTTTTTATCGTTGATTACAGAATTTTTATATAAATAATATTTACAATATTTTAATAAAATACTTTTATTGTCGACATTGTTTCTCCATATTTGCTTTCACTAGAGATTGATCTAGACATGAGGCTTCTCTTTTCAGCATATTCAGCAATAATTGCGAGCTTTCGAGAATCTGTGGAGAAAAATTATTATTATTATCATTTTAATTCTAAGGGAAAAATCCTTTTTCATTCTCTTCTTTCTTACCTTATTAATTAATTCTTACAATAATTTAAATTTTCAACATTAGAAAATATTTTTAATAGAACCTTTAATTTTATGTTTCTTCTTAATTATTTAAATTAACTTGTTATAAAAAACACTTTTGATCAAAATTATATAGTTTTGTAACGACATCGATATAAACATGTTATAACCAATTTTTTTCTAGACCTGAAAATAAAAGTTCGTATATTTATATTTTTTAAAAAAATTTTACATATACCTTCACGTAGGCTGTTTCCGTCTCGGCAATTGTTCTATCGTATTCGTTTCGAACTGAGGTTCTCTTCGCGAGACTGTCATTTAAACGAGTTAATTTGTAAGACATTTTTTCAATCTCACGCTGTAAACAATTTTTTTCCTCTTCTTCTGCTTCAATTTGTGCTTGTAATTCCAAACGTCGGGCCTTCATGTCTTCCAAACCTATAAAGGAATTATATTTAATTACAAAGAATTACAAAGAAAATTATAAATATATAAAAATATTTTTTTAAATAAACTAATATACGATAAATAAATTTTTTTAATTTGTTCCATTTTTTTCAAGGAAGAATCTAAAGGATACCCAAAAGAAAAGTTAGTTCAATATTAAAATTTCGTATTTTAAAAGTAAGAGATAATTAAAATTTTTTATTTACTTCAGTAGAAGGATAAAGAATTTAATTTTCAACAATTTAATTAATTAAATAATATTAAAGTTGCATTTGAATAAAAATTACTATTTTTTGTTAATAAGAAATATTAGTTAAATTTTAGGTTATATCACCTCAATCGTTTCTTATTGACTGAAAATTGTCATTTTTATTTAAACGCAAATTTAAAAGTCTAACATTTCGAGTTAAATCATAACCTCCTCTTCAGGGATTTTTAAAAACAAAAATGATTTTTAAAAACATAAAAATGATTCTTAAAAACACTTAGTAAAAACTTATTAAGTTCATGTTATTCAGTGTGACGTTTTTCCATAGTAAAGTATATGCGGCACGTGACCGAGATTTTTTATAAAACAAGGTAAATAAAACGAAAACATTCGGACAATGATTAAAACTTATTAACTCCAACCTATCGAAATCTAAATGATTTCCCCTTCAGAGAGAGTCTAAAAGGTCTAAAATTAAAAAGTCAAATAAAGACAAAAAAAAATTTTATTACAACCTGACACTAGAGTAGAGTCATAAATAAATAATCCGTCTTTGTATAGAAACAAAAAATAAATAACAGTTCACTATATTATTCAACAGGAAAAAAATGAAAATAATTTGTCAAATTAATAGTAAAAACATATTGCAAACTGCAAAGTCAAAGTTAAAACTGTTTAAATGATATTCTGTTCAATAAAAATTCTAGCAAATGCAAATTTCTATAAATTAAAATTTCTCTTCGACTGAATTTTAATTCAATATAAATTATTTTTAATTTTTGAAAATTATCATAAAGTTAAAACTTATTTTGAGGACTCGAGAGTCGAAATACGTTGTCTTAACAATTAACCAATATTCAAACCGTTTTTTTTTATGTTAAATTTAAAAAAAGGGGAAAAAGTTATAAAAACCGTTATTCTCGAAATTATAGTTAAAAAAAATTGTATACGTACCATTCGAAAAGTTTATACATATACAAATGTAAAATGATAAAAGTTTATATACAATAAGGTTAGAATTTTACTTACATTTAACTAACTCTTGATTATAACTTTGCAAAGCGGCTCCGTGCTGTGACATTTTGGATAGTTTCCGATTATTCAATTACAATTTACAGGTGAGCAATAATAATTATTTAAATTTTCAAATAACTAGCACAAAAAAAACGTTTTAAAACAACAACAAACATTCAAGAGGTTTTCTCTCTCTCTCTCTCTCTCTAAACTTTTGTCGTCAGGACTAGGTAACATTAAGCTCTATTCATTTCCTGTCGAATGCGTGCAAACTTTAAGTCCACTTCACAATAAAATAAATAAATTTTTATAAAACGTGAAGATACGAATTTCTTCGAGTCGAAGACTCGGAGTAATTCATATCTTCATGTTTTATAATAAATATCTTATAAGTTGTTGAATTTTAAAAATTGTTTGAATTAAAATATTTTGAAGAATTTTAATTCCTAGAAGATATTTGAGCTACCCAACCTTGCCTACGCATCAAATTGTGTACAAGCCCTAATACTAAAATTTGTGATCGTACCTTTATGAATTTCGTTTTGGCGGTTTCTCCTGTTACCATGCGTCACATGTACCTTGGTCGTTGTTATCAGCGGTCTCAGCGGTGATAGATTTCCAAGTTTTCTTTCAGAACGCAAATATTATTAAACTAAATGCATTAAATGTGTTTCAAGTGAATAATAAACTAACAGTCTTTAGTGGAGTCAGCAAGAGTCGCAATTGTTTCATTTGAACTAGTTATTAAAAGTGAATTTTCATCAAATATTAAAATTTTCCTTTGTCTCGTGAATTTTAATTTTGCGTTTGTGTTATTGATGTGATTTTTTTAAATGACACTGTTTGTCACTTAGGAAAAGTCTTTCATAAGATCTGGAGAAATTTCGGTAAGTATTATTTTTATTGATACAATTTTTCACTTTTAAAAGATAGGTTATATTTCTGTCATGGATTTTCTATTTTTTTTTGTTTCTAATTGAAAAACTTTGTCTCCATGTCTCTTTATTTTAACAAATTGAAATTGTCATTTTGTCAAATTTACAAATTTCAAGGAAAATTTTCTTGTTTTATTAAAAAATAAAGATTTTTTTAATGAAACAAGAAAATATTTTGATTTCATTAAATTTAATTATTGTAATTTTTTTCTAAAGAATTCAATTGTCATGAATTAAAATAGGTTAGAAAATATTTCGACCGCATTTGGATTTTTTTAAATTTTTTTAATTAAGTAATAAATTTTGAAATGCGTGCCTAATTTTTGTAAATTACCGAAGAAAAAATATGATTTTTACTATTTTTAAATTTTTTTTTTGTTCTTTAGGCTAAAAATGATGAAAAAAAGTATTTATTTAATTTTTTATTTCAAAATTCATTTATTTTTCAAATTTTAAATCATAATTTCTTTAATATAATAAATATAAAGAATAGAAAATATTGAAAAATTTTGATTTTGAAATTAGAAGAATAAAAAAATGAATTTTCGAATAAAAAAATTAAATAATAGTATTTTTTGCATTTTTCACCTAAAGACAATTTTGAAAAAAATATTTCAAAAATAGTAAAAATCAAATTTTTCATTTGGCAATTTTTTTGTGCCACGGAGAGAGAATATATATTGAATTTTGTAAAAGTATTTTACAATTTGGGAAAAAAGAGCAACAAAGCAAAATTTTTACACAAAAAATGCTAAACTTTAAATAAAAAACTTATGCGAAATTTAGTAAAGTTATATTAAAATTTAATTAATTTTTTTGAAATTTGATACAATTATAACTAAATTTAACATTAATTTTTTTTAAGTTTAGTATTTTTTATATCAAAATTTTGCCTTTGTCGCATTTTTTCCCCCAAATTTTGATACAAAAAATAAACTTTAAAAAAACTTATGTAAAATTTAGTTAAAGTTATATTAAAATTTAATTAATATTTTTGAAATTTGATACAATTATTTCTTTTTTTAAATTAATTAAATTTTACATGAATTTTTTTAAATTTTAGTATTTTTTTTTATATCAAAATTTTGCCCTTGTTGCATTTTTTTCCCAAATTGTAAAATAACTTTTACAAAATTTAATAAAATATTCTCTCTCCGTGAGGATACAAAAAAAATTTTCTATAAAAAAATTAGGCATTGATTTAAAAAATTAATTTTATTAATAAACTAATTTTTTAGTATATTATTTGTTTATAAAATGTTAATAATTACAAAATTGAATTCCAAAATTCTGTAAGTGTCTGTTTAATTCCAAATAAAAGTTCTAAAAATTATTAAAAACGATTTTCAATTCTTTTAGAATTTTTTATTCAAAAGTATTTTTAACTATCATTAATGATAAACATTTTACAAATATTAACAATTCATAACTGTTTCAGGTTATTTTTTATCTAGAATAAATATATTAATATTTATTTCCACACATTTCATTTAAGCTTGAAAAGAATGTGCTAATATTTCATAATGGATACTACATTTGAAGTTGTTAACGAAAATGAGGAAAATAATGAGAATAATTACGACACTAATGAAGAATCTGCTGAAAATGGCAAACGAAAAACGATTAATGTAAGTTACATATTTCTTTTAATTCAAATACATAAGAATAGTTTTCATTACCTTTAGAGAAATTTTTTATTTTTACTAATTTTTTAATTTAGTTATAACTAAATTAAAAAATTAGTAAAAATAAAAAAATTTTTAATTTAGTTAACTAAATTAAAAAATTAGTTATTTAGTTAAAAATAAAAAATTTCTCTATCAATTAATAATAATTAATTAATTAATCCTTAATGATCCACAAGTTTTTAACATTCAAATGAACGAAATATTTTTTAATAAAAATACTTTCATATAATTACCAATTGCAATAGAAACTGAAAACTTATATTTTACATTTAGAAACTATAATTATTATTTTCTATTGTAAATTTATTTTAACCGAAAATTATTCTAGTAAAACTTAAATTTGAAGAAGAAATAAACAAATTTTGTTCATTTGAACGTTGAGAACTTTAGGATTATAAAATTTTATCATTTTAATCTTTTTTTCCTTTTTAGAAACTAAATTTTAACTCAAATTCTGTTTTCTTTTGTAGAAACTAAATTTTAACTCAAATTCTGTTTTCCTTTGTAGAAACTAAATTCTCATATCTAAAATTTTAATTAAAATACTAACTGTAAATTGTTTATTTAAGCTTTAATATTTAATATAAAATGTATATTTACTTTAGGAAGAAACTCAATCTTTAAAGAAAGCAAAAATTTCATCAGAAAACAAATTGTCCGATAATGATGATAAAGAAAATGGTCTAAAAACTGAATCTATTAAAGCACCCGAGGAAATTAATGAAGAAAGTGACGTCGAAATGGAACTTCAAGTTGGCGACGATACTGAAGAGGAACTTGAATTGAGAGATAGACAATCACCTTCAAAAAATGTGGAAACAACTGATGAGAAAGAGATAAAAGTCGAAGAGAATAAAAAAGAAGAGAACAATGATAATGATGTTTTGTTAAACATTAAAGAAAAATCTTCAAGCGACTCGGAAGATAGTGATAAGAATATAAAAAGTACGCGACGAAAACAGAATGAGAAAAAAAATAAAGTAAATTCCAGTGATTCGGAAAATAGCGATGCGATTGAGAAAAAAGCTAAAGATTCCACGAAGGAAATAAAGAAAAAAGAAGAAACTTCAGATAGTGAAAGCGAAGTGGAAAAAAATGCAAGGAAAAAAATTAAAAAGCCTCCAGCAAAAAAACAAACGAAAAATACAAAAAGAATTAAATCAAATAATTCTGAAGACGATGATAGTGAAAGTGAAGAGGAAATATTTAGGAAAAAAGAAAAAACCCCTCCGAAGAGGAAAACTAAACGAAAGGTGGTAGAGAGAAAAAAATTAGAATCTTCCGAAGACGAGAGTAATGAAAGCGATGATGAAACGGAAATAAAGAAATCGAAAAATTCTAAAAAGAATCAAAATAAATCTGAAGATAGCGATGTTGCAATGAAGCAGAAAAGGAAAGTTGTCCCGAAGAGACAAATTAAAAGAGTCGTAAAAAAGAAAAAGGCTTCAGAAGACGAGATGAGCGAGGATGAAAAAAAGAAGGAAAAAAACGAAGAGAAGAAAAATTCTTCCGAAGATGAGGATAAAGGAAAGAAAAGCGAGAGCGAGTCTGAAGATAGTGATGCAAAGAAGAAAAAAAAGAAAGTTCCACCAAAGAGACAAAATAAAAGAGTCGTAAAAAAGAAAAAATCTTCGGAAGACGAGATGAGCGAGGATGAAAAAGAGAAAGAAAAGAACGGAAAGGTTGAAGAGAAAAAAGATTCTTCTGGCGAAGAGGATAAAGAAAAGAAAAGCGAGAGCGAGTCCGAAGATAGCGATGCAAAGAATAAGAAAAAGAAAGTTCCACCAAAGAGACAAACTAAAAAAATAGTAAAAAAGAAAAAGTCTTCGGGAGACGAGATGAGCGAGGATGAAAAAGAGAAAGAAAAAAACGGAAAGGTTGAAGAGAAAAAAGATTCTTCTGACGAAGAGGATAAAGAAAAGAAAAGCGAGAGCGAGTCCGAAGATAGCGATGCAAAGAATAAGGAAAAGAAAGTTCCACCAAAGAGACAAACTAAAAAAATAGTAAAAAAGAAAAAGTCTTCAAAAGACGAGATGAGCGACAGTGAACAAGAAAATGAGAACGAAAAAATCAAAAAGAAGAAAGAATCTGAAGATGAAGATAAAGAAGCAGAGAAAAAGAGTGAGAGCGAATCTGAAATTAAAGAAAAAAAGAAAGTTACCCCAAAAAAACCAATTAAAAAAACTTTAAAAAGAAAAAAGACTTCAGAAGATATGAGCGAAACTGAAGAACAGAAAGAAAAGATGAAAAAGCCCAAAGAGAAAAAAGATTCTTCCGAAGATGAAGAAAAAGAAGCGGAGAAAAAGAGTGAGAGCGAATCTGAAAGTAAAGAAAAGAAGAGAAAAATTCCAGCGAAAAAACAAGCAAAGAAAAAGGAAACAAAAGAAGTTGCAGACGTCAAGGAAAGCGAAAGTGAAGGAGAAAAGGAAAATGAAAAGAGTAAGAAGGAAAGAAAATTACTTTTAGACGAAGACGAAAAAAGTGGAAATGAATCAGACGCCGATGTAAAAGTGAATAAGAAGAAAGTTCCACAAAAGAAGCCCACGAAGAAGAAAAATGAAAAAACTGATACAAAAAGTGAGGAGGAAGTCGATAAGGAGAATAAGAAAACTGTTAAGAAAGTCAAACAGTCTAATAAAAATGTAAGTCAATTTTAATGAATTTATTAAACTATATATTTATTTATTATTATTATTTTTATTTATTGATTCTAAATTACATTTACAGAAAAAGGGCAAAGCAACAACAAAGAATGATGAAAAATTATCTTCCAATGAAGAAAGTGAAGGCGAAGAAAAAAATGATAAGAAATCGAAGAATAAAGTAAGTTTTAAAATAGTTGCACAATTTACAAAGAAAAGAAATATTTTGCATTAATTTCCCCTTATATCATAAAAAAAATTGAAAGTACATCAAAAAAATATTTTTTATTTCAAAAAATTGTTTATTTCTAGAATCCTGAAGAGAATACAAAGATAAAATCATTGAAAAGATATATAAATGCTGCTGGCCTGCGAATAAGTAATTACAATACTTTTTGGAAAGATTGTAAAACAATTAAGGATCGAGTGGAATTAATGAAGGAGTATTTAGAGAAAAATGGAGTTTCAGGCAAACCAACACTTGAGAAATGTGCCAAAGCCAAAGAAAAAAGATTATTTCAAGCTGAAATCTCATCTTTGGACACAAGTCTCATCATTTCTTCAGGTATTTACAAATATCCTTATTTTATTATGAAAATTTAAAAAAAATTAAAGTCATTCACTTGTTCGAATTGTATGAATTCATTTTCACCCATGGGCCGAAATAACGCGTTATTTTTGCACATGGGAGAAAATGGTCGGACATTTTCATACAGTCGAATAAATCAATTGACTTTACTCCGTCTTCAATTTAAAACCGTCATTTTTGTGCACGTGGGATAAAAAATAAATTTTTGAAAACTTTTTATTAAATATTTAAAGAGTAAAAAGTTTTAAAAAAAATTTGCGCGTTTTGGATTTTTTTATTCAAAAATTCAAATCCTTAAATTACAATTTCTGTGGCTTTTTTAGAGCGCCGCACTCGTAATCGCAAACGCAAATCAGTCTCGCCGTTACGACGATCAGAGTCGCCACCTGCAGAGTCAAGAGGAAATTTTAAACGTATTAAAGCACTCATTGATAGTGATTCCGAGTAATTTTAGATTAAGTACTAAGTTTTACATTAATTATTAATAATAATAATTAAGATTTTTTTTTATATATAATAAGTATGTTATTGACAAAAAATAATATTTTTATATTCCTACCCTTTAAGTAGTATAACAAACGTCTGTCGGGTTAGTTTCTCAATTTGTAAGTATTTACAGTCGGCAATTGTTTTATTAGTAATCAAATTACAAACATCCACTGTTGGTAATTTGATTACTAATAAAACTTATGGATCTTGAGATCAGTCCAGGAGTCTCGTTCGTTATGCTACTCCCGTTAAAAAATTGAATTTCTTTTACATGTTTATAATGAATATTTTAAGTATTATTTTAGTTTAAGAAGACTAGAAATTTACACAAAATATATTTTTTGCATTTCTTGAAATTAAAAATAAAAGAAAATTATGTTATAACTATAAAAAATGTTGTGTTAAATTCGAACGTTTTGAAAGGAAGTGAGAAGAAGCAGGTAATTGAAAGAAGAGTGGAAGTTTTATGAATTATGGAGAATATTTTCTGATGGCATAAGTTATTAAAATATAGAAACTGAATAAGGAAGACTTTAATCGACAAATGTACGAAGTGTTTAGTTTGGAAAAATGGAGTTCAAATTGCAGTCGCAAACGATGAAATTTTCGTTCCAAACTCCGAAAGTTTGAAAAAAGCAAAAAAAAAACTCCAAAACAAGCAACTGTTTATAATAATTCAAATAGGATTAAAATTGGTGAGTAATTTAAAACCATGAACCAGGAAATTATATGTTGGAAAAGTGTTAATATTCTTTACTTTTATAGGTCTAGCTCGCAATAGAAAACGACAATATAAAGATTCCATGGCTTTTGATAATCTTCACGATGGACTACACTGAAAATAATAAAAGCACGCTGGTGCCCTTGTAGAGAGAGTTGCAAAACTCTAACGGAAGGAACGCAGGTACACTGTTTAGAGCGAGCTGTTTACTCTTTTTAAGGAGTAGCTGGTTGCCCTTCTAAAAGAAATGAAGGGTAATTGCAGCTCCCAAAAAAAGAAAGATGCTCGCTTTTTACAGTTAACTGCTAACCCTCATGATAGAGTTCGCTACTTTCTTGGATAGAGGTTATCAGAACGCTTTAAACTTTTTCAGTGTATGTCATGCAATCCAGATTGGAAATAGATTCAGACATTATCACCTCATCAATGTGCCTCTGACAGACTTGATACAGACATCCATAGTTCACTCAACAAGGTAAAGTATGCAATTAAAAAATATCAAGAAGCTCAGAAACTAAAAACTTTCTCAACGTTCGGAGAGCCGCGCTAATAACAGTCGGGTAGTTCTCAGAGCGTGGAGCGAAGTTTTTACATCTGGAGCTTCAAATGATATTTGTTTAACTTATAAATTGCATGAGTCCAAAACCTACGACCCACAGTGTGGAAAACTGTTGATTTTTGTGACAAAATTGTACATGAAAGCTGAGTTTCGATAGATTATGGGAAAAATACGGAGAAGCTCCTAGAAAATGTTTTCACCTATAAAAAAATTACGCAAAGTTGGAATTTGACTGAAGAAAAATGGTTTTCATTGTACTGACAACACAAAAGCGTTGAAATCATTATCTGTATTGACTACAATTACGTAGTTTTTTATGCTGAATACTAATCCGATGCCTGACCCATGTTTTATGTTTTTGGGGTCGCTGATAACGAATGTGACCTCCGAAACTTAAGAATTATTATTAATTACATAACGTTTTCCCTAACGCCTTGCGAGGAAATCCATGTTGGATGTTTTTATAATTGTAACTAACAATAATTTCATTTTTAATAACATTTTAGGTTGCTTTGGAAATTTTATATAAGTTAATAAATAGTAAACACGAAAATAACACAATAAATTATGTGTACAAATAAGTTAGTTATTTAGTTAGTTACTTTAGATAGTTTATTTTGTTAATTAGTTAGTTAGTTAATTAGTCAGATTAGTTAGTTCAGTTAGTTTTGTTAGTTAATTTATTAGTTAGTTACTTGGTTTACTCAGTTATTTACTAATTGTCAGTTTAGTTAATTTAGTTACTTAGTTCGTTAGTTTAGTTAATTTATTAGTTAGTTAGTAATTTAATTTAGTTAGTTAGTAAATTAGTAAGTTAATTGAGTAACTTAGTTCGTTAGTTTCTTTAGTTTGTTATTTTAGTTAGTCAGTCACTTAGTTAGTTAGTTCGTTAGTTTCTTTAGCTAGATGGTTTAGTTAATTTTGTTACTTAGTAAGTTAGTTAGTTAATTTAGTTACTTAGTTCGTTAGTTTCTTTAGTTAGTTTAGTTAGTTAGTAACATTTTATTCCGTCAAAAATAATATCAACATGGATTATTTTAATCTTTTAAAATAAAAATAACAATAATACATAAGTAAATACTACAGATTCTCCAGCAATTTACTTTCGCCACGGCTTTTCAAACAGTTGTGAAAAGTATCACTTTCGTCACGGTTTGTAACACTTGAAAGTTGCAGTTTCAGAGCGGGTGTTAGGGAAAAGATTTTACCAAATTCCAATTTTTTGGATATTTTTGAATTGTATGTAATTGTAAAACTGTCTTTCAAAAATTATTTAGAAATATTTTTAAAAAAGAAATAAGTATTTAAATATTTATTTAGCAAAATTATACAAGTTTTGATTAATTGAATTTAAAAATCAGGGAAATATAAAATAACATTTTTGTGACAATACTAAATTAAATAAACGACTTGAAATTAAGTATACTAACAGATGAAAGGGAAAGAAAGTTAAAATTTAAAGAGAGGAAATCCAAATTTTGTTATTAAAATTCATTAGTTTAAAAAAATATTTGCAGAAAGGATGTTATATTTTTATAATCAGAGCAGAATTTTATTCAAAAATACAAGGCTATAAGAAAGAATAATTTAATGCTAAAAATTAAACATTGAAAAATCTAGTATATTTGGTCCTTAGTGTTAAAATACATTCGATTTTCAAAATTGTCTATGAATCGCTATTTATAAAAGAACAATTTTTCAAACAGGATACAATGATATGCTTATAATTCTTTTTTTTTTGGTAATAGAGAAGAATGTTCTAGGCATTTCCTAAAGCTTTTTGTTCATTCCAAATGTTTAGTAATTCGTCTGGATTCCCATAGCCGTGTGACGTGATGACGTACTTGTAATTATATTTGTTGTAGTTCTTCTTATAAAAATGAAATTCACCACAGTGAAATGGTTGTATTTCAGCTTTTTTCGCAACAAATCCAAGATAAATGTCATCGAATCTAAAGTGTTTTGTGTAGAAACTGGTGAAATACATGTCAATAAGGGCTTCCCTTGAAAGAATGTACGAACCGGCGGTTACATAAGGCGGCCAAAGATGATATGGATATTCATTGAGAGAAACATACCATTTTGATGTTTTGTGTCGATGGGGCGAGGAAACGAAAACAAAACCAGCGTACAGTCTCACGTCATCCGGTAATTCGAAATCAAAAACTTGTCGCTTTTGTCTTTCGGATCCTATTATTGTCGGAGTCGAGTTTCGGTAATTAAATTCATCATATTGGGTAGAATCTATTGTTTCTGTTCGATTAGTTAATTGCGAACTATCAGAGTTGTTGATTCTAGAGTTATCAATTATTCTCTCGCTTTGAGCAAAATTATCGTCCGGTACTTCCAAATCGCGAATTTCCCTCTTTCTCTCGACACCAAATCGTCGGGTTTCTTTTCTATAGTCTGGATAATTTGTCGGATTTCTTACAAATCGTAGAACATTCTTTACAGACACGTACATGTCGTCATCGACAAACATGTAGAACTTGGATTTTGAACATTGCTCAACAGACCATTTAAAGCCGATCATTGTTTTAATGGTATTATTAAAATAGGAGTCTATAAAATCAGCTTGAACTATGTCTTGGTATTTTTGTGATTCGAGTTTAATTTTCGTTTGGAGTTCTTCATTATCTGGCCGTACACCAAGAAGGAAAACGGTTCTTGTTGTAACGTCAAAGAATCGTTTCTCTGAACCCCAGGAAGTTCTAATTGCAGTTCGACGATTGAAATGATCTGCTGATGATTTGACTAGATAAACAACTCGTAGTGATTGATATTGAATATCGTTACAGGAACGTTGTGGAGTGATGATAAATGTTTGATTGTATTCGTTGATTGGAGGTATTTCGGGTTTTTGCTTATTACGCAGTAGCAACACGGATGGTTGAATATCTCCATCGTAGGGATAGGAAAAATTCTCGTCATATGTAATTTCGAATATGTGAGTGAAGGCACCAAAGACATCTAATAAAGCAATGCTGATAATTATTAATATGACGTATTTTAATTTTATCCTCGATAGTAAGCGGATAATACGATGAAAGATCGCCCTCACTGCCACGTACATTGTTTGTCAAATTTCTTTTGCATTCTATTAGATGTGTTCACCTTTAATGAAAGAAACAAAAAATTAGCCTAATTACAATAATTAACTAAGAAAAATTTTAGTTCAAAACAATTAAAATTTTTAAATGTAATTGAATTTATAAACGGTTTAAACAGTAATTTTTTTAAAATTTCAATTGTTATGAAGAAATTAATAATAATTAAATATTGATTTAAAGAATTATTTAAGTTTAAATATATTTAAATTCAAAATTTTTTCTATAGAACGTCACAAAAAATTAATTCCACCCCCCCCCCTCTAAGGCGTAACGTAGTTTATGAATGGCCCCTTTTATTCTTTTTAAAGAATATATTGAAAACTTTAAATAATTGAAATTTCTTAAAATTCTATATAGAAAATAATTTTTTAAGAAATTTAAAAAATTTTTTGAAAATAATAAAGGGAAGTTTGGTGCATTCATTTTTTAACATATATATTAATTTTAAAAATATTTCAGTTCTTTTTATAAAGATAATTGAAATTTTTTGAAATAATTGAAATTTTCTAATATTCTATAAAAAGTAACTGAATTTTTTAAACGGTTTAAATTACTTTTTTATATTTACTTCTATTTTTGTAATAAAATTGAATTTTCATTTGAATTGAATTTTTAAAATCAATTGAAATTTACTTCTGATTGTATTTTTGGTAAATAAAGTATATAGTTAACTTTTTTGTAAAAATAAAATCTTTTTTTTAAAGTATTAAAAAATGTTCTTTAAATTATAAAAACAAAAAATATTAGAAGCAGAAAAAAACTAAGAAAGAACTGACTAAATTAGATTTGTAAAAATTATTTCTTAATTTCAACCTACTAAAAAATTTGGTAAATTGAGAGAAATTTTCTAAAAGAAAAATTGATAGTAAACGATTAGGAAAAAAAAATTTTTAATTCACCTTTTTCTGTTATTTAAAAACTTCTTCTTATATCTATTAAAAATATTACCTTTGTATTTTAAATTCGAATCATTAAAAATTCAAAAAATAAATGACAGGTTAGAATGACACTGAATAAATTTTCCAATCGTACAATTGCAATTTTTTAACTTACCTCAAAATATTTTCTATCATTCCAAATTGAGTAGATGATTTTTCAAAAATTCTTTTCAACTTTCATTCAAAAAAATAAATATTTAGAAATGGTGAATTTGTACCTAACCTTAAAATTCGAAATTTACTCATTATGCGATTAATTTTATAACAAGAAAATTTATTAGAATAGAGTCACTATTAAAAATATCACTAATTGTCAATAAATTGTGTATTCTAAAAAATTTACATATTTATTTAATTTTTAAATAACAATGCGGTATAATTTTCGATATTATAAATCTCTTTAAAATATGTCGTCTGCTTTGGACAAGGATTGAAGGGGGGGGGGTAGAATATAGTGGGTCATTTCACAGCGAATTGTATTCCACTTTAAACATTTCTTCGCAAGTACTTACAAAATGATTCCTTTTCAAATAAATTTTCTACAATAAAAATTTGAGTTTAACATTTTTCAAAATTCCTCTCAATTTTATAAATATATTAAAAATAAATAAACATAAATTTGATCCGCCGGATCATAGAAGGGCATATAGCCAATGTAATTCAAATGGGCTATATACTCTTCTACGATCCGGCGGTTCATTTATTAGGTTTAAATTTTATTTTAAACTGTTCTGAAAATAAGGATTACTTTTTATAGTTTCGTTTTATTTTATTAATATTTTATATTTTTTATATTTATAATATTTATATTTATTATTAGTTAACACTTTTATACTTTTTTAGAAATTTTAAAATTACAAGAATTCAAAGAATTTTACCGCTTTTAATTTTTTTTAAAAAGAAATATGAAATTATATATAATTTTTTATTAAATAATAATTATTATATAATAATATCTTTATTAAATTTAATATAATTTTTTGAAATTTTGATTTGTACCCAAGTGGAACAATTTGACGTGAAATGACCAGGCGAAAGAAAAAAAAAGTAGACGAAAAGTACAGTCTGATAAGTGCTGCCCTCATTGAGTAGGTTGAGAATTAAAATAGTGCTAGTCAAAATAATCTCATATTTATCTGGAGCACGCGAAATTTGATTGAAAAATAAAC
The DNA here is from genome assembly GCA_032872505.1 of Leptopilina syphax. Taxonomy (NCBI): domain Eukaryota; kingdom Metazoa; phylum Arthropoda; class Insecta; order Hymenoptera; family Figitidae; genus Leptopilina; species Leptopilina syphax. The sequence continues at coordinate 3,116,650 of CM065474.1, read as the reverse complement.
TATAATTTACATTGACTTTTGCACTTGGATTGTGAAAATTAAGTGAATTGTGGTATAATTATTAATGAATAATTAATTATTTTATTGAAAAAAAAAGTTCAACGACCCCAACTTGGTGTTTAAGTGTGACAAAACGGAGTATATAGTGGCTCCGACCGGCCATGTTTATACCGTGAATTCGGAGTTATAGTGAGGCCGCCGCTTTTGTATTATAATATAAATATATTTCGCGAGTGTTGCCGGGAAAAAAAAATTTTTAGGAAACATCAATCTTGAAGTCACGTGACACGATCCCACTGGTGAAATGGACTCCAATGACAGGGGTGAGTGTCCCCCGCTTATCGGAAAAGCCCAGCAATATTGAGCACTTTGACACCATAAACTCTTGTATTCGAATCGGGCCCGCACACCAAGGGGGCAATGGCAGTGTCAGGGTCGAAACGGAACTAGTTCAGTGACCGCAATCACAATCATTTTAGGCTCATTTTCCATGCTTTTTTTCCTCTATTAACTCTATGATTTATTCTTTAATATTAAATTGCATGTTAAATTAAATTATTTTTTCCCGCGCTCTCCTTCCCTTATTTGATGAGTTGTAAACGATTTGCGAAAAAGCACATTTTCCACGCAAATCTATGTCAATTTAGTGTCGATACTTTTTGTTTGGACTGTACTCTCCATTTTTACGTGAATGGCAATGGGGAACGTGTTTTGCTAAAGAATTTTCGAAAATTAAATCTTTTATTTTACAAAGTTATGTTGTTTAAGAAAACTTTTAAGATTAAATAACTGGGATTTTAACAGCGGGGGGAAATTAAAATAACCTACAAACAATTGTATTTTATGTTGAGTTGTATGAGAGGGAGAGAGATAAATGTTTATTTTTACAAGATGTTTATTAATATTTCCTCTCGATCCCATTGAAATTGAGGGCAGACCTGATATCAGATTATTTCAGTTCTGCAGTAAGTCACTAATCTGACATAACCTAGAACAATAGGCACTGAACTTTACACATGAATTAAATCAATTAAATTGTGCCTTTCGTATACAAATAAGTACTAATATTATACAAAGAAAAGTATGAAATTTTTCTATGACATTTTAAAATCGGTTAAACATATAATTTTTTCTCGTTCTTTATAGAAAAATATTTTAAATTGAAAATTTTTTTAAAAAATTTTTTTAAATTACTTAAAAGTTGAAGAAAAATGGAAATTTTCTTTCATTGACAACTTTTTTCGAAACTCAATACTTTCAAAGTTATAAACTACTGAAAATAGGTCTACTTTTAAAAATCCTAAATTTCGAAAATTCATAACTCGAAAATTTTGGGCAATTATACAAAAATAAAAATTAATATAATAATAATTAATAATTTTATTTAAATATTTTTAAATATTTTAAAATATTTTTAAAGAAATTCAATTATTATAAAAATTTCCTGATGAGGATTTAATCAAAGTCGAAACTTGTAGCAATTTATTAAAATAAAACGTTAATAAACGAACATCTTTAACCGTAAAAGACCTATAAATACTATTACCAATATTATTATTAGAAAACGGTTCTAAAATAAAATTAAGAAATTCAATTATGTTCAAAAATTTTTTAAAAATTCTGGTCAAAAATAATAATAATAAATAATTTTAATTATCTTTTAAAATAATAAAATTCTTCTTCAAAATTCAATTATATTTTCAAAAATTTTTTTATAAAATTCTAAAAAATTATTATAAGAATTAAAAAAAAATTTCTATAAGAAATATAATACAAATTTCACAAGAATTCAATATTTACAAAATTTTTTTATAAATTTCTTCGCAATAATTCAATTATTTTAATAAATAATAAAATTTTTTACAGAGATTCAATTATTTTTATTCTAATAATAAAACTTATAGAATTTCAATTATTTTTAATACAATTTTACCCGAATTCTTTATGAGAATTCAATTTTGAGAAACATTCATTTAATAAATTATTTATTTGCAATTAATTTGTATTTAAATAATAATTGAATTCTTGTAGAATTTTCGAGTAAAAATTTCTTTAGAATTGAATTTCAGTTAGAATTTTCGATAATAATTGAATATTAAAAGCATTATAGCATAAATTTTTAGAAATAATTCAATTTTGAAAAAGTTTAATTGAATTTTTTTTTGAAATTATTTTAAGTTTTTATTTTCTAAATATTTAATTGAAGAATTTTAACATAATCAAATTTTTGTAAAATTGTATTGTAAACAAATGGATTTGAAAATTCTCTAGGAACTTTTGCAAAAACTATTAAAAATAATTGAAATCCTGTAAAGAATTTTATTATTTATAAATTATAAATATAATTGAATTCTTGTAACGAATTTGTAATACATTTTTTTTAATAATTGAAATCCTGTGAAGAATTTTATTATTTATGAAAATAATTGAATTCTTGCAACGAATTTTATTACATTTTTTGTAAATTATTTAACTTTTTTTTTAATTTGGTGGAAATTAAAATTATTATAAGTTGTTGAATTTAAATCTTCTAAAGAATTTTAATTCTTATGGAAAAATAATAATGATTGAATATTTATTTAAAAATGAAAGTTATTATTGTTATTTTCGAATAATTTTACAATTAAAAAAAATTCGTAAACAAATGTAATAGAACATTTTTTTGAGTATACAATAATTTTTAAAGTGATTCCGAATATTCTTTAGTGTCTTTTTCTTTAGAGTACGTTTTTTTAATTTGATGGGAATTATAAATATTAGAAATTCTGATAGCGAATTAATTTTTTATATGCAAATTTTTTCAAGTTTGCAATAAAAGAGATAAAACAAATTATATTTATAATTTTACAAATTTATTATATTAATAAATAGTTTAAAATTTCTTTTTGATTTACTTTTTCTTATTATTACATAAAATTTAAAAGTTAAATTAAAAACTTAAATATAATTTTATTAATTTTGAAACTGAATCTTAATTTATGAACCCAAAATTATACTTTAAATTTAATTACTAACATTTATAATTAAATTCATAATTTTAATGATTTTATATTGATATCACAAAATCAGACTCACACAGAAGGCAAATTAAATTTTAAAAGATTGAATTCGTTGACAAAATTTTTACAGATTAAATTCGCAAAATTGCTATTTCGATCTTTAAATAAGAGATTGTCATTTTCGTCAATAGTCTGATTGAATGCTATTATTTCATTTTTTAACTCATTTATAATATCATATTGTGACGTATTAAGATTTTTGGTTTTAATACATCCTCTCAATTTCTTAATCTTCTTTAATTTTTTTAATATAGTTTCAGTTAATTGAAAAGACTGTAAAGTCTTTTCAATTAACTGAAACTGATTCGGTGTTTTAAAAGGGTTTCTTAATTCAGTTATACAAGTTCTTATTTCTGCTTTTATCCTTTTGATTTTACGTTGAGAAGAACAGGAGAAAATTTTGCTCCACGATTCTACATAAAATGAATGAATTTGAAAACATATGTTAAGTATTTGTTGTCGTGCACTGTAGAAATATATATTCGTCAGTTTCTGCAATTAGATATAATTAATATACTTAAATAATCAGATGGTTTTTATAAAACTGAAACGACACTTAATTTTGAAAATTAAATATTTTTTATAAAGTTGCAACTTGCACCTATATCAGGCTAGGACCTACTTAATTTTTAAAATTTTTATGTTAGTTTAAAACAAATATTTATGTTTGAAATTTAATTTTCAAAATTAAGTATAGAGGTGCTGATAATTGCATGTTTCAGCTTCAAAATTTTTCTATCCAAAAACTATTTTTTTTGTTCTACTTACTTGATAGTTGATAAATGGTGATGCCTCGAGTGAAAATAAAAATTGCTTTAATTTGTAGATTGCAGAGGGTACATTTACATAATGATCGTATATTATTAATTTCGATTGACTAGCAATGTCGTTAATTTCATTTACGATTCTTTTTAATATACAAAAAATTCCTTTCATAAAAAATTTATTTTCTTCAGTACTATAACCACTCAAACTTGTAGTATTAACATGTACCATACGTTCTGGATAATTTACTGAATATTTTAAAGTTTTCTCGAAATTTTGTCTTTTTACTTTAAGTCTATCATTAAAATCACGAGTATTTATTTTCCTCATTTCTTTCCAATCATATACAAATATGTCATATTTAAAATTAAGATGTGTATGATTTCTTTCTGTACATTTTACAATTCCATCTCCCTCCGATTTTAATAATTCATCAAAATAGTTTTTTAAATTATAAATAGTTATCTTCGGGGTATAATTAATATAATACTTTTGCTGTAAGTAGTTTAATACCATTATCAATAAAATTAAACAATAATTATAGAAAATCTTTTTTTTTTTCTTTAAAAAATATTGTTTGACAAATCGAAAATAAGGTATTTTTTCATGATTTATAATAAAATAATATTAGAAATTAGAAAATTTAAAAAAAATTTTAATTAACAAATAAAAAATATACCCAATTTGTTTGTTATATGCTTTTTTCAGTAACAAATTTTGTTTTGACTGATCTAAATTATTATACAAATTATTCTCCCTTTTATTTATAAAAAATACTAGAAAATTGTTAATTGTCAAAAAAAAAATTTATTAAGAAGTAGGAGATATACCCATTTTATGCATAATTTTTATTTCTCAATAACAATATTGTTTACAAACTCATTTTTTCTTTTCGGAAGAAAAACATTTCAAATTCCCATTTTTTAATATTTTTATAAAAAATTCTTAATTTTCATAAGGATAAAATTTGCATCAATTCTATTTCTTAATTTCAATTGTTTTAATAAAATTCAGTTTTTTAAAAATAAAGAAAAAAAAATTTTTATAAATTATATTTGTCAATTAGAAAATTTAATTGAAAATGAAACTGAAATCTAAAATTTAAACAAAAATTCATTTTCAAATCAATTTTTATTAGAAAATTCTACGAGAATTCAATTATTTAAATACAAAAGTAAATTATTTATTGAATAATTGAATGTTTCTTAAAATTTAATTCTTATAAAGAAATTTATTAACAATTTTTGTAAATAATTGAATTTTTCTTAAAAAAATTTAAAAAAAAACATTTTTTTAAATTATCGATTTTTTCGAGGAATTGAAATTATATTTTTAAGAATAATTACATTTTTTGTGCAATTTCTGTGAAATTGTATTAAAAATAATTGAATTCCAGAAATTAATTTTATTAATTATGAAAATAATATTAAATAGTTGCAAACAATTTTATTAAAAATGCAAAAAATAATTGAATTCCTGAGAAGAATTTTATTATTTACGAAAATAATTGAATTATTGCTAAGATTTTTATAAAAAAAATTATATAATTGAATTCCTGAGAAATTTGTATTATTCATGAAAATAATAGAATTCTTACGAACGATTTTATTAGAATTTTTTTAAATAATTGAATTTTCAAGAAAAAATTTGTTACATTTAAAAATAATTGAATTCTTGCGATGAATTTTATTAAAATTTTTGAAAATAATTGAATTTAAGAGCAATTTGAAATTTCTGAAATTCAATTTTTTTTAGGGTTTTTAACTAAAATTCTTCCATTTATTTTCATAATTTATTTATGATAATTTTAAACGCAACTCTTTTAAAATTGAATCAATTTTGAAATATTAAAGTTAAAATTATTCATTAAATTATTTTCTTTATTTTATGATAGTTGTTCAAGATTTAAGTTATTTAAAAAGAAATTTTTGTCATAAATTGAAAAATAGGTTTTGTATTAGAATTCGTGGTAATTTTATAGTTTATGAGTCAAAGAAAAAAGACTGACAAAAATTCAGAATTTTCATATGAATTCTAAAAATTTAATTTTTTTCAGTACTTTTAATAAAAATTCCTGACTTTTTCCTGAATTCCCAATATGTCAGAATATATGATTATATATACAATAAGAATTGTTGCTAGTGAAAAATAAAAAGTTATCCTTTATTTATTTTTTTTTGAGCAATTAACTTTTAAAAAAATGAATTAAATATTTGAAAATTAAATAGAATTTATTATTTGTACCTTTTCGTAAAAATCAAGGTGATCCATATTCATTTTCAAGTAGAAAGAGTTGCTTTGACCAAATGTTGTTGGTATTATTAATTTTTCAAGAATTTTTGTGTGATTTAAAATGAGTTGGTATGCATTATTTACAACCGTTTGATCAGTTTGAGATTTATTTTCTAAAATATTAGAAACCGTAGTAAAATCTATATGTATTAATTTTACAATTTCAAATAATTGTTTGCCTAGATAGTAATTAGAGATCTCACGATGCCAAAACAGATTGTATTCAAATTTACAGACACTGCACGTAATGTTTTCAATTGCAATATAAATATCATTTTTGAACTTTTTTGCTGACTTTTCATCCATTGATAGATTTTTTTTGCTTTTGTTGAAATATATTTGAATATTTTCTTTGAAAATATTTAGTAATTTAAATAGTCTGTTTGTTGTGAGCGATTCGACCTTTACTCTCATTTTATTCGAATGACAACTAAAACTGTCCAAATGATTTTTGAAAATTTCCACTATTAAGTTGCTAATTCTTAGACTGTAGTTTCTATTTTCAAACAACTCTGTATAGTTAATTGGAATTTCTCGCTAAAAGTGGAAAAATTTATTTTTACAATAAAAATTGAAAAGAAAATTATTAATTATTGTTTCTAATTTTAAAAAAAGTGACATATTTTTACTGGCTTAAATATTAATTATTGAATCATACCTTATTGAAATTCTGACCATCTTTTCGCCTATAAGAAGTCACATTTCTATCGTCCACCACATTTCTTTCATTAACATTTATTTTAAACTTTTCCTTTTCATTATTTTCAGTAATCAATGTTTTATTATAATTTTGTTGTAAATTATCATTTACAAAAAATATCCAGAAATATATAACCAGATACAAGAGTGCTTGAAACTCTATCATTTTTTTACTTTTCAATTCACACACGGAAATATAAGAAAATGCCTGAAAATAATATTTCTACTTCTGTATAGTTTAAAGTTCTAGCCACGTAAATAAAATCAAAAGTTTAAACGTGCTGTAATTTTACTGGGCATTGGGTACTTGACAAATATTTAAACGATAATTGATAAATTGAAATGTAACACATTTTATTTGCTTTAAATAAATTTTCCGACATCTGTACCTAATAAAAATTATCCACGATTTGCGATAATCGTTTTACAAAAAAATGTATGGAAATTTTTTAACTGCTTTAAAATGTTTCTTTTTATTTTTGCTTAAATTCTTCTAATTTTCCTAGATTTTTTTCTTTTCTTTTAATATACATTTAATTAATTATTAAAAATAATGGACTTATAGAGGAATTTAATTAATTATTAAAAATTATCTATGTTTGTATTTAAATAATTGAATTCTCGTAGAATTTTCTATTAAAAATTGATTTGAAAATAAATTTCAGTCAAAATTTTAGATAGTTAATAATTGAATATTAAAATCATTATATTGATAAGTAAAATTAATCAAATTAAAAGTATGAATTGTGATTTTTAAAGGGTTTTTCACGAGCTACAAGCTGGTGATAAAAAAAAGTTGTTTCCTTTCAATTTGACCTTGAAATTCAAGGTCAAATTTTTAATTTCAATATATCTCATAATCGGTTTTTTAAATTTTTTTCTAACCTATCCCAATGGAAAGCTTTCCTTTTTTCCTATGAGCCATGTAAAAATCAGAGTGGGACCTTGAAAATTTTTGAAGAAAATAATTATAAATCATCATTTTCTATATACAATAATGATAAATTATGATTTTTTGCAAAAATTTTCAAGGTCCCACTCTGATTTATACATGGCTCATAGGAAAAAAAGGTAAGCTTTCCATTGGGATAGGTTAGAAAAAAATTAAAAAAACCGATTTTGAGATATATTGAAATTAAAAATTTGACCTTGAATTTCAATGTCAAATTGAAAGAAAATAACTTTTTTGTCCTAGCTGCACGAAAAGTATATCATTTCGGGCACTTAAAGTGGGCGCAAAGTAACTTATTCTCGCCCGGGGCCGGGGAAGCGGGCGCAAAAGTTCTTTTACGCCCGCTGACGTCACACAAGCGGGCGCAAAAGTACTTTTGCGCCCGCTTCATCTAGCCCGAGCGGGCGCAAAAGTACTTTTACGCCCGCTTGCTGTACTTTTGCGCCCGCTTCGCTCGTGCCCTCAATGCCATACTTTTCATGCAGTTAGGACAAAAAATTATGTTCGCAACATGGGCGCAAAGGTGATCTGATTACGACTTTGGCGAGATTTCGGGACCTCGGGGACACTTTCACACCCTCGGCTTCGCCTCGGGCGCGAAAATGTCCCCTCGGTCCCTTCATCTCGCCATCGCCGCAATCACCTATTTTGCGCCCTTGATACGATAATAACTATTTTTCATCACCAGCTTGAAGCTCTTTGTAAGAGTTTGTAGAGGTTGCTTTGTATTCCTAATTGTCAAATTTGCATATATTCATATTTGTGCATTTAAGATAATGATTTTGTAATATAAATTAAAAAAACAATTTGGCGTTTTTTTGACAGTTAAATAAATTTTGGATTACAAATATTGTCTGATCACAATCTATAATCTAATAATAAAGTTGAATAAAAAGAAAAAAATGATATAAAATTAAACTTTTGTGTCCACGTAGACATTTGTATTGACTCCCCCTCGTGGAAAATCGTGGATTTTTGGCGAATCATCCCTCCCCCCTAAACTGTCCATGTGGTATATGGACGACCCCTAACTCAAAAAATATTTTATCAAATTCAAAAAAGGAAAAGGTCCGTAATTTTTAATTTTTGGTCCGTAAAGTCCGTATTTTTAAATACTTTCACTGGTTCGAGCCCGAAATTTTGCACATTTGAAAAAATTTTGATTGTCCCATCAATTAGCAAGCTGACTTCACATCTGTTTCCTTATAGGTCAGCTGGTGAAAAAATAAACTTTCTGCAAGTCTCGTATAATATATACAAACGATTCTTTCTGTCTTGCTGTATATTAGATCGGCCCAGACTGTAGCCTAGTTTACAAGGTCAGGGGATTTAAAAGCGTGGGCTTAGAACAGATATTTGCTCTCTTATCATTCAGGATGTCCTGAACAATAAAGGGCGTCTTCAACTGATAACATTTTTTTTCGCAAAAAAAAAGTTCTGAAATATTCTCACGACTAGTAATTAGTAAACACATTGTTATCATCTAAAAATTAGACTATTTTATTATTAACAAAATTTTAATCAAAACAAGGTCACATTTTTAGTTTAAAGTTCTGCAACTTTTTTTAAAATATTTTTTCCATATGAAAATTGTGAAGAATTTTTTATTTTTAAACTATCTCATCATGCGCTCCAGCATATTCTGACTTTTTATCCAATAATTCACAGTATTGTGATTATTTTTTACCACACGTTAAAAGAAAAATTTTTTTTTGCTCTTTGTAATTTGATGCATTCTTTCCGTTCACGTGATAATTTTATTTTTAAGAGCAAAACAAGTTTGAACTTGAGGTGCCACCTGTTTATTTTTCACGAACAGTTATTGTGAAAAAGTGAGTATTTGCCTCTATTTTGCGTCGATAGTCATTAATTATTATCACACTACCGATAAACTTAGTTCACTCTTCATGGATCAATGCGCTTTATTTCCCAGGGTTTGAAATTTATTCACTATAAACGATTGGTTGGATTTTTTTTTTATAAATTATAAGTTAATTTTAATCGACATTTAAACATATGACTATTAAAAATTATATTTTAATACACTCGAGAATAGAATTACTGGATCGATTTAATATGAGAGGCGGTTTGGTTGTAATAATCGACATTCTTGAACTAAATCAGTCATTTTTTTTTTCTTAAGCGCCTCTTTTCTGTCTCTCGTGCAAAATCTCCAAGGCGTGAGAAAAGCAGTTTATCAGGTCGAGTGTGTGACTGACTCGTGATTATTTTTTTCTCTTCTCTTTTATTTATAATTTCCGCGCCTTGTCTCGCTCGACATGCACATCCACTCATGTTATTGAACGGACATACGCAGCTATGTAGATTATCGTTACGAAACGATTTATTATTGTTGTCCTCGTCAAGGCCAACAATGAGGTGGCGGCTCTCCATACGTACTTGGAGAGTATCACGCGTGCCGATAATAATGTCCACCCATATAGCATAAAATTTATTGTGTATGGAATTCATCATCATATTACAATACAACATTGTGATTCGGTTAGAAAAATTCCCCTCTGGTCGAATTTTCATTAAAACTGACATGAATCGTCAAAATTACATTACAGGAATCTGTTTATCGACATTTACCGACATTTCTAACAATTTTAAAGCAAGAAAAATCGTTACAGGAATCTGTTTACCGACATTTACCAACATTTCTAACAATTTTGAACCAAGAAAAATCGTTACAGGAATCTATTTACCGACATTTCTAACAATTTTGAAGCAAAAAAATCGTTACAGGAATCTGTTTACCGGCATTTACCGACATTTAGAATAAAAAAAAATCGTTATAGAAATCTGCTTACCGACATTTACCGACCATTAGTCCAAAACAAAATGCTGCGGAATAGGCTACTTTTTAAAAATTAATTATCGAGTGCGAAGTCTGAAATCGTTACAGGAATCTGTTTACCGACATTTACCAACATCTGCAGTAGTTGCTAATCAAACAAAAATAAATCGTTACAGGAATCTGTTTACCGCCATTTACCGACTTTGATGTGGAATATTTCGCTGTCAGATTGCAGTGAAGTAATGGAAACGAATATCTTCATCTCGAAGTGAAACTTCCATTAGGAGAAAATAAGTCCTATGACTGTCTCTTCAGTTACAACTCTCGAGGAAGAGAGATTACTTTATACTGTTCTCTTCTCTTTTTGCAGTCATCCACCCTTGAAGATAACGAAGACGTCTTCTCGTCTCTTCTGGCCTTGAATGACCCACTTAATATGGACATTTTCCAACAAAGCTCTTATATATCTAATCTACAAACTTTATTCTTCTCTCTCTCTCTCTCAACTGCAATTGTTTCCAGTACTTTTGTTCAGCGAAAATATATGGGACGAAATATCCAAGTGATCCAATTTAGAGGCAAAGTTTTTTAACCATACAATAGAACTTGTATAATAATAATTCTCAATTTTGAGAAATTCAAAAATTATGAAAAAATTTCTTCAAGATTCTTTTCTTCCTGACAAAGTTAGGGGGATTCCCCTAATGACGAAGGGAGGGGATTCCCTTTCCTTCATCAGAAGGGGATTCACATAAGCGAAGAGTGGGAGGGGGGATTTTTTTTCCAGCTAGAAAACTTCTAACAACTGCCGACTTATTTATTTGGCAGCAGCTGTAAATTTTGAAGTCCATTGGGGAAAAAAAATAAACACCTGCGCTTCGGTTGGCCAATTTAGAGGAAGTCCCAGGAGTAGCGAGGATGTGGGTCAGTAGGTGAATCGCACCAAAGAGCGCACGAGAGTGTCCCGACATTGACCCATATCACTGTGTGTGTACCCCTTCCATCTGACCTGTACCCACCCCTGCATATCCACGTGTCTTCTGCTCCCTGTTCACTACCTCGATGCCCTTCTGGAGCATTTTTGGTTCAGTGACGAGAGTGGCGAGACTGAAATGCACTTTTATCCCCCCCCTCTACCTATCGACTCGACGACCCTGGAACCAACAACTTTTTTTGTTTCCTAACAAACCAGGGCAAATTTTGAATCTCGGATTTTTTTTGCGTTACAAAATATTTTTTTACGTAATGACAATTATAATAAGTTGAGGGATTTAAATATCTTTGTCTTTCGCCATATGGTAAATATTCTGAAACTTTTAGTATATTTCCAACCCATTTTTTTCAATATTAGTTGATATTCTTAAAAGAAGAATATATTCTATGATTTTTGTTACCAATGTTTAAAAATCAACTTTTGAGGAATTTTAATTTTTTGAAAACAATTGAAATATTAAAAATTTTGATGAAAAATTTCTTTAGATAAGTTCAAAATGTTCAATTATTGGAAAAAGAATTCCCACTTTCAAGAGTATAAATTTCATTCGACGGTGCGTTAATGTGTATGAAAATAATCGTGAACAAGATGCTTTGCTACCCCTTCTAATGAACGGCTTCAGATTTCTTGAGCGTGTATTCGCGTGCCATCAAGTGAATGTCAAGGTCCCTTCTGTAATTTCAACGAAAGGCAAAGCGAAACGAAGATTCGTGCAGCTAATTCTTTCCGGTTTCTCACAAGTAACATATATATGCAGGATGTGCTCAACCACATATTTCACTGAATGATCATTTTTAACCTAAATATAAATTTATTTAACAATATTTTTCTAACCTAACCTAAAACTTGAAGGAAAAATCTCCATGATGTCTATCTCCAATCTCTCATCCTTTCCCTTTTAAGTAATTTTTACATGGGTTTAAAATTTTCCACACATATTTTTATGTGGAGTTCATTATTTTATTAAATAATTCAATTTTTTAAATTGTTAAAAGCACGATATAATTGCAATTATTCACGATCTTTTCTTTCCTTTTTTTCTTCGAATTGTATAATTATGAGTTAATACAGTGAATTCGATACGAAACGCTTTTTATGACTTTTGCAATTATATTATGACTTTTACGCCTGTTTATGTGTTCTGAATTATAGTTCAAGGTTTATTGCAAATTAAATATGACCACTAACTAACTCTTTGCATTTGTTTCAGGTGAGTAACACGCAATCCAATTTCACTATATATATTTGCATCATTATCGACATGTGAGTATTCTTTACAATTATTTCCCATTATTTTTCAAACTTATCCTTTTTAGCTACTTTCTCCCTTTTATTTATTTATTTATAATACAATCCTCGAGGTCCATGTGAACCATAAATGGGTAACTATATATGTAACTAAAATATACAAAATTATACTGGTCCCAACATTACGTGCTACTGGGGTATTTATAGTTACTATTTATAATAATATGTAAATAACAATCTTCGTTACTAACTTTGGATATACTTCCGAATATAAGGGGGACCTCCGATTTCAATGAAAATTGGTATACCAACGTATTTTGATGCGCTGATTACGAAAATGATAATGAAATTTGGTTACGGTGACGTAACAGAATTTAAAAATTAAAGATAAAAATATGATAGTATAAATTTCATTGTTTCACCAGACTATTTTTGCAAGGAATCGTCGAGCTTTGTAATTTTTGAAAAGAAATTCGCGACAGGGTACCGGATTCGGTTGCTTATTAGTTTTGCCGGAACGTAAGATTAAATTCAGAATTGCGACCTTTTCATCGCCGAACAATGGGTCTCATGATTGGCCCAACTGGGCCCTTAGAATTAGAACTTGAAATTCGCATTGCTAACCAAGCAGCTGCAGATTTACCATAATGCATCTATTTCTCTTTTTTCCGATTCGTTTTTAAATCTTTATTTTACCTTTTCGTTTCGTACCACAATTTTTGATTTTACCAAATAGGAATTCCCCCCTCCCCCAGTAATTATTATTCACTTCCATCTATTTTTGTTCACGTCACTCTCATGCTATAAAAAAATGATTTACAATTCGCGTAGGCATTGTCTGCGGTTTTTCCTTTGATAGTTTCAAGTTTTACCATTTTTATTATACTTGAAATTTTCTTTAGACTTTATGACTATGTAATTCTGTATTAAAAATCGTGTCATCGATATAAATATTAAAAAAAAGCTGAATCAAAGAGAAATGATAGAGGTTTTCAAACGGTTTTTCGAATATTTTTAGATGTTTTTAATTTTTTGCATGCTTTATGCATTTTTATTTATTATTAGCAGGAGAATGTTGAGAGCTCTCTTTTTCTGGGGACTAATAGAAAGAAACCAGTTTCAATAACGAAGAATGCAAACGGGAATATCTTGGAGTCCAGTTAACCTTTTCTCGTCCTACACATGCTAATGCGAAGACCAGGTGCGGGTATCACATGCAAAAGCATAGCGCCAGTGTCGTCACTCGTCGAGAAGGTCACCAATGGTTGATCTATCGAGAGCGATAATTACGATGATGATAATAATGCGCGAAGGCGAGACTTTTAGACCTTTTTCAACACCTGCCGTATGAAAGTTATTCAACATTTAGACTGAACTTACAAAAAATCAGAACCTACCTCTAATTATAAATTAACAAACATTAGGCAAAATTAACCGATTTTTAATATTTTTGAACTCCCAATTGGAATGTTGGTAAAATTTTGTTAATTTCCCCCTTTTTGTGAAAGTAGCTAAACGTTAAAGATTCCAATGATCCAGAAATGAGAAAAGTTGATCTTTGTATGAAAAATGTCAAGGTTTCTGGGGGAAAAAAAGGTCACGTAACGAGAGATGATAGTGTACCTACTCATCATATGGAATGCTTGTACTGATTGGTTTAGGAATCACGAGGAGAATCTCGCGTTGCATATTTTTGAGAACCGAGTATAATGCAGAGTGTAAAAGTTTTGAGAGCGTAAGTGTGGTGCGCGACTATCGAGTAGGTGGCTAACCTTGACAACCACTCTCGCGCAAAACGAGAACTATCCTCGATGCACCTACACCAACACACGAAAAAGGCAACCTGCGCAGTATCGCACATCTTCCCCGGTTATAACGCCAATCTTTCAGTCTGCACTCCACCAACAAAAAAAAAAAACTCTTCCAAAAACAGTTTTTGTGTTATACCTTCTGTTCATGAATATCATTCATTCTGCTCTTCCAGATCCCTATAATGCTAGTCGTGTAGGCGCCCCTCATGGTACTACATAATTTGTCTGTTCTACGAATTTTCTTTGGCATTTGGCCCAAATCTTCAATTCCAAAAACATTTATTTACTTTTGCAAAATTCAATTCCCAGTTGATTTTGCATTAACCATTTTTATCTTCTGGGGTGTTAGAAGAGATTGCAGTCCCGGTGGATCTCGAGCCTTTCGATGGTTTATGGGTCCCGCATGAGAAAATGTCAAAGAATTTCAGTTACAATTTTAGTTTCAGTTTACCCGAATTCATTTGATATTGATTTAATTCTTCCGAACAATAATATAATAAGGATACCTTGTAAGCTTATAACTCATGTTGGTTGTTGCGTGTTCCTTGCTCTTCACATGTTTATTTTTTTCCTCTAATGAATTTGAGATCAGTTTGAATAAACTATTGCAAGATAAAAATAATGCTCATCAACAGAGAGAGATTAAGGAAGCTGCTAAACTGATAATATTGCTGCTAACCAAAATTTATAATTGACTCAATAATTTTAGTACCCAAAGTAAATAATAGAACCCAGACCAAGTAATTAATATCACCAAGTTCGTCATAACATGAAAAATGGGTTGATATTTTTTTGATGAGATCGGTGATCTTTTTACGCCTTGTTTCTTCTCGAAGATGCTCCACGTGAGATCAGTCAATAACCCCATTTCGTATATAGGGACAATGAAAAGTTAATGGCTCTACTAAACCGATTATGTTGTCTGGCTCTCTCAAGCATTGCGTCTTCTTAAATCTTTTTATTAATTTATCGAGTGTATCACCAAAAACTCATTTTCGTTCTCTATCGAATACCTTATAATGGATGTAGGATGTGATATGCCCATAATCCCAGATCTATGATTTTCTGCAAAATTGCATTTGACTACTTTCGATGTGACCCTCATTTAGACGGTCTAAAAATGCGTCATTTTTGGGATTTTTTTCTCGGGTTAAATAACTCCAAACGTTTTGTAATTTATAGGGTAGTTTAATACATGTCTTAACAGTCTAAAAAAATTTTTTGGAAAAAAAATAAATCATTTTTAGTATGGAAATAAATAATGTCTCTATAGCACCTCAGTTTATCTGTGTACATTCTAATCTAGAGATCTGAATTTTTTTCTAAAACAAAAAAAAACAAAATTCTTTCTTAAACTTTAGGATAATACCTTCGATGTGACATTTCGATTTTTTAAAAAAATTTTCGAGATTTATATTTTTACTCACTTTTAAGTTAAAAGTGATTTTTTATGCATAAAATTTTCTTGACCCAATGGGGGATCCTCTTTTATCGGGTCAAAAAAATTTTAAGAAGAAACAACCAAAATTTTCTTGGGGTCGCTGATAACGAATCTGAAGTCCTTTTTCCAAAATTCAAAATGGAGGATCCAATGTGGCGGACCAAAAATTTGAAAATTCATTAAATTTTCCTAATTATTGTAACTCGGAAGTTTTTAAATCAATTAAATTTTCCTAAATCTTGTGACCCCAAGAGTTTTTTGGGAGCCATGATTTTAAATTTGAAATTAAAATTTCTAGGCTAGCTTAATTTCTTAATCTAGAATCAGAATTTCAAAATTAAAAATGACGAATCCAATATGGTGGTCAAAAATGTTGAGAATTCATTAAATTTTAACTCTATTTTTGTAATACGAATTTTTTGGGGTACCTCATTTTGAATCTAAAGTTAGACTTTCAAAACTCAAAATGACAAATCTAATATAGTGGACCAAAAGTTTTTAAATTTATAAAATTTGACTATATTTTTTAAGAGAAAGAGGGGGGAGGGTTTCTAAGGTCGCTGATTACGAATCTGATGTTAGATTTTAAAAATTCAAAATGGCGGTTCCAATATGTCGGACAAATTTTTTAAAATTCATCGAAATCGATTTAAAATTGTCGCTCAGGGGTTTTTGGGGTCACTGATCACCAATCATAAGTTAGATTTGGAAAATTCAAAATGGCGGATCCAATATGGCTGACGAATTCTTAAGAATTGATCGAAATCGCTTAAAAATCACTGCTCGGGGGTTTTCGGGGTCACTGATTATAAATCTGATGTTAGATTTTAAAAAATCAAAATGGCGGATCCAATATGGCAGACGAATTTTTAAGAATTGATCGAAATCGCTTGAAAATCTTTGCTCGGGGGTTTTCAGGGTCGCTGATTACGAATCTGAGGTTAGATTTTAAAAAATCAAAATGGCGGATCCAATATGGCAGACGAATTTTTAAGAATTGATCGAAATTGCTTAAAAATCGTTGCTCGGGGGTTTTTGGGGTCGCTGATTACGAATCTGAGGTTAGATTTTAAAAATTCAAAATGGCGGATCCAACATGGTAGACGAATTTTTAAGAATTGATCGAAATTGCTTAAAAATCGTTGCTCGGGGATTTTTAGGGTCGCTGATTACGAATCTGATGTTAGATTTTGAAAATTCAAAATGGCGGACGAATTTAATAAAATTGATAGAAATCGATTAAAAATTGTTGCTCGGGAGTTTTTGGGGGCTCTGATTATAAATTCCATGTTACTTTTTGAAAATTCAAAATGGCGAATCCAATATGGCGGACGATTTTTTTAAGAATTGATCGAAATCACTTGAAAATCATTACTCGGGGGTTTTTGCGGTCGCTGATTACGAATTTGAAGTTAGATTTTTAAAATTCAAAATGGCGGATGAATTTTTAAGAATTGATCGACAACGCTTGAATGGACCCCCATAAGCATTTTTTTAAAATTAGTTTTTTAATGTAATGCATGTCGCAAAGGATTTAAGGGATTGATAGACGGATAAATTTTTAAAAAAATTGAAAAAAGGAATGGAAATTTTCGGGTGATTTTTGGGGGGTGCGAAACATAAGAAATTGAGATGTGTATTGTTTTTGACATTGCCGAGTGTAATCGCTCGCTATATAACGCAATGTGAGCTTTAATGTAGACTTTCCCCTTCTTGTTTGGCGCGCATTCGTGTCTCCCTTCTACTGTGTGCTTCGAATCCTATCTTTCTTGAAACTCATACGCGGAGCGTGCAACACTAGGCCGGCCGGCGCGACGATCAGTTGCTCAGTTGCCTGCAGAACTGCGCATCGCAGTCAGTTATTCATTCATTCAGTTTAGTGAGTTAGTCAGTCAGTCGGTGAGTGAGTGAGTGCGAATATTATTATACGTCGCGTGCAGTTCTCGTTCACCATCATCTTCGAGTGCAATTTCAGTGCATTAATTTCCATATTCCCTTATCCCATTGGATTAATTTTATATTTATCAGCAAAAGAATTTTCTTCTCCTTTTCTAACTCAGCTTCTTGTTTTGAAAAATTCGCAAAAATTTTTTTTCTTCTGTCAAATAATTCTTGTTGTCATCAAAATTATAAAACTTGCACTCGAAATTTTTTTTATAAATTTTGCAAACTTAACGGGAATTTAAAAATTTTCAAAACATTTTTAGGAGTTTTTCAAAATTCATTTTATGTTTTAACTTGAATAAAAGTGGATTATTTTTCTACGTGAAAAAATTATTTTAGTGCAAACACAAGAGGAATGGAAATAATTCTAATTGAAAGATATACACGTCTTCCTGTTTTGTCAAGGCCCCGTTAATGACTATTACTCGCGAAAGTAATATCCGCGTGTGATCATCATTTTCTTTTAAAAACAAAAAAGTACTTTCACTTTTTATTTTTTTATTTTTTTTTTTTTTTTTTTTTTTTTTTTTTTAATTTTGAAAAAGTGAGGCAAATTTCTTAAAAATGTTAAATTTCGGACAGAATTCGATTGTAAGTGTTTTTTTTTAAATTGTAAAAAGAAAAGGAAAAAAATAAGTCCATCTTTCTTCGGCTTTCGATAAATGCGCGCGTCTGACCTTGAAACCTCATCGAACCCGAACGATTAACAAACGAGCTAGTTGCGACCTTCTGCAGTCTGCACTCACCAATTGATAAAAATAACAGCACTTACGGTATTATATTCGCTGCAGTCATAATAGCAATAAACTGTCCTTATACTAACCCCCCCCCTCCCCCCTACACTTATTCATGTGTTTTTCTCCTTTTCTCTCTCGCTCTCTTTTTTCTAAACAAAAAGAAAAATATTAAAATTAGTTTACAGTTTTTTCTTCACTTATTTGTTAATTAAAAAATTTATCAAAAAAAAAATTAGTTCGCAGTGTTTTCTTCACTTATTTGTTAAATTAAAAAATTTATCAAAAAACAAAAGTATTATTATTTAATAATATTTAATATTATTTCGCAGTGTTTTCTTCACTTATTTGTTAATTAAAAAATTTATCAAAATTAACTTTTTTTTTGCTATTTTATAAGTAACAAATAAAACAAATTTTTTTCTCTACAATTTTTAATATTTTTTAAAATTTTCAAGTTTAGAAAAATACCTTGAAGTGAATTTCGGTGAAAAATTATTGTGTTTGACCGATTGACAGAAAGAAAGTGTTTATTTAATCGGGTTATTAATATTTGACGGAATAAAATTTTTAAAAATTGATGTCACCGATTTTTTTTTTTTAATTGTGATCGTAAAAATTTGACAAGTGAAGAAAAAATAAAAAAATTAAGAGTAAATTTGGAATTCGGTGAAATTGAAAAATAGTGCATTTGAGAAAAATAAAAATTCGATCAAAAATGGACAATTTATCGTTTGAATATAAAAATTGTAAAGCGGGAATTTTTGTAAATTAATTATAAAAAAAAAAATTGGTCAGATGGGAATTTCGGTAAAAATAGTGACAGAGTAAAAAAAAATTGAAAACAAATTTAAGAAAATTAATTTTTAAAGTGGAATTGAAAGTTGAAAATTAAATTTGAAACATTTTAAACTTACATATATGATAAAATTATTTTTAAAAAACGGCAAATTAAAATTCGGTGAATTTGAAATTCAGTTCAAGGAAAATTCGCGTTCACAAAAGCTTATTTCGTTCAAGTGTAGACTAAATTTATTTTCTTGCAAATTATAAATTCAAAAAAAAAGAATTTTTAAATTTAATTTTGAATTTTTTTTTATTTTTTTTTTTACTGTTTCTTTCATTTTTACTATAAATTCTGTTACCGAAAAGTAAAAAGTTAGATCAGAGAGAAATTCGGTGTACTAAAAATTTTTGAATAGGAAAATAAAAGTTAATTCACTCTTCTTTAAAAAAAAAAAAAAAAAAAAAAAAATCAAGAGAAGAAGTTTTAAACTCTAAGAATTAAAATTAAAAAATACTCATTTCGATGTTATAAAAATACGGTCACTTTTAAATTTAACCAAATTAAAAATTCATTAAAAAAAAAAATTGTTGAGAATTTACTCTTCTTTAAAAAAAAAAAAAAATTGGTAAGAGAAAAATTAAAAAAAGCAAAATACAATAATAAAAATAAGATGATTAGAATAAATATTTGCTGTTTTGCAACTTGGGACCTTTTTTATTAAAAAAAAAAAGAAATTTTTTTTTTTTTTAAAGAAAAATGAATGCGAATCAGTTAATATTTGAGATTCGCGGGAATCCCCCGGTGTTTATAGGGAATGAGAGTAAGAAATTTAGATGTAATTTAGTCACACGATCTAAATATAAGATTTGCATAAAGAGTGCGTGGACAATAGAATTTCATTAGCTTCTAACACGCAGAACTGTCAACTGGTGTTAAAGACCGGAATGACCTCGACATTGACCTTAGAAAATGTCGATTCTAATAATATACAATAATAGTCCAATTTTTTCCCCCTTATCCTTAAGAAAAAAAAATAATTACACCTCAAAAAAAGGAAAACTAATTGTTTAGAAAATTGATTGTCATAAGAGAATAAATATAATAACCGAAAAGTTAAAAAAAATAATTTTACTATTTAAAATTTAGAAATACACTTTTATAATTAATTAATTATGTTGAAATAAATAAAACTAAAATGAAAAAATTTTAAAGATTTTTCATCTTAGTTGAAATTAAAAAAAAAAATTTTTTACTTTTTAAAATATTTTCTAACTTGAAAATTAAAACAAGATTTAAAAAAAAAAGTTTCAACTAAAGGAGGAAAAAGGAGAGAATATGCATGATTTTAGGTTTTTTTTTAGAGAATTAATAAATTTAAGGGGATAAAAAAGAGGAAAAATGGAAATAAAGGTGTGTACACACTGTGATCCCTAAAAAAAAGTGAAAGTTAAAAACGAGGAAAAAAAGTGGAATTTTTTGGAGTCATTTTGAAAAGTAAAAATTTTCAAGTATGAGGAGAAGTTTAGTTATCACGACACCCAGTAGGTGCATCGATCCGTTTTCTGCTCTGCAATGGGTCAGCACTGGCCTTGACAATACCCTTGAGATTCAGACTCGAGTTTTACTAGCAATTGTCTGTCGCAGCTTAAAATTTTAATTTCCTTCATTTTTAAACACTTTTATATTTTAGTATTTTCGTTATTTTTTTTCTCTCTTATTCTTCTCTTTTTTTAAACACTGAGACTCGTAAATTTCTGCACTTGAAAATTTATTTTTCTTCTCTTTTATTTAATTTAAAAAAAATCTTGCTGATTTTTTATTTATCCCGAATATTGAATACCAACGTGATTTTTAATTTGTAACTTTTTTTCGATTTTGAACTTTGACTTTGATTTTCACTTTAATTTTGACTTTGCCTTTTACTTTAACTTTGCTTTTCACTTTAACTTCGATTTTCACTTTGACTTTCACTTTGATTTCAATTTTGACTTTGATTTTCACTTTGATTTTGACTTCGATTTTGACTTTAATTTTGACTTAGACTTTGATTTTGACTTTGATTTTGACTTTCACTTTAACTTAGACTTTGATTTTGACTTGAATTTTTATTAAATTTTTCATGGCTAAAAGTGAAAATAAAAGTCAGAAAACAAAATGAAAAAGAAAAATTCGAAGTAAAAGTGAAATTTTATCCCTTATGTGGAAAATTTTTGTTTTTAAAAAATATTTCTTTATTGAATTAGAAAAAGGTGTGTCCCACGTATAACCTACTTGTTGTTTTGCTTCTTATAAAATGCCGAGACTTACGTAAATATAGTCTCCTCTCATACAGTGTCTTTTTTTTTCTTCTGAAACAATAAAAGAGTTGGAAAATTTTTCTCACATATTTTTTTTTAAAATTGGAAAAAAAATACAATCGGACCTTGAAATTGTAACAAACGTCAAGTTTTGCCACTTTTCATAGTAAAATTATTAAGAAAAATATTATTTTTTATATAAATTATTCAAAAATGAACCGCAATTAAATATTAAAAAAAAAATGTTCTGAAAATTGTTTTTTATTCTTTCCATATCCATTAAAAATAATAAATAGAAAAATAAAAATAAAATGCGAATTACAAAAAGCTGATTTCAAATTTGAATTAATTTCAGAATGTGATGATTACCAAAATTTTATTTAAAAAATCAATCTATAGAAAAGCGCATAGAAAAGACATTATGTAATTGACCAAAGGATTTAAAAATGCCATAAATAGTAAACCGCATACCAAATAACACCAAAAGAGGACTAACGAAAAAGAAGAAGAAAATAAAAAAAATTAAATTTTCGTCCATTCCGTATGTAATATAATAATATAAAAATTTTAAAAATGAAATTCTATTACTTTGTTGAGAGATTAAAAAATTGAATAAATCGTGTAAATAACAAGTACAAGTGTATAAGTGTGTGATTTTGATCTTGGTGAAAAGTGTCATTTCTCTTTGGATATATAATATAAAAATTAATACACAAGATGATGAAGAAGGAGAAACCAATGATGTCCGTCACGGCCATCATTCAGGGAGCGCAGGCGCAACACTGGGCTCGAGGAAATACTTGTACGTACTTTTTTTAAAACGAAAACCAAAAAATATTTTTAAAAACTAACATCAAATTCGTAATTAGCGACACCAAAAATTCTAGAGTACAAATTTTCGGCTGTTTTTTTCAGTTATTTCTAATTTTAGGTCCGCCATTTTGAATTTTTAAAAACTGACGTCGAATTCATAATCAGCGACCTCGAAAACCCCTAATTTGAAATTTTTGGCAATTTATCGTAACATTTTAATTTAAAGTCCGCCATATTGGATCCACCATTTTGAATTTTCAAAAACTGACGTCGAATTCATAATCAGCGACCTCGAAAACCCCTAATTTGAAATTTTTGGCAATTTATCGTAACATTTTTAATTTAAAGTCCGCCATATTGGATCCACCATTTTGAATTTTCAAAAACTGACGTCGAATTAATAATCAGCGACCTCAAAAACCATTAACTTGAAGTTTTTGGCCATTTATCGTTAATTTTTAATGTAAAGTCCGCCATATTGGATCCGCCATTTTGAATTTTCAAAAACTGACGTCGAATTCATAATCAGCGACCTCGAAAACCCCTAATTTGAAATTTTTGTCAATTTATTGCCATTTTAATTTAAAGTCCGCCATATTGAATCCGCCATTTTGAATTTTAAAAAACTGACCTCAAAAACCCCAAACTTGAAATTTTTGGCAATTTATCGTATCATTTTCATTTAAAGTCCGCCATATTGAATCCGACATTTTGAATTTTGATAAACCAATGTCACTAGAATAATAACGTTTTATATAATATATTATAAATAATTATAATATTGTAATTAATATTATTATTTTTATTATTATTATTATTATTGTTATTATTATTATTTTTATTTTTATTTTTATTTTTATTATGAATATTAGTATTATTGTTATAATTAATTATTATTATTATTTATTTAAACATATAAACGGGCTTATAATAATAATTATTATTTTCATAGTTATTTTTTTATTTTTATTATTATATTACGAATTTCGTAAAACAGTGCACAGAATATTAAAAAGAAAAAAAAATTAAGCTCTGGGTAACATGAACCCACGCAAGAAACTTGCGCGTGTTGTTAAAGGCGGTGAGCGAAGGGCATCGCAGTTCGTTGAAGATATACAATATGGCCGCGGTTCTTAATTAGAATCACATTACGGTGATCATAATAATAGAACATAAAAGAGAGATAATATCGGTAAACATTTAATATTGAAAATATTGATTTTTATATATTATCTGCTTACTCCCTTCACTGTTTCAAGTATAGGAGAATTTTTTTTTTTATTTCTTTTTAATTATCAATTTGAAGAGTTTTTATTATGAATTCAATGAAGAAAGAGGGAATTCTGATCGCGATGAATAGTAGGAATCTATAATGTATAATATTTTCTATTTTATTACATTGGTACTTTCTAGAATGAAAAGAAAGAAGGTCAGAGAGCATTAAGTAATTAAATTTTTAATATAATTAGATTTCGAAATGGGTTCTTTTTGTTTTCCCCAAGGGAAGCGTGACGTTGGTAGAAATTTCAATTATGTATAAATATTTTGTGATTTTTGAAAATAGTTTTTGAAAATTTTGAGGTTATAGCGTCATTGGGGAGTTGTTTTAATTTTTTTTTGAAATTTTAAACCAGCGCGCCTTTTTTTGTGGTTCGGAACTCGACCACTAGAATTGTAGGAGTGACGGTTATTTTACTTGTCCTACCCAACCCTGGCGCATATATGAGAGAGAAGAGAAGAAAGATATCTTCTGTCCTTTTCTAGAAAAAGGCAAACGATATTTCTATTCTTCTTTCTCTCGTATATATAAAAATTAAAATATAAGCTTTAGATTTTTTTCTGAAAATTGAAAAGTTTTTTTGTTTTTTAAACAAAGTAAGAAAATAATTAAGATGAAAAATAATATTAATAAATATAAATAAATTTTTTTTATCACTCCTGAGAAAGGAAGAAAATTGCATTAACGAGATTAGCTGCTAGCCTCGAACTTTTTTGCATCCTAAATACGGTCTGATCGTTTTAAAGTGAGTCATTTTGACTCTTAGTTTTCAGTGAATCTGCAGTTAAGCAAATAAGCACAAAAAAGCGAATAAGCACAAAAAAGAGAATAAGCCCAAAAAATCGAAAAAGCACAAAAAAGCGAAAAAGCACAATAAAGCGAATAATCCCAAAAAAGCGAAAAAGCACAAAAAAGCGAATAAGATCAAGAAAGCGAATAGAGACAAAAATGCGAATAAGCACAAAAAAAGCGAATAAACACAGAAAAAACAGTGTTTAAAGTCTGATTAAGAGCAGGAGAGATGAAGGTCAACTATTAAAACGTGGATCACGTAATTTATACGCGTGTGTTACCCTTTTGCAATTACTCTGTTATCAGTACAATAACCAGAGAGCTCAAAGACTCCAAACTAACTTAAAAAGCCGATCTAGTGCTGTTTTAACGAAACCAAGGTCACTTTGCGTTATCTACACGCCCGCAGCAATTTACAAGTCTTTTCAAGCGCCTTATCGTCCAATATTACAATACTCGCTTGCAAAACTGATATTTTTAAAATACTTTAAAAAAAAAAAGAAGCCAAAAGAAAACGAACAAAAATAATTTTCAAAGACAATTTCAACGAAATTTGATTACAGGAATCTGTTACCGACATTTTACCGATATTTCTCTCCTAGACATTCTATCTATCCTAGACAGTTTAATTTTTACGGATTTTTGAGTATTTTTGTTGTTGTCATGGGCAGCCAAAGACAATCGCACTTTTTTGGAGATATTTTTTTACAAAATTTAATTTATTGGCTTTTAAAGGAAAAATTAATTTATTTGCGTCATTAATAAATTAATGCCGCAGTTAAGGCTTTATTTTTATAGTTTTATCATTTCGCGGCTTTCTCGATATTTTGGATCAATTTGAGTTCTTCATCTTGCGGTTTATTAAATTAATACGATCTATTTCCCTTGTGCATTTATAAAACGAGAATGCTAATCGTGCATATTTATAGGAGAGGCGCTGAATAATTAGAGTGACACACAATCGACAATACTTTTCTCACGATGACATGCTCGATACTGCGTTATAACGCACGTCGACGCCCACTTGTTAGACACGGCTCGTTTCCATCGTTATGACGATCTTACCTTGACTGCTTACAAAAAAAAAAAATTATCCGAATTCTATTATAATTGCTCCGAATTTGGAGGATTTGAAAAAATATTATGAATAATTGGTAAATTTTCATTTTTACGAAAATGTTTTTTTTTTATTTTTTTAAGTGACAAGCGGATTTAGATTTAATCTAGGGAATGTCATCATTAGCAGGATTCGGATCCAATGGAGCATTAAGGATTGTCGACCAGATGCGCAATTTATTGGTGGCACGCGTATGACAGGGCGTGATTCTTTATAGTGTACATGCGCGTGGTACCAACACAACATAAGCATCTCTATAACTAACGCTCAACGATGATAACCTTGGCACCGATGTGAACGAGCCATGAAGTGCAACTCTTATCATAGTGTGCGCACTTGTCTATGTATGACATTAGGTACCACTCGAGATGGACTATAAACGTAAATGTTGCTATTCACCTTCTAAAATTATTATTATTTATATTCCGAATTTCAATTTTTAAAAAATCGAAAATCTGAAAAAATTAACACAGTCAATGGAGGGGGTCCGGGAAAATTTGGAAATTTAAAAAAATTATTCAGTATTTACCCCTTGAGACGATGATTTCAAATTTAATGAAAATTCTCAAAAATTATAATCAAATTTTAAAAAATTCGGTTTTTCGAATTTTTGATAATTTTTAATAAATTTAAATTTTTTACAAAAGAGTGAAAACTTTTAAATGAGCAAAGTGTTTTCGAAGAGCCCAAAAATAGTGAAGCTAAATGCCATAAAAGAGAGGAAAAAATGTTGAATTTTAAAAAATTCGGTTTTTTGAATTTTTGATAATTATTAAAAATTTAAATTTTATACGAAAGAGTGGAGACTATTAATAAGTAAAGTATTTTTGAAAAGCACAAAAATAATAAAGCTAAATGCCATCAAAAAAAAAAAAAAAAGTTGAATTTTAAGAAATTCGGGTTTTCGAATTTCAGATAACTTAAAAAAATTTTAAATTTTATACGAAAGGGTGGAGACTATTTAATAAGTAAAGTGTTTTTGAAGAGCACAAAAATAATGAAGCTAAATTCCATAAAAAAGAAGGAAAAATGTTGAATTTTAAAAAATTCGGTTTTTTGAATTTTTGATAATTTTTAATATTTTTTGATTTTTTACCAAAGAGTCGAGACTATTAAATAAGTAAAGTATTTTTGAAAAGCACAAAAATAATAAAGCTAAATGCCATAAAAAAGAAGAAGAAATGTTGAATTTTAAAAAATTCGGGTTTTCGAATTTCAGATAATTTAAAAAAATTTTAAATTTTATACGAAAGGGTGGAGACTATTTAATAAGTAAAGTGTTTTTGAAGAGCACAAAAATAATAAAGCTAAATTCCATAAAAAAGAAGGAAAAATGTTGAATTTTAAAAAATTTGGTTTTTTGAGTTTTTGATAATTTTCGATAATTTTAGATTTTTTAACACAGATTCGAGACTATTAAATAAGTTAAGTATTTTCCAAGAGCACAAAAATAATGAAGCTAAATGCCATAAAAAAGAAGAAGAAATGTTAAATTTTAAAAAATTCAGTTTTTCGAATTTTTGATAATTTTTAAAAATTTTAAATTTTATACGGAAGGGTGGAGACTATTTAATAAGTAAAGTATTTTTGAAAAGCACAAAAATAATAAAGCTAAATGCCATAAAAAAGAAGAAGAAATGTTGAATTTTAAAAAATTCGGTTTTTTGAATTTTTGATAATTTTTAATATTTTTTGATTTTTTACCAAAGAGTCGAGACTATTAAATAAGTAAAGTATTTTTGAAAAGCACAAAAATAATAAAGCTAAATGCCACAAAAAAGAAGAAGAAATGTTGAATTTTAAAAAATTCGGTTTTTTGAATTTTTGATAATTATTAAAAATTTAAATTTTAATACCAAAGGGTGGAGACTATTAAATAAGTAAAGTATTTTTGAAAAGCACAAAAATAATAAAGCTAAATGCCATAAAAAAGAAGAAGAAATGTTGAATTTTAAGAAATTCAGTTTTTCGAATTTTTGATAATTTTGAAAAATTTTAAATTTTATACGAAAGGGTGGAGACTATTAAATAAGTAAAGTATTTTTGAAGAGCACAAAAATAATAAAGCTAAATGCCATAAAAAAGAAGAAGAAATGTTGAATTTTAAAAAATTCGGTTTTTTGAATTTTTGATAATTATTAAAAATTTAAATTTCAATACCAAAGGGTGGAGACTATTAAATAAGTAAAGTATTTTTGAAAAGCACAAAAATAATAAAGCTAAATGCCATAAAACGGAAAAAAAATGTTGAATTTTAAGAAATTCGGTTTTTTGAATTTTTGATAATTTTTAATATTTTTTGATTTTTTACCAAAGAGTCGAGACTATTAAATAAGTAAAGTGTTTTTCAAGAGCACAAAAATAATGAAGCTAAATTCCATAAAAGAGAAGAAAAAATGTTGAATTTTAAGAAATTCGGTTTTTTGAATTTTTGATAATTATTAAAAAATTTAAATTTTATACCAAAGGGTGGAGAATATTAAATAAGTTAAGTGTTTTTGAAGAGCCCAAAAATAATAAAGCTAAATGCCAGAAAAAAGAAGAAGAAATGTTGAATTTTAAGAAATTTGTTTTTTTTAAATTTTTGATAATTTTTAATAATTTTAAATTTTTTTTTAAAGGATGAGATTACAAAAGTAAATAATTATAAGTCTTAAAAAAATTAAAATTTTTTCTTAAAAAAGAAAAGAAATACTGGAATATACACAATATTGGGTGCTTTACGAGATTTTATTAATTAAAGGCAATTAAAAGGGATGGGAGGGGGAAAGAGAACGAAAGGGGAAAAAGTAATTATTTTTCCCCCTAATTAGACAACATAAAATATGAGAATTCATGTTGCTTTGTAGAGGTGTGGGTATAAATTTTATGTTGATTTGCACGAGCGCACAAGATAAATGAAAGAAAAAAAAATGAAAATGAGTAGCGGACTCGTTTGTACTGTCACTCTGTGTGAAGTCTCTTTGTCCGCTCTCTGCGTTATCTCTGTGGCAGTGACATTGAACGCAGGTGACGCAACCAGTCGTAAAGGAACATGAATTAAATAAATTCCCCTCGCCCGTCGTGCAATGAGGAGCGAGGGGGACGATAAGGAAATCATCAAGTCGGATAGGCCAACCGTAGATGGATTGAGACTGTGGTAGTGCCGTCTTTAAAAAAAAAATTATTTGCTTCAATGGCTAAATTATTTGTAAATGCAATTAAATACGTAATTTAGTCACAGATTTGTGTTTAAAATGAGCGCAACACGTGTAGTCGACGAAGAGAAAATTGGAGTGAATTTTATAAGATCAAGTATAGGTGATACTACATCGACTCATCGTTTCGTCAATGAATCTAAAATGAGCTTTTCTTCAGAAGACGTTTAAAAATTCTCCTTCCAATGACGCATTGATTTTTTAAACAACAACACTCGAGTGATTGTTTGATAAGAAATTGATAAACTGCGAAAGTAAATTTGAAATGCAAAAGAAAATGATGCATCAGATTTTTTTAACTTTATTATTTTCTTAAGTATGTAATTATTCAAAAAAAATCCCCAGCTCATTGGAATTCATTTTTTGTAATAAAACAAGAATATTATGGAAAAAACAGGGTAACTTTCTATGTCGGTAACTATTGGTAACAGATTCCTGTAATTTCCTTCTCCTTTTTTTAAAAATTAGTTTCTCCAAGAAAAATTCTATTTTGAAATATTAGTTACACTATATAAAAAGGCAAATCTTTCACTATTATTTCAGTTTATATTTTATTTCCTTATCTGTTGGCGATTTCAAGCATCGCTTGACACAAAAGTCACTTGAGATTTTCATATCTCAAATTTTTTTCTTCGTTAGCAAAAATTAGATATTACCGCTTTTTTCCAAGAAAACTCTAGAAATTTTGTTTCGAAAAATCCATAAAATTTCATGTTAATCGATAAATATTTAACCTAGTTAGAAATGAGTATACGTAAAAATTGCAAAGTATTAGTAAATTTTTATATAAATCGTAAAAGTAAGTTTTACTTAAAGAAAAAGGCCGGTAATTTGATTAAAAAAGCAATAGAAGTTCGTAAATTTAATGATATAATTTGAAGAATTTTTAAAAAGTTACAAATTATTGCAAAAATTCAATTATTTTCAAAAATAATAAAATTCTTTCTTAAAATTCAATAATGCTCAACAATTTTTAAAAATTCTCATCAAAATTTCAATTATCTTTATAAATAATAAAATTCTTCTCCGAAATTAAATTATTTTAAAATGTAATAAAATTCTTTGCAAAAATTCAATTATTTACAATACAATTTTAATAACGTTTCATAAAAGAATTCAATTTTTAAAAAAATTGTTTAATAACATTTTTCGAAATAATCCAATTGTTTTCTAAAATTTTAATAAATCCTTCGAAACAATTCAATTATTTTTATAAGTAGTAAAATTCATCGTAAGAATTAAATTATTTTTCATTAATAATAAAATTCTTTTTAAGATTTCAATTATTTTCAATAGATACAATTATTAAAAAAAATTTGATTCTATTCAATAAATTAAAGAAACTTTTCGAAAGAATTCAATTATTTTCTAAAAATTTAAAAAAAATTTAAGAATTAAATGTTTAATTTCAATTATTAAGAAACATTTATTGTAAAAATTTGAAAGAAATTGTTCATATAAAATTCAATTACTTTGAAAATTTTCAATTAAAATTATTAAAAAAAACTCCATTATTTTAAAGAAATTCAAAAAAATTTTCAAAAGCATTAGGATTATGAAAATTTTTAATAAAATTCTTCTCAAAAATTCAATTATTTCCATAAATAATAAAATTCTTCGAAGAAATTCAATTATTATCACAATTTTTTGATAAAAATCTTTGCCTAAATTTAATGATTTGCAAATTTTTTATAAATTTTTTCGCAATAATTCAATTATTTTCATAAATAGTAAAATTTTTTACAAAGATTCAATTATTTTCATAAATATAATAAAACTCATTCCAGAATTTCAATTATTTTTAATATACAATTTTAATCGAATCTCTCGAAAAATTTAATTATTCTTAAAAATTTGTGGATAAAATTATTTATGAGAATTCAATTTCAAGAAACATTCAATTATTCAATAATTTAATTTTAGCATTTAAATAATTAAATTCTCTTTGAATTTTCTAATAAAAATTGATTTAAAAATGAATTTCAGTTAAAATTTCAGATAATTGAATATTAAAAGCATTGTACCAATTATAGTGATCGATATCTTCATGTTTTATGTAAACTTTTTTTGGAAAAAGGGGGTAAAATAGTTCTTTTTGGTTCTAGGGAGTAAAATAGCTGTTTTTAGCCCTAGGAAATATTTTCTAAGTGGTAAAATGCTTCTTTTCGACCATAGGGAGTAAAATACTTGTTTTTTGCCCTAGGGAATATTTTTTAAGTGGTAAACTGCTTTTTTTGGACTATAAGAAGTAAAATAGCTGTTTTTACCCCTAGGGAATATTTTTTAAGCGGTAAACTGCTTTTTTTCGACCATAGGGAGTAAAATAGCTGTTTTTAGCCCTAGGGAATATTTTTTAATTGGTAAAATGCTTCTTTTTTTTTACCATAGGGAGTAAAATAGCTGTAGGTATTTTAGTTATATTTTTGCCAGTAATAATTGGTCCGTAAAGTCCGTATTTTTAAATGCTTTCACTGGTTAGAGCCTCCTGAATTATTCATCGAAATTGATGAACAAATTTTGGAAGAAGGGTTCGTGAACAACGATAGAAAAATAAAAAAAAAGTATTTTGTGTAAATTAGAAATAAATAATAGAAAATGAGGGAAGTGTTAGTAGTGAAAATGGAGAAATTAAGTTATATATTTATTGGCACAACTGTTTGGTAATCGGACATATATAAGAGTAGTCGATGACCCTCTCCGAATTTGTGGAATTTGTTTTGATACATACATATTTAATAGCAAAGAATCAATGCCCGCTTCATGCCACTAACATTGTCAACATTCTGACCTTCTGCTTTGAAACGAGCTTCTAGGCTGTTACGCAACTCTTGGCTAACTTGGTTATACATAGACGAAGCTGGTTGCAGTTTACTCTCTATATACATGCAAGATTCCAAGTGTCGGACCTTGAAACTTCACGCCGAGCGTGCATTGCGTTCCGGTGGAATGAGCGAATTAACTCTTTTTCTTATACCTCACAATACTATTCATCGTGAAATCGTCCTATCCATCAGATCCAAATCATAAAATTTGATTTTACGTTATACTTGAAAACTGAAACATTTTTAATAATACCTAACGTTTGTCGTTT
This sequence comes from Leptopilina syphax, assembly GCA_032872505.1. Classification (NCBI taxonomy): domain Eukaryota; kingdom Metazoa; phylum Arthropoda; class Insecta; order Hymenoptera; family Figitidae; genus Leptopilina; species Leptopilina syphax. Next base: position 3,084,538 of record CM065474.1, on the reverse strand, counting down.
TAAATTAATTTTAGAATTTAATTTAATTTGAGGTGATGATAAGTCAATGAGCCTACTAAAAGTTTGTGAGAGAATATTTATTCAATATTTTTTTTAATTTTTCGTTATAAACGGTGGCAGCGGTGGGATTTTTTGAAGCATTCCTAAAATATCGACCTTTTAGTTGTTTTGATGAGTAAGTCTAAACCAATGTTAGCTGGAGCTGTTTTGCAATTTTTTTTTGCTGTTTTTCGAACTTTTCGTTACTCTGGTGGTAGCAGCGGTGGGATTTTTAAATTTTTCATTATAACGGTGGCAGCGGTGGGATTTTTTGAAGCATTCCTAAAATATCGACCTTTTAGTTGTCTTGATGAGCAAGTCTAAACCAATTTTAGCTGGAGCTGTTTTGCAATTTTTTTTTTTTGCTGATTTACGAATTTTTCGTTACTCTGGATGTGGCAGCGGTGGGAATTTTTAATTTTTCGTTATAACGGTGGCAGCGGTGGGATTTTTTGAAGCATTCCTAAAATATCGACCTTTTAGTTGTCTTGATGAGTAAGTCTAAACCAATTTTAGCTGGAGCTGTTTTTCAATTTTTTTTTTTTGCTAATTTACGAATTTTTCATTACTCTGGTGGTGGCAGCGGTGGGATTTTTTGAAGCATTCCTAAAATATCAACCTTTTAGTTGTCTTGATGAGCAAGTCTAAACCAATTTTAGCTGGAGCTGTTTTGTAATTTTTTTTTTTTTGCTAATTTACGAATTTTTCATTACTTTGGTGGTGGCAGCGGTGGGATTTTTTGAAGCATTCCTAAAATATTGACCTTTTAGTTGTCTTGATGAGTAAGTCTAAACCAATTTTAGCTGGAGCTGTTTTGCAATTTTTTTTTTTTGCTAATTTACGAATTTTTCATTACTCTGGTGGTGGCAGCGGTGGGATTTTTTGAAGCAACTAAATTTTCCCCAAGACAAGAAACAATAAACAATGTATTTTTTGAAGTACCATCGAGCTATTCATTTTTTAAAAACCGTTGTTTAATTATATTATTATTAAATTCATTATTATTGTTACCATCATCATTATCATTACCACCATTATTATTATTAATTATTATTACTTAGGATGACGTGGCACCGCCCTTGAAAATCGATTAAGATTTATGATTGTCTCTCTAATCAGACTCCATTACATAAGAGATGAAAAAAAAGGTAAATTATAGTCTCATTGAAAACTTGTATAATTAATTTAAATATCAAATTAAATGTTTCTTTCTATACAGCGAGAAGTTTTCATATTATGAGAAAGATCTAGTGACCCAGTGAATTATGGAAAATTTATTCAAATGTATCGATGTCTTGTGCTAGTTTTATTGTTAATGAATTCATAGCAAATGAGTTGAGGTGGAAAAAAATGTCGACCATCATAAATATGGAGAATGTAGGTGTAATTATCTAATGAGTGATAGAAGACTGGAGAGTGAATTAACTCCAATTATTTTCCTTTTTCAGCTGATTATAAAATTGATGTCTTCTGGTAAACTAAATATCTAATGACCGGAAACAATCGATATTGTCAACTGAGAGGACATTATGCGTTGGGTAATTAATACCTTGTACGTGTAATGGAATACTTACAGAAGAAAATTATTCTTCTAGTTTCCCTTTCTAAGACCCTAAGATTTTCATGAAACTTCAAAATTATCACGAGCGTGGTTGAATCTCTAGTAGGAATAATTCGAAGAAACATTCGAAGGGTTTTGTTGAATTCCACTACCAGACATCATTCTTCCTGGTATCCACCATTTCTGATGGTAATTGATTACTTTGGAAGGAAATTATCGAGATGGAGCTGATCAGCACCCCTAAAAACCCATATGATCCAAAAATCATGTCTTCTAAATTTACAGCTCCAAAAGCTGATTTTGTAATAAATGCGCGGTTAGTCTAGATTCTCCACTGTTGTAGTTCGCACTTCCGGTTATTCTCCCACAATTGAGATGAATTTCAAAACATAAAAGAACTAAGTGTCTAGTCTGGAAAACATCATCAGGCGAAGGATTTTAGTTCGGTTGGTAATCAGTATGAATAATTCATTCAAGGGGAAGAGTTTCAGACTTGAATGACTTGCAGTACACTCAAGTTGAGCAAGTTGCTCTGTAATGATGACTCCATGTCTCCTAATAGAAAACACAATGATAAATCATGTCAGGGTGTCATGTCCGCTGGGGGAAACATCATTGCTTTCCACGATCAGAAGTACCAGAGGTTCCCAATAACGAAAACGGGGCAAGTAGTCCAAAAAGTAATTAAATCTTTTCAAAAATCCTTACTCGGGAGTTTTCTGGGTCGCTGATTACGAACCTGAAACTTTTACTTTTTAAAATTCAACAAATTAACAATTTCGATTAAAAAATTTTTGAACAAAATAAGTGAAGAAGAGCAAACTCTGTCAATGAAAGTGTAGTTGACGCCCACTTTGACAGAGTGTATACATACCTGTCTCACGACGTGACCTCGTGACCTTCTCCCGGTGACCCAGGTACAAGTATGCCCTGCACGTGGCACGACGTGTCTATATATAAAATGCAGCTGCATATAGAACTCGCCTCGACTCTTTCAGGGCCGCATTAGCCACGTGGAGTGCTTCATCGATCGCTCCTCAGCCAGACGTGTCAACTCAATTCAGTATGAGAGACTAATGCTTGCTAATGCTTTAAACAAATAGGAGTTACTCTCTGAAATATGCGCTCTATCATTTATTCTGTCACTCCAACTATATCCCTCTCTAATTTCACGCACAAATTGTTATTAAATCCAAAATATATCCTTCGAACAATGACAATTAAATTCTAAATAAAACATCTGCAAATGTTAATATTTAAAAAAAAAAAAAAAAAAAAAAATTTAAATGTTTTTTTAGAATTTGCGACTAGGTTAGAGGGGAATTATAATTAATTGGAAATTTATGTTGCTGGAGATCCAGGGGTATTAAATCCAATCAGTCATGGCGCCGCTACTTTAGATATTTACCTCGACAGTATGGGAGTTTCTTCGACACTAATCGAAAAAATGATTTTTATTTATTTTTTTGGCTCCCACTTCAAAATTCAAATCCAAAAATGTATTTTCAAGGGTAAATTAGTAAAAAGAATGGGTCCAGAATAATTGCACTTTGAAATAAAAACTTTTTTACTTTTTTTTTTTTTTTTTTTTTAATTAAATAAATAACTTTGCTTCAGAAAAAGTTGAAGAATTCCAAAGAAAATTTGTGCCCAACTTAAATTTTACTATTTTTGACCTAGTTAACTAAAATTTGGTACAAATGTGTATGTCTAAGTGTAAAGAGTAAATTTTTTTTTTTTAAGTAAATTTAGTTGCATTTTTCATTATTATACTAAATAAGTATAGAAATAATCTTGTTCCATTTATCAATTGAAAGGATTTGTTCCTTTGAAAAGATCATCCAACTTTTAAAATTAAAAAATAAAGTGAAGATTGATAGCATTTTTTTTATTTTATTTTTGTTAAAGGAAATAATATATTGAAAATTCAAATTTACAAACTGATCTACTTTGTTGTTCTTCAGCGCGAACAGAAAAGAAATTCAAATAAGATTCATATTTACATAAAACTTTATTCGTATAATACAACGAATTCATAAAATACATAATGGAGAGAAAGAATATTTGCAAATTTTGAAATTAGTAAACTTACTGCGAATGAAGAATAATAGTTTTTTTTTTGCAAATCTTTCAGATTTTGATTTATTGCAGTAAAAAATTGTTCTACTCGCATATTCTTTTGCATACAAAAAATAAAAAAAAAAATTGTTTTGATCAAAAAATTAAATTCTTTGACTGTGCTCAAAACGATTGGCGTAGAGTTTGGACGGGTTTATTGACTCGTGTTTGTTAATATCATATCCGACAGTCACGGGCAAAGGTCAAAGAAATCATAAATAAAATGTTAACGACCAAACAGTAAAATGCGTCTAAGACATACATTTTCTGTATAAATATAAACACGTACATTAAATTTCCTTGTAAATATTTACCCTCTCTACCTGGAATTATTTTTAACCTAAAATACAAGATTTTTATTAAATATATTAACGAAGAGGGAATTTTCTTCTGTATTCAATTTTTTTCCTATAAATATGTATTAAAAAAAAAAAAAAAAAAAAAAAAAAAAAAAGTCACAATATTGATGGATTTTGTTTTAAAATTATTCCTGAAAAATAAGAAACAGAAATGAGTGTTTGATAATAAGAAAAATTTTTTAAATAAAAAATTAGAATTATAATTAAAAATCCTAAAAAAATTTGTTTTTCATTTTGTTTTATGATATGACTAAAATTGGTAGAATCGCATAGCAAAATTCGTGTCTGAACACGAATAAATTTTGCGTGGGCTGTACGTGTGAAATGATGAGTACGAGTTACATCCGGTTGCACAGGAAATTGTTAAAGAATTTTTAAGTTATTTGCAAAATTTCAATAATTACAGTGTAAATTAAAATTAAAAATATAAAAGTTAAGAAGATGTTATAAACACATCTTTGTAGCAGAATATAGTAATAAACTTGGCTGCTTTTACTTCTAAATTTAACATTTTCTCTCTAAGAGTTCAGATTTACTTCGCCAGATTTTATGAGTTCTGTAATAATTCTCAACTTCTATTAGTTCGCGAATTAGTAAAATATAAAATTTATATTTAAAATAAAATTTATATTTAAAAATTTATATTTAAAATAAAATTTATATTTAAAAATTTATATTTAAAATAAAATTTATATTTAATAAAGAGTTTTCTGAAAAGTAAACTAAACATCTTATAAAGTTGAATTTAATGCAGTTTGAATTTTTCAAAATTTACAATCGTATGAGTTCTAACAATGATTTTGTAATTATTACCGAAAATTTTATTTACTGTCTTTCTTATCCTAAAAGAATATTATCATAAAATTTGTCTAGTTGTTAAATTTGAAATTAATCAAATAAAGAATTATAAAAACTAATTTGTACTCGATCAAAAAAGTGATATTCAGACGGTACCCGTTGGGTTATATTATTTATCTTCCAAAAGCTGTTCGGTAAATGTTGGATATAGATAAGAGGATACATACATTTAATGTGGTCTTTAAATAAACAAAACTGAATAAATATTACCATCTTTTTTTCGTGGCTCGTGTATCAGTGGAAATTTTTTATTTTTATTTTAAGTCTTTACTTTTTGGTATTTTTAATTACCAGGTTTTCGACACTTGACTCTTTTCTTTCGGAAAATCAAAATTAAGCTGCTAATGAACTATAACCAGAGATTAAAATTAACAAGTGAAAAAGAAAAAATTACTCTACATTATTAATTTATAAAAAAATATTTTTGGCTTATCAAGAATAAGAGACAGTGGAGTACTTGCAAAATGTGTGTATGAAACCTTTTTTTTATAACACCTTGTTTACACTGAACAAAGCGGACTCTAAACGAAGGCTCTGAAAGCTTTTGTCTGTAAAAAAAGAACAAGCCTCCAGTGTCTGCCGCTAATGGATGCTTATTTAGCAATGTTCTACGTGGCATTGGATTGACGTTCATTTGTTATGAACGTTTTTAAATAGAACAGATTGACAATATTACTTACAAAATTTTTTTTCTTTCATTAACATACATTTACAAAATTCTAAAAATTTATATATATTTCGACTGTGGCCACAATTTTCTAAATCATGGCTAACGACAAAAAATTGTTCAAAAACCTGAAAATTTATATAATTTAAATATGGTTACAATCTAGCGAACAATGGCTAATGGCTAACGAAAGAAATTAATTTAAAAACATAAAAAATTTTATATTTTAACTGTGGTTAAAATCTGGACACTTTTTAAAAATGTTGTAGTTTTCCCAGAAATTGATCAATTTACAGAATTTCGGTGAATTTTGAAAGCTAAGCAGATGCACTTTAAGATAAAATTACTTTAATTTGATTTAATAAAAGAAAATATAATTATTTCAAAAGATAAAAATGAAACAACATTTTTTCAAAATTGACATTTTTTATAAAACGACATAATTTTTCAAAACATTGATCAATTTACTGAATTCCGGTGAATTTTGAAAGCTAAGCAGATGCGCTTTATGAGAAAATTATTTAAATTTAATTTAATATAAGAAGATATAATTATTTCAAAAGATAAAAATATAACAAACTTTTCTTAAAATTCACATTTTTTACAAAACAACGTAGTTTTTAAAAAAATTGATCAATTTTTTGAATTCCAGTAAATTTTGAAAGCTAAATAGATGAACTTTAAGATAAAATTATTTCAATTTGATTTATTACAAAAAATATAATAATATGAATAAATTAAAGTCAAACAAAAATTTCATAAAATTGACATTTTTTAAAAAACGACATAGTTTTTCAAAAAATTTATCAATTTTCAGAATTCTGGTGAATTTTGAAAGCTAAATAGATGCACTTTAAGATCAAATTATTTAAATTTAATTTATTGCAAAAGATACATATATATTTGAACAGTTGAAAAGGAAACAAAAATTTCACAAAATTGATATTTTTTATAAAACAACGTAGTTTTTCGAAAAATTGATCAATTTACTGATTTTTGGTGATTTATGAAAACTAAGTTGATGCTCTTTAAGCGAAAATTACTTAAATTTGATTTAATATAAAAAGATATAATAATATGAATTAATAATAATGAAACAAAAATTTCACATAATTGACTTTTTTTTTAAATGTTGTAGTTTTTCAAAAAATTGATCAATTATCGGAATTGCGGTGAATTTTCATAGCTTAGTAGATGCACTTTAAGATAAAATTACTTAAATTTAATTTAATATAAGAATGTAGCGTTATTTTAAAAGATGAAAATAAAACAAAAATTTTTCAAAATTGACATTTTTTAAAAATGTTGTAGTTTTTCCAGAAATTGATTAATTTACAGAATTCCAATTAATTTTAAAAGCAAAATAGATGCACTTTAAGAGAAAATTATTTAAATTCAATTTATTACAAAAAATAAGATAATATGAATAAATGAAAATGAAACAAGAATTTCACAAAATTCACATTTTTTATAAAGCGATGTAGTTTTCCAAAAAATTAATCAATTTACTGAATTCCGGTGAATTTTGAAAGCGAAATAGATGCACTTTAAGAGAAAAATATTTTAATTTCATTTATTTCAAAAAATATAATAATATGAATAAATTAAAGTCAAACAAAAATTTCATAAAATTGACATTTTTTAAAAAACGACATAGTTTTTCAAAAAATTTATCAATTTTCAGAATTCTGGTGAATTTTGAAAGCTAAATAGATGCACTTTAAGATCAAATTATTTAAATTTAATTTATTGCAAAAGATACATATATTTGAACAGTTGAAAATGAAACAAAAATTTGACAAAATTGATATTTTTTTATAAAATAACGTAGTTTTTTGAAAAATTGATCAATTTACTGAATTTTGGTGAATTATGAAAGCTAAGTTGATGCTCTTTAAGCGAAAATTACTTAAATTTGATTTAATATAAAAAGATATAATAATATGAATTAATAATAATGAAACAAAAATTTCACAAAATTGACTTTTTTTTAAAATGCTGTAGTTTTTCGAAAAATTGATCAATTATCAGAATTCCGGTGAATTTTCATAGCTAAGTAGATGCACTTTAAAATAAAATTACTTAAATTCAGTTCAATATAAGAATGTATCGTTATTTCAAAAGATGAAAATAAAACAAAAATTTTTCAATATTGACATTTTTTAAAAATGTTGTAGTTTTTTCAGAAATTGATTAATTTACAGAATTCCAGTTAATTTTGAAAGCTAAATAGATGCACTTTAAGAGAAAATTATTTAAATTCAATTTATTACAAAAAATAAGATAATATGAATAAATGAAAATGAAACAAGAATTTCAAAAAATTCACATTTTTTATAAAGCGATGTAGTTTTCCAAAAAATTGATCAATTTACTGAATTCCGGTGAATTTTAAAAGCGAAATAGATGCACTTTAAGAGAAAAATATTTTAATTTCATTTATTTCAAAAGATATAATTATTTGAACATATGAAAATGAAACAAAAATTACACAAAATTGACATTTTTTATAAAACCATGTAGTTTTTCAAAAAATTGATCAATTTACAGAAATCTGGTGAATTTCAAAAGCTAAATGGAAGCAGTTTAAGATAAAATTAGTTAAATTTGATTTAATATAAGAAGATATAATTATTTCAAAAGATAAAAATGAAACAAAATTTTTTCAAAACTGAAATTTTTTTAAAATGTTGTAATTTTCCTAGCAATTGATGGACTTACAGAATTCCGATCAATTTTGAAAGCTAAATAGATGCACTTTAAGATAAAATTACTTAATTTTGATTTAATATAAGAGGATATAATTATTTTAAAAGATAAAGATGAAACAAAATTTTTTCAAAACTGACTTTTTTTTAAAACGTTGTAGTTTTTCCAAAAATCGATCAATTTACAGAAATGTGGTGAATTTTAAAAGCTAAATGGATGCAGTTTAAGATAAAATCAGTTAAATTTGATTTAATATAAGAAGATATAATTATTTCAAAAGATAAAAATGAAACAAAATTTTTTCAAAACTGAAATTTTTTTAAAATGTTGTAATTTTCCCAGAAATTGATGGACTTACAGAATTCCGATGAATTTTGAAAGCTAAATATATGCACTTTAAGAGAAAATTATTTAAATTTGATGTATTTCAAAAAATATAATTATTTGATCAAGATGAAAATGAAACAAAAAAATCTCGAAATTAGCCTTTTTAATAAAAAATGTAGTTTTTCCAAAAATTGATCAATTTACAGAATTCCTGTGAATTTTTAAAGCTGAATAGATGTACTTTAAGAGAAAATTATTCAAATTTGATTTATTGCACAAGATACAATTATCTGAACAGATGAGTATGAAACAAAAATTTCTCAAAATTGACATTTCTTATAAAAATGTCATTTTTCCAGAAATTGATCAATTTACAGAATTCCTATGAATTTTGAAAGCTAAATAGATGCACTTTAACAGAAAATTATTTAAATTTGATCAACTATCGAAGCATTCTTGTCAAATATTATACTCTATCCCTAAAGGTACGAATCGACTTTCCTTTCATCATGACGAAATGGGGCAACTTTTTTCACTCTCAAGGTTCCATGGATAAAACCCCGTTGTATTTTATAACCATGTGCGTGAAAATTGTTCCCCAAAAAAAGAAGAAGAAGAAGAAATGGAAAGAGAAAAAAATTCCCCTCCTTTAATAAATAGTTTGGAAAGCATTAACGATCGTGTCCTTGCAAAGTTTACGGCTTCTCTGCAACATACGAGGACTATCATTATTTTATATACATATTTTGACTTCGAAAGAGTTTTGCCGTTCCTTCACGGAAGGACGACTGCAAAATTGCTGTTTTAAAAAGAAAGGGATCTCTTTTTATATATACGTATATAGAAGTGATGTTAATGATAATGATGATGATGATGATGATGATAATGATGGTCAAAGTCTTTGAGAGCAGGGATTTTGAGCAAAAGACCAATAAGTAAGTGTGCTGAACTTTTTTTTTCCAACGATTATCGTTTACGAGGCTTGCTTTTATGGCGAGAATGACGTCATTGTCTGGCGATTTAAACACTGTCCCGAAACAATAAACCAGTTTTCGCGCTTATATACACAACACACAGGTATTTTGTTTTGTGTACGTATGTTTTATATATTTTTGGTTTTACCCGAGAGGCAATGTGGCCACTGCAAACGAACGCAATTTTAAACCATAAATTCTCGGATGATATTTTTCTCAATTTTTTTTGTTTCTGAATAAAATTTATGTCAGTAGGTTACTGGGTGAAATGGGTTAATTTTTGGTTATTTTACACCGCAGGCGACATTCACTTTTAGTTGATAAAGAATCTAAGTCGGTTTTTAAAAATCCAAAATGGCGGATCCAATATGGCGGAGTCCGCCATATTTGATCCGCCATTTTGGATTTTTAAAAACCGACTTAGATTCGTTATGAACGTTTCAAAAATCGACAAAAATGTTAAAATAATGTATGTTTTAGTCTAACAATTTTGTGTGGGTATAAAAAATTTATTTTTCTTTTAGATCTTTTGAAATTGGGTTAAATTTTGAATTTTTATTGGCACGTTTATTATAGGGAGATAAGGAGAAAAAAAAGTGGTTTATAAAAGAACGAAGCGCAATGAAAGTGTCGTTGGCGTAGGTCGGTCGTCTTTGGGGACGAATGAAAGTAGTGCGATGTGAGGACCATCGATATCGTAACATGAGTCGGATCATTGCACTGACAACGACAACTACGACGCATTTGTGTGTTTGCGCTTGGTCAAGGTGACCCCTCGAAGAATAGAGGAATTGGTTTTTGGCCTTGATAAATATTTTACGTCCTCCTTCTTCTCACACTGTTGACTTACTCCGTACGTTGCCTCTCAAATTTCTGTTTTGCAGTCGCAGAATTTTTTTTTTTTTCGTCAGCGTCTTTCTTCAGTTGCATTCACGCGTAGAAAATAATATTTTTCTTCACTAAATTTTTAAAAATAATTAATTAATTAATTAGAGTCGAAAACAGGATCCTTATCAGCATTCAGTTAATTATTTAATAATTTGGTTTCATTTTTGCAATTCACTTATTTAATTTTAGGAAATCAAAACTAAATTTTGATGAAATTGGAACGAATCAAAAATAAATTTGAATATTGTCATCTTTTTGAAAAAATTCTTCTTAAATAAATAATTAATTTAAAAAAATTGTTACTTTGTATTTACAGAGTAATGATTTAACAAGAATTAATGTCAAAATTTAAAAATGAATTTCAAAAAATTAAATTCAAACTTAGTGATGATACAAACGGAATATTTAAAAAAAAATTTATTTTTATACTAAACTATTTATTTTTTTTAGCGAAATCCGAAGACTTTTGTTTCTATTTTAAAAACATAGTTCTATATTTAAGTTTCACGGTCACGATGTCAATTTCAAGAAAAGAAAAGTTTGACTCTCGCTTTTACATGCGCTCTGTAACTGAACATAGTTTTATTGATCCAGACCAGACTTTCAATATCAGAATCAAGGTTACTTAATGAAAATATATATGTACCATTTGGAGATTTAAACTCAGATGCGAATTAAAAAAAAATCAATGTTCCATACTTTTTAATTTCCTTTTTATTTAGATTTGTTGACATCAAGTGAAGAATTTTTATTTTTTCCCACTAAATTTTTCAAAAACGTCGGTAATATCAAATTCTAGGGAAAAATTTTGAATTAAAATTGAAGAAAGCACCAGAGGCACTTCATTTACATCGTGAAGAAATTGCAGAACCAAAAATATTTCAAAAGTTATTTTTTATTTTGGAGAAAATTGACAGAATTTATGTCTATTTTTGTCAAATTTACATAAACGTCGGTAATGCCAAATTCTTCCGAAAAATTTGGAATTAAAATTGAAAAACTCCCCACAGGCACTTAATTTACATCATAAAAAAGTTGTAGTTCCAAAATGATTACAAAAATAATTTTCAATTTCAGAGAAAATTGACTGTATTTTGTCTATTTTTTTAATTTTACAAAAACGTCGGTAATGTCAAATTCTACCGAGAAATTTCGAATTAAAATTTAAAAAATTACCACAGGCACTTACTTTACATCCTAAAACAGTTGCAGAAGCAAAAATTTTGCAAAAATAAATTTTAATTTTCGAGAAAACTGACAGAATTTATGTCTATGTAGATAAAATGTGTACCAGGTAAAATTTCTTTATTAATAAAAAACAAAAAATATTTATTTTCATAACAATAAATAAGGAATTAAGTTGTAGATTAAAAAGAACGAATGGATTAGATGATTTAACTGGTGATAAATCCCAATTTATTCGTCTGCTGTGCATTTATTAGCGTATTATATATGCATCTCGGCAATGGAGTAGAAAATGACGTCAGTTAGCACAATTATTACCGATGCATTTGACGCGTCCTCCACAACATGAATCGTCCCAATGTGTGTTCTCTTGTCCCCCACACGACTTCTCGTCGTTATTCCACTCCTTTTTTCTCTTTCAAATCGATTAAATTGTCATTTATCTTCATGTCAAAAAAAACTGTATTTTTAAATTTAAATAAATAAGTTTAAATATTTTCAAATTATATTATATTTTAAATAAAAATTTTCTAGGTTATTTTTTCATTTTAACCTTATTTTCAAGGTTATGTTTCGACATTTTTACCTTTATTGTTAATAGCCTAAAAATATTGAGGTTATGTTCGCTATTTTGACCCATATTGTTAAAAACCTAAAAATGTTGAGGTTATGTTCGCTTTTTTTACCCATATTGTTAAAAACCTAAAAATTTTGAGGTTATGTACACCATTTTGACCTGATTTTTGAGGTTATGTTTACCATTTTTTATATTTGAATTTGAAAGTTATTTACACGTAAAGAAAGTATATCTTGAAGAAAGGTAAATTTTCTGTACCTAAATTTTAAGGTTGTGTTGGTCTCGATTTTAATTTCTATTTTTACCTAAATTTTAAGAATATTTTTTCATCGCTTAAAGTTTGACGTTAAGTTTAAAGTTTATTATTAAATTTCTCCTGTTAATGTTATTTTTTTAATGTTTCAGGGTTGAGTCTGGATAACAGTAATATGTCGATGTCCTCAATGGGTCCACAAAGTCCGCTGGACATGAAACCAGACACAGCGAGTCTAATGAATGCCGGCAACTTTAGCCCCTCTGGTCCCAATAGTCCAGGGTAAGTTTATTATTAATTTATTATTTAATTTTATAAAATTTATTATTATAAGTTAATTTTATTATTATTATTTTTGGCTAGAGTAATAATTTTAAAAACTTAAAGTAACTTTACAGCTCGAGGGGGTAAAATGGTTCTTTATGACTCTAGGGATTAAAATAGCTGTTTTTAGCCCTAGGGAATATTTTTAAGTAGTAAAATGCTTCTTTTTGACCACAGGAAGTAAAATAGCTGTTTTTAGCCCTAGGGAATATTTTTAAGTAGTAAAATGCTTCTTTTTGACCACAGGAAGTAAAATAGCTGTTTTTAGCCCTAGGGAATATTTTTAAGTAGTAAAATGCTTCTTTTTGACCACAGGGAGTAAAATAGCTGTTTTTAGCCCTAGGGAATATTTTTTAACTGGTAAAATGCTTCTTTTTGACCACAGGGAGTAAAATAGCTGTTTTTAGCCCTAGGGAAGAAAATTGCAAAGACATTAGGTCACAAAATACCTCAAAGACTATCGCAAGCGTCAAAATGTGTTAGTATTAAAATTTACTAAAATTTTGGACACAAGATTTTTTTTTATAAATATTCTTGAAATATATTCTATTTATTTATTTTTTTTTTAGTACAAAAATGTAAAATCAGCAAATTTCTTGAAGCGATGTCGACTTGAAACGTAAAATTCGAAATGCTGCCAAATGAACTGAATGGGTTAAGTGATAATTTGAACGAACAGAAATTAGAGCAATTGAAAATTCTCCGAATGATAATAATTCACAAGTATAAATGGAAAAATCGTTATAGAAAAATTAGAGCGATTGATAAAATTGATGAAAATGGATTTTTAATCATCGAACAATTTTTTTTCAAGTTACGAATGAAAAAAAAAAAAAAAAATTCAGAATGACAGTGAGAAATGACGAAGAAATGTTTTTTGCAATTAAATTGAAAGTGTTAGATAAGTGGGAAAACAATTTTAGAAAGTGTTTCGGCACTTTGTATTAAAAAAAATTTTTATTGTTTCTAACTAATAATAAAATTTAGGTTTTATTATTTATTTTAGGGAATTTTATTAATTTAAGGAAATAAAAAAGGGGAAAAAAGGGGAAATGGTAAGTTTTTTTTTATTTTCAGATCGTTCAGTGTGGGTTGCCATAGCAGTGTCCTGAGTACCTCACCCAGTGGACAAAGTAAAGGCGCAGGTTCTCCTTATCCACCAAATCATCCACTTTCTGGAAGTAAACACCTTTGTTCCATATGTGGCGATCGTGCCAGCGGGAAACATTATGGCGTCTATAGGTAAGCACCATTCCATTGGATTTCAGACAAAAAAATATTTTTTATTCAGAGAAAAAAAATTTTAGCAAAAACAGAAAGATTAAAAAAAATTTTTTTATTGGTAAATTTGGAAAAAGGGGGTAAAATAGTTCTTTTTAACTCTAGGGAGTAAAATAGATGTTTTTTAGCCCTAGGGAATATTTTTTAAGTGGTAGAATGCTTCTTTTCGACCATAGGGAGTAAAATAGTTGTTTTTACCCCAAGGGAATATTTTTTAAGTGGTAAAATCCTATTTTTGATCATAGGGAGTAAAATAGCTGTTTTTACCCCTAGGAACTTGGAAAAATTGGCCCTTTTTACCAACAAAAAAACTATAATTCACCTTTTATCGAATTGAATCATTTTTTACATTTTTTCTTAAAAAAAAAATTTATTCAAAATATCCATTAATTCACATAAGTAGATAAATGGAATTACGTTATTCTGATTTGATTTGCATTATAAACAAGACAGAAAAAAAATACATCGAGGAAATTGAATGCATATCGCGTCGGTTAAAGCGATTCTTTTCAAGGTCAGTGTCAACGTCACTTGCATTTATTCGTATCAGTCATTGACACTTGTGAAGCAATATTTTATTTATAAAATATTGCCTCAACTTTCCATTTTTAAAGGAAAATAATAAACAAATTTTTTTTTAATTTGGTTAACAATTTTTTTGTTTTCTGACACACAGGTTAATTTTTATACTTAATGAGGAAGAAATACTTTCATTAAATCATTAATGTTATTGAGTAATAAAGTAACAATTTAAAAAAAAAAATGTTTTATTCATATAAATAAGGGGATTTCTATTTTAAACTGTTTCATTGGAAGACTATCGGGTAGAAAGAATTTTTCAAGTGAACTTTTATTTATAGAAAAGAAATTCTATAATTAAAATCTAATGGGAACATAATATAGAGTGTATTATTTTGAAAAATTTAATAAGTTTTTATTTGTTTACATTTGATTGTAAATCAAGTCTAGATATTGAAATTATTAGAAGGAATTAAAGTTTTTAATAAATTTTAATAAAATGCTGTATAACAATTGAAATTGTTTTCAATTTACAATTTTAATCAAAAATATTTGCAAAAAGTCAATTAGTTTGAAAAATAATAAAAGTCTTTGCAGGAATTGAATTATAAGAAAATTTCTCGAAAGAATTCAATTTTTTTCAAGTATTTAAAATTTATCGCAAAAATTCAATTATTTTCATAAATAATAAAATTCTTATCAGGAATTCAATTATTTTCAAAAATAATCAAAATTTTCAGAGGAATTTTCAGTTATTTTAAAATTTTTTTAAAAAATTCTTTATAAAAATTCAATTATTGTTAATAGAATTAAAATTAAAATCCTTGAAAGTATTTAATTATTTTCGAAAATTTCTATAAAACTCTCTTCAAAACATAAAAAAAAAACGATTTTTAAATTTTGAAAAATTTTCAAAATCGTTCAAAAACTGATTTTTTGCTTATAATTTTGTTTGAAATTTAAAAAAATAAGAATTTAGTCAACATTTAAGATTTTGAAAAATTTCTACAAAACGAATTCAAAAAATCGACGAATTTGACGATTTTAAAATTTCCTATAGAAAAAAACAAAAAAACAACAATTATATATTTCGATATAGTCGAAATCTTCCTTAATTATAATTTTGAAATTTTGAAAAATTTTCAAAATCGTTCAAATACTTATTTTTTGTGTATAATTTAGTTGGAAAATAAAAAAATATTATGAATTTAGTCGAAAATCAAGATTTAGAAATTTTCTGTAGAAAAAAAATCGACGATTTTTAAATTTTGAAAAATTTTCAAAATCGTTCAAAAACTTATTTTTTTGCATATAATTTAGTTGGAAAATGAACAAATTTCATGAATTTAGTCAAAATTAAAGATTTTGAAATTTTTTGTAAGAAAAAAATAAAAAAAGACGAATTTTAATTTTTTTTAAATTTTCAAAATCGTTCAAAAAACTGAATTATTGCATATAATTTTGTTTGAATATGAAAAAAAATTAAGAATTTAGTCAAATTAAAAAAAAATCGACGAATTTCACGATTTTGAAAAATTTTTTATAGAAAAAAAAAAAAAAAAAACAATTTTAAAATTTTGAAAAATTTTAAAAATCGTTCAAAAACTGATTTTTTGCGTATAATTTAGTTGGAAAATTAAAAAATATTATGTATTTAGTCGCAAATCAAGATTTTGAAATTTTCTGTAGAAAAAAACAAGAAAATCGACGATTTTTAATTTTTGAAAAATTTTCAAAATCGTTTAAAAATTAAATTTTTTAAATATAATTTTGTTTGAAATTAAGAAAAATAAGAATTTAGTCAAAATTTAAGATTTGGAAAAATTTCTACATAATAAATTCGAAATAATCGACGAATTTAACGATTTTAAAATTTCTTATAGAAAAAAAACAATTTTTAAACTTTTTAAAATTTTCATAATCGTTCAAAACCTAATTATTGCTTATAATTTAGTTGAAAATGAACAAATTTCATGAATTTAGTTGAAAATAAAGATTTTGAAATTTTCTGTAGAAAAAAAAACAAAAAAATCGACGAATTTTAATTTTTGAAAAATTTTCATAATCGTTTAAAAACTGAATTTTTGCATAAAATTTTGTTTGAAATTAACAAAAAATGAAGCGAATTTAGTCAAAATTAAAGATTTGTAAAAATTTTTGCATAGTAAATTCGAAATAATCGACGAATTTAACGATTTTGAAATTTCTTATAGAAAAAAAAAACAATTTTTAAACTTTTTAAAATTTTCAAAAGCGTTCAAAACCTAATTATTGCTTATAATTCAGTTGAAAAATGAACAAATTTCATGAATTTAGTCGAAATTTAAGATTTCAAAATTTTAGTATCACAGTTTTTTTTTTTTTTGCCTTATATAGAGTGTAATCTCAGGAAGTGATTAGGAACTGGCCTGTCAGTGGTCGACATTATTTAATTAGTTGACATTGATAGGAGGCAAAAACATGTAGCAAGTTTATTCGCATGGCTTCGTAGGAACTGCGGATGGGTAGTTGTCCTAACCTCGCGGTCTGTATATATGTATAGATTGCTTTGCAAGTACAAGGTTAAAGTCGCTCTGATGCAACACACGAGGAGAACGAGGGAGTTTATATGTATTATATATATATATATATATATATATATATATATATATTTTTATGAACATTCATGAAACACGTGTGTAACCAGCAAGCCATGTCTTTTGCAACTGGAAGATATTAACACTTGAAATCTGATACACTCGATCTACTTTGTATAATTAACATGAAATTTTTTTTTTTTTTTTTTGCAAATTCCGTAATTTTTTTTCTTTTACAAAAATAAATTTTAATTACAATCAACAATATTTTAAAATTATTCAATAAATAATTTACTTTTGTATTTAAATAATTGAAATTCTTGTAGAATTTTCGAATAAAAATTGATTTGAAAATTAATTTTAGTTTAAATTTTTAAATAACACAATTCTGTCAAACAATATTTTTTAGAAAAAAAACAAAAGCCTACACAGAAACTAACTTCAAACTACGAAGAGCGGACAGAATGAATGAAACAGAATGAAAGAATACGGAGATTAATTAATATATTTAATAATTAATAATAATTTTATCTGCTGGTAAAAATTTCTAAAAAAAAAGAAATGAGAATATTTGTTTTTATTTTAAATCAACTTTGTTTAAACTATTTTTAAACGTAATAAATATTCAAAGAAAGGTTAGACATCTTTAATCTATTTGAACGATAGCATTTATTTATAACACAAGTTTTCTCTCCGATATCTGTCCATTCTGAAATCATAATAAATTTATATTCTGCTTGAAGAAAATTTACGGGAGAAAAAAAAGTGAAAATTTTTATAATTTAATCGACGAAAATCGTGAAAAAGAGTTCATAACAGTTTAATAATTAAAATTTTTAAAAGGGTTTAAATATTCACTTGAAATTACGTCTATATAGCAATTTTAGAAGTAAATTGTAAAAATAGATTTTTTTTTTATTTTTACTTCGAAATTTGATTTACACGGATCAACTAAAGAAAAGTTGAAGTAAAATTAAAATTATAAAATTGCATTTGGCACAACTTTCGATTTTTATTTGAAAACCTCCTTTTCTGTTTAGAAAATAATGTAATTTTTGTTATTTAAATTGTTAACTAGATTTTTGAATAGAATTTTTCGTTAATTTCCAGGTGTCTTTTCAACGTGACATATAATTAAAGAATAAATTGCAAATCTTTTCGCTCTTTTTCATTTTGCCTTTGAACCTGTTTTCTTCGAATTGTAAATTGCTGATCACGTGTTCGCAAAACGTGCCAGACGAGATATAAATCTTTATAAAACTCAATTTCATTTTCAAACTTTACTTTCAGTTGGTTTTAATGAAAAACAAAAAAAAAAATTTTTCATAAAAAAAAACTAAACTTTGCAATAATGTATATTTAAAATCATTTAGCGACAAAGTTGTCTTTCATTAAATTTTCTTTTTGGAAAGTATCCAAAATATCGTGTATTTTAATTTTATAATTTTACATTTTCAGGTTTTTTTTTCTAAAAGAAATTTATTTTTGTATGTTGTGTTTTTCTTTCTTTTTAAATTGTCTTGAATTTATCACCTCATAATGTAGGTTTATTGCTTCTTTGAAAAAGAAAATAAAATATGGTAGTTCTTTTTAATCCAAAGAAAATGGCTAAGATCATAAAAATACTGACTTAGATCAAAAGAATGATATGTGGGTGGAAATATACAATATTTCTTTTCGTATAAAAATTGATGAGATTTTTTAAATGATACAAGGATTATGGAATGTCATATTTTTCCACCTTTTTTGTTTGTAAAATTTCGTCACTTCTTTTATTCTCTTCAGTTTTTACCTAATTTTATTAAAAAAATTTTTTTTAGATTAAAACTTTAATTTTTTAAAATTTTATTGAATTTATATTATTTATATTATTTATTTTATTTATTTAATTATTTTTTTAATAATTAATAATATAATTTAATCCAACAGAAATATAGAATTATGATTTCAATTTTTAATTCACGAAATAAATATAAAAAAATAAATTTGTTTAATTGTTTTCATTCAGTCGGACGTTCCTCAATTTAGAATCTAGGGATAAAATATAATTTAATTATTTTCTGCTGCATTTTTGAACAATATTTAAATTTAGATTATAATTTTTATTTTAGAGAATGAAAAACAGGGATTCACAAAAAAAGTCCGAAAATTATAAAGTAGAATAAGGGTGGGGTCACTTTCATTATCATTCACAGGGATAGGTAGGTGAAAACCCCAAAATACAAGGTATTTTAGGCTGAGTTTACAATGCGCTCCTTTATTTATTAATTTCTTTCATTTTATTTGTTAATTTGTTTACAATTATTGCTTGTTATTATAAACAATACGAGAAAATAATAATAACTTTTATCACTCGTTTGTCATTACTATTAATTATATTTATATTTGAATGCAATAGAATATTGTGCACTCCTAACCTCACTTTTTGACAAACATATTTTTGTTTCTCAATTTATAATGAACCGGAATGAACTGAATAATATTAAAATTGTAATAATATAAAATAAATAAAAAAATAATAGTTATTAATATTTAAAGTTAAATGAAAAATTTATTAGAAACAAAAAATATAAATAAGAGTATTTGTTAAAAGTTATAAGTAATGATTAATATCCGTCAGGTGAATATTTATGAGTCGAACTGTAAATTTAAAAAGGCACCTAAATAAAAAAGTAATTGTAAATAAAAAATAAAATATGATTTTTTGGGCAAAAAATTATTGAACACGAAAAATTTTATGTGATCCTTGAAATAAATCTGCTGCATTATAATGTCCTCGGAAAGTGGGCGCCAAACTTTGAGGATCTCCGGATTATGGGAGTTGCTTTAAGAAAAATGAGACGGCGGAACGTGATAAATATCGAGTTTTACTAAATCCCGACGGTTTTTCAGTTCTCGCTTACAGCGATGGAAATTTTTGAGAATTTATTCCAGACACGCTTAAATGTCTCATTCCCGTATTATACTACTCGTTTTATCTTGATAAATGTTTTTAATAGGAAATTCCAAAAACTTTTCCAATTTGGATTTAGATAAAACACATTTTGTTCATTAGAACTTTGTGTTTGAAAATTTGTTAAATATTTAGAAAGTTGTAAAAATAAAACTTTGGGTTTAGTCCTTTTAGGAAATGGAGACCCTTCTGGCTAATGCTTCTCCCTTTTTGGAACAAGAGGACTAGGGGCTTTTGGACGTCGTCCTAGTCCGAAATTAACGACCTTTGATAATAACGCTCCTTAGCAATAGTAAAAATACCAGAAAATAAAATTAAAAGTGAAAATAATATTTAAATTTTGTTTTCAGTTGCGAGGGATGCAAAGGATTCTTCAAGCGAACAGTTCGCAAGGACTTGTCCTACGCTTGTAGGGAGGAGAAGACCTGCATTATTGACAAGAGGCAGAGAAATCGTTGTCAGTATTGTCGCTATCAAAAATGCTTGGCAATGGGAATGAAGAGGGAAGCCGTCCAGGAGGAACGTCAGAGGACCAAGGAACGCGATCAAAATGAAGTCGAGAGTACGAGTAGTTTACATGCGGATATGCCAGTTGAACGAATTCTCGACGCTGAGAATCGTGTCGAGTGTAAAATTGAGAATCAGGGGAATTATGAGGTCTCAAATATTTGTAATGCAACGAACAAACAACTCTATCAGTTGGTGGAGTGGGCAAAACACATTCCTCATTTCACATCACTGCCAATTGAGGATCAGGTTCGACTGCTCAGAGCCGGTTGGAATGAATTGTTGATTGCCGCATTTTCACATCGGTCTATTGATGTCAAGGATGGAATTGTCCTCGCTGCCGGCATCACTGTCTATCGAAACTCTGCCCAACAGGCTGGCGTTGGACTCATTTTTGAGCGTGTCCTCTCCGAATTGGTGTCGAAGATGCGCGAAATGAAAATGGACAAAACGGAACTTGGATGCCTAAGGTTTGTTGTTCTTTGATGCATTTTTGTTCTTTACACATATATCATGAAATTTTCTTTATCTAATCCTGCCTAGCCTCTACCTCTTGTAATTCGTAATAAAAGATAAATTAGAAGTGACAGATTGAACCGGAAGATAGCCACACAATTAATTCCAAAGCGGATTAATTACGGAGGATAAAAATCTTAGTACCGTTTCGGATTAGTTCGGAGGTCATTAGTTACACAGATTAGATTTATTTTCAATTAAACTGGACTATTTTCTAATTACAAAAAACTCTTCATTTACTTTCGTTTCGTATTACCCGTCATTCCATTCAGCGTTATTGGAAATTAGATTTCAGGAATGAAGTATGACCGACATAAACAAAATTATTACTCAAATAGTAAAGGCTAAAAAGATTTATTTAAAGTCTTGTCCTTCATTGTAGTTTAATTCGTCTATTGATAGCACAGTGCAACAGCATTTTTATTTCTGAGATCCGATAGAGTGATTATTATAGGTTTTTTGATGCTGGACGCGAATCCGTAATCAGAATTGTACCATCACCCTAGATTTCCAAGAAAACATTGAAAATTTTAAAAATGACGTTTTTGGGGTACTTTTTGGTTTTTTATCAGGGTACAAAAATTTTTTCTAGGATTTTCATGAGATGCGTACGAAAGTTTATTTCCTCCTCAACAATCTTCGATTTCGACCTTTTAAAAATATTTATTTTTCGATGAGTTATCCTTGTTTGAATTTCGCGCCGTAACGTAAAACCAGCTCTTCGGAAAATACTGATCGCAACAGATTTTAGACCATGGTCATAACATAACCAATGACAACATATCATTTAAATAATAACAGAAATCATGTTGAAAAATTAAAGTGAACACCACTGAAGTAATGTGGAGCATAATCCAAGAATTTGCCCGAAAATACCCAAAAAGAGCTTATTGTGGAAGTAGTCTAATTGTCAGCGCACGCGCATTTAGTTAGTTGCTGTGCAAAGTCCCAAACAAAAATTGTCGCCTACCGCACCCTGCTTACTGTGTCAAAGCAGCTGACTGACTTGTACGGAACATCGCTTCTCAATTTAAGACTTATAATATTGACGACTAAATTTTCTTGACTGCTTTTCTAGACTGCTTTCTTAGACTGGAGATCGTTTGATAGTCTGGTCCTTCTTATACCCAAATTTGCCTGTGTATTTTAGAAATTGTACGTGTTTCCATGTATTTTAGGAATCGTCCAAGTTTTCATGTATTTTACGAATTGTACGAGTTTCCATGCATTTTAGAAACCTTTTTGTTACTGGAACACTTATGGTGACTCACTATTAGATCGCACGTGTACATTCCCTATTACTCATGTTATTTTATAATTTTGTTATTAATTGTTTATAATTTGTTACAATTTGTTATTTATAATTGTAATTGTTTAACTTTGTTATTAGTTAATTATAATTGTTTAAATTTGTTATTATTTATTATTACAATTCTATTATTACAATTTATTATTGTTTATTATTATTTCTTAAAGTTTGTTGTTAAAATTGTTATATTTAACTATTTATTACATTTTGTTATTATTTGCTAATATTTATTATTACAATTTATTATTGATTATTGTTTATTATTAATATTTAGTTATTATTTATAATAATATGTAAATAACAATTTTTGTTATTAACTTTTATTATGATTATTACTATTATTATTAATTATTATTATTAATTATCATTATTATTATTATTAATTATTCAGATTATTATTAATTATTATGCTTAGATCTAATTATGCTACATATTATTATTAAAAATAGGTTACGGTGACGTAACAAACTTGATATTACAATTTTGTTATTATAATTCGATTATTATTTGTTACCATTTATTATTATTTTGTTATTAGAATTCGGTTATTATTTGTTACAATTTATTATTATTTTGTTATTACAATTCGGTTATTATTTGTTACAATGTATTATTACTTTATTATTACAATTCTTTATTAATAATTGTTTGTTATTATAATTTGTTATTAATGATTGCATTTTATTATATGATTAAACGAATATATATAATTTGATTAGAAAAACATTTTATCTATAAAATGTGTTTGGTAATTAACAATTTTTTTTCATAATTTCTTTTTTAAATTTTCAGAACGATAATTCTCTTTAATCCCGAGGTACGAGGGCTAAAATCAGCGCAGGAAGTTGAACTTCTTCGAGAGAAAGTATATGCGGCTCTTGAGGAATATACAAGAACGACAAAGCCCGATGAGCCTGGGAGATTTGCAAAATTATTACTGCGTCTTCCCTCGTTAAGGTCGATTGGCCTCAAGTGTCTCGAGCATCTGTTCTTCTTTAGGTTAATTGGAGACATGCCGATTGACGCCTTTCTCACTGAAATGCTTGAATCGTCGCCACGCATGATGGAGGATTCTTAGGAAGAGGGGGTGTGTCGCGTTTTGGGACACACCGACCTTTAAAACAAAAAACGCGATTTTGACAATTTTCTATGATTTTTTTTCTTTTTCGTCAGGAATTTACTTTATATACTTGATTTTGTTGCTTTTACGCTTCTATTCCCAAGCCGTAGACATTCTTGATTCGCATTCAATTTTTACAAAAACCTTTTTTTTCGTATTTGAATATTAATAATATTTTACCCCTGGAAAAATTATTTATTTTTTATTCTTTTTAAGGTACTTTTACTATGTTTTTCCATTTTTGGAAAAAATTTTTTGTTTTCCCCTTTGGAACTATTAATACTTTTTGAATTTTTGTAAAAATTGACGCGAATCGTGAAATTTGTTCGATTTCATTTTAATTAAAAGTACACTGAATCAGTGTACATTAATTTATTTTCTTCTATACGCTGCGTGAAAATGATAAACTTTGAGAATGACTGGAAATTAATGAAAATTAAATGCATGAATGTAAAAGCGATACATTTAGACATAAATTGTTTTTTTTCGTCATTAAAACGCAACAGTAAATCGAATACTGTGAAAGAGATAAATGTTCCCCACTTGGAATATCGTTCACTTGAAAAAAAAAAAATCTAAATGTTTTCTTCTTTTTTTATTAATATTTTTTACGTAATTTTTTTGATTTCGGAGAAAAATCGGTCTAAATTGAAAGGAAATTTATTTAGAAAAGTAAATATGAAAATTTGTTTACTATGCGTAAAATTAGTTAGCAAAAGGAAAAAAAAAGAAGAAAGAAGTAGTAAGCAAGAAGAAAAACTATTTAGAAATATTTATATTTTTGTGTGAATGCCCAAAACGATTGTTAGTTGTTGGTTGTTGTTATGTACTTCACGAGAGTCTTTAATGTTAACGCCAAAATTGGCAAAAAAAAAAAAAAATAAAAAAAATATCCTGACTTTCCTTAATCTATAATATTCATGGTTTAACGATACTATTATTATATCGAAAAAGAATAATCGATGTATATTTACTAAATACATATATATATATATTAATATTCTATAAATTTTTTCTTCTTTCCAAGAGGTGTACAATTCATAAAAAAACTCAGGAACAAAATTTCGCTTTTAAAAAAAAATTTACAAATTTCTCAGGTTTTGAAAAAATATTTTCCCGATATATAGCAAAAATTGGTTGATCTAAAAAGTGTATTTTAACTCTAATGTTGACACTATATTGATAAAGGCGAAAATATAAAATATATACAAATGTTTAGTCATCGAAACTAATTATTAAAAAAAAAACATGTCTAGATTATGATTCAGTGAAGAAAAGAGATAATTTTTTTTTGAATCAATTCTTCGAAACAAAAAATGGAACTAAAATTATAAAACATTAAATGGAAGTAAAATTATAAAATATTAAATGAAACTAAAATTATAAAATATGAAATATTAAATGAACAAATAAATATTGTCACATTTTTGAAAAATAAATGTAGAAGTAAATGGGCGCGAATGATACCTGTGAATGAAGTTTGAGACATAAATAAATATACAAAAACGTTACGATGAAAATATCTATATGAACACATAAACAACAGACACAATTATAATAAATATAAATTTATATTAATAATGAAAAAAAACTATGAGTTTAAGTCTCTTATAAAACAAATTACGAAGAAACCTCAGTAGCGGTCAGTAGATTAAAAATGAAGTAAATAATAAAATGCGTTTTAAATGTCGAACTATTAATGAATATAGAATCGTCTTTATAGATCCAATATTGATGACTGTTTGTCGTCAAAAATACAGATAAAAAAGTGTATAAACATTCCATTATATTTTACTCAAAAACTTTTTTTTTTAAATTTATTGTTTATTATTAATATTTCGAATATTTATTTAAACCATTTTACGGAATTTATTTTAATTAATTGCTTTATCAATATTTAAACAATATTTTTAAAAATTCTTTTAATTAAAACATTTTTTCCATTTTAATAAACAAATTATTTTTATATAAAAATTAATCATCACAAAAAATACTATTAGTTGAAAAAAAAAGAAAGTAAATTAATTTAATTTTCTATTAAAATAGTGTTGAGTGAAATATAATGGAGAGAATAAATATTGCATCACCGAAAAACAATCAAGTGCATTCAATTAATTATTGTCATTTCGATTTTAAATATTAGCGAGAAATTCGAAATGCGTAGATGTATAAAAATCATAAATATTGAATGCACTTTTTTTTAGCGCAATATGATAATCTGAAATTTTCGATCCTAATTCGAATGTCCATGCTTCTGCCATAATTTCTGGAGTATAATTAATATACCTAAATAGTAATAATAAAAAAAAATAATAATAATAATTATTATAAGGGAAAAGAAAACCATTGTTGTAATGCTCAAATTAATAAATATAGCTGCGTCACACTTGTTAAAAATGTCATATAAAAATCAGGAACGAGGCGTTGAAAGTCAATTTCAGAAATTATATCAATTTTTTTTTGTCTTTTACAAACAATTTTTTTCTAATTTTTAAAAATTTTTTTGAAATTTTAAATAATTTCTCTTATTTTTGGAGCTGCCGATCCAATTTTGTTAATAAAATTAAAAAAAAAAATAATTAATTAAAAAAGAATTTAAAAAAAACGAATTAAAAAAATAAATAAATAAAAATAATAAGTACTTAGTGTTTAACTTTAAATTTTTCAAGAAAAAAATTTTTCTTTATTTATATATAATTTCAAAGAAAAATTAAAATTCGTAACGCCTCGTTTCCTAGCATGGAAAACAGTACAAATGATGAGATTTTAAAGGTAACAGAAAAAGAGAATTGAATGGCACAGCCAACTTAACGAGTATATATATAATATATTATGATACACAATTGAAATAAAGTACCTTTCAAAAATAAAAAAAAAGTAATTCAAGACGTGGAACCGATGTTTAACTATTTCTGTACGTGATTATCGTACAATTAATATTGAATAATAATAAAAAAATATATATCTCGCATAATTAAAAATATATTCAAATTATAATATATATAAAAATTTGGCAAAACGAAGCCATATTTGAACGCTCGATGATATAAATCTCGTTAAACAAAGACACGAGTATAAACTTATTACTAAGTGTTACTTAGAAACTACAAAAATATTTTTCTTCCCTAATCACAAAAAATTAATACTTTCGAATTTTGTTTCACATTTTTAATTTTGTCCATATGAAAAGTGATTTTTTTAATAAAAAAAACTACCGAAAAAAATTTGTACCAAATTTTAGTTCTCTAGGTCATTTTGACCTCAGGTTCGATAAGAAACATTCTTAAAAAATAATGAATTTATTAATAATTTTCTAATGAAATAATTATAAAATTTTTAGTCGCTAATTTTTTGAACAGAAATTACAAATTTCACTCTGAATCTTATATTTATTAATAAAAATTGTAAATGTGACTCGCTCCAAAGAAAGGTAGACTTTTAAGGTTATGTTTGTAATTTTTTAAATGAAAATAAAAGGAATTTAAATCTTCAATAAATAGGAAATAATTAAGAGAAGTTGATTTTAGTTTTAAATGAAACACAGAAGGTTTTTATTAATTTAAAAGTAACCTTAAAATTCTTTGAAACTTTGCTTCTTAGGCACCTTTCTTCAGTATCCGACACCTTATTTATTTTGAAATTAGAAAAAAATTAATAAATTGTTTCATCAGAAAAAATTGATTCGAATTTTATAAAAATCTCGTTTCGTAAATGGTTGTGCTCGTTGTAAAAAAAGAATAATATAAATATATTAAATTGCTGACATTTTTAAGATTTAAAAAAAAGTTCATGTATAATAAATACACTTTCGACTACTCCAATTTAAAAATTTATTGACTCCAAAAAATAATTAAATAACTTTACTAAAAATAATAAAATAAAGATTTGATAATTATGAATTCATAATCTAATTATAATGAATAATTAGTTAATTAAATAATTATTTAAATTAGAGATACTTTACTTTTAATATTGCGAGATATCGTCCCCTTCTTTTTATGAAAATTTAAAAAATATAAAGTTGTTAAAAAAAATTTGTTTGAGAGATATCTCGTCGCATATAAGATTTTTGTGAATTTATGCTTTATATTCTATTAATTAAAGCGCAATTTGTTATTAATAATTATAAGTTATAATATAATTATAATAGATGGAAATTGATGATCGTAAAAGTAATATATATGTATACGCTGCTAATAATATTGTAAAACACCGATTAGAAGAGGAAGCGTGTCATAAAAAAAATAAAGTGAAGAAAGAACGATTAAAAATTATTGAAAAATTATGGAAATGCAAAGATGAAATGTGAAAGAGCACGAAAATTGACCAGTGTATTTTATGAGCATAAATAGATGGTCTATTCTCAATTGTCTAAATATAATATTTTTATGAAACAAAAAAAAATGATTGTATAGAATTTTTTTTTACTTTCCCTCTTTTTTAGTTGATTCGGTCATTCGGTATTTCCCTGATTTCCATAAAAAAATTCAATTCAATTATTTTTGAAAATTCATGCTATAATGCAAAATATTAAATTATTATCTAAAATTTTAACTGAAATTCGTTTTTAAATAAATTTTTTATTTTTATGAGAAAATTAAACAAGAATTCAATTATTGAAATAGAAAAATAAATAATTAATTAAATTTGTGAATCTTTCTTAAAATTTTATTCTCTTAAAGAACTTTATCAACAATTTAATGATTGAGTAGAGTTAAATCCTTCCATAGTTTAGTTGATATTATTGTTAAATAAATGATCAAACTTATTAAAATCGAAGTGTTATGTTAATTGATACAATGTGTTAGATTGATTCTTTATGAAATTACAATTAGTGAATTTAACTATTATACATGATTTGAAATTATTTAGATATTTGAGGTGAATATAATTTTATTGTCCGAGAATTAACTTAAATATTTGTTATTTTATTTTTTATTGATTTCGTCTGGATCTCTGTAATGTTTATTATTTTTCTTATAATTAAGGCAACTGTCATCTGTATGATATCTCATAAAACATCTTTGACAAGAACTACTCCACTTAATCAACTGAATTTTGTCACTCCAAATGTCTATATCTTACTTTTTATTATTGAAATCATATTTTTCATTTAATCGTATTAACATTATTTCCGCTAATATTCTCTTAGTTTCTTTTTTGTTTTGTAATTTCTCAATGTTAATTTCAATGTAATTTTCGTCTTGTTCAATGGAACAAGTGGCAATTGTTTAAAGATTTTTAGTTCATGCTTTTTCTGTTATCTACTGGATTAATTTTTTTTACATGAGTAAAAAAAACAATATACAATATTTGACTCTTTAAATATAATATTTAAAATTTACACATGCAACTAAAATAAAATTTTATTTGACTCGACTAAGTTATTTCCTATTTTGTTTTTTGAAAGTGAAAGTTGGTCCTCTTCTCATTAGCATGAGAAGAGGGTTATGCATTTGTATAACATTTGTGCATACTTTTCTAACGTTATCTGTGGTCTGTCTGTGGTGGGGTGTTTCTTTTGACAAAAGCGAAAAAGGCAAAAAGGTAGAGGGAGTAAGACAAGGTGAATTTATGCATTTGTTCAGTTTCTTTTTGAGTTTTAGACAGAAATGTTCGAAATGTCCTCAAATAATTTTGAAAATATTTTAGAAAATGTTGATTCGTTTTCTGATTCAATTGAACTTGTTGATACTGCTTATTTGCAATTGAACAACAAAATGAATTAAGAGAAACTGTTGTGGATCTGATAAAGGTGGATAATTCAAAAGGAGTTTATCTGATGGATAAGACTTTTTTTATAGTGAGAAATCGTTGTCTTAAAGTTGTAAGTAAAAAATTTATCAGTTTATTTTTTACACAAATGTGTAGATATTTTTTATATATTCACACATTTATATAAACATCCATATATATTATTATTATTTTTTATAGGTAGACAAAGAATTAGTTTGATATAAAGAAAATGGAAAGAGATATTTAGGACAACCTTCTTTCTTTTATCTGAATAAGGGTTTAAAAGTAAGGTTTACTTTTAGAAATGGGGCTAGGTTTAAAATATTTTTACCTTCTGAAAGTGGAGAAAAGAGTGCAGTTTTAAAAAGAGTAAGTGTTTTATGTTTATGTTGTTTTTTATAATACTATTTAGAGAAAAAGAAAATTTATAATTTGTATTAATTTGTGTTTCAGATTTATTATTAATTTTATACTGGAGATTCATGTAATGTTATGCATTCTTGTGGTGAACGATTTTGTAATGAAACGTGTTTTTGGTGAGTTTTTTATATTATAGTATATTGTTTTCTTATTAAGGGATTCGATTTTAGTCCTATTAAAAGAATTATTAAAATTAATAACAATAGTAAAATACATTTTAGAAAGAATTGATACTCTGTTATTGATAATATAAAATTGTCAATTAATTTGAATAATGTAGGATAAGTTTCTTTAAAAAAATTTAGATTTTTTAATGTTGGTATGTAAGAAGTGTACCAGGGTGTTTTACTTAAGGAGCATTCAGACCTCTGCAGGCTGTCTGGCTGCGCAGCCAGAAGCAATAGGAGTAAGGGAGAAGGTGTAATAAATTTGAATTTCCTTACTCTCTTACTCTTGTACGTTACCATGGCAACCTGCAGGCAGACAGACAGGCTGCAGAGGTCTGAACGCTCCATTATGCGTTGGGAAAAATAGAGTCTGAATTATTTGTTTCAATGATACATTCAGGTTCTATTTGCAAAATACCATTATTTCGAATAACGTTTTGAGATGTTTTTTTGTTAGGGCAATGAATGTTAATAGGGTAAAAATTTGAATAAAGCCATGCTTGAGAATTTTCAAGAATTTTCCAATCAATATTTTCGTCTAATTGTAAATATAATGTGCAAGTGTATGTTTGTTTATTAAAAAATAAAGCAATCTCACATATGAAATTTTGTATTGTTTATTTAACCCTCTGCTGATGCTAACTTATCCCCACTCTATCGCCAAAGAATGTAACTCCCATAGTCCCCACCAGGCGTCCAGAATGACGATTTTTGACGATAACGGTCGTTAGCATCAGCAGAGTTAAAATCAGGCGTATTAAGGCAAAGTTTTCCATATGTTGTGATGTGACATGAAGAAAAGTTACTTATATGAAAATATGTTTGATTGTTTTGTATTAAAAGCAAGATATTGCGTTTTATATTTTATGTATGTAGATATACTAGAGTTTGTATTGAATTTATAAAATGACGGAATTGAATGTAATTTGTATACATTATATTGATGTTTCGAGACAATAGGTATTGTAAATGAGAAATATAATTTGTTTTTAAAAATAAATTGTGTAATTATTGGATTTTTAAGCAAATTAAGTCCATTCCGTATAACTCATACGTTATTTTTTATAATTTTGTTATTACAATTTATTTATAATTTATGTTATTTGTTCATTATAATTGTTTAATTTTGTTACAATTAAAGTTGTTATAATTTCCTAATTTATTATTACTATAATTCTGTTGTTATTGTTAATATTTATTATTACAATTTATTATTGTTTATATTTATTTATTACTGTTTGTTAATGTTTTATTATTACAATTTATTTACAAATATGAAAACAATTAAATTCTTTCGACGAATTCTAATATAAAATTTTTAAGAATAATCACATTTCTCATAATTTCAATTATTATTGTAGTAAAAATAATTGAAATTATGAAATAAAAGTTTTATTATTTATTAAAAATAATGGAATTATTGTGAAGAAATATTTGTTTTTAAGTTCATAAATAATTGAATTTTTGTGAAATCTTTTATTATTTATGAAAATTCTTAAATGTTTGTGTACAATTTTCAATTATTTTCTTTAAATAATTGAAATCTTTTGTAAAATATTCTGAAAATAGTTGTTATTAAAAATCATTGAATTGAGGAAAATTTTTGAAAATTGAAATTTTGTCAACAATTTTATTTATATTATAATTTTAGAAAATAATTAATAATTTCTACAATTATTTGTAATTTCTAAAAAATTCTCCCAATTATAATTTATTAATTGCTTATTCTGAATTTAAGTCAAATGGAAGGTAAAAAATATGTCTTTTCTTTTTATTAAAACATTTTACTTTATTTATCGGAAAACCAAAATTTTTTTTTTTTTAATTGAAACATACGTCGAATATCAGTATAAATAATGTTTTTTTTTGCATCTTCTCATTTCGAAATCTCACAAGAAACATGTCTTTTACATTTGAACAAAACAAATTTGATCGAATAAAGTTGGTTTATATAAATCTAATTAAAAGAAAAAAAATAAAAGAAAGAACATTTTACATTGAATTTTCCTTGCCTTTCTTCTTCGTATTTTTCTTTTCTTTTAAATACATATATATACACAACATTGCTTCTCGTTAAATTAAAAAAAACGGTCCTTAAAAAAAAGAAAAACAAATAAATAAATCGTGCACGCGAGTCACTGGAAGCGGCTACATTTTAAATTTTTATACATTAAAATCCTCATATTTTTCCGGTTTTCTGTACAGTCTTCATATTTCCGGTTATTATCTGTAAAAGGATTTCAAAAATAAATTTACATTTTTCAAAAAATGAATTATTTATTGCCTAGTTGACAATTTATTGACAATTGGATTAGAATTTCAATTCCGGAAGCACTTGAAAAAAAAGAATAGTATCTACTTATTTTTTTTGAAAATAAAATGAAAATTTTCGAAAATTATTTGTTCGGATGAAAATAGACGCTGCGAAAGAAGAATTAATTAAGCAGCGTGAATCTGACAGCCGATTTTCTTTTTTTAATATTACATGATTGTGCAGTGACGAGCTCCATAAATTGACGAGCGGGCCACGAATTATCATGTGTGAAGTTATTATTTTATTTTAAGTTTTCTTGGTTTTGCATTTTTTTTGTTTAAATGACCAAAATGAACTTACAAAATTTGTTTCATTCATTAATTAGTTCATTATCTAAAATTTTCTTAGAATTTCTCCTCTTCAAGTCCGTGTTTGAAGCACATGAGTACAGGCACACTTTGTCCGTCGATGTCTCGATATTCCAACATGGCGACCATTCCATCGATGTCCATTGATTCGCCAGTGAAGAATTGCAATTCCTTAAATCGGCCCATAAGTTCCTTCACCACTTTACTTGTGTTTGTCTTGAATTTGTCTACTTCCTCTGGGTGCTTCTCTTGTAATTTTTCTATTAATCTGCGAAATAGTTCCAATTATTAAGTACATTTTAATAATACAAATAAATTTTCAAGTTAATTTTAATTATATAAATCAAATTTTAAGTAAAATTTTAATTATATAAATCAATTTTTTGATAATAACTTAAAAATGCAAAGAGAACAAATTTAATTTCAAATTAAAAATGTTGAAAAACGTTTTTCTCTTTGAATTTTTAAGTTATTATTAAAAAATTAATTTAAAAATTTAACAATTTCTTGTTGGTAGAATTTTAAAATATTGTTGAGTAAAAGATTGAAAAGAGATCTAAAAAAATGAAATAGGTGATATTTTAAATAAGTAATTTGCGAAATAGAGAGAATAAAAATTCCACCTCTTCATGTAATCCTTCAAGTAGAGAGTGTAAGATTTCTTGTCACCAAATGCAAAGCACTCTGAGAGTCGATGATTTAAAACAACGTCTACACCACTCTCACAGTTCATATCGCTTCCTTCATCGCCACCTTCTGCTGAAGGATTCGACCCTGCGAGATGAATTTCGCCTTCAGTTCGTGTAATTAACTGTAAAAAATTAAAAATTTTAATTAACAGTTCTTATTACATAATTCAATTATTTGAATATTTAAACTAAAATTTTATTGAATTGAAATAGTTGAAATATTATTTTATTGAAACAAACAATTTTTAATTATAAAAAATTCTTTTCTCACCTTTCCATAGACTTCGTATAAAACTTCGTCAATGAGTTTAATTTTGTAGGTGTCAGAGAACATTTCATCTCCTGAAATACACAATTATTTTCAATATTCAATTTTCAACAAGAAAGGTAATTAAAAAGAAATTAACAAAAATTTTAAGTTTTAAGTTCTCACACAGCACCGAAACTTTCCTAAAAATTTATTAAAGATTTACTTGCAAAGTTTAGTGAAAATTGTGTAAAGATTTAAATGTCCCACTTCAATAAATGTTTATTAAAAAAAAATTAACAAAATTTAAAACCCACACAGCGCCGAATATTTCCTTATAATTTATTAAAGATTTCCTTCCAAAGTTTAGTGAAAATTGCATAAATATTTAAATGTCACTTCAATAAATGTTTAGCGTGAAACTTTCCTGAAAATTTAAATTAAATTTCCAAATCTATTTAGACGAAAATGTAATTTAAATGCTCGGGAAAGTTTGACGATAAACATTTATTTAAGTGGGACATTTAAATTTTTACACAATTTTCACTAAACTTTGCAAGTAAATTCTTCGAAGTTTGCAAAAGTAAATCTTTAATAAATTTTTAGAAAAGTTTCGATGCTTTGTGAGAAAAAATCAAGAATATTGAGTTATTAATATAAAACTCAACCATATGCTGAGGTTATGTTAGAAAATGAAATTTAATTTAAAAAAATCAAATTAAAGAAAAGACCTTGAACTTAGTTTGGCAAAAATTTTTATTAAATAAATTTAGCCTACTCCAAAATTTGACTGGAATTATTTATTAAAATTATATTTACACCTTAAAAATGTACTTTATATGAAAAAAGTTTAAAAGTTAAAAAAAAATTTTTTTAAGTATTTTAAATTTCGTAAATTAAGCAGAATAAATTAGAACATGTTTTTGATAATTCGCCACTGAAATAATAATACATTGCAAATGTATCCACAGTCAAATTTCAAGCAGTAAATTATAAAAATCTGTCACTTTTCCATTTATAGTAATCAAGTAGCGAAAATAGGTTATGTTACAAAAATACCAAACTTTTGAGGAAAAATTTTCGAAAAAAGACAATCAAAGCCTTCGATTATTGAAAATTAATAAAAATAATTATATCCAACGTAAAAATATAACTGAAAGTTGGGAAAAAAAGGAAAAAAACGCTGATATGTCAATTCATGTTTTAGAATTAAATTAACTTTCGATTAAACATAATAGTGTGAAAACTATTGAAAAATACTGAAAATAGAAGAAAATTTGAATCAACTTACCGGTGAAAAGATCTTTGTAAATTCTCATTTTGGAAGATTGAGAGAGATTATTTTAGAGCTAAAACTAAACAAGGCAGCCACCCGTCTACACGAACTGGTAAAAGAAAGAAATAGTAAGAAAAGTGCTCGTCAATCAGGAAGGTGTAACCAATCAAGTCTCACTAATTCACCGCACAAGTCAAATGCACGACTTCCGTTCTCGGAAAAAATAAATTCAAGTTTATACTCAACAAAATATGGAAAACATTCTCGTACTCTAGGTTATTTATAAAAAAAGAATATATTAAGCAATCATTAGAGTAGAAAAAATAACTACGTTTAATAAATTAAAAAATTTGAGACGTAGTAAAGGTACATACACATGCTTTATATTTTGTCCCAAATTCAAATCAGAGATGGGTAAAAATTGCTACCCCAACCATCATATCAATGACCCCAACGTTTGTTACATTTTATAACGTCAGTCACAATTATAACCTCAATTTTTCTACCGACAGATTTTTTGATAGATTTGTTTTTTGTTTCTAAAAATAGTTTACTTTATTTTTAAGTCTTTTTAAAAAAAATTAAATGCCTTATATTATTGATATTACATTAAATATTTATAAATTAAATTATCGAATCACTGACCACCCTGACCACTGACTTTCGTCTGGGGGTTGTTACGGCTATATTTTGAAAAAAATCTGGTTTCAAAATATGTAAAACTAGAAGACTTTCTGATTCCATTAACCTTAATATTACTTATTCCAAAAATTTAATTTTTTTAAATTTTATTTTTAATCAGAAGTTGGAATCGCAGAGTGTTATTTTGTAACCTTAAATTTTGCACTTTTTTAAAATCGTTTTTATTCAATAACTATTTTATGTCATATATCAGAACTTACCAAAAGCATAAATCATTTGATGGTGAATCAGAAATCGAAGCAATTACTATGAAAATATATTATTTTTAATTAATAAAGCGAAATCGAGAATTTCGTTAGGAAATTCACATGGTCAAAAATTTTTTTTGTGAAGTATTAGAGAAAAACCAATCTCAGTTCTATAAACCGTATTTTTATTGATAAAATGATAAAATGATTTTTTTTTTTGAAATTCGAGCCAATTCCCAAATTTTAATACTCTTTTTTTCAGGTAATTGTCGGTAACTCTCCTTAAATTTTCTTTGTTCAACTGCTCACATCTTTCGACTTTTATTTAATAATATTATATTTTTTTTGGTTTTGAAATTATTTTCGTTATTTCGTCGCGTTACTTTTCGTCGATATTTTTTGCAACATTCGCAAATTTCAATTTGAGGTCCTTTTTTCCGTATATCTTTTTGTACAACATATCCAATGCAATCCTTGGACCTGAAAAATAAAAATTTCGAATTAAAATTACTTTTCTAATATAAGAAATTTAGTACTTACATATTTATAAAATTATAAAAATTATAAATATTATAAAATAAAATTATGAAAATAAAAATAAAATTCAACAAATATAAATTATAAATGCGCTACAAACCTTCGAACACCTTTTTTAAAACATGGTAACAATTGAGAAACGTTATTTAACAGTTTCACTATATCACCAATGTTCTCAACCGAATGTAAACCTTCAACATTCATTTCACGATCTTCAACAAATATCTGCGGAAAATTTTTTAGTTAGATTTTCTCTAAATATTGAATAAATATACTTAAAATATAATTGTACTACAATATAATTGTAGCTCCCATTATTATTATTTTATTGATTATTTATATTGTTTATTAAAAATATGTTACGATGACTTAACAATAGTTAATAAAAAGTTTTTCTTGTACCTTAATAGACATGTCTGGATGTAGTACAACTTTACGAAAAGCTTTCATATAATTCATACTCCAACAAATCCAGACAATAGTTTCAGAAGTATTTCTCACCGTCCAAAAAGAGGAAGGTTTTGGAATTGAATCACTTTTTTGTCGAATTATTTGAAAATCAGTTACTTCTGAAAGTTGATTATTTAATGATATTCCTGATATTCGCAGAGGAACATCGGGAAGTATTTCGGGTTCTTCCTGTTTAATTTCTTCCTTTATTGTTACAGTCGGTATACGTGAGGGAACATTAGGAACTACTTCGGTCTCTTCTTCTTCTTCTTCTTCTTCTTCTTCTTTAATTTCTTCTTTTATCGTCACAGACATTGGCAGGGGAACATCACTAATTATTTCGGGCTCTTCATCTTTATTTTCAACTTTTATTGTTACAGGCGACGATTCTTTATGAAAACCAAATACCGAAGGTACAGCTCCCTTTTTCAAACGAAGTCTGATAGGCTTCATGTATAAATGTGGTGTCAATTGAGGACTACAATGTTCCACGTACTCGCTAATAATATCCTCTCGAAAAAAATGAAGATCACAAATTGAGTGTTTTCTTTGGAAACCTTCACCACCAGGAATAACTTTTCTCCATTGTTGAAACATTTCATCCTAAGACATTATTTCACATATTTCATAAATTCAGCAAATTTATAAAAATAATTAAAAATAATTGAATTGGGAGGCTCAATTTTTAACTTTTCAAAAATTCTCCAAATTATATCGTTAAATTTACAAACAAAATACTCACAGACGTAGGACGAAATAAACTACGTTTTTCCCTACTCTCTTGATTTCTTCGGATATATGCCGAAGAATCACATCCTTTTACAAAGCACTTTGTCATCTTTGTATCTAAAAACAATTTTCATTTAAATACATTACAGAGAATTCTATAAAAAAATACATTTTCATAAAAGAAAACCTGTTTTTTAGGTTAGAATATTCATTCATCGTTTTTCGAAAGAAATATATATTTTCTAGTTTAAAAAAACAAACGAATATGTCATGAATAAAAAGAATACTTACATAATAATTACTTTGACTCAAAAGCATAAAATATGGGAAAAATATAAAAAACACAAACTTTTGTACCTTTTGTACATCAGGAAAATGTAAACAAGAGTTGACAAGAGGGACAAGAGTCATGAAAAGTAGCATGCGCAGAATCGCAAATAAATCAGTAAATCACGTGATCATTTATTAGCAATCATGTGATTCAACCTTAAAATCTTTGAACCTCCTGCAGTGTGAACCCATCTTTAAAAAGTCTATGAAAGAAAAACCCCCTCGTCTGACTAGCGTAGTCGAGAGTCCGACTGTCGTCATTTCCACTTTAAATAAACAAGGGCATGCGCATATGATTGAAATTATCCATTTCCACATCATCCTCAGCACGTGTAGAACGTTTGCTCCTCTACTTTCACGAAAAACAGAGTTTAAATAAATAATTTTTTACATTTTTGCACCGTAATAAGTTGATTGAGAAAATTTTTCAATTATTGTCCTTAAAATAAACAAAATGGAGAACGGTCAAGAAACAAATAAAACAGAGGAAAAAAATGACGCCACAACTGAAGAGGTTAAGACAACATCAGAAACACCGGCTGAGACTGAAGTTAAAAAAGCTGAAAATGGTGATAGTCATGAGGAGAAAAAGGAATCTGAAACTGTCGAAGCAACACCGGAACTTTTAGGAAAAATTAAAAAACAAATCGAGGTATGTGAATTTTTTTTTCTTAAATGGAGCAGAGAAGTTTTCTCTTACAGTTTTATAAGAAAATTTTTTTCTACTTTGATAACTTGTTATTCTAATTTTATTTTCGAATGTAAAATTTTAATTTACTGGATTAAATGATAAAATTTAAGTAACGATTTTCTTTTCTAAGAAAAATACGTTTTTGCAATTTTTGTCGATCACACTGTCGACTGGTTTACCGATCGAGAACTTTTGGCGGGAATTTTGAAAATTTTATCATCAAAATTTCAATTTTTTATAAATAATACAAATCTTCACTGAAATTCAATTATAAGAAAAATTTAATAAAATTCTTCCTCAGATTTCAATTATTTTCAATTTTTTAATAAAAATTCCTCGATAGAATTTAATTATTTTCAAAAAGTTGTACAAAATTCTGAAAAATTCAATTATTTAAAAATTTTTAATAAAATTCTTTTAAAAAATAAAATTTTTCACAAAAATTCAATTATTTAAAAAAAAAATAATAAAATTCTTTGTCAGATTTCAATTATTTTTATAAATAATATTTTTCTCCGAAATTCAATTATTTTCACAAATAAAATTCTTCACAGAAATTCAATTCTTTAAACAAATTTTTAATAAAATTCGTTGCAAGCATTCAATTTATTTATTTACTTCGATTATTATAAATCATATAAAATATAATTAAATTAAAATAAATGTTTTTTTTTAATTTTTGCAGTCTTTTTGATATTTTGATATTTTTTTCCAGTTTTATTTCGGCGACGTAAATATGCAAAAGGACAAGTTTCTAATTGAACAGACAAAATTGAGTGACGGTTGGGTTCCAATGGATGTGATGTTGAAATTCAAATTATTAGCCAAATTAAGCAAAGATTCAGCGACAATTGTAAAAGCACTTGAGAGCAGTGAACTTATTGAGGTTTCAGAAGATGAAAAAAAAATTCGACGATCTCTCGATCATCCATTGCCTGTTTATGATGAGGATTACAGAAAAAGCCAACAGGAGAGGACAGTTTATGCCAAAGGTTTTCCACTCGAGGGCATCAACATTGATATTCTTAAAGATTATTTTGTACCCTATGAACCCATTGAAAATATTTACGTAAGTATTTCTATTTTTTCAACAAACATTTACTGTTAAATTTTACATTTAAATTTAACATTCACTGTTAAATCTTACATTTAAATTTAACATTCACTGTTAAATCTTACATTTAAATTTAACATATACAAAGTTTAAATTATTTAAAAAATTTTAAGTTTAAAGTTTAAGTTTTAAATTATTGTTTCAACAAAAATAATTTTTCTAGATGAGAAAATATGCAGATAAGGAGAAGAAAATGCACTTCAAGGGATCGATTTTCGTTCAATTTAAAACCCTCGATGCGGCTAAAAGTTTCATGGAAAAGGAGGGAGTTAAATATGAGGAAACAGAGCTCATCAAAAAATGGGCGTAAGTCTTAGTTATTAAAAATACTTTTTTTTCTGTCTTGTACTCAATATAGGAAAAAGAAAATTTAAGTAGAATTTTAGTAAAAAGTAAATTTAATTTCATATTCTATCAAGTTTAGTAAAAATTCTACTAAACTTTACAAAATATAAAATTGAATTTACTTTTTACTAAAATTTACTACTTTTAGAACTTTTTTTATTGAAATATGTAAAGAAAAAGTGTTTTAAAATTTATTATTTTTAGGGTTGACTACAATGCAGAGAAACAGAAGGAAAGGGACGAAAGACGTCAGAAGAAGGGCTCTCAAAAGGGAAACAAAAACTCTGACGGAAATGAGGTAATTTTTATGACTAATTTCTACAGAATTTTAGTTAAAAATTCTAGAAAATAATTGAATTGAATCTTGAAAATAATTTTAAAAAAGTTGAAAATGACCGAATTTATTTTTGAAAAGGAAAAAACTGAAGTCGCGGCCGAAAAGGAGAAAGAAACTCGCAGTCTACCCAAGGGCTCGATTCTCCATCTCTCTGGAATAGAAAGTGGAGCCAGGGAGGATATCAAAGAAGCTTTGGTCAAATTAGATGGCCATGTCGCTTTCGTCGATTACTCGAGGGGAGAAGAAAGTGGCTATGTTCGTCTTGTAAACGAAAATGAAGCCAAGACTATTTTCGAGAAATTGGAGGAAGGAAAAGTTAGTAACATTTTTTTAATTCTTTTTACTCGATTTCTCTCTTTTTTTCAATTAAATAAATTATTAATTCCCTATAGTAGTCAAGAGGAAAGCGAAATTATTTCTATTTTACAATTTTTAATGAAAAATTTAAGAAAATCATTTATGAATTTTGTAATTATAATTTTTATCATATTTCTTCTTCATCGAAAAATTATTCGTAACTAATTATAATTTTTCGATGAAGAAGTAATATGATTACTATTTTTAGTTAAAAATGTTCGGATTTAATTTTTAAAACATTTATTTTTAGTTGAAAATTGGAGAATGTTCAGCAAACGTTCGAGTACTTGAAGGCGATGAGGAAACTGAATATTTAGCGAAAGTAGCCACCGAATTGGCTAATATTCGAAAATCAAAATTCAGGAATAACAAATTTAAGGGAGGCAAAAAAAGTGAGTAATTATCCTCTTAGTTAATTGATAAAAATTTTTTTTAAAAAAATGATGATTTGCCATGCTAATACTGAGGAATCTTTAGGATTTCGCTGAGTTGAAAAACTTCAATGCAAAACTGATTTTTTTTCCCCGAAAAAATTCTTTTTTCAATTCTAAAAAATTTTCTAAATTCGACAAATATTTTTTTTTAAGATCGATTCCAAAGAGGACAGAAGAGGAAAGGCGGCGACCATGGAGATGAAATTTCCTCAAAGAAGAAAGCTGTTTAAAATAATACGAAAAAAATATAAAGAGAAAAATTTATATTTTCTAAGAATACTATTCACACTGTCGTTTCTTTACAGTGGTTTACTGTATATTTTTTTATTTTTCACAGGCTCATTAATTTAAATACAGTGTCAGAAAAAAATAGAATTTATTTACTGAAAAGAAGATTATTTTTTTAAAAATATCCGATTGGAGTAGAAAGATATTTTTTTATTTTGCTGACGTAAAATTGTTTTACAATTTCCTTTTTTTTTTGTAGAGACTTTCTTTAATTAATAGATTGTGAAAAATTGAGTCATAAGAATAAATAACAACAACACATAGCTTTTTGATATTAAAATAAAATAATAATGTTAGTTTATTATTATTGTACGTAAGAGAAATTTATATCATTTTCTCTAGAGATAAAGAATATCTGTTTAATAAAAAGATGAGTAAAAAATACTCTTTAGTTTTATTTTTATTTTCACCCTATAAAAAGAATGAGAGATTATTTATTATTTTATTATAAAAGATTCTTTATTGTTTTTGTTTTTACGTGAAATATACAAATGAAGTGAATTCTCCTTTTTTTTCTCCACTGATTGCATTTTAATATACATGGCAGATAATTTCATCATGATTATGTTCGTGAAGTATAAGGTTCTTAGAAAAGACTATAATATATATAAACATCGCCAAAAGAATTTCTTTATAATTCGTAAACAAAAAGAAAAAATTCTTTTTTCTCCTAATGTAAACAAAAAAATTTTTTTTTAATATTCTACGGAATATATCTAACTACTATGTACATATTTATAATGTTTTATTATTTTTATTATTAGAGTCAGTTTAAAATTGATATATTCACATTTTCAGTCAGAGTAGAGGTCAATTTGATTTTTTTAATTATATATATATATATATATTTATTTATATTAATAAATTGAGAAAATTTATTAATTGTCCAAGAACGCATTTAAAAAAAAAGAAAAAAGTATACCATCTATCGAGAAAATTTGACATTTTTTAAAAATAAACGGGGTTATTGGGAAAATAATTAAATTTTGAAAATAATTGATTTTCCAAAATATTTTAAAAATAATTGAATTTCAAAAAATATTTTGAAAATAATTGAATTTCGAATATATTTTGAAAATAATTAAATCTTTTGAAGAAATTTTAAATATTAAAATGTTTCAGAATAATAATTTTATCCCAAGAGTTCAATTTTGAAAATTTGAAATTTGAAAATGGTGGATCAAATATGGCGTCATTTCTAATTTGCCAATTGAACTCCAATTTTTCCAAACACTAAATATTTTCCATCTGCTTTCAAAATATAGAATTTCATTGATGACCGGTATCAAATATGCCGAAGAAAACTGGTCGAAATTGTTTTTTTTTAAGTTAGTTTACTATACATTTAATTTTACGGGACTTAACAGTTTTATTTTCTTTTCGTGGAATTTCATAATAGATGGTATTTTGACTAAGTTTCGAAAAATATTTACAAACTAATAATTGATATTAATTTTCTCTTTAAAAATTTGATTTCTGGTCCTATCTTCGATCCATAAAGTTGTATAAGAAGATTTAACGAACGAATATTTAAATTCTCTCAAAATACGTGTGTCTTTTGGCTTTTTGACGAGAGGATTCTAACGAATTTTCTTATGTGAATAAAATTTAACTTCACACTATATATTCCTTTTTTACAATGGTCATCGTAAAATCTTCTTAATTTCATGCTTCGATCTTGAAACTAATATTATACATCAAATTCTAGTTTATCCCGTTGCCACCAGAGGACAATCCACACTTTTCGAAGCGATCAATTTTTTTCGTAGTTGAAGGATGAATTGTAAATTATTTCTTTTCTTTCTATTTCCTCCTAGAATGAGAATTTCCTCCTAGTGATGAATTGGTATCGGCTTCATTCCAATACGCCATTTGTCTCCATTTTCTTTCTTTGTCTCTTCTCAATAAATAGGTTAGAAAAGGCTATAAAGGTTCGCGGACATGAAGCATGAGATAGAAAAGGATACAAATATATTTCTGTCCTTTTTTAACT
Organism: Leptopilina syphax; assembly: GCA_032872505.1. Classification (NCBI taxonomy): domain Eukaryota; kingdom Metazoa; phylum Arthropoda; class Insecta; order Hymenoptera; family Figitidae; genus Leptopilina; species Leptopilina syphax. The sequence continues at coordinate 3,041,266 of CM065474.1, read as the reverse complement.
CCTTTGGGTTCTTCTTCTTCTTCTTTAATTTTTTTGGCGCGTTGGACTTAAGGCCAACGCACAACTGCTTTGCGAACGTCGTTTGCGAATGTAAAGTATGAGTTAGAAAAGGACACAAATATATCTCTGTCCTTTTCTAACCTATGCATTGCGTTCGGAAACGACTTTCGCGAAGCTATTGTGCGTCGGACTTTAAACGAGTAGAAAAAACAAAATGGACGAAATGGGCCAAAGTCACTAGATTGTTACCAGACCACCGATCCCAATACCAACATCCACAGCATCTAAACTTGCAGCAATATGGACTAAATTGCCACAATATTGTGAAACAACAAGTTTAGAGGTTTTGGAGAAACATTCCAATCTTTTGCCTTTCAATCATCGGATTTAAAATCGAGACTCAATTACAGCCTCTTCATCTACGAAAGTGACGTGTTTCGATCTAGTGTTATTGCCCTCTGGGGGCAACCCCTAATGCTATACGGATATCTCCTGAATTTGAACGCGTTTCTTAATTGTACCGCTAGTCGAACTCAAGGAACTCGTTGTCCTGGCAGGAGGTTTCGGTGGGGTTGTATCTTTTTGCCCAGCTTTTGAACCGGGACGTTCTGAATCACTTGGTGAACGTTGATCCTTTGGGAGTCCTGATGATGAACTGCGAGTTAGTGTCGTATAGAGGGGAGGTGGTTCTGGACCCGTTTTCGAATCGTCATGATGATGACTTGCTTCACCGCGTGAACTCATTGGAACAGCCTCTTGATTATTTGGACAGCATTGCATTGCTGCGCGTTTTTTGTCGCGATCGCGTTGATAATAAATTCCGGCAAAAATCAACATGTTGAGGACAAGGAGAATGCAACCAACGCCTACGGTTATTGCAAGGGCTGTTGTGGTGCTGTAGTAATGGCGGGAGGCGAGTCTTTGGAGAAGTTCGGCGTCATCCTCATTGTCGTCAAGAACGTCTGATGGATCATCGGTTACGAGATCTTCCAAGGAAGTGGAGCAGAGGATTGTTGGATAAGTTACTGATTTGCTTGTTTCTGGTAGGGGTGGTGGAATGTACCACTCGTCTCGTACTGCACCTGGAATTATAGAAATTGAAATTACAAGTTTGATTTTTGTGAAATCTAACGTCTCCCCTAGGAATAGTGGTGCTGCCAGATTTATGCCTTAAAGGCCTAAGCAAAATTTCTTCGCGAAGCAATTGTGCTTAGGCCTTTAAAAAACTAACACAAAAATAGTTTCGCGAAAGTCGTTCGCGAACGAGACGCATGAGATAGAAAAGGACAAAAATATATCTCTGTCCTTTTCTACCTCACGCTTTGCGTTCACGTAGCAGTTGTGATTAGGGCTTTAGTTCACCGAGTGGTAACGAACTTTTCGAAAATGATGCGCATGCGCCAATCGACTCGGTTTTCATAACTAAAATTTAGAAGTACGCCAATCGGCCAAAAATCAATATTTCCAAAAAATTCTACGCTTTCCTTTAGCTATTGTAATAAGGAATAAGAAACAATTTTGATAATTATGATATTTCAAAATTTACAGGAACGAACGGTGCGGCCGCGGACACTTCACGCCAAAAACCAGATTAGAAAAATCAGCGTCAACGCCACAAATTTCAATAAAATTTTATATTTATATTTTTTACACTTTAATAAATGTACAATAAAGTCGCCTCATATCATTATTGTGATTGCCTTCGTAGTTTGCTTTAAGAAAATTCTCAGAAAACACCTATTTTTTCGACCTCTAGAGTGTCATAACCCCTTAAATTGATTAATTAATGAATTACTTAATATAACCTAAAAACTTTGTCCCATGCCGATTGCACGTGTTTCACGAAACTTTCAGACAATCTTTAAATAATCAAAAAAAGGAGTAAGTGTGTTTATTTTTCTAATATTTAAACAATAATTTTTTGACAGAATGAAACTTTAATCAACTGTCAACAAATTTTGAATCGACATTTTGAATATAGAAAATCTGCATTATAGATTCTCGCGTAAAAAAATTTTACAACTATTTATAAAATGTTTACAAAATTTCATCCTATACTTGAAGCTGTTTACTAAATTAATAAATCCACACCTTATCATTCAAGTGATAATTTCTCTTTTCTTTTTCGAAAAAAAAATTTCCCACCACACGGACATTTATTCTGATCGATCTTTTCCCCTTTCGGATAATAAAATCTGACATTAACTGCGCGCAATAAAATCCATCAAAATTTAAAATATGTTTCCCCTAATAATAATAATAATAATAATAATAATAGTAATACAATATAATAAAATATAATGATATGGACATTTCAATTTGTAAAGGAGAATTTAATTTAAACTAATTTCATCGTTTTATCTCTATTTGTAAAATTGATTTTATGTCTGAACTCTTTCAATATATCAAAGCGACTTTGCGTGTCTACTTTGACATTTTATGTGCTTTTTTATGAGAGGAAATATCCATACAAATATCGAACGCCAAACGGTGTTGAAGTATAGGATAACAAAACAACTATATTTACTTAGATTGATTCATATCTCTTTTTCCATACCGTGAGTTTTAACCTAGAGCAAATAAAAACAGTTTAATAAAAAAATGTTGACGAAATTGAATCGATCGTAAAATATATATCGCATAAATATGAATTCTTTTATTTTTATTTATTTGCTCAAATTCTAATTGATATGCATTAAAGAATGATTTTTATTAATAATAAATGTGTGTTAATTTACATGAAAACGTATGAAATGAAATATTTACTTTGAATATTAATTTTTAAAGTGGACTAAAAAAAGCAGTATTTCAGAATTTGTGGCCGGCGAATTTTCGGAAATCTACATTTTTGTATTTGTTGTAATCGTTAGTTTTTTGGGTGTTTCAAAAATTCCAAAATGGTGGATCCAATATGGCCGAAGAATCTAGTATTAGTTTTAAAAATTCCAAAATGGCGAATTCAATATGTCGGACTTTTTTTTTCACCGCATTGTTAGATTTACCCTTACGGAGTTTTATTTTCTAACATCAAAAATGATATGGACTTATGGATAAAAAAAAATGTGTGTAATTCGTATTTAAATAAATTTGTCTGAATAAATTTCCAATTTAAAAACAATGAAACATTCCTATAATTTATGTAGCGTACTTTCTATCTCGCATTTCCCATTGTGGTGTTCAACATGTAAAGTTAACTTTTTTATTGGGTCACAAAAATTTGAGTTATTATTATGTAACCATTATTATTGCGAGGCCGCAGGGAAGTTTTATTCGATGCGAATCTTCTCACAGAAATCCGTTCGTCAGTGTAAAATAATTTTTTAATTAAACCGAATTTCAGCTTTGATTAAAATTTTTTAATAGTAAAATGAATCTGTAAAATCGATTTTCATTTTACGTTTCGCCCTTTTTGAATTGAGAGTAAATTCGATTAAAAATAAATTTCAAAATTTAACTCTAAATTTTGAAATTTATTTTTAATAAATTTTCTGCTTCAGTTATTGGAATAAATTATAAAAGATTGTAACTTTTTTTAGGGGCCGCAATTTATACTCTGGCGGATGATGAATAGTTTTTGATAAATCAGAGAATTTTCGAGAAGCTTCTATCGTGAAGGCATTATGGACTTTTATGTGTATTACCTGCATAGTACTGATCGCCTTTCTCGCGGAAATGATGATGACGCATTGATACATCTTCATCTCCGGGTTGATGGAGTTGCGGAATTAGATTCAGCCATAATGCCATTTTGTGACCTCGATAATGGCTCTTCATCTTTGGCTTTTGAGCTACAAGAAGGAAAGACGTTATTATACGTTCATTAACTAGCTTATTACAAATTCTACCTGATTTTATACTGGGATTGTAAATTTATGGAAATATTGAAATTAACAATTTTTTTTGCAGAAATAAATCCTAACAAATTTTTTTTTTAAGGAAATAATGATTACAATTTGTTTTAATTCCTTTTGAAAAATTGAAAAATCTCCAAAAATTGTATAAATAAAAGTGGAAAAATAAATTTATATACTAGTAATAAATATAGATCTTCAATAAATCTTTACCGATCATTAAGTATTGTTGGTTATTGGTATCGTATTCTTCCCAAAGAAGACCTCGAAATCGTGTTTTCTCTCTGGCATTTCCGTAGTCGACCGATTCGATATTGTGAGGTAAGTTGGGATTCGAGGTCTTGGCAAAATTTGTGATGAATGTTAGCATGGCTTCACCAACACTTTGATCTTGCTTGGTGTAATTGTGAGGAAAGAATCGACCGCCGGAAACCAAAGGGAGTCCAAAAATGTACGGTATGTCTTCGCCTCGGGCACTTCCAAGCCGCTGCAAAAGTAGAATGTTGAATTGTAAAGCAAGAAAACTCGGGGGTGCAGAGTTCTTTTACATCTGAGGGTTTTAATAATAAAATATTTCATTATATACTCTTTCTTGAGTTGAAAATTAACAAAATAGTATAACAATAAAAATAATTCGTATAATTACAACTATTCTTGTATTATAATAAGTTTTTTTTTAATATATTACTTACTCCCAACTTCTAACATATTTTGTTTTAAGATTCCCTTTCCTTTTCTTTTTACATACTTTTCTAAGCTGCTTCTTATCCAACTGCTTAATCCCTTTTTTTGCAAGAATTTCTTATCTTTTTCATCTGCTTCTTCCTGTTTCATTGCTTTTCTTACCTTTATTAATTCCAACTAAAGCACAAGTTAACTTTTGTAATAATCTTTTTTAATCTTACAAAAAACCCAAAAGTCAAAAGGGCGAGAGAAATTTTTACAACTTTTATCTTTATCATCATGCGGACAAAAATTTTACTCCCTTGATTTTTCCTAATCACGCGAAACTTTCCTTTCCTTTTTCTATTTCACTCGTTAAATTTCTCCCCTTCTTAGAACTTTTTAGTGTCAGTAAAATTTTCCCCTTTTCTCTTTTACCTCTCCTTGTAAAATTTCGCTTTTTTGGAATCATCTTTTTCGGTGAACAATACTAAGAAATAGAAAGGACCCCAATAAGAAATTTCTAGACTCCTAGAGAAAAAACCCCTTTTGCTGAATTTGGAAATACCCATTTCCCTTTGATGACAAAGAGAAATCATGTCAATTTCCAAACGTCTTGATTTGATAGTCGAAAATCTGGTTGAATTAGTTTATTTGTTAATTTCTACCTTCTGAAAACTAGAAGGTAAGATATGAAACAGAAATGTGTTGTCTTGATGAGTGAGTCTAAACCAATGTTAGCCGGAGATGTTTTGCAATTTTTTTTATGTTTTGCGAACTTTTCGTTACTTTAATGGTGGCAGCGGTGGGATTTTTTTAAAGCATTCCTAAAACATCGACCTTTTAGTTGTTTTGATGAGTAAATCTAAACCAAAGTTATCCGGAGCTGTTTTGCGAAGTTTTCGTTACTCTAATGATGGCAGCGGTGGGATTTTTTAAAGCATTCCTAAAACATCGACCTTCTAGTTTTTTTGATGAGTAAATTTAAACCAAAGTTAGCCGGAGCTGACATCAACCTGTTAGTTGTTTTGATGAGTGAATCTAAACCAAAGTTAGCCGGAGCTGACATCGACCTGTTAGTTGTTTTGATGAGTAAATCTAAACCAAAGTTATCCGGAGCTGTTTTGCGAAGTTTTCGTTACTCTAATGGTGGCAGCGGTGGGATTTTTTAAAGCATTCCTAAAACATCGACCTTTTAGTTGTTTTGATGAGTAAATCTAAACCAAAGTTATCCGGAGCTGTTTTGCGAACTTTTTGTTACTCTAATGGTGGTAGCGGTGGGATTTTTGAATTTTTCATTTCAACAGTGGCAGAGGTGGGATGTTTTGAAGCATTCCTAAAATATCAACCTTTAAGTTGTTTTGATGAGTCAATCTAAACCAATGTTACAATTTGTTGTTAATTGTCAACTAAAATTCACTATAATTATCAGTTACAGCGACGTAACACTAGAAAGTTAACGGTTTTAAATTTCACTAAAAATTTCCATCCCTTTGTCGGCGGATTATTCTTACCAAGCTAAATATGTCTGCCCTCTTTCCTTTCATTAATTAACCGGTCCTTATCATCTTTCCTAATCTTCGGAGGGTTATCAAAGTGTTCCACGAGTAATGAAGAGATGGAATGAATATTTGATTGTCTTTTAAGAACATCAATTACAAACTAATTAACTCCCATCTTACATCTACCGAAAAAATTTTTCCAATAATCCAAGTAGAATTTGACAATTTAAATATTTTCAATTCGTCATTGCATCATGTGGATTAATTCTCCAAAAAGCAGTATTTTCCGTAGCGTTTAGCACATCTCGGAGCCTAATAGAATCTGTCCCGCTAATTGAATCTTAAACTTTAGGAAAATTTATCGTTGATCATGAATGTGAGGAGGGGGCGGTCTTTTCGGTGAAGTGAGACTACGAGAGGGAGTGTCGAGATTAATTCTAGTTTTGTAAAACTCTCTTATCTTCCCTCTACTCGTTTCCCCCTTCCCACCCCCTTGAATACTACGATGCAATGTCTTCGGGGTTCTCCGAGCTTCCTAATTTAATCACTGCCATCTTGAAAACCTCTGCGCCTAACTCTGAAGAACCTTCACCTGACCGCAAGCGACGAATAAGAAAAACGAGATCTTTTTGACATAATTCCATCGTAAAAAGTTTTTACTATGGAAAGCACTTAGACGAGTTAGCCAAGTCTTGTATGATTTAAGTACCCTCAAAAAGCTGAAAGAATAAGTGTAGGAAATAAAAAAGAAAAGAAAACTACCGGGTGGGTAAGGTATTCAAAATTACCTTAACGGAAATAAGTACTGACAATTTTTTTTTCGACAAGCTGATTTAGGGAAAATATGTTGGTTCCTCATTTTTCTTTTCAAGGAAGAGTTGTTTTTCTAGACTCTAGGATAATATCCGCTAATTACCTTCTTATAAAAGTTGTTTTAAATTTGTCTTCAAAGAGAGTCTTTGGTTTTTATATTTTAATTTTTAACGAAAGGTTCTTGAGAAGTGAAACAAGATAGCGGACTTGAATTAATTATTAACAAGGAAGCAAATCTATTAATTGGGTTGAGATGTAAAAATAAACCGCGATTGTTTTCAATTTTACGCTCGACGTATCAAAGGATCAATTCTGTTTTCCCCGTTGGAGTTTATGACATGTTTAGTTGGTTCTTAATAACAGCATTTAGAGTTGACTGCTTTTTGTTTGCACTCGTCTCGCATATCAGGTAACGCAAAATCTCGTTTTCCATGGAAATTAATGAGCGTAATTAGGACAGACGTAGCACGCGTATGTAATACGTGCTCTACTGGCGGTGGTCTTCTACAAGCGTTTTCATCCGAATAAAGTGTTTGCCATTCCCCAATTTACATACACGAGATTAAAAAAGGATTTCGAGATTAGAGATGGCTTCGCCACAGCGAGAGAAAAAGCTAATTTCATTTGAATTTAGAATTGCGGCAGCAAGGAGTCGCGAACGTTAGTTTTCTCAGAAAACACTAAAAAGAGGAACAGGAACATTTTTTCTAATTACAATTATCATAATTAGATTTTTTTTCGGAACAATTATATTCCTCACGTCTTCTAATTATAAATGTTTGGAGGAAAAAAAGGTTGTTTAGCTCTCGATAGTTTGTGAAAGAATAATTTCTGATCATTCAAGACGAGAATCTAGAATTCCAAATGGAACATCCTTTCGCGAGGATGTTAGAGCGTCTTGGTTAATTACATATTCAGTTTAATCTCCTGAAAGCTCCTTGGGAACATTGTCATTTGCCTCGTATTGTTTGAATATAACAATATGTTGTTTGCCAACTCCAGTTTCAGTCACAAAAAAAATATTCCCTTAGAGTTAATAAATTTCAACATTGTCAATTCACAGTTAGGATCACATCTAGATCACAGGAAGTGAATATAAAAACGTCAATCAAAGATGATAAATAGAGGAATTTAATTTAGATCATGGTGTGTTACTTTGCCAAGGAAAATTGATGAACAACTAATCTATAGAGCAAAGAGGAAACACGCCGTTCTCTCTTCCTGGCTAGACAAACCGGAAGCGGTGTTCGGACCTTCCTTTATGGTCCAAACTCTCTTTTATGTGCTTTAACGTCCTATAGTTCACTTCTCTTTCGAAGCAGGGGAGAGTTTGGTTTGGCTGAAAATCGATGAGACCGCCCGTTCCGACCAGGACAAGGAAAATGCATGTGATCAAATTTGCATCGACCACTTCTCGCCCTAAAACAAGATCTGCTTAATCCAGTGATGGTCAGCGTTTACTGGAAGACTTATCGCGATCGGATATCGGCTCTCTCGTTTAAACATACGTTAAAGCTGATACGAGACGGATTAGAATAAGCCACTGAAAGAGAAATTCACTTCGAGTGTGTTGAAATAGACCGCACATCACAATTTGACACCTTCACTAAAACTAAAGATGACGAATTTCCACTTTAAATTGCAACGATAAATTAAATCGAAAGGGGGGTAATTTTTAGGGGTGTTGGGAAAATAATTTTGATGAGCGGATTCATCGAATATCTGTTGTAATCGTTTCCTTACAATTCGTTATAGTTTCCCAATTTATAATTAGTTAATAGCGACCAACGGTCGTCAAAAGAATGATAAATTCGGGTGTCAGGACCAAAGATGAATTGTCTTATGGTTAAGGCGCTTGCACACTTCCAAAATTTTGGGCGAGCAGCGAATTTTCATGGCCTTGAAACTCATATTACTAAATATGATTGGCTCTACAAAAAGCTGCGTGAAAATGTACTTTGTCAGAGCCAATCATATTTAGTAATGTGCATTTCAAGGCCGTGAAAATTCGCTGCTCGCCTAAAAATTTGGAAGTGTGCAAGCGCCTTTAGGATGACGATTAGGTGAAAATTCTCATCAGAGAGACTCTGGAGTCCAAATAACGGCCAGTCCAAAATTAGTTGTCGTCTCACTAAAAATAAGATAGTTAGCGCCTTGGCGACCCCAATCAGTCTAATAAATTAGAATCACACTTTATCGACAGGATTGCGTCTCACCTTTACTCAATCTCCTTAATTACCCCCCTAGATTATCTTTTCCACGAAAACCCCAAAGTATCATCATTTATTTATACAGGAAACATTTTTTCGGAAAATTTAATCAATTCTGAATTCCCTTCGAAAAGTTATTTATCAGAGCAAGGGAAAATTGCACCATTTCTAAAGAATCCATATACACTCTTGTGTAAGGAGATATGATATGATATTGTAAATAGAGTACAGGAAGAGGGTACAACAAAAATTGATCATAAAGTTATAGAGGCATGTATGTAGATAGAATAATATTATAGTTAAGCATTGAAAAGGCGAAGAGATGTGGGTGGCGGTGAGAAGGAAGGAAGTGGAGATAAATCGCTTGGTTTAAAAAAGGGAAAAAGTTTTTTGAGAGAAGTTAAGGAAGCTGGTTTAAATATTTAGGATATATATTAAAAGAGAATGGTGACCTGGGGTCATATATATAAAGGAAAGAGTGAAAAAGACGGCAGCTGAGATGAATCTGGTTCAGAGGATAAGGAAGTTCATGTGGAACTGAAAGTAATACATTACTTTAATATTTAATACAAAAAACTGTTGCAGCATAAAAGGATAGTTTAATAACCCCTTGGATTTTTTCTTTAGACTCGATGTTTTGAAAAAGGATTAAAAATAAGATCTACCGTAACTAAATATCCATCGCAATTTTAATTCAGGACAATCTATTTTTAGGTTTAATTTGACATTGATGTATTACAACCGAAAAAAATGTAATTGGAGAAAAAACTTACTTGAGGATAATCACTGTCCTTTGTCTGGTAATTAAAGTGAAAAAAGTATGTTTTGGCCCCTCTTCTTGCATGATAGAATGCGATCCTCATCAGTGGTGCGACTGTATGTCCATCGCTCAATGCCTCCATAGTCGAGTCTCTAATATTGATGGGGTGCAAGATTGGCTTGTCCCAATCAGTGTACTCGTTTTTCACCGATGAAAAGATCTCATTGAGATGATAGTAGTAAGTGTTCCTGATGAAAGTGCGCAGAATCCGATTGCGCTGATCTTCCTCGAAACCATATTGAATGTCTTCGGTGTTAAAATCCAAGTAGGACTCTGCTGTTGAGACTCCCAACATTAGTGGAACTTCAATGAATGCATCGCTTGCACGTTCCATATCAAGTCCAGGGTCCGGATTACTTTGATCAATAGGTATAATAGGACCTATTTGAGGCACAAACCTTCAAACAAAAGGAACCAATTATCTAAATTTGTCTAAACGAATTTGTCGAATTTCCATAATTGATATTTGATAAAATTCTTTTAATAAAACTTTGATTCGAAATTTTCCAGGAACTGAAAATAGAATCCCCCTTTATCATTGAATATACAATTTTTTTCCCCTCTTTCTTATATTTTCCCAATAGAATCTTTTGATGTTGAATTTCTTTCAAGTTGAAATCCACGGTATTTTAAAATTTGTTTCTATAAAAATTCGGGTCAATGAATTTTTTAGGAAACTTTATGTGCAAATAATAAATACCGAAATAGAGAGTGGAATTTTTTTTTCTACCTGATTTCAGGAAGTTCTAGATTTAGCAACGTTGTAAGATTCGCATCTCGAATGCAATCTGCGATATCATCATCTTCACTGGTACAATTCAATTGCTGGGAAATTTTAATATGCAAATCGTTAGGGTTGTGAATTGAAGCCCAAGGACTAAGGGCGGATCCGCTGAGTAAGACGATTCGATGAAAAAGACCTGCAATCAAATAAAAATTATTATTATTCGTCGTTTGGGGGAAGGGTAATAAATTTTTCAACACTCTGAATTGTACAGATGTGAAATTGCTTACTCGATAGAGACAGGAATTCAATAATTTCAATTGTGTATTACAGTAAAAGGTATGTTCTCTTTTTTTTAAAGAATCTGTTCTAACAGTAATTTAATAAAAGAGAAACGGTTAGTAACAGAATTTAGATATTAAAATAATTTATTTGAACGTTTTGCAAAAAGAGTAGATAGATCCAGAAGCACTGAAACAAAATTGGAATTTTTAAGGAATCAATTTCGGAATTTAAATGAGGTCTGTAATCAAAGTTATAGATGGATGCCTTCTAAGATATTGTCAGAGTCTTTGACCCAGGAAATAATTCTTTAGTGTGAGGTCGAGGAAATGACGTTGACTAGCGGAAACAGAGAATGCAGTAGATTTCCCTCAAATTGTTTTCGGATCTGCCAAAGTGAAAGGTTCGGGGTCCAGGTGTCGATGTAAATTAGATAAAACACCCCTTAGCCTAGGAGTGACCGAATTATTGATTTGATGTTGATGTCGAGGTAATGCAGTCCTTAGAAAAATAGAAATGTGCCTCGCAGTAGAAATTATCTCCTTGAATGAATTTGACTAAGATGAAACTCGAAGAAGGCTCTTGGTACTTGAAGAGGTTTTTGGAACTGGAGTCAAAGATGACAGTACACAACTAGTTAACTTGGTGGCGGTTGCTAGACTGACCATCTGATTAGATGGTCATTTCTGGACTAGTTACCTTGAAGGTAACTTGAAGGTTTCCTGGACTGACGAATACGGCAAAGGCCCCTAGTCGACTGATAGGGGACCCTATATCAAACTGATGACGTCATTCTGCAAAACCGATTCCACCACTCCTATTGGTAATTAAAGTTTAAAAATTGTGGAACTCTAAAGTCACTCGTTACAATTGGGTCGAATGCGGACCATAAAATAATTAAGGCTAGAAAGAGGGTGCTTTTTGCGAAACTTGAAATTTTATTTCATGAGACAATGAACGTTGTATGTTGGTGAAAAGATAGCAGTTTTCATTTGTTTCAGCTGGCTGTAAGTGGCTTTACTGCTGCCATTAAAAGATGACGAGTTCACGGCGGTTTCCTTGGCTCGGTATAAAGTTTTTGGAACATTGCCAATATTGATATGGCGAATGTTACTGATAAATAGTTACTCGCTGCTTAAATTGTGTGTTGTTCCCTCTTGTCCTACAAAATTAGAACTACTTCCCCAAATCCCAATTTACTCTTAGAAATTAAGCAGACAATTCATTTTTACATTCTCATCAAGAATGAGAAGCTCTTGTTATCAATTGTGATAAAACTTGGATTCTTATCAATTGTGGAAAAAAAATTCCAACTGAAAGACAAATCTAGGTCAACAAGTAAAAAGAAATCAGAGAACTGAAAGTTGTAAACTTATTATGAAAACAAGCTTAAAGAAAATATACCAACATTGTCTGCCTTTGTCAGAAAGATAAGAAGTCTTCATAAATGAGGTATTGAAATATAAAGATATTCTAATTAAGAAACATGTTTTGAACCCATCACCTTCATTATTTGCAAGCATTCAATTGTATATCATAAATCTAATATCTGCTTTAACACAAATTCTCCTCATCACGACCCTATTCACGTTTTGATATTCGTCAATGCGAGGAGGTGAGAGAGATGAAAATGATCCTTATTCAGAGAAGCCAATGAAGTCAAAATTGCAAGGAATGAAAACTGAAATCAAATAGCGTTGAAGAAATCATTAAATTAATTCAAATATATTAAATAATAATGATAGTAATAATAACAACAACAAATAATTGTTATTAACATATTGTTAACTCCAACAATTTGCTCATAAATCATTAATAACAAATAACTATTAATAAAAAATTGTAATTCGAGAATAATTTTTGGAATAAAATGGGCCAGACCATCAACAGCAAGACAGTCAAGAAAACGTAGTCGTCAGTATCTTAAGTCTCAAATTGAGAAGTGATGCTCCGTACAAGTCAGTCTAAATTTTCCATCATCAAGAACTGGTCTCGTGCACATGAGTTAAAAATTTCAACAGTGGTCCTTTTAAATGTCAGTCTAATATTTTTGTGTTTTCTACACACCAGTGAAAAGTTCTTTACACCAAGTTTTTCTAAATCCTGTATTCGGAAGTTTTTTAAAGTTTGGGAATTCATAATTAACACAAGGAAAATTTACGAGGATCATAAGTCAGAATTGTCAACCTGCAACTACTTGGAAGCTAATTTGTCTGTGAAAATCCTATTTGGATGATGCAACCTAAGCAGGACCACCCGCTGTTCCAATGTAAAGAGACCACTAGACTTTGTTATTGCAAAGTTCGTGCATCATTTTCATCTTTTCTATATTTCGTTCATTTCAATTCCACAATTATTTCAAATAGAATTATTTCTTGATCATTTACCAAACCCCGTCCTAATTTTGATAATCACTAATTAAAATTAAAACGGGAAACACTAGAGAATATAATAATTAATAATTGGTTTAGTTCGACGTAATATATTGAAAAACATTTCTCTAAATTCAAACAAAATAATTTAAACTTTTTTTCGTTTTTTATCACTTTTAAAATTATACTTTCGTTTAACTCAATATTCAGAATGTACATACAATATTAAAATATAATGATATTCTGAACTGAAAGCAAAAAAACTCGAGTGTGTGTTTTTTTATTACTATTATATATTTAATAATTCGTTACGTATATCAGAAAGAAATGAGAATGAGCCAGATATTTGGATGAAAATTCAAATCCTGTAATTTGCACAAATTTTAATATTCACATTAAAGCGGAATTTAAAATAGTATATATTAAATTCACCCGGTTTTTCAGGCAAAGGAAATGTGTTTGACAATTCAGAGATATAAAAATTCTGTTACGCTTAATTTTTTGTATTTTTATTAAAGTTTTAATATTTTTTGAATGTATTTATTCATTTCAGTATGTAAATTTATAACTCTATGGAGAAATTCCTTTTTCACAATCAAATACAAAATTTTGTTTTAGTAGATCAACGTCAATGTTTGATATTCATAAAAAATTATAATTTTTACTAAGAAATGTAGTTGCGAAATATATCTTTTTAGTTCCCTTTCATTAACTTATTTACTATATCAGAAAATACTTTATTATCATTGTAATTATGTCTTTCAGTTCCTTTTCGCCTCATGCCATATCAGATTGTATTCCAACTGTCTTTCAGGGAGCTAGAATTATACTGAAAACGTTAGGTGATACCACTCAAGCATCAGTTTATGAGAAATGAGATTTCCACAAGCTTAATTAATATAACGAGGTGCTCTAATTGATCAAAGCACCTAAACCTCATTTAGTATTCTGAATCATCATTTATTATTCAATCAGTTTGATCTCAATATTCAGATTGTATTTCAGTTAAAGGTTTAAAATAAAATTTGCAGTCGACGAATCTTCTTTTTTATTTGTATCAAAATTCTTAAATAATTCACAGGCACTGACAAAAGAAATGAAGTTCTGCAATATTGAACAAGGGTCAATTTCAAAATAATTATTACCACTGGCATTATAATATTTTCATGTTGAATCTAGCAACGTGATGGAAATTTGTACTCCCAGAGGGAACGTTACCAGTGAAGCCGACCATCTTGCCAAGATAAACATAGAACTGCTTGCTCTGTGGTACTGACCCCATGTGAATAAACGTTCCTTCGTAAGCAATGACGGTTTCCACGAATATACCGCAATTGCCATCAAATCTACTTCGGTAAACTTCATATGTCATGTAATTCAATCTGCATCACAGGATTAATCCAAAAAGAAATTTAATATTTAATTTCCATCCTATTTACATTTTCGACCTATGTCACAATTCATGATCAAATATTACAGAAGTGGTTCATTATAATACGTAACATTATATTAATCTACATTATAAATCGAATTAAAAGAAATATGAAAAATTTAAAAGCATAAGAGGATTGTATTGTCACTTATTCTGATAATATTCCTTTTTCATTCTACTCGTAAGTTTTGAAAAAAAATTCATCTAGTTTTATTGTGATGAAAACTATAAATAGTTCTGAATGTTTCGCATGTATACGTCAAGGCAATAAATTACATTCGATTTCCGTGACAGCGTAAGGGCAAGCTTTCAAACTTTGATTTACTTTCAATTCCCTGGGGAAAATTGCGAATTTCTGCAATGGCCACTTTTACCCTTCCTCCCCCCCTTCAACTCTGCAATACAATCCCCTTCTCTCTTATCCTTTTCCAGTGTACCTCTTTGCCTTGAAACATCTCTCGGGCTTTTCGTTTTGTCGTCAGCTTCCTTTTTAATGTTGTACGTGAAATTGTTTCTTGTTTACTTTTAATCTTAGCGAAAACGGTTAACGGAAAATATACAATTTCCGGAGTCGGCGTTTGCATTGCCGTCAATTCTTTTTGTCCATTTACTCTTTTGTAAAGAAATAAGTAAACAAACTTGGGGAAAGCAATATCGAGTTATGTTTTATAAACTTTGTATTGAATAGTAACATAGTTTTATATTGTGGAATTTTTATTATTCTTTGCATTAGATTTGGAAATTAGTTGAAAATAAATAAATAGAATGGAATAAATTAAGTTATGATGATTTTGGGAATTGGCATAGACATTTGACGCTTCATAATAAATTTATGAGATCGAAGAGGAAAATCGTGTACAATTAGAATTAGAGGGAAAGAGTAGATCCAGATGTCTTCAGATACACTGAAACAAAAATTGGAGCTTTGTGGAATCCAAGAGTGAAATTAAAGAGTTAACCAAATTATTTATTTGATGTTGTGGTAATGGAGTCATTAGAGAAATAAAAATGTGCCTCCTAGTGGAAATTATCTCCTTGAATGAATTTGACTAAGACGAGACTCGAAGAAGGCGTTTGGTACTTAAAGAGGTTTTCTGGACTGGAGTCCAGAAACTTGATGACAGTACACAATTAGTTAACTTGGTGGTGGTTGCTAGACTGACCATCTAACTAGATTGTCATTTCTGGACTAGTTACTTGAAGGCTTTACCTAGACTGACGAATTCGATTTGATGATTCGCTGGTAATTTCTCGACTCGAGTCAAAAAAGACGCCTGATGACAGTACACAACCAGTTAACTTGATGGCGGTTCATGAACTGACGAATTCGGCAAATGTTCCCTATCAACTGATAGGGGACCTCATGTACCACGTAGTGGAAATTATCTCCTTGAATGAATTTGACTAAGACGAGACTGGAAAAAGGCACTTGGTACTTGAAGAGGATTCCTGGACTGGAGTCGAAGAAGAAAGTTGATGACAGTACACGGCTAGTTAACTTGATGAGATTCCCTGGACTGACGAATTCGACAAGGTGGAGATTTATGGACTGAACACTTGATGACAGTACACAACTAATTAACTTGATGACATTTCTTGGAATGACGAATTCGACAAGTTGTCGATTTCTGGACTGGAGTTGAAGAAGACACCTGATGACAGTACACAACTAGTTAACTTGGTGGCGGTTGCTGGACTGACCCAGGAAGCAATTCTTCCTTCAGTGTGAGGTCGAAGAAATGATTTTGACTAGCGGAAACAGAGAATGCAGTAGATTTCCCTCAAATTATTTTCGGGACAGCCAAAGTGAATGGTCCCGAGTCCAGGTGTCGATGCAAATTAGATTGAATACCCTTCGGCCTAGGAGTGACCGAATTATTTATTTGACGTTGATGTCGAGGTAATGCAACCCTTAGAAAAATAGAAATGTGCCTCGTGGTAGAAATTATCTTCTTGAATGAATTTGACTAAGACGAGACTCGAAGAAGACACTTGATACTTGAAGAGATTTTCTGGACTGGCGTCGAAGAAGAAACTTGATGACACTACACAACTAGTTAACTTGGTGGTGGTTGCTGGACTGACCCAGGAAACAATTCTTCCTTCAGTGTGAGATTGTAGGAAATGACTTTGACTAGCGGAAACAGAGAATGCAGTAGATTTCCCTCAAATTATTTTCGGGTTAGCCGAAGTAAAAGGTTCGGAGTCCGGGTGTCGATGCAAATTAGATTGAACCCCTTTCAGCTTTAGAGTGACCGAATTATTTATTTGATGTTGATGTCGTGGTAATGCAGTCTTGAAGAGGTTTCCTCGACTGGAGTCGAAAAAGAAATTTGATGATAGTGCACAACTAGTTAACTCGGTGGCGGTTGATGGACTGATGTATTCGTCAAGGGTGTCACCTTTGATATGTTGCTTTCTGGGTCAGTTTTTTCTATTGATTTAATTTGGACGCGTGTGCTTAGTTCCTGTAACAGTTAGGTGAGTGCCCCTTCAGAAAGGTGACAAAACGTTGATGACTATATTTGTTAACCGTTCACCCAGGTGGAAGACAATTGGATGAATGTTCCTTCGATTACAAGAAAAGGAGGATTTTCCTCATTAATTCCCGAGGACACCACTCGAAATAATAAAAAATCCTTAAACTTAAACCAACTTTCATCTATTTAATTAGGTATAATTAGAGTAATTTTAAAAACTATAAACATTTCCTATAAGTTTTATTGAGACATAAAAAAACTTTCTTGTAGAAGAAGAAGTTAGATGAGAACACTCGTTGAAATTTCTGAGTGGAGCAAGAGAGAGATACATTTATACTCTTATTGATTGTGGTTTGCAGGCGAGCACTACTGACGTAATGTTTACTTCGTATTCGGAATTGCTCTTCGTAGGTCCGGAAAGCGTTGTTTCAGTGAGAAGATCCGGTAGTTGCTTCTCCACCATATTCTACATATTTTCACCCTGTTTTCGTTCTTCTCCCCTTTTCACAATGTAGAGTACATTTTTGTTGGAAAATTCCAACATTGTCGTACCGCAGACAAATTGTAACAGTTGTCTCATAGCAAAAAACTTTTCTGTCAACTTGCAAGAATTTTAAAACTGTTTATTTGTACTTCTAACATATAAACCAACAACCAGATAGTACTGGAGAATATAAATTTATAAACTTCTAAAGAGGGTCCAGAATGGAGAAAATATCATGTCAAATGTCACACTGGAATGTAGCAATTATTTATATTGAATTTCTTTTTAAAAAAAGCAAAGAATGAAGTGAACAAAAAAATCTCGTTTTTTTTAATACAATAAATCTAAAATCACACTAGTCTGTGAATTTTGATCTACCTACGCTTTTGCGGCTTACTGATTATGACAATATTCATGATGTTCAGGTTTGCGAAATTAATTGGTTACGTGTCTGGGGTTAATATAACTACTTAGCACTGATATGAGAATTGCTGTATTCATCAGTCGCCAATAATAATTAACCTTACTAAAAACATGTTTTAGTAAATATTAGCAAATGGTTGACAAACATCCTGTCCTGCTTTCTAATACACGTTTTTATAATTCAGAAACTTTAATTTGTTGTTAATTGTCAACTACAATTGATTGTTATTATAGTTTGTTATTATTTACTATTACAATTCTTATTTGTTAATTACAATTTGTTCATTCTCTTTCATGTTAGCTAAACATTGATCGACTGCAGGTGACAAATCCATGGCTTTTAAATCCGCAAACACTCCAATTTGATGAGGGATGATACCAGAGCAAAAAAAGGGTGACCAATGGAAAAATGAAATAAAAAGTATTAAATTTAAATAAAAACGTCCTTCATCACGAAAAATGAAATGTATTCACAGTCTCGCAATTACATTGATGGCTCTCCTCATTCAATACATTCACAAAATGCTTCTATTCAGAGTGGTTTGAAAAATAAGTAAAAATCCAAGGAGAGTGAAATACTTTTGCTTGAGGAGTACGCGTCAGGGTGTATCTGTTGCTATTCCCGATGGACCTTCATCTGTTGTATTCGTTTTCTGGGAATTGGTGAAAGACACAGTGCCTGTTGGCTTTACAACAACTGAACGAGGAAAAGGTAGACTATGAAAAAAAAGTGGAGTGGGAGAGAAAGTCTCGAACAGAGAAGCAAACGCCGGATCCATTCTGCAGTGCCATTTCCCAAACCTCCGGTGGTACCGGAAACGGAGCAAACAGTTTACATCGCCATGCGCTTGGCGCACTCCAATACGAAGCACAGTTTTTACCCGAGAAAAAGAGACTCTCGCTCGCTCTCCACTACCTTTTCGACTCAGCTTCCGGTCCGAGATCGTGGTTAAAGTGGCACGTCACGTTTTCAAGAGAGCTCGGCCCGTCTCTTCCGTTTTACGAAAATCTACTCCCTTTCACAAGGCGTACTCTTTTCACTGTACCCATAACTCCCCTTCATACCTCTCATGCAAATATTAAATTTTTTTTTCTACTTTTTCTGTTAGAGTATTTTAAAATGTCACAACTCCTTTTGCTTTCAAGCTTTTTAGACCATTTCACTATGCTCTTCACTTTCACCTGCTCTTTTCATAGTATCGGATTTTTTTAGTTTTGGTATACATACCGAAATTACTGTTATTTATTTATATCCATTGCTGTTCTTGGTTAATATTCATTTTTTATTTGTTACAAAAATGAAACCGTTTCTGAGAGCGTTACTTCAGTGGACTGATCATTTAAAATTGAAATGCTAATTACAATAGCCGGGTAAATTTAATTTAGAAGCGAATTGATTTTTCTTCCACTTTAATTTGATGTCATTAAAGACTTTACAAAAATTGCATCTAATTACTTTGAAAATCTGCAATCGCTTCAGTTAGAAACTTAAAGAACATTTTCCATGATCCAATCCTATAGGCAATTATTTTTCACCCTTTTTTTTGCATTTAAAATAATCAATAGCGCTCTAGAAAACTTTTCCTGGGGTGTCTGTATAGCGTTAATTAATTACAGACCGAGTGAACTTTTATCGTTGGTCTGGCGTTGACGATATTAACTTTTAATTGCCGAACGGTGTCACACTACGATATCCGTGAAACTTTGGATAAATCTCGATTACGAGTTTTTGAATCCTTACGCTTTGGAAGCAATGAAATGTCAACTCAGTTTTAGTTTCTCTCCTAACTAAATTTCTCAGTTTGCTTAATATTTAAACTTGGCCATAAGCGTTATCTAACTTTCTTACTTGCGCGCCCTCGCTCTCTTTATATATATATATTTGTCTTGGAGTAATAAATGGTTTTTAAATTAACAGCCGTACGGAGAGCATTGAAAGTTGAGAAATAAAAGTTCAGTGTACTCACCTTTCCCAAAGGGTGCAAGTAGTAGGTAATTTGCTAGAGCGGCTCCCGTGTCGTGACCTATTAACGTGATTCTCGTGGGGTCACCACCGAAGGCAGCAATGTTATCCCGAACCCAACGAAGTCCCATTGCTATGTCCCTTAGAGCCAAATTACCTCCAGAACTTGAGACCACATCCGGATACGAGGCAGTTCGCAAGAAACCTGTGAAAAATAAATCTTAGTTAAGTACGTTCTGTTTTCTTTCGTAAATCAAATTATTCGAACGAAAAGACATTTTATGTCTGAATGGAAATTAATTTAGAGGATGTGGATAACGATTTTATATCAATGGGTAATGTTAGTAACAAACTAATGATGAAGATGAAAGAGGAGAAAATAAACACTAAATATGGTTGTTGATTGAAAACTGTACGACCATTAATAACTAGAATTGGTGTCTTCTTCTAAACTTTTCTTATAACCGAAACAACATTGATCCAATAGTCTTACATCTGAGGAACAGATACCAAATATGGTCATCAACGTTTTGTCACCTTCCTGAAGGGGCACTCACCTAACTGTTACGGGAACTAAGCACATGCGTCCAAATTAAATCAATAGAAAAAACTGACCCAGAAAGCAACCTATAAAAGGTGACACCCTTGACGAATACATCAGTCCATCAACCGCCACCGAGTTAACTAGTTGTGCACTATCATCAAATTTCTTCTTCGACTCCAGTCCAGGAAACCTCTTCAAGACTGCATTACCACATCAACATGAAATAAATAATTTGGTCACTCCTAGGCTGATGGGTGTTTAAATTTACATCGACACCTGATCTCCAGACCTTTTACTTTGGCTGACCCGAAAACAATTTGAGGGAAATCTACTGCATTCTCTGTTTCCGCTAGTCAAAGTCATTTCTTCGTCCTCACACTGAAGGAAGAATTGCTTCCTGGGTCAGTCCAGCAACCGCCACCAAGTTAACTAGTTGTGTAGTGTCATCAAGTTTCTTCTTCGACGTCAGTCCAGAAAATCTTTTCAAGTATCAAGTGCCTTCTTCGAGTCTCGTCTTAGTCAAATTCATTCAAGAAGATAATTTCTACCACGAGGCAGATTTATATTTTTCCAAGGATTGCATTACCTCGACATCAACGTCAAATAAATAATTCGTTCACTCTAAAGCTGAAGGGGGTTCAATTTAATTTGAGTCTACACCTGGACTCCGAACCTTTTACTTCGGCTAACCCGAAAATAATTTGAGGGAAATCTACTGCATTCTCTGTTTCCGCTAGTCAAAGTCATTTCCTCCAACCTCACACTGAAGGAAGAGTTGCTTCCTGGGTCAGTCTAGCAACCACCACCAAGTTAACTAGTTGTGTACTGTCATCAAGTGTCTTCTTCGACTCCAGTCCAAAAATCGACACCATGTCTAATTCGTCAGCCCAAGAAATGTCATCAAGTTAATTAGTTGTGTACTGTCATCAAGTGTTCAGTCCATAAATCTTCACCTTGTCGAATTCGTCAGTCCAGGAAATCTCATCAAGATAATTAGTTGTGTACTGTCATCAAGTGTTCAGTCCATAAATCTTCACCTTGTCGAATTCGTCAGTCCAGGAAATCTCATCAAGATAATTAGTTGTGTACAGTCATCAAGTGTTCAGTCCATAAATTACCACTTTGTCGAAATCATCAGTCTAGGAAATTCCATCATCATGTCTACTATCATCAAGTTTCTTCTTCGACTACAGTCCAGAAAACCTCTTTAAGATTGCATTACCACATCAACATGAAATAAATAATTCGGTCACTCCTAGGCTGATGGGTGTTTAAATTTACATCGACACCTGATCTCCGGACCTTTTACTTTGGCTGACCCGAAAACAATTTGAGGGAAATCTACTGCATTTTATGTTTCCGCTAGTCAACGTCATTTCCTCCACCTCACACTGAAGGAGGAATCTGTTGCTGAGTCTACGGGTCTAAAGGTACCGTCCCATGATAGCGTGAAAGCGTCGGCGTAAAGCGTAAACCATGTGAGTGTGTGAGAACGTATTATCTGTTCATCTCTTTCTATCGCAAGATTTCTATTTTACGCCGACGCTTTCACGCCGTCATGGGACGGTACCTTTACAATAATTCCAAAAGGAAAATAACTAATACTTTAAATTTAGCCCCCATTTAAATTCTCTTTGATTCCACAAAGTTCTAATTTTGTTTCAGTGTCCCTGAAGACATCTGGATCTACTCTTTCTAATTGTAAAGGATTCAAATAAAAACTTTAACTTCCTGCTCTGTGAATAAGGTTTGGATCATCAATACCAGACAATCAGCTAGTTTATTAATGAAGATATTAGTTATTTTATTAGAATCAAACTTTGTAGAACAGTTTGCATCAGAGATATCAACTCCCACTTCGACAACAAAAAGACGCTTTGTGAAATTAACAACTGCAGTCCATACTAGTAAGCCTAGAAAAACCTATCTTTGAGATTATTCTTGATCTCTTATTTTTAGTAATGGAAAATTGTGCAGAAATTATTAGACAGTTGTAAATCTTTAGTAGCTTTTAAAATACTATTCAAATCAACAGAAGACTTCGAAGATTGGGATTTTGTTGAATATAAATTATCCCCCGCGGCGTGAATATATTTTAAATACATTTTTTTGCCAACTTACCTAATATTCCAAGGCGGTAATTGAGAGTGATCACAATAACGTGACCAGCACTGGCAAGTACGGATCCGTCATAAAAGTTGCCGGATCCCCATTCAAAGCTTTCACCGTGAACGTACATTATGACTGCATAGGGCGCATCCACTCCTCGTGATCCTTTATAATAAGAAAGGAAAAATGTATTTTTAAAACTCTAATGATCTTGTTACAGTGCAATATAATTAGATTTTGTACAAAAGTTAGGAAACTTTTTTTTTAATAATTATTTTCTAATTAAGAATGAAACGAAATGGTAATATGTATATGTTTCTAAAAATGTTTCAAATGAGAATACAGTTCTTAATTTAAAAGTTTCTCTTGTACAGGAAATCGTGAAGGGACTTGTGAAGTGTCTTTCAAAAGTTTCTTTGTTAAACACAAGTTCCTACATGGGTTTCTAGTTTAACCTTTTAAGGAACATCATAAAAAATTCAAAGCTGTATAGTAGTTTCTAAGTGAGTTATAGAAGTATAAATGAGTAAATTTCCCCGCAGTAAAGATTCATATTCACATTGATGAAATTATATCCTGAAATATTTAGTATCCTTATCATTGCTTATCAATGTTTCCTATGACGAAGTTCTCAAAAAGGTAAAAATAAATTCTGATTGTAATTTTTAATCTGATAATACAAAATATATTCGTAAAAGTTAGAATTGTGTAATTGTGTTATTTACTAATTGTTCTGAAAGTAAAGAGAAATATTTCTGTTTTTAATTATAAATACAAAACTTTTTTATATATTTAGACAATGTTAACGTAAATATTTATTGATAATTACTTTTTAAATTAAAAAGTAATTATTCTGTATAGTTTAAAGCTGGGAAATGTTTTAAAGACAGAATAGAAAGTTTATTCATTTAGCGCAGAGTAATCGTTTTTTTAAAAGTTGAACCTGATTTCCAATAGCGTCTACCCGAAGGTTTTCGCAAACTAGATCAATAAAAAACAAATCAAGATGAAATTTTCTGCGAATCAACTTGAAAAGCTAATATATTTAATTGTTCAAAAAGAAGCAAATAGCAAATTAAAGAAACTCAATTTGAGGGAAATTGGAAGAGGAGAGTGTCTAAGATAAATTGCATTTTGTTGATTGGAACATTGTTTTAAAATCAGTAAAAAAAAGTTATTTTTTAATATGGAAACGAAGCATACAATAAAGATTAATTTCGTCACGAATAATAAAGATTGCGGTCAAAATTTTTCTATTTTCAAAAATTGGAGAATATTATTAAAATCAAAACTTAAATCTAAGCAATGGCTAATGAAGACGGTCTACTATTTTTTAAAACCATCAGGACAAAGGGAAAAGAGTGCGAGACTTATAAAAGAAGCCGGAGATGAAAAATGAGAAAAGAAATTTGTACGATGAGATAGACAAGGTTAACAATAGACAACGCTAAACGACGTAAACTGTGAAGAATATGAGAAAAAACCCTTTTCAAGATGATAAGAAAAAACAAAAAAAAATGTGAAAAAATGTTCTACAGACGAAAGTACATAATACAGGCTAATGTAATAAAATAAATACTCAGGATTCTTGTTCAACTGAAATATTTGCCATACATAGCTGAATATAGAACATTTTATAAGTTGTTGCAATTTTTTAATGATCTGTTTGAGAGAAATTGAAAAAAATGTTTTATCTCGTGCAGTTTTTTAAAATAAAAATATTTCACGACCTACGTAAAGGACTTGACAAGGGGTAGAATTTCTAAAGTGAAGACTGACTGAGGAAGCCAAAAATGTCAATTGACAATCTTGAAGCGTCCTTAAAATTTTTATTGCATGCTTCCATGGGCTCTCTGAGAAAGTTTCCCTATAGGCAGTGTAGCATCTTGAATAACAAAGGAGCCATGAATTAGTATTTTATGGACTGAGGGAGGAATATTAAACCGAGAATACTTTTCAACGAAATATTTTGGAGTCTGTAAAGCACAATCATAAAAACTTGGCTCAACAGTGTCGTAACTATCAGAAAGAGTATAAAAAGCGAAGATGAAAAACATAATCGTATCAGTGATAGATGATGTAACGAAGGTTTTATTTTGACAGTTTAGGTTACGAAAAATATTAATTTAATGTTTATTTTTACGGTAAATTCCTGGAGATCGATTCTGTAACTTTTTCACTTTCCACTCCCACATTCCAGTCCCATTTACCACTTCCCACTTTCCATTCTCACTTCCCACCTTCCACTTCCCACTTCACACTTTCACATCCCACTTTCACGTCTCACTTCCTATCTTTCACTCTCACTTTCCACCTTTAACTTCCCACCATCCGTCTTTCTTCCCTAATCTGACTTCCCATCTCCCACTTTCGACTCTCACTTCCCACCTTTCACTCCCACTTTCCACTCTCACTTCCTACCTTTCACTCCCACTTTAGCTTCTCACTTTACACTCTTATTTCTTACCTTCCACTATCACTTCCACCTTTAACTTTCCACCCTAACCATCCACTTACCACTCCCACTTTCACATCCCACTTTTACGTCTCACTTCCTATCTTTCACTCTCACTTTCCACCTTTAACTTCCCACCATCCGTCTTTCTTCCCCAATCTGACTTCCCATCTCCCACTTTCGACTCTCACTTCCCACCTTTCACTCCACTTTCCACTCTCACTTCCTACCTTTCACTCCCACTTTAGCTTCTCACTTTACACTCTTATTTCTTACCTTCCACTATCACTTCCACCTTTAACTTTCCACCCTAACCATCCACTTACCACTCCCACTTTCACATCCCACTTTTACGTCTCACTTCCTATCTTTCACTCTCACTTTCCACCTTTAACTTCCCACCATCCGTCTTTCTTCCCCAATCTGACTTCCCATCTCCCACTTTCGACTCTCACTTCCCACCTTTCACTCCACTTTCCACTCTCACTTCCTACCTTTCACTCCCACTTTAGCTTCTCACTTTACACTCTTATTTCTTACCTTCCACTATCCCTTCCACCTTTAACTTTCCACCCTAACCATCCACTTACCACTCCCACTTTCACTTCCCACCTTCCATTTTCTAATCCACACTTTCACTTTTCACTCTCACTTTCTACCTTCCACTCCCACTTTCCACACTCACTTTCTACCTTCCACTCCCACTATCCACTCTCACTTCCTATCTTCCTCTCCCACTTTAACTTCTACTTTCTCTTGAACTCTCACTTCCCAACTTCTATTTCCCACTTTCTAATTCTCACTTTCACTTCTCACCTTCCACAATCACTTCATACCTTCCATTTCCCACTTTCTAATTAACACTTTCTACTTTATAATTCACACTTTCACTTTCCACACTCACTTCGTACCTTCCACTCCCACTTTTCACTCTCACTTCCTACCTTCCATTCTCACTTTCAACTCTCACTTCCTACCTTCCTCTCTTATTTTGACTTCTCACCTTCCACTTTACGCTTTCACTTCCCACTCTCATGTCTCACGTCCCACAATATAGTTCCCACCTTACACTCTTACTTCCCACCTTTTACTTTCCACTCTCACTTCCTAATTTTCACAACCCACTCATACTTTCTACCTGCCACTCTCCACTCTCACTTCCTACTTTCCATTACTCACTTTCACTTCCCACTTTCTACCTTCCATTCCCACTCGCGCTTCATATTTTTTACTCCCAATAGTGGAAACCTGGGAAGTGAAAATGTGAAGTGGGAATTATAAAGTGAAAGTGGAAGGTGGGAAGTAAGAGTAGGATGTGGAAATTGATGAAGTGAGAGTTAAAAGTTGGAGGTGGGAAGTGAGAGAGGAAGGTGGGGGGTGTATTATGGGAAGTGAGAGTGGAAAGTGGAAGCGGAAGGTAAAAAATGAGATTGAAAAGTGGGAGTGGAAGGTTGGAAGTGATTGTGGAAAGTGGGAGTGGAAGGTGAGAAGTGAAAGTGTCAAATGGAAGGTGGGAAGTGAGTGTGGAAAGTGGGAGTGACAAGTGAAAGTGTGAATTAGAAAATGAAAGGTGGGAAGTGATAGTGGAAAGTGGGAGTGAGACGCGG
This sequence comes from Leptopilina syphax, assembly GCA_032872505.1. Taxonomy (NCBI): domain Eukaryota; kingdom Metazoa; phylum Arthropoda; class Insecta; order Hymenoptera; family Figitidae; genus Leptopilina; species Leptopilina syphax. Next base: position 3,014,532 of record CM065474.1, on the reverse strand, counting down.
AAGGTTAGGGTGGGAAGTTAAAGGTAGAAGTGATAGTGGAAGGTAAGAAATGAGAGTGTAAAGTGGGAGTGGAAGGTAAAATGTGAGAGTGGAAAGTGGGAGTAAAAGGTGGGCAGTGAGAGTGGAAAGTGGGAGTGAAAGGTGGGAAGTGAGAGTGAAAAGTGGAAGGTGGGAAGTCAGATTGGGGATGGAAGATGAATGGTGGGAACTGGGAAGTAAGAGTGGAAAGTTAAAGGTGGAAAGTGAGAGTGGAAAGTGGGAGTGAATGGTGGGAAGTGAGAGTGAAAAGTGGAAGGTGGGAAGTCAGATTGGGGATGGAAGATGAATGGTGGGAACTGGGAAGTAAGAGTGGAAAGTTAAAGGTGGAAAGTGAGAGTGGAGAATGGGAAGTGAGACGTGAAAGTGGGAAGTGAAAGTGTGAATGCAATTCAAAACAAAAACCCAAAATTTGTGAAAGTCAGAAAAATATTATCTAGGAGACATAGAATGAAGAACTTATTCCCCCTTGATGGGCAATAATCACTGAATTGTTACAAAGAATACCCAATCGAAATTTGCACACACAAAAAAAAGATCCACTCAATTCCTTAATGGATTAAAGAAGGAACATTCTATTTGTGGAATAACTTAATTTCCTCTAATCTTTAAGTGAATGAAAAGTAAATTAGAGAATGTTGATAGAGATTCATTGCAATAGAGGAATATTAAAAATTTTTCCCTATTTACTGGCTCTCAATTTAAACGTTAATTTTTCCCGACTAAAAAAAAAGAACCGAAACGTTCTTTATTAAAATCCTTGATACGGAATTTCGAAGTGACAGCTGGTGGCAATTAATTAACCAACCCCGTGGGAGTTCGTGTCGCCTTTAATTGTGTACTATAACTGGTGCAAAGATTCCCTCGCTTTGTTCAAAGGCACTGGACTGACTCAGTTACAAAGTCAGAGAAAATTACGTGAGTGAATTAGTCGGACTGAAAATTCATTAAGGAGAGTGGATTTCCTTTTTCCAGTAAAATGCTCCGAAGGAAGTCGTCGACATACCGAGATGGCAGATAAAAATTACTGTTTTTATAAATCAGCTCATGGAATTATTAAAGTGAGAAAAAAAGAGGTGGAGGAAAGAAGCCACGAACTTTTGAAAAAGATTCTTTTGTAGTTACGGTTGTAATCTTGTTTTTTTTTTGTTGACTTTTAGAGATTTGAGTGGATTTTGAAATTAATTACTTACCGCTTCCGGGAATGTAGAGATTCAAGAAAAGACAGTCTTCGCTCTGATTGGTCAGTAGTGTGTAGAAACGTTGCAATTGGGTGTAGCGACTTTTTGGCATGTGTGTTAGTGCTATCGACATGTTGCTGATGTCCGGCAACTTTTGAGGACAAACGGCTCCAAAAGTGTCCGCAAGTTTTATTCCCGCCCAAGGTAGAGGTGGCATTGGTGGTTTCATGCGTAAGCTTCCTGCAGGTGGCGCAGCGTACGGTATTCCACGAAAGACCTCCACTGGATCTAAATATTGGCTGCTCAGTTCCTGTAAACAGGAAGTAAGGGATATCAGCTACATTTTGGGTTTTTAGGAAGGTTTTCCATATCTAACCTACTGTGGAACCTACTGTTCAATTTCGATTAGAAGACTTACTCCAAAAGTTATAAAACAGTTTGATTCTATTGAAAATAATAATTCCGCCATTCAAATATTTTTGATAACTCGGAAATATTACTTTTTTTAATCTAATGCCAGTTTGACTATTTTTTTAAACTTCTATACACCTGTGTTGGCACGATAAACCAACCAAAGCAATTAAAAAAAAAAAGAATCGGACCATAGGAGATACAGGATATCGTTAATTATTCTCTCTGCCATGCCACTGGTATTCGATGTGGCTGAATCGATAATGGCATAGGACGAACGAATGATCACCGACACGAATTTCCATTAACGAGTGAACGCCGCGAATACCGACAGGCGCTTGTTATGGAAGAAACAATAAAAAAAATGGGCTTTCATCGCACGCGTCCGAGGGCTTGCGTCAAATTTTTATATCAAGCATTTTTTTCCCCATCGCAAACATTAAATATTAACGATTGCTCCAGACTCCTAGTGGTGCCTGACAAAATATTCGCGAACTATACTTCATCGCACAATTCATAAAAGGAAGGACGTTTTTTTCCACTTTTTCTTCTGCTCCAATAATATGTTGATGTACAGTCTTTTTTCATTATTTTCAAGCTGATAGGCATGATAGAAAAATTATTTTAAAAAATTCACCATCAACTTTGAAGTGAACATTACTTTTTTTTCACAATAAATCATCTTGAAAATTCATCAAATCAAAATATTATCAAAGAATTTGAAATTGGAAAATAGACTATAGTTTTTTTATATCTACCAGCACAAGAAGTTTTCGACATATTGAGAAATTACACAATTTGAAGAGACAATATATTCTTTGAATTGTACGACTTGCGAATAGTCAATCCGATTTCCTGCTCGGCACGTATTTCTATTTCTGAGTCAGCAGCACTTGACGCACTTTATCTGACCTTATACTCCACCGCCAGCACTTTTAATCTACTTTATTTCGTCGCTTTATTTCGCCGCTTCTTTACGAGTATAACGAGAAAATTTTTCTTCACTGGAAGAATAACTTTCCGTGCTCCTCCTAGGTTCTTTTCGTTTCATATTACTTTACCAAGTTTTATGATTTTTTCCCCCACAATGAAAGGTGTACTATGCCACCGTGATAAATGTTTCATGAACTCTTCAAAATAAGGTATTCCCAATCCAATAAGTCTCGACGACGAGACAGCAGAATTTAAGGTTAACTTTATTGCTGTTAGTCACGTGATGCAATAATTTCTATCGCATCTAGATTTTAGATTCCCTTAAACTTTGGAATTATATGGAATGATGGGGAAATTAATAGTTTTACGAATCTACGATAATGTTGGCCAAAAATTTAATTAATTTGATGAAAGGAGATATTTAACAACATTTGGTGATTAGTAATTAACGATAATGGTTCGGGGACAATTCCGACAGATGATGTGACGATTCAGATCGTTGTGGTGATTGGAAAATAGGTGTTGCATCTATGATCAATTCTCATCATTCTTTTTTTGAATCGATGATTCAAATTTTGAATAGCTGCATTGTTCCTTCAATTTGTCTTCCGTTATAGCATTCTTGGATAATCGAGATTCTTATCCAATTATATGTGCTAGGAAGCAGTTTCCTTGATGACTTGAAATTTCAATCTGATGGCGACGACGGTCTAGCGATATCACGTCCGACACTCCGACTGTTCTATTATGAAGGCGAAAGCCCTTCCCGATACTTCGAAAATACAATTACAATGAAATTACATTTCGAGAAATACGATTTCATTGGAATTAGTGATAAATTGACATGATTTGCCAGTTTAGATAAAATCATCAAAAACAACATTTGGAGAATAATGTTGAGAGCAAAAAATTTTGTTAACAAAAGTTCTTTTGCTGGCGTAATTCATTCTAACTCCATCCCCTAACAATTTTTGTCGAATTAGGTCAGTTCAGTTTACGAATTTGGAAAAGCCGCTTAATTCGTCAAATTTCGTTTCTCCGGATAACAGGGACAGTGCTCAAATCCTTAAAATGTTATAGTTAATCCTTTTTTAGGGATTTGCAGTCAGATGTACGTGAATTCTGTTTATCTTGAAATACCAGGAGAACAAAAGTGATATGACTAATTGTAAATTGTAATGTCGATTATATCAATTATTACATATTCGCTAACGATACCATCAGCAAAATTTTACAAAAAGGGAAAATAAATTTAAAGATTCGAATGACGATAAAGCCTTTGACACTAACTTCAATTAATCAACTTCGTATAAAATAATTTATTACATCTATAACATTATAAAATAAACGTATGTTCAAGTAACTTTACCAGCACGTTAATATTCCCTTTTGGTGATAAAAGTACTGTCGTTACAGAATTACATTTTCCGCCCCTCGGTCCCTCATATACTTTAACCCAGTTACAATGTTTTACTACCTATCTAGAAAAGTAATTACCTTAAATTGATTTTAAAACTGCTTAATAATTTTTTATATTAAAAAACAAGTTATGTTCCAATATTGAAACTTGGTAAATTTCCTTTCGAAAATTCTAAATGTTGACATCACTTTTGTTTTTTAATTTCAATAATACGATAGTTATATAAGCGGAAGATTTAGAGGCACGTGTGAGACAAGAGAACAACAGAAATCCAAGTGTATACTGAAAATGCAAATCCTTTCTGGAGATCATCAGCTTTCTGTTGATTTATTCAGTTTAGATTCCTATCGAAATTCAGAGGTCGAATATTTCAAGCGGCAGTTCACACAATTCTCGTTGGTACCTATCTATCACTACAGTCGGCTGTAAACATTACTTGTATGGTCCTTCCTATCTCTAATCTGTTTAGTTCACTTTCTATTCAGTGAGCCTGGACATAGGAGCAAGCATCAGGTTGTCCACTCTGCGCGATGCCATTAAGCTCCTCACACTCTCCGTGTTGAATCTTTTAATTGCTAGTTTTATTATGTTTTGCTTCAAAAGTCGAGAATTGTAATCAAATGCTATGATGTAAATAGTTTAAATAGTTTAAAGTTTAGCAAAGTTTTTCTGGGTGTCAACTTCCTTATCATCTGGGTTGTGCAATCTCTACTTTACCTGATGGGTCATTTGCTAAATGCTGTAAGCCAAGGTCACTATCCCCATCAGCTGATTTTTGATGATCACAGTCTTCTGTCAATTTGGAGTGCATTATGGATGACGTAAATTAACCAAAACTGTCTTTCTAATTTTTTACCAGATTGCCAGAGAATTTTATTGAAATAAATCATTTTCTAAATGCTAAATCCATTTGCTAATTGATAAATCCTTTGAATAATTGCGTACAATTTTATTTTGACTTTTGCCTACTGAAATACCATATTTTGGTACAATAAATATCATCATTCCCTGGGGGAACGGGTTGATGCTTTCTTGACGCGAAAACGTCAAGAATCCGTCAAAAGTTGACGTTAACAAAAAAAGTGTTTTAAATGCAAAAATATGATAAAGTAAGTATTGGGTTTTGTATAAAAAGTGTTTATTAATCGTTTATGACCATATTTGTTACAAATTAATGTAAATTAAGTGAAATAAAAGATAAAATATGTGGAAATGTCAAGTGAATGTGTATTGATAAATTAGTGTGTATTTATTGAGAAAGTGTTATTGTCATGATTTTTTAATGTCAGATAAATAGTTAAAAAGTGTAATTTTATTATTATAATGTGTTATAATTAATAAAAGTTAATGTTTTAATAGTATGAATAATGTATATATAGCAGCTATGAAAATAGTGAAGGACGGTTACCTACAATAGTTGTTGATATGTCGCCGCGCGTTTTGCACGACAGATGGCGGGAGTGGCATTTGTCCATGTGTTTTATCACATGAAAATTAAACAAAAATACTATTTTTACATTGCAAGATACTTATAACCTTTCTTTGAATTATTTAAATTCAAAGAAAATAATGATAAATAATGTATAACTACTTAATTTATAAATAATTACTATTAAATAAAACGGCAAAAAATCTCATTTCTTAAAAAAGACTATACACAAGAGCTCGAATGAAAGAAAATCGAAATCGAACTCGAACACGTGAAACTCGAAAAACGGACATTGCTTTACACACCCGTCACGGAGTAATAATAAGGAGACTGAGGAGACTGTACTACCAGTGAGATTCCGTGACAAATGTCTGCCTTGCGGTTCACTGAGTAGTAAAGACTTCACAAAAATAACGCGCATACCCAGTTTGCAACTATCTTCGTCACTCTTGAAAGAACGATTAGAGAGAGATCATTATTTTGACGTGCGAGTTAGAAAGTGTGGTTATGTTTTATTGTTGACAACAGCAACTATACGGGAAAATCAAGATTTAAATAAGAAAAAATATTAATTAACAAACTGCAAAGAGAAGAGTAAGTACAATATAATATAATATTAATAAATTTTAATATAGGTGTGAGTAGATATTAATAAAAAGATTATTTTTGTCGAACCGGAGTAATTCTTTTTTTTGTATGATAAAGTGAATGAATACAATATAATATAATGCTACAATCGCTATAATGCTAATATAATTAATATCTACTCACACATTTCCTATATTACAATTTATTAATATTTTTTAATAGTGTAATATATATTGTCAACAATAAAACATAACCACACTTTCTAACTCACACGTCAAAATAATGATCTCTCTCATCGTTCTTTCAAGAGTGACGAAGATAGTTGCAGACTGCGCATGCGCGTTATTTATTAAAAGTCATTATGTCATTATTTTAAAAGTCATATGTAAAACATTTTCCAAAAGTACAAAAATAAAGAAGCTAAATCCCATAAAAGAGGAAAAAAAATGTTGAATTTTAAAAAAATCGGATTTTTGAATCTTTGATAATTTTCTGTAATTTTAGATTTTTTACCAAAGAGTCGAGACTACAATTTATAAACATTCAAATTGGTTTAAAAAATAGAACTAAAATATTAAAAAACAAACACCGTATATTAATAAATAAATAAAAAAAAACTAATTTTTCAGAATTTTAAAAAAAAGTTATCGAAACTTCAATTTTTAAAGAAAATTTCAAATTTACATCTTTTGAAAATAAAATGATTAATAATAATTGTAATTACAAACTCTCAAAATGAAGGATTTTCTAGATGCAATTTGAAAATTTAAATTCTACTTTTTATACTAATAAATATTAAATTAATTTTTTTTTAATTTACGAATTTTTAAACTGTTGAATTAAAATTTCTTAAAAATCTAATTTTTCTAGTATTTTGAATAAAATTGTCTAGGACTTTTATGTTTTAAAAATAAATATTTCACTATTATTAATTTCTGCAAAATAATTGAAATTTGCAAAAATTTTAGTTTAAAACCTTCTGAAATTCAATTATTTCTAGAAATTGCATCTGTTTTTAGCTCAATTTTTTTAAATTAATTAAAATTAATAACTTTGCAAAAATTATTCTAGAATTCAATTATTTAAAATTATTCTAATTATTTACAGAAATAATAAAAAATCAGAGAATTATTTAAGAATTCATTGTGGTAATTATAAAAAACGTTTAAGCTGGTATAAAAAAAATATTCATTTTGAATACCAAAATCCAGAATTTTTGTAGTAATTTCAGAAATTTGGTATTTTTCCAGTACTTTTAATAAAATTCCTTGATATCTCTGATTTTTCCTGATTTCCCTGACTTGAAACAAAAAAAAAAAATAAATATGAATACATATTTTAAAAATTAAACTAAACATCGAATTTTTCCTTCTTTGAAATTAAAAAAATAAAAAAAAGTGTAAAATCTTTTTTGTATAGTTTTTATCAAAATCGTTCAACTCTAATCAAAAAGAAAGAAATTCTCTTTTAAATGAGAATAACATAATTAAAATTAAAAAAAAGTATAGGTACTTTAATCGTAATTAATAAAACTTAATATAATTTACCTAATTATTAAATTTAATTTATAATTAACTAGATTAAATTAAATAAAATTCAATAAATTCTTAAATTAAATTATCAATTCTCAAATTATAATTTTCAAACAAAAAAGAAATCATTAATTTAGATTCGTAATTTTTCTTTTTTTTTGAAAATTATCAAAGAAATCATGAATTTATATTCATAATTTTTTTTTGTTTGAAAATTATAATTATGGATTATTTTTCAAAATTCTGAAAAGAAAAAAATCTCTCACATTGTATTCGACGATTGAGAAGTTGAAAAAGAAGTAAAAAATTATATATCTACAATTAATTAAATGTTGTTAAACTTAATTATTTCTAACTTAATCAATTAATTAATAATCAGGTAATTAAAAATTTATTTAAATTTAAATTCTTAGTTCGAAATTAATAAAAAATTACAATTTTGCTTCCTCATAAAGGAAGCTTTGTATTAGCAAAATTTTGGATTGTCATTTTTTGACATATTTATAAATTTTTTTTTATTATGCCTAATACTTTAGTACTTCATATATGCACAGGAACTCCCCGTATAAATGTTCTAAATAAATAAAAAAAAATTTCGACGTATTTTGACCTCCGAAGTCCAAAAAAACGGTTTTTAAAAATTTGTCCCGATGTGTGTGTGTGTGTACTAACATTACATTTGCCACATTTGCCATACATCCAATTTTATGAGAAAAATTATGTTTAATAATATTTTCATAAAAAATTTACATTACTTTGTTTTATACTTTTCCATTATAATATTTCTAAAAAGTAAGAATAATAATAAATAATAATAGATAAATAAAGAAATAAATATAATTATTTATATAATATTAAATAATAAAAGTAATGACTTATTATTTTTGTTGATCATCTACGTCCCTACATTACCATAGCGTAAATACTTTCAACACGAAAATGGTGCAACCTGTTATGGTCGCCAAAGGCCTACATCGAGCTGTTGCTTTGTTTTGTAAAACGCGGATTCATATTTACGCTTCTAGAAACATCTAATCGTCATAAGTAAGTTTGAATTATATTCTCTATTAAATATTATTTTTCCTTAAATCGCCCTTTTTTTCATTTTCTGTCTGAATTTTTAAAAATTAATTATCAAAGTCGAAAACTTCCCCTCTTTTGGTGTAATTTTTTACTTTGATAATTAATTTTTAAAAATTCAGACAGAAAATGAAAAAAAGGGCGATTTAGGGAAAAATAATATTTAATAGAGAATATAAAACAAGTTTTCTTATGACGATTAGATGTTTCTATGGGCGTAAATATCAATCCGCGTTTTACGAAACATCCCGGTAAGAAGGTGTGTATTAAAATGAATTAAAATGATATCACAAAAAGGACGAAAACGACATTGGTTTGGATTAAAATGATTGAGAATTCATAGCATATTTGTAATCAGTTTAATCCATTTCAATCCAAAAAAATTAAAATGTTAACAATGTTTATGTTCAAGAAAGGATTCAAATGATTTCACTTTTTAAAATTTTCAGAAAGCATTAAACTGGATTAAATTGATATCATTTTTCGTCATTTTAACAGATTTGAAATGTTAACAGGAATTCAACAGAATTTAATTGTGTTCAAATAGATTACTGTGAATGGAATAAATTTATTGATGGACAAAAATGTCATTCGTTTGGATTAAAATGATTTCAAGAATTCAGCTATACTTGTAATCATTTCAATCGATTTCAATACACTTGTTTTTACCGGGATAGCAAACTGACAGCTCAATATGGGAGGTTAGCCATGGCCGACTATATCAGGTTGCACCGTTTGCGTAGTACAGTAGAAATGAACGTGAGGAACAAAAATATTAAATGTCAATTACTCTTCTTGTTTACTATTATATTTATTATTTGTTTATTTATTTATTATTGTTATTATATCTATTATTATTTATTATTATACTTACTTTTTAAAAATATTATTATGGAAAATTATTAAAACAATAAAGAGAAATTTTTTATGAAAAAATTATTAAACAAATAAAATTACTAAACAAAAAAAAATTAAATAATAAAAAATTATGAAATGTATAATTTTTTAAATTATATTAGTTATACAAATTTTTTTAAACAAAATTATTTCAAATACCAAGATTAATTTTTTTTATAGACAATTTGAAAATTAATACACTGGGAATAATATTGACATATTCAGAAAAAATAAATTTTAATGGATAATTTTTTTTTATTATTTATCAACTATAGTTTATTTCTAAAAAAATTATACATTTCATAATTTTTTATTATTTACTCTTTTTTGTTTAGAAATTTTATTTGTTTAATAATTTTTTCATAAAAAATTTTCCTTTTATTGTTTTAATAATTTTCCATAATAATATTTTTAAAAAGTAAGTATAATAATAAATAATAATAAATATAATAACAATAATAAATAAATAAAAAATAATAAATATAATAGTAAACAATAAGAGGGTTCCTACAGAATCTGGAAATCATGGAAATGGTATGGAATTTTTAAAAGGCTTCTGGAAATCAGGGAAATAATGGAAAAGGCCTGGAACTTTTAAAAGTTTCTAAAGTTTTTCTGTTTTCCATTTTTTCTCTTGAATAGAAATTCAAATAATAACAAAGCTAAATGGCATAAAAGAGAAGAAAAAATATTGAATTTTAAGAAATTCGATTTTTCGGATTTTTGATAATTTTCTATAATTTTAGATTTTTTACCAAACAGTCGAGACTATTAAATAAGTAAAGTATTTTCCAAGAGCCCAAAAATAATGAAGCTAAATCCCATAAAAGAGAAGAAAAAATGTTAAAATTTAAGAAATTCGGATTTTTGATAATTTTCTATAATTTTAGATTTTTTACCAAAGAGTCGAGACTATTAAAAAAGTAAAGTATTTTCCAAAAGCAAAAAAATAATGAAGCTAAATCCCATAAAAGAGAAGAAAAAATGTTGAATTTTAAGAAATTTGGTTTTTTGATAATTTTAGATTTTTTACCAAAGAGTCGAGACAATTTAATAAGTAAAGTGTTTTCCAAGAGCCCAAAAATAATGAAGCTAAATGCCATAAAAGAGAGGAAAAAATGTTGAATTTTAAGAAATTCGGATTTTTGGATTTTTGATAATTTTCGATAATTTTAGATTTTTTATTAAAGAGTCGAGACTATTATATAAGTAAAGTTTTTTCCAAGAGCCCAAAAATAATGAAGCCAGGCTTCGAAGTGACACACTTTTCCACTTTTTTTGGTCAAGCCTACTTTTTGCTACTTATTTTGTCAAAAAGCTACTAAATGCTACTTTTTTCCAAAAAAGGTAAAAAAAAATTTACAGAAATCAAGAATTTTAGTTTTTTTGGTGAATTTCGTAGATTTTAAAAAAACCCGCCAAGTGAATTAAATTTATTTTTGGACGCGTGATTATAATATATTATAATAATTACTAATAGTGGATGTTTATTAAATTACAACTTTTTAACGTTTCGAATTTTTCGTATCTAATTTTATTATTCTTTAAGCTTCTTAAAAAAATTAAAAACTAAATTTTTCACTATATAATTTAATAGTAATACCTTTTTTGACTTTATAAAAGTTCCATCAAGTATAGAAAAAATCAATTGAGAATGAAAACTTAATTCTTTTGGTTATATAAATTGTTTGATCAAAAATCCAAAATAATATTTGTTTAACATTATTATTTATTATATTATGTTTACAAACTTTATGTCAAATTTAAAAATATTAATTGTATTTTCAATAATACAATGTTTTAAGTCGGTTGTTCAATGATAAAAAAATCATTTATAAAGATTTAAGATCTATCTATCCGCACTTTACCCTACTTATTAAATAGTCTCGACCCTTTGGTAAAAAATCGAAAATTATCAAAAATTTAGCTTCATTATTTTTGTGCTCTTGGAAAATACTTTACTTATTTAATAGTCTCGACTCTTTAATAAAAAATCTAAAATTATCGAAAATTATCAAAAATTCAAAAATCCGAATTTCTTAAAATTCAACATTTTTTCCTCTCTTTTATGGCATTTAGCTTCATTATTTTTGGGCTCTTGGAAAACACTTTACTTATTAAATAGTCTCGACTCTTTGGTAAAAAATCTAAAATTATCAAAAAACCAAATTTCTTAAAATTCAACATTTTTTCTTCTCTTTTATGGGATTTAGCTTCATTATTTTTTTGCTTTTGGAAAATACTTTACTTTTTTAATAGTCTCGACTCTTTGGTAAAAATATAAAATTATCGAAAATTATCAAAAATTCAAAAATCCGAATTTCTTAAAATTCAACATTTTTTCCTCTCTTTTATGGGATTTAGCTTCATTATTTTTGTGCTTTTGAAAATTACTTTACTTCTTTAATAGTCTCGACTCTTTGGTAAAAAATCTAAAATTATCAAAAATTTGAAAAATTTCAAAAATCCGTTTTTCTTAAAATTCAACATTTTTTCTTCTCTTTTATGGGATTAAGCTTCATTATTTTTGTGCTTTTGGAAAATACTTTACTTATTAAATAGTCTCGACCCTTTGGTAAAAAATCGAAAATTATCAAAAATTTAGCTTCATTATTTTTGTGCTCTTGGAAAATACTTTACTTATTTAATAGTCTCGACTCTTTAATAAAAAATCTAAAATTATCGAAAATTATCAAAAATCCAAAAATCCGAATTTCTTAAAATTCAATATTTTTTCCTCTCTTTTATGGCATTTAGCTTCATTATTTTTGGGCTCTTGGAAAACACTTTACTTATTAAATAGTCTCGACTCTTTGGTAAAAAATCTAAAATTATCAAAAAACCAAATTTCTTAAAATTCAACATTTTTTCTTCTCTTTTATGGGATTTAGCTTCATTATTTTTGGGCTCTTGGAAAATACTTTACTTATTTAATAGTCTCGACTCTTTGGTAAAAAATCTAAAATTATAGAAAATTATCAAAAATCCGAAAAATCGAATTTCTTAAAATTCAATATTTTCTCTTCTCTTTTATGCCATTTAGCTTTGTTATTATTTGAATTTCTATTCAAGAGAAAAAATGGAAAACAGAAAAACTTTAGAAACTTTTAAAAGTTCCAGGCCTTTTCCATTATTTCCCTGATTTCCAGAAGCCTTTTAAAAATTCCATACCATTTCCATGATTTCCAGATTCTGTAGGAACCCTCTTATTGTTTACTATTATATTTATTATTTTTTATTTATTTATTATTGTTATTATATCTATTATTATTTATTATTATACTTACTTTTTAAAAATATTATTATGGAAAATTATTAAAACAATAAAAGGAAAATTTTTTATGAAAAAATTATTAAACAAATAAAATAGTCGGCCATGGCTAACTTCCCATATTGAGCTGTCAGTTTGCTATGTTTTGGAAAACGCGGATTGATATTCACGCCCATAGAAACATCTAATCGTCATAAGAAAACTTGTTTTATATTCTCTATTAAATATTATTCTTCCCTAAATCGCCCTTTTTTCATTTTCTGTCTGAATTTTTAAAAATTAATTATCAAAGTAAAAAATTACACCAAAAGAGGGGAAGTTTTCGACTTTGATAATTAATTTTTAAAAATTCAGACAGAAAATGAAAAAAAGGGCGATTTAAGGAAAAATAATATTTAATAGAGAATATAATTCAAACTTACTTATGACGATTAGATGTTTCTAGAAGCGTAAATATGAATCCGCGTTTTACAAAACAAAGCAACAGCTCGATGTAGGCCTTTGGCGACCATAACAGGTTGCACCATTTTCGTGTTGAAAGTATTTACGCTATGGTAATGTAGGGACGTAGATGATCAACAAAAATAATAAGTCATTACTTTTATTATTTAATATTATATAAATAATTATATTTATTTCTTTATTTATCTATTATTATTTATTATTATTCTTACTTTTTAGAAATATTATAATGGAAAAGTATAAAACAAAGTAATGTAAATTTTTTATGAAAATATTATTAAACATAATTTTTCTCATAAAATTGGATCTTTTTTATGAAAAAAGTCCTTTTTCTGAAACACGGAGGTACTCAGAATTTATTTCCAATTATGAAAACCATTTTTGTCTTGAGAAAACGACGTTGATGTTTGCAATTTTTTTCTAACAATTTTTGAAGTAGATTATTAAATTTTCGTCTTTTTTCAATACATTGCAGCTTTTTTTTTATTAAAAAAGGGCATTTTTTGACATTTATTTTTCTAAATAATTTCATATCATAATTTTTATTGATGAAAAATAGAAATACAGAAAAATTAAGATTAAATTTTGATCAGAAATTAAATAAGTAAACAAATAATTTTCCATATAGCAAAATTAAATAACAATTAATGTTATTTTTAGAATTTTCAGTTTAAAAACAAAGATTTTTTTCAAAACAATACTTCTATAGGTAATTATGAAAATCATCGATTTCATTTGGAATTCTTTTCATGGATTTAAAAACATATTTTCTACCAAATTACGCGTGTGTTTCGAAATCCACAAATTTTTAAGAAAAATGAAAATTGAAAAAGGGTCAAAATATTTTCTGTCCGCTTTTATTTTATGACCGTTGAATTCCTTATAAAAAATTACTTTAAAACTAATTTTGTGGAATATTTAAATTAGATTTTTCATATACTTAAAAATATCAATAATAAAAATAACAATAAAAAATTTTTAAAATTATGCATTTCATAATTTTTTATTATTTACTTTTTTTTGTTTAGAAATTTTATTTGTTTAATAATTTTTTCATAAAAAATTTTCCTTTATTGTTTTAATACTTTTCCATAATAATATTTTAAAAAAGTAAGTAAAATAATAAATAATAATAGATATAATAACAATAATAAATAAATAAACAAATAATAAATGTAATAGGAAACAATGAGAGTATAATTGACATTTAATATTTTTGTTCCTCGCGTTCATTTCTACTGTACTACGCAAACGGTGCAACCTGATATAGTCGGCCATGGCTAACTTCCCATATTGAGCTGTCAGTTTGCTATGTTTTGGAAAACGCGGATTGATATTCACGCCCATAGAAACATCTAATCGTCATAAGAAAACTTGTTGAATATTCTCTATTAAATATTATTTTTCCCTAAATCGCCCTTTTTTTCATTTTCAATCTGGATTTTTTAAAATTAATTATCAAAGTCAAAAAATTTCACCAAGAGGGACGAAAAGAGGGGAAAAGAGTGGAAGTTGAGGAGAAATCGCTCGCTACGCCTATGCGTACTTTTAAATATTTCCCACCGTGCAGCGTCCTTAAAATTTCATTTAAGCAAAATTTTTATTTTTTAAAATACATACTATAAAAAACTCTGAACAACTAAATGTTCTATTCTTTCATATTTCCCTACATGAATATTTTTATAAATTAAAATACAGTCAAATGAAAAAAGTAATTAATAAATATTTCTTCAAATACTAATTTCTTGTGATAAAAATTTGTTTAAAAGAAAACTCGAATTATTGCAGTTCTAATAAGTAGATATTTTAAGTTTTTTATTTCGATACCATAAAAATTGTTGCAAGTTCAATGTGGGGAATATTCATGCGTCCCACTTTACATATGTATAATGATAACCAATTATATTTATAACTGAAAAAAATTCTGGTTTACACGATAACTCAAAATATACTCAATCAATTTACTTCAAATTTTGAAGAAATGTTCTTTGTATATCCCTTTAAGATCGGAACTTTGGATTTTGAAAAATATATTTTATTTTATTTTTAAAAAATTCAAAAATGTCAAAAAAAAAACTTTTTTCTAAATCGTCGCCATTTTGCTCAAAAAAATTTCGGTAGATCATAGCGAAGCCTGTAATAATCAAGAATTTTTTTGGGTTTTTTGTTTTAGAGCATTGCAAAAGTCTTCACAATGTCAACCAGTTCGCACTTTTTTTTCAGTCCCCACTTCACTAGTTTATAACTTTAAAAAAATTTTTATTTTTTTTTCTTAATTTTTTTCTGTATTCTTTAAACATTAATTAACAATTTGCAACAAAAGTAAATACTAAAAGTGTTAAACTTTCTTTTTTATCCTACTCGGAAAAACAGACCAGAATAATACCTCAAGAGGTATATTATTTTGGTTGCATTGTATAAACAAATTTGTACTTAATAAAATTTCAAAATATTTGAGAATAAAAATAAAAGATTTTTCATTTTTAAATAATTTTGAATTTTTCAATACTTGCTAAAACTGGGTTGCCACAAATATTTAATTTTATCTTTCTCTGATTTCTAGAAAGAATTTTGACTTTTTTCCTGATCATAAAGAATATTCTGATTCCCTCTAAAAATTATTAGATAGGTACACACAAAAAAATCCTACATTACTTTTATTTACGAATTTTCTTAATTGAAAAATTATTACAGGATTCCTACAGAAATACGAAATTAAAATTCCATACCTTTTCCATGATTTCCACGTCAAATTTTTACGAAATTCCAGTGGAATTTGAAATCTAATTTCAATATTTTTGGGCTCTTTGAAAACACTTTAATTATTCAATAGTCTCGACTCTTTGGTAAAAAATCTAAAATTATAGAAAATTATCAAAAATTCAAAAATTTGATTTTTTTAAAATTCAACATTTTTTCTCCTCTTTTATGGGATTTAGCTTCTTTATTTTTGTACTTTTGGAAAATACTTTACTTATTTAATAGTCTCGACTCTTTGGTAATAAATCTAATATTATAGAAAATTATCAAAAATTCAAAACTTTGATTTTTTTAAAATTCAACATTTTTTCTCCTCTTTTAAGGAGCATTCAGACCTCTGCAGACTGCCTGCCTGCGCAGACAGAAGATCGTTCACACCTCACTTTTCCCGTTGAAAAATGAGGGAAGATTTGAATATATATTAAAATTCAAATTCGATTTTTTTTTCTCAAAACAATTTTCGAAACGCTCTTTCAAAATATTTGTAAATACTTGCATTCTTCTACCAATATATTATAATTTTAATATATTTTTAATGGAAACATTCTAAGCTATTCAGCTTTGAATATCAAGTATGCAAAAAAAAGGTGCGGATAGTAAGATCCTAGATTTGTTTGATAAAATTTCAATGCCAAAGTACATCGTGACAAAATGAAAAAAAAGACGCATAATGAGTCTTATATCTTCTCAACATAACTTTTTTCACTTTCAACTCTAGGAAATAAGACTTTTTAAGGCCTGAATAAAAAAAACCTTGTAAATTAATAAGCTTCATAATTGAAAAATGGCTATCAAAAATCGATAATAATTAAAACTATCACGTCAGCTCATTCGAATTAAAATCAAAAAATTTCGATGTCTTTTTCTCAGATTTTGTTATTACAAAAATTTTAAATGTAATTAAATTTAATTAAATTGAAATTAAACTGAAATTACTGAAACTTCGATGTTAAATTTGAAATTACATTGTAAATCGAAACTAAAAATTTAATTTCTAGCAGACGTGTAGTGCCTTTATAATTCTAACATGTACTTTAAATTTGGATCTCCAGATATTTCTCAACGCTTTTATAAATATATGTGTACAATATTCTTATTCTATTGTTAACACACATTTTCAAGGAGAAAAATTTTTTATTTTCGACAAATTCTCAGAGAAAGATGGAAAAAATCTATTTAGAGAAAAAAATAGAAGCGAAACATTAATTCTACGTATTGATAAAATTGTTCATTTTACTCTACGATAAGTATTATGTAAATCCGCATTTTGAAAGTAGTCGAACTCTTCTGTGATTGTTTCAAACTTTTCAATGTGACTCATAGTTAATAAGATTAATTTGTTTTTTCTGTTTTAACTTTTAAAGACGGCGAAATTGTTTCGAATGAATTTTTTTGCTTCTTCACGAGGAAGCTTTCTATTTACATAGTTAAAAAAAAGGTAAAAATTATTTTACTAAAGAATGTAGTAAATATTTTTTATCAAAAAAAACTATGGATATTTTTGTTTTGTTTCTTTTCGAAATTTATGAGGGGAAAAAGATTTATCTTAATGCTAGGAAATAATTAAGAAAGCTAGTAATTGAAGAACTCGTCAAATTTTATTTGAATGATTTCAAATATTACTTGTTATTTTACTTTTACTTTCGAGTAAATAATTCGCGAATTCACTCTCAAGTAAATTTCTACTTAAGAGGAAAAAACCGCTGCCAAGTTGTACATTTTTATAATTTTGGTATTCATTTCATGAACACTTTGCTTCCTCATAGAAATAATAATAATTGAAATATAAGAATTACTTTTTATAAAAGGGTTAAAAATCATTAAATCTTGGTCCGAAAAATGTGTTTTTATGTATTCTAAGAGATGGTAATAATAGTTTAATAATTACACATAAGTTAATAAACAAGAATGTTGAAAAAATGATATTTTCCACAATTTTTGATTTTTCAAATACCAATAATTTCATAATTTCTGCCCGAATCAGGTTAAAAAATAGGTCAATCGAAGCGTTTTTTAATGCTCTTCAAGTTGGTAATAATTTTTTGAAGTTACTTTTACATAATTTAAAAAAAATTTTATAAAAGTCTTATTTTTCAAAATTTTAGATTTTTAAAAGTTTAATATCTCCGGTTAATATGGACGAAAAATGTTCAATTAGGGCTTAAAAGATGCGTCTGAAAAAATTCTACAAAAATAAATACAAAACAAAACTAAACTTTTACATTTTTCAACAAAATTTTCAAAAAAGTCTTATTTTCTAAAATTTTTGATTTTTTAAAGTTTAATATTTCCGTTTAATATGAACGAAAAATGTTCAATTAGGGCTCAAAAGATGCGTGTGAAAAAACTCTACAAAACTAAAGAAAAACATTTATAAGTGTCCTAAAATTTTTTTAAGTTATGTCCAAAAAACGTTTTTTTACAAAATGAAAAATGCAAAAAAAAATAGTTAAACTTCATGAATCGGGATGAAAATACTCTCATTTTATGTCCCCCGGGGAGATCTACAATTTAAAAAAAAATTGAGGCCTTTAGCTCTTTCTCGTTGAGATATTGAGGCAAATGTAATGTTAGTACACACACACACACACACACACACATCGGGACAAATTTTTAAAAACCGTTTTTTGGACTTCGGAGGTCAAAATACGTCGAAATTTTTTTTTATTTATTTAGAACATTTATACGGGGAGTTCCTGTGCATATATGAAGTACTAAAGTATTAGGCATAATAAAAAAAAATTTATAAATATGTGACGCTCCACGAGAAAAGGGACCTTATGACTTACAGACGAATTTTGCAGGAGAGGCATTTAAAGTGGAACCACTCTGATTGGTCAAAGACGTTTCATTGAAAGTCAGTCCCACTACTCACTTCACATTGATAGTTATCCATGTTACACGAAGCGCATGAGTTGTACATACATAACCTGTGTAGTTGTGTTAGAAAGTAGAGGGGCTGATTTTCTAAACAACCGGGTGTAAACACTCAAAAGGTTCATTTTTAAACATTGATAACAAAAAAACCTGTAAGTAGAAATTATTTTTGCCTTTTGTATATGAAAGAGCAACTCAAAAAGTACGGAATGATATAAATAACTCAAAATTAATTTTTTTGCAGCTAAGGTCCCTTTTCTCGTGGAGCGTCACATATGTCAAAAAATGACAATCCAAAATTTTGCTAATACAAAGCTTCCTTTATGAGGAAGCAAAATTGTAATTTTTTATTAATTTCGAACTAAGAATTTAAATTTAAATAAATTTTTAATTACCTGATTATTAATTAATTGATTAAGTTAGAAATAATTAAGTTTAACAACATTTAATTAATTGTAGATATATAATTTTTTACTTCTTTTTCAACTTCTCAATCGTCGAATACAATGTGAGAGATTTTTTTCTTTTCAGAATTTTGAAAAATAATCCATAATTATAATTTTCAAACAAAAAAAAATTATGAATATAAATTCATGATTTCTTTGATAATTTTCAAAAAAAAAGAAAAATTACGAATCTAAATTAATGATTTCTTTTTTGTTTGAAAATTATAATTTGAGAATTGATAATTTAATTTAAGAATTTATTGAATTTTATTTAATTTAATCTAGTTAATTATAAATTAAATTTAATAATTAGGTAAATTATATTAAGTTTTATTAATTACGATTAAAGTACCTATACTTTTTTTTAATTTTAATTATGTTATTCTCATTTAAAAGAGAATTTCTTTCTTTTTGATTAGAGTTGAACGATTTTGATAAAAACTATACAAAAAAGATTTTACACTTTTTTTTATTTTTTTAATTTCAAAGAAGGAAAAATTCGATGTTTAGTTTAATTTTTAAAATATGTATTCATATTTATTTTTTTTTTTTGTTTCAAGTCAGGGAAATCAGGAAAAATCAGAGATATCAAGGAATTTTATTAAAAGTACTGGAAAAATACCAAATTTCTGAAATTACTACAAAAATTCTGGATTTTGGTATTCAAAATGAATATTTTTTTTATACCAGCTTAAACGTTTTTTATAATTACCACAATGAATTCTTAAATAATTCTCTGATTTTTTATTATTTCTGTAAATAATTAGAATAATTTTAAATAATTGAATTCTAGAATAATTTTTGCAAAGTTATTAATTTTAATTAATTTAAAAAAATTGAGCTAAAAACAGATGCAATTTCTAGAAATAATTGAATTTCAGAAGGTTTTAAACTAAAATTTTTGCAAATTTCAATTATTTTGCAGAAATTAATAATAGTGAAATATTTATTTTTAAAACATAAAAGTCCTAGACAATTTTATTCAAAATACTAGAAAAATTAGATTTTTAAGAAATTTTAATTCAACAGTTTAAAAATTCGTAAATTAAAAAAAAATTAATTTAATATTTATTAGTATAAAAAGTAGAATTTAAATTTTCAAATTGCATCTAGAAAATCCTTCATTTTGAGAGTTTGTAATTACAATTATTATTAATCATTTTATTTTCAAAAGATGTAAATTTGAAATTTTCTTTAAAAATTGAAGTTTCGATAACTTTTTTTTAAAATTCTGAAAAATTAGTTTTTTTTTATTTATTTATTAATATACGGTGTTTGTTTTTTAATATTTTAGTTCTATTTTTTAAACCAATTTGAATGTTTATAAATTGTAGTCTCGACTCTTTGGTAAAAAATCTAAAATTACAGAAAATTATCAAAGATTCAAAAATCCGATTTTTTTAAAATTCAACATTTTTTCTCCTCTTTTATGGGATTTAGCTTCTTTATTTTTGTACTTTTGGAAAATGTTTTACATATGACTTTTAAAATAATGACATAATGACTTTTAATAAATAACGCGCATGCGCAGTCTGCAACTATCTTCGTCACTCTTGAAAGAACGATGAGAGAGATCATTATTTTGACGTGTGAGTTAGAAAGTGTGGTTATGTTTTATTGTTGACAATATATATTACACTATTAAAAAATATTAATAAATTGTAATATAGGAAATGTGTGAGTAGATATTAATTATATTAGCATTATAGCGATTGTAGCATTATATTATATTGTATTCATTCACTTTATCATACAAAAAAAAGAATTACTCCGGTTCGACAAAAATAATCTTTTTATTAATATCTACTCACACCTATATTAAAATTTATTAATATTATATTATATTGTACTTACTCTTCTCTTTGCAGTTTGTTAATTAATATTTTTTCTTATTTAAATCTTGATTTTCCCGTATAGTTGCTGTTGTCAACAATAAAACATAACCACACTTTCTAACTCGCACGTCAAAATAATGATCTCTCTCTAATCGTTCTTTCAAGAGTGACGAAGATAGTTGCAAACTGGGTATGCGCGTTATTTTTGTGAAGTCTTTACTACTCAGTGAACCGCAAGGCAGACATTTGTCACGGAATCTCACTGGTAGTACAGTCTCCTCAGTCTCCTTATTATTACTCCGTGACGGGTGTGTAAAGCAATGTCCGTTTTTCGAGTTTCACGTGTTCGAGTTCGATTTCGATTTTCTTTCATTCGAGCTCTTGTGTATAGTCTTTTTTAAGAAATGAGATTTTTTGCCGTTTTATTTAATAGTAATTATTTATAAATTAAGTAGTTATACATTATTTATCATTATTTTCTTTGAATTTAAATAATTCAAAGAAAGGTTATAAGTATCTTGCAATGTAAAAATAGTATTTTTGTTTAATTTTCATGTGATAAAACACATGGACAAATGCCACTCCCGCCATCTGTCGTGCAAAACGCGCGGCGACATATCAACAACTATTGTAGGTAACCGTCCTTCACTATTTTCATAGCTGCTATATATACATTATTCATACTATTAAAATATTAACTTTTATTAATTATAACACATTATAATAATAAAATTACACTTTTTAACTATTTATCTGACATTAAAAAATCATGACAATAACACTTTCTCAATAAATACACACTAATTTATCAATACACATTCACTTGACATTTCCACATATTTTATCTTTTATTTCACTTAATTTACATTAATTTGTAACAAATATGGTCATAAACGATTAATAAACACTTTTTATACAAAACCCAATACTTACTTTATCATATTTTTGCATTTAAAACACTTTTTTTGTTAACGTCAACTTTTGACGGATTCTTGACGTTTTCGCGTCAAGAAAGCATCAACCCGTTCCCCCAGGGTTTCTATTTGGGACTACATGCGCATAAGTCGTAACTGACAATGAGTGCCTAAATTACGTGCGGTTCATAAATATAAGCTGTTTTAGTATATATCATACATTTAAATTCAATGTAATGCAATTAACACACCGCGTAATTTACTTCTATGTTGTTCCGATATGTAATTGAATCAGTCTCATGAGCGGTATTGCACAAAAGGGATATGAATTCATTACAAAGAAGGGTTGATTCCAATTTCAATTGGGACATACTGCTACCTAGTTAAAAATTCTCGGTAACTATTTGCGGAACTAAATTATGATAATTTGCGTCCTCTATATAAAGGCATCTCACGTTTATCTGTCATCTGCAAATTATTATTCTCTATTAGTACTTTTCAAACCGCTCTAAAATTTTCATGTTATCCATTTTTAGAGTTATATGTAATTCAGAAGAATTATTCCCAAAATGATGTATGAAAAGAATTTAACCGAATCTGGAAGAGAACAAGGATTTGAAATTATTTATAGAAATTAATAACCATCCATTTTTTTTTTGGAGTTGAATGAACTAGACTTTGCAAATTTGCATCTTGGAGGATCAATAAGTTTAGGAATATTATGTGCAATTTAGACAGATTACTCTAAGAGAATATGTTGCTTGAAACTGTTCGTGTGTATGAAGGATCAAATACCGGACGTTTACGCACGCTATAATTAATTAAGTTTAAAGTAATTTCCGCAAGAGAATATTCATCGACTTTTACAATTCTCCCAATTGCTACAAATTCCCCTATCTATTTTCTGATCATCCTGTTAAACAAAATATTGCTTTTAAATATCACCCCCTCAAGTAATTATCACGATTTTAATTGGTTTCTTTGCAAACGAGAAAAATATTTATAATAAAAATTGTCGATAAACAAATTTTGCAATTTATTCGAAATCGAATAAAGTCAGGGAGCTCTTCATTCGAGAGTAAAGTGACTAATATTTGAAATGCAAACGGTAAATTTCCATCAACAGTGTGAAATATGGATAAATCCGTCTGTAATTTGGAAATAAAAATTCCACTTGTTATGAAAATATATAGTGATTTGTCAAATTGAGTGAATTTGTAATTTTTTTTTTTTGTTCCAGAGGAATGGTAATGAATCAAGCCAAGGCAGAGTGATGTATTTACAATAATTGCGAGCACGTGGCTCTTGGGTCTGCGTCTGTAGGCCGGGGAAACTACCGCACCTATTGGCATTGCCAGTAACTGGGTGGGTGCAAACTAAAAGCATTCTCTTTCATTCAATCAAATCGTGAAATGTATTTGACGGATACGGCCGACATCAATTACGTCTAATTGATATTCACATAGTAAAAGCGGCGCCGGACCAACTTTATATGAACGCACCACCGATCGTGTTGCTAATTACGGAAAATGTCATTTCCTATATTATACGTTTCAATTGATTGAACATATTTTTCTTTTTCTCGGTTACATTTTTGGGGAGATTATTATTTCTTTTTCTATATCAACATTCTTTCCGTGGGGGTTATTAAAATTTACTCACTGGCTGTTATCTAATTTAATTTTTTCCGGGAGAGAAAGTATCTTTTTACTAAAGTTTAATGAGTCTGCCAGAAGCTGCAAGGGGAAAAAAAAGGTTGTTTTCCTTTTGTTTTCAAACTAGGTATGCAAATTACTTTCTTTTAAAATGGATCAGCAAATTTGCCCACACAGCACATGATATTTCCTGAATACTTCCTGAATATTTCACTGAAAGATTGAAATATTTCATTGCAAGATTCAGGAAATATTTCTGCAAACAGGAAAATGTCCGCTTATGTGGGAATATTGGCGCGAAAGTTGAGAAAATATTTCATTGAAATATTCCTGCAATATTACACATAAAGATTCTGCAATATTGTGAAAATATTTCAAAAAATGGAAAAATTTGTTAAACACCTCAAATCAATAGGAATTTTCTGAAATATTTTAAAACCCATAGGATATAGTAAGCCAAAAACTACTGCGCAACTCTACAGGCCATAGAAACTGAGTTCGACCAGTGCGCATCATTTCAGTTGAATATTTCCAAAATATTTCAATGAAATATTTTCTCAACTTTCGCGTCAATATTCCCACATAAGCGGACATTTTCCTGTTTGCAGAAATATTTCCTGAATCTTGCAATGAAATATTTCAATCTTTCAGTGAAATATTCAGGAAGTATTCAGGAAATATCATGTGCTGTGTGGGTGAATTTTTAATTTTTAATTTTTAATTTTTAATTTCTAATTTCTAATCAGAAGTAAATTCTTGAAAAGTTAATTTAATTTTTATAATTGCAATAAGGGAGAAATAAATAAAATATACTAACTTGTAGAACTCCTCGAATTTGTCCACTCTTGGTCTCGACGATTCTGGACGCGTATCTTGTTGTATGGGTGCTGGATATGATGGTGGCAAGCAATAGAAAGCCGATCTTGCCAAGAGAGAAGACAAGGTTGCACCGCATCCTCAGGATTCTCTGGTCCAGCGGGGGCCACGTCCAGGCCGCCGGCTGGCATCGCTCGAGCATGGCAGCATTTGTTGGCAACCACCATACCGCGCCTTGAGCCACCCCTCGACCTTACACTCCCTTTCCTTTACTATCACATTAGCACCATCCGCGAAACGATGACACCACCTATTCTCCTTGCTGCTGTGGGGAAACTCAAACGGCGAACTTTCCCCTCACTGTGCCACCTGCTTTCCCCTATAACGGATCACTTTGTAACTTCGTTATGCTAATGATTCACTTTGGAGCACTGATAACCCACACAACTCCCCCATACATAAACTCATACACCGTCAACGAAAGTCACTGATATGTCTCAAGGGAAGCTTTGATATCTGGCTCTCAGTTACCATGAAACGATGAATTCCTTCCAATCATCCTTCGGCTTGATAAGTTCAAGGTCAACCTGTAATCATACGTGGATTTCGATTTAAGTTTCGAATGCAAGCAATAAGTAATAATTCTAATTAATTTTAATAGTTTAGAGTTAAATAAATCTTCCTTAGAAGCTATCCAGGTAGATTTTGCTGGAATCTTAAGGGAAACTTTCATTATTGGAAGATTCATTAGAGAATCCACTTTTGAATGGTCTAGGGGGCCCTTTCATGATTTACGAAGGGTCCTATTAATTGTATCCCTTCCAATGTAATAGAATCTCGTTTCTAAAGATACTTTGCACCTTACGAAACTTGTCATTCTTTGGCTCCGTTTCAGACAAAAATTGAAATACCAACACCATCAAGGAGTGCTTCGGAAAAACTGATCCACGCCAATGCTTATATCTCTGCCATTTTTAATTAAAAACAACTATTTTTTAAAATATTTATAAAGCTTAAGATATGTATTAAATTAGCAATAAATGTAAAAAATTCCTACCACAAATAGTTTCGTCAAAAAAATTCCTAAAAAACCATCCGATTTTTATGCTTTCAGGGTGGCGTGACCCCTTAATTACGCAACAGATTTCGGATACCGAATTCCACATTCTAGGTCCTGTATTTTAATTCCCGCATTTCGTTCTCAATTCCCACATTCCAGATAGCAGATTATCCTCTTCATGTCCCTAATTCCTATTAATGGATATCGAATTCCAAATTACACAATTCTGGAATTTGGAAATAATTTGTATCTGGAATCTAAAATGTAGAAATGGATTCCGAATATGAAATATGGGACGCGGAATTAGGAATTCAAAATTAGGGATCCCGAATGTAGAAACGGAATCCTATTTGGGGACCCGGAATTCGGAATGTGAAATCTGGAATGCGGAATCTAGAATAAGATATCCGGAATGAGGAAACGGAATCAGGAATGTTGAATTATGTGGAACCAGAATTAAATTCGTAGAATCTGGAATATGTTAGTAATTTAGAATCAAAAATAGAATGCGGAATCCAGAATGTAGAAACAAAACCCCAAATGTGGAACCCAAAATAAGTTACAAAATCGCCCTCAAGGGGAATCATCAAAATTCTCAAGAGTAACTTTCACCACAACTACGAAGGAAATTCCCCAATGAATCTTCCCAAGAGGGATTTACGTAGAGGAATAAAAATTTATTCCTCCCCCCCGCAGAAAAAAATTGATAAACGTTTGGATTTACTTTCCCTATCTTTAAAAAAAAACCCAACATAAATAAATGTTACAATTTTTCATAACCCCCAAAAAAAGGTGTGTAAAAATTTAACTCGCAAAAAAATTTCTATTGGGATATTTTCCGGCAGAATGTGTGTGGCCATTAGTAACATTGAATTTAATAAAAGAGTCGAGTTCCATTTTTTAATATTTATCGGCGCAATTAAAAGATTTTCTATTAAACGCATTCGTAAATCATTCTTTTAATTGGCGTGTAAATTAAAGTGAGTTAAGTTGCATTTTTTTTTTTTTTTTTTTTTGGAAAATGCCAGTCGCTTTTCAATCCCGTGGGCGTAATTTACGGTAACGTGCGATACGCTAGTTTATTATTCATAGTAAAGAGGGGGAGGGAGGGAGGGGGTGGTTCTTTTTTTTCATCCATAGGAGAAACGGGACGAGTTGAGATATGCGCATGATTTAACGCCTGAGTATGGCGCACGTAATTGTGTATGCCGGAAAGGACGCAGTTAAGTTTTATCGTTGTCCACTGTATCGCGAAACACGACGTGGCATACCTCGGGACCCCGATAGTCTTTTATCTGTCGTAAAAGTCAACAGAGACTTTCTGACACTGCTTTCAGAGCAAACTTTACCGTACACTGCTTCCAACAATGTTCCACACCCTTCACAATAACTGACAAGTGCTCAAAAAAAAAAAAAATGCCACTAATAAAAACCCCCTTATACTTAGATTATCATCTCTAAACGATAAATGTTTATCGTCAATTGAATTAGAGGCAAGAAATAAAATTTTCTACTAATCATCAAAGAATTACAAAAGTGTAACAAACTTTTGGAAATAAAAAATCCCGCGGCAAATTAAATTAAATGGTAAAAAAAAAATATGACCGAGAAAAAAAATTAATTGCTTTTGCTGCTGCAAAACAGATATAAGAGAAGAGGCGAAAGGTCAAGAAAGAGGAGAGAAAAAGAAGTACGAAGAGGAAAAGCTTTTATGGAGAAATTCCTCGGAAATTATTTCCCTACAAGTTTGAAGAGGAATTTCGACTACGGTTAACTTAATCTGTAATTAGAACGACTTTATTAACCTCGTTTCGTTAACGCTGATCAGAAGAATTTCTCGGGGAAACTTTCATCCTAAATAGCCATCAGGTGTAAATGAGTGTTATTAGGAAAACAAAAATTCGATTCGATAAACTTTATGTGAATCCTTCGTTCAAAAATTGAATACAATCATCAGAATTTGATTTGGGAAAATGATTTTGTAAATTATTTTCAAGGAACTTTGATCAACTGTCATCAACAATGAATCTCTTGCTCCTTCCAAGTGATCAGAATCCAGAATTAAAATTTGTAATCCTTTAGAGCTTCTGTTACTATTTTTCATCCACTTCATTGGTTTGGGTTATTGACGATAATTATCTAGAGATATTCTCAAATATCCGTTATTGTTAGTTTTTGATTTCCATTTTTGTAAATTGTGGAGATAAATGTTCCATCTGTTGGAACATTTGGAATTTTTCGCATTGTCAAGTTTGAAGGAAAATAATACAGACTTGCCTGCCAAAATGTTTAATGAAGGGTTAGATGAGCGGGAAATAGATTGAGTAGAATTGCAAAGTAGAGGGTGCATAGTAAAGTGAAAGAGATAAAGTAGTGGAAAAAAGGAAGCAGAGAATGCTGAAGAGGAGTGTAATGCCGGTGAGAAAATGTAGCAAACTGATGAAGATGGATCAGGTTAAAAGTACAGGAAGATAATAGGAGACGTCAAAAAATTCCCAGCTTCTTGGTCCAAAAAGAAAGTGAGGTCTCAAACCTAGGTTTGTACTCAAAATTGTCATACTCAATTTTTACAATATTGCATACGAAATTATTCAGAATAACATATTTTCTCAAAGCAATCGTAAATCATTTTTTAATATTTTAATGTGAGTAAAATTTGCCGCAGTCGAAAATAAGTTTTTAAGGCACAGGCATTAGTTTGTCACTCTCATAAATCACACTCTCGTTACATGAGGTATTAACCCCATGGCCCGCAACTTTACGCTTCCATTAGTTATCAACGCTTGCGCATCAACTTTCTATTTTCGCTCCTGGTTACTTCGCTCCAAGTTTACGCATTAGCTATACATCTCAATTTTCCTCCCCAAGATATTTCAATTTAATAAGGCAACACATTCCCAATAACAAATCACAAATATTGCCAATGGATGTTGAAAACAAAATTTCACTTCATTCATTCAGTCACATTTCAAGAAGTCCAATTTTCCATTGATGATGATGATGATTGCAATAATTCCAGAGCGGAATTGTAATCCACCTTGTTTGGATTATTTACCCGGATAGTTGCGGATTTCCACTTCCAAAAGGATTGATA
This sequence comes from Leptopilina syphax, assembly GCA_032872505.1. Lineage (NCBI taxonomy): Eukaryota > Metazoa > Arthropoda > Insecta > Hymenoptera > Figitidae > Leptopilina > Leptopilina syphax. Next base: position 2,985,835 of record CM065474.1, on the reverse strand, counting down.
TAATCTCTAATCGGAGGTTTGATTTCGAATTAACTGCTTTCAATAAACTGCACCTACTTCCGAACGCAGTTGCGGACTATGAGTTGCAGGAAATATTTGCTAATTGTTTTAATTCTGGATGACAAAAACCGTAATGGTACAATTGGGGTCCCTCGAGTTAGGATTCAGTTGAACTGATTTCGAATTCTGTAATTATGGAATTAGAGCTAATTTCTGGATGATGGAAATTGTACTGGTACCAATGGGGTCCTACGTAACAATTAGCATTTCGACTATAATTACAGAATTAGACCTAATATCCGGATGAAAAAACCGTACGGTTCTTGTCATCCATAAATTAGGTGTAATTGGGTCCCAACAATTAGGATTCGGTTAAATTGATTACACCTAATTTTAGGATGACAAAAACCGTACTGATACAAATGGGGTCCGAAGTAACAATTACGATACGGTTCGACTAATTCCAACTTCTCTGATTAGACCTAATTTTGCATTCAATTATTCTGATTAAATAACAGTAACAAATTCATGAAAACTATTCATGATAGCAATATCAGTAAATGTTTGACAGTTTTCGCAGCATTTCTGTTTTTTTTTTTCATTTGTCGAAATTGGAATGAGCAGAATTACGACTACAACTGTGATTTAGGATGCTCGTTTCATGTATCGCGTTTGCAGACAGACAAGCAGAGAAATTTCCACGAACACCTCCTGTTACCGCGTGCTGCAACAAACGATATATCTCTAATGAAGCTTGACAGAGTCAGGCTGTTACTACTGATCTATTATTCTATCGTTTGATGCTTTAGTAGTAATAGCCTTTCTGGTTGCAAGTAACATGTATATACATATATAACGGGCACCAACCTTGTTAAGCTTGCTGTTTGCTTGGATTGATATACATATATGTAGAAACCTCCGCTACCTCAGGTAATCTTGTCACCGCATGATTCTGTTGTTTCGAGTTATAACAATAAGTTTACATCTTCCGGCGTCGCATTCATTAATTACAATCAATGTGTTCCTCCACGGTTTCTTATCTCAATTATCTCTTATCTCAAGTGAATTATTCATTGCGGATGTGTATCTAAGTTTATCGGAAAAGGAATTAAGGACGTGATCATCAAGAAACTTTTAGATAAAACAGCGTTATCACGAAATGGAGATAATCTTAACATTTAACAATGTGAGAGGTTTGTATGGAATACGAAATCCGGAAAAATGTTTCTTGGTACATGAAGATGTTTCTTTCAGAAAAGGGAGCAAAGGTGTATCAGGAATGAGAAAATAAAATGAATACCAGATGATTGAATCTGCGTCTTGATAATTTATCCAAGTTATCGAATTGCTTTGGTGTCAATTCCCAATACCTGCAATTAATTTCCAGTGTTATGGACACAATTCCAAATTGAGGCTTACCTAGCCTACCAAATATTCTCTGGATCTAATTTAATACCGCGGAAAGTGGAACATCCTTAGTTGATTGCTCCATCCGGTCAGGTGCGAAAATAAATCAAATTCCAAAATCGACGAATGGTTGTAATTGCAAAAAACAAAGACTAATACCAAACTGATGACGCTAATTTGACAAATTTTCACAAGTAATAGAGAAATTTAATGTCAAGAAAGTTAGGGCACAATTAATTAGATCCAGGGCATAAAATGAAAGTTTCAACGGCACGTGACACTAACTCCATTAAGTAACTATTATTTAGCCACTGATGTCTTCCATAAAGTCTAATTCTGGAGAAGCATTAGTCTGGAATTTCAACCGGGAATTAAGCCACTGAAATTATTTCTTTTGGTAATTCAAACAATTACAAGACGGTAATCAAAAATAGGAAGCAAAACTAATAACTAACTGCAAAGAATAATTTCTTCCGGAGAGATTTGATTCATAATTTCCAGAATGTTTGAAATAATACGTAAAGCTAATATCAGATTAGACAACACGTGCACAATATGTGTGTGTGGATAAAGATGACGCCTCGGGTAAATTTGAAGACCGTAATTAAACAAATACCTTGGCATGGCTAGGAAGTTACGTCAAAGGAATATCGACACGAAGCGGATCGACGACGAATATATCTATGCACATAATGCACAACTTCAGTCTAAGAGCAACGATCGGAACAATCCTTCGGGTCTTGAGCTTTCGCTGATAGAACGTCAATCCGGGATAATACTCTGGTGTCCCAGGTATATTGTGCCCCCAATAATACGACTCGCTCTAACAAAGTGAGCGTGAGGGGGATGAGATTAGAAGTTAGCACGTCTCTTAGAGAGAAAATGGCATTGTCGAATATTGAGCTCCGAATTAAATTTTACTTAGTCACAAACTCTCTCACTCTCTCTTCTGCTTGGAGTGAGACAATAAAACAAAAGTTTCTAATTAGGTGTACTATGACTACCTTATTCTTCCATCAGAGATAGTAAAATATTCATATATGAACTGTTACTTATTTCTTTAATAATTTCCGTTTTATTACTTTTCTATTATTAAAGAGCATCTCAAAAGAAGAGCATCATTGGCTCTTTTCTTATGAATTTTTTTTTCTCTGAATTACGAATTCAGGGAAATTGATTTTTTCCTGTAATTAAAAATACATGACTCCGATTCTTTGAATTTTTGATAAACGAAAAGTAATTCCTCTTTTTCTCAATTAATTTGAAAACCCTTTTATTATAATTTCTACTTCGTATCTGGGGGTTTTCGGAAACGCTGATTACGAATCTGATGTCAGATTTTCAAAATACAAAATGGCGGATCCAATATGGCGGTCGAAATTTAAAGTTTAAACAAATTCATAATCTTTTATGGAACTAAGTCAAGATTTTTGGGTCGATGATTACGAATCGGATGTCAGATTTTCAAAATACAAAATGGCGGATCCAATATGGCGGTCGAAATTTTAAAAAACTGTTAGTTTCTTTTGCTACTTCGTACCTGGGGGTTTTCGAAAACGCTGATTACGAATCTGATGTCAGATTTTAAAAATACAAAATGGCGGATCCAATATGGCGGTCGAAATTTAAAGCTTAAACAAATTCATGATTTTTTATGGAACTTATTAAAGATTTTTGGGTCGATGATTACGAATCGGATGTCAGATTTTCAAAATACAAAATGGCGAATACAATATGGCGGTCGAAATTTTTAAAAGTTGTTAATTTTTTTTGGTACTTAGTACCTGGGGGTTTTTGAAAACGCTGATTACAAATCTGATAATAGATTTTTAAAATCCAAAATGGCGGATCCAATATGGCGGTTTAAATTTAAATTTCAAACAAATTCATGATTTTTTATGGAACTTAACTTCCGACTAAAAAAAAATATTATTAATATTATTAATAATTCTAAGAACAATAATAACTATTAAAATTATTATTATTATATTTCCAGTATTTTTTTTAAATGTTTTTTATATTTCAGATTCAAACAAATTTTTTCTATTTAAATAATTATAATTATTAATGATGTTTTTATTGTTACATAAAAATTAAATAAAAAAAACAGTGTGTTTATAAGAAAAAATTCAGGAAAGAAAAATTTTTTTGTTGAAGTATTTTTAAATTGAAAGATGGCGCGGAAATGTTTCTACGAATCGATATCTCACTCATGCGCATTCGCTTTCATCAATATTCCCCAACTTCTCAACACTGAACATTCCACTCTTAGCCACTTTGGCAGTTCTTGCCGATAGTATAAAGACTGATATAGTGCATATATTTATTAAAAAAAAAAATTTAGGTGAGTGTTTTGTAAATATTAATAATTTCAATCCATCAAGCTTTGATTTCATTCCATTTTAATTGCCAACTTTCGTGAATATTACAAAAACCTTCAAATAATGAAACAAAAAAAAAATTAAATAAAATTTCATATAAATATTTTATGTTTACTTTTTTTTCTTATATAATATACGCATACAATTTTTTCTATATAAATTTAACTTTTTTTCAAGTATTTTATAAAATTGTTGAAATTCTTGGAAAAAACATATAATTGTCACTTTAGAATTTATTGTCGTTTTCGTGGAAAATGTGTGTTAAAAAAATTTTGTGATTAACCGCCCATCATAACCTACAAATGTGACGTGTCAAATGTGTCAACAATCGATGTTTTTATCGGTTTATAAGGTTTATAAGAATTGAAAAAAGAGAAAGTGAAAAGTAATAATTCGATTTTTCAATTTAGTTTGAAGTCTAGTCTTTTTCTATTTTAAAAGTTTTAAATATAATTAAAGAATATAATAGTTATTAAAATCATTTTAATTTTTTTTTTTTTTTTTTTTTTTTTTTTTTTTTAAATACCATTTCCGATATTTGAAGAATTTGAAGAAATATTGTAAAAACTTTAAGATTTAATAAAAAATGTTGAACATTTACAAAGAAAATTATATTTAAAAAATTATAACATAAATCTAAAATTAATAATAATTAATAAAATTATAAAAAATTAATAAACCTTGTTTTATTAAGACAATAATAATGATAATAGAAATTATAATGATAATAATAATTGAAATAACAACAGCGAAAACAATAATAAATTTTTTTAATTTTTGTACATTTAGAAATTGCTTTACTGTTTTTTTTTTATTAAATTTTCAAAAACGAATTTTTTAATCTCACAATGGAACAAAAAATACGTCTATGCAAAAATTGATGTGAAGATATGTTTCAAATATTTCATCAACAAAATGAAAAAAAAATTTTATCATTTAAAGAATAATATTTGTTTTAAGTTTATATAAAAAATAGCATAAAAAACAATTCATATATTTAATTAACAAAATGAAAAACAATTATTAGCATGTAGAGAATAATATTTAAATTTATATAAAAAATAGCATAAAAAACAATTCAAATATTTAATTAACAAGATGAAAAACAATTTTTGTTATTTAGAGAATAATATTTGTTTTGAGTTATTAAAAATAAAAAAAACAATTTCAATATTTAATTAAGAAGATGAAAAGCAATTTTCAACATTTAGAGAAATTTTTATTTGTTTGAAATTATAAAAAAATTGCATAAAAAACACAATTCAAAATATTTAATTCAAATATTTAAATATTTTAAATATTAATTATTTAAAATTAAATAAAAATAAAATTAATTAAATTAATTATTTATTTTAATATTTAAATATTTAAATATTTAATTCAAAATATTTAATTAACAAAATAAAGAACAATTTACAACATTTAGAGCTAATAATTTTAAAATTATAAAAAATAGCATAAAAAATAATTGTAAACAGTTATTATATAGTCACTTATTTTACAACATTTTTCGTGAATATTTATTTATCAATATTTATTTTTTGTCTTAAAAAATTGAAAGTAGTTTAATCTTTAATAACTTTTTCAGTCTAAAATTTTTTTTAAAAATATTCAACCAATTTTATTATTGTTTTAGTATTTTATTTTTGTACAAATGGATTTTTCTGTATAGAGAGAAAAGTACAAAAGTTACTAAAACTAATCTAATTTTTTTAAAGAGTTTAAATTGTATTTCTTATAATATAAATAAAGATATGTATTTTTAAAAAGAAATTCACTGTTTCCTCCATCATTTTTCCTCCATTGCCTACGAACCATAATATTTAAATATTTTTAATGAAAATTTATTTTGTCAGTTGATCTTGATACCTTATTCGCTTATTTCTCTCGTTTTAATCTTTATTAATTAATGTGAAAAATGAAAATAAAGTGCGTTATATGCTAAAGAGAAGCAATCCCTTTTGATTATATAGCCACTGTACGTAGATTTCATATAAGTAAGTCGTTATTTATTATTATACTATTAGTTTTGGTTTTGACTTATGTTCACTATTCAATTATCGATTTAAAATAATCTCTCAAATTTTCGAAATATATAATTAAAAAGCATTTGAATAATTGAAATTTTGTCAAATTTAATTGAAAATAATTTTTTTTTAATTAATTTAATTAATTAATTTTAATTAGTTTTTTTCAAGTATTTTATTAATAAATGTTGAAAATCAACTTTTAAAGAATTTCAATAATTGAAATTCTTGCCAATTAAAAGTATTTTATTTTTATTCAATCATTTTATTATGTTAAATATCTACTTTTGAAGAATTTCAATAATTAAAATTCTTTGCCAATTATTATTGGCAACATTTTGATAATAATTTAATTCGCAAAAATTTTAATGAAAAATATTCAAGTGATTTAATCAAAATTCATTTAATAGAAATGAAAATAAGTTTCTAAAAATTATATTAAAATATATTTGAAAAAAAAATTAATTCTGAGAATTTTTTTCATTAAAATTTTTAAAATTAAATTATTTTCAATATGATGGATTATATATTTTCAAAAATTCAAATACATTAAAATAAAATAACATTAAAATTTTTTTTGAATTATTTTAAAACGTTTTGCAAAAAAAATAATCATTTTCAAAATTTTTAATTAAAATTCTTAAAAAAAATTGATTAGTTTCATTTTTAAATTTTATAAAACTTTTTTTAATAAATTCAATTATTTTCGAAAAATTACACATTACATAGAATATTTATAAAAAAAACTAATTCTTAGAATTGTTTTATCGTAATTTTTTAAGATTCAATTAGTTTCGAACAATGTGAACTAAAATTTTTATAAACGTACTTTTTAGGCTTATAGAGAAATTATTTATAATTAAAATTATTTTTTCAAATTTTAATTATATTTTTAAAAGATTTTACCAAATTTCAATTATTTTTATTAGATTTTTATCAAATTTTAATTATTTTTCAAAGATCTTTAACAAATTTCAAATTTTTTTAAAAAATGTTATCAAACATCAATTATATTTTTAAAAGATTTTACCAAATTTCAATTATTTTTAAAAATTTTTTATCAAATTTCAATTATTTTCCAAAGATTTTTATCAAATTTCAATTTTTTTTCAAAAATTTTATCAAATTTCAATTACTTTTAAAGGATTTTGTTAAATTTCCATTATTTTTCAAAGATTTTTATAGAAATTCAATTCTTTTTCAAAAATTTTATCAAATTTCAATTTTTTTTAAAGATTTATAAAATTTCAATTATTTTGCAATGTTTTTTTTATCAAATTTCAATTACTTTCAAAGATTTTTATCAAAATTTAATTTTTTTCAAATTTCAATTATATTTTTAAAAGATTTTATTAAATTTTAATTATTTTTAAAAGATTTTTATTTTTAAATTTCAATTATTTTTTAAAGAGTTTTATGAAAATTGAATTATTTTTCAAAAATTTAATCAAATTTCAATTATATTTTAAAAAGTTTTTACCAAATTTCAATTATTTTTAAAAGATTTTTATCAAATTTCAATTACATTCAAAGATTTTTATCAAAATTTAATTTTTTTCCAATTTCAATTATATTTTTAAAAGATTTTACCAAATTTTAATTATTTTTAAAAGATTTTTTGTCAAATTTCAATTATTCTTTTTAAGATTTTGATCAAATTTCAATTATTTTAAAAAGATTTTCATCAAATTTCAATTATTTTTCAAAAATTTTTAGAAAATTTCAATTTCTTTCAAAAATTTTATCAAAATTTAATTTTTTTTCAAATTTCAATTATATTTTTAAAAGATTTAACCAAATTTTAATTATATTTAAAAGATTTTTGTCAAATTTAATTATTTTTTAAAGATTTCTATCAAATTTGAATTATTTTTAAAAGATTTTGATCAAATTTCAATCTTTTTTTCAAAAATTCTATCAAATTTAAATTATTTTTAAAAGATTTTACCAACTTTAAATTATTTTTAAAAGAGTTTACCAAATTTTAATTATTTTTTAAAGATTTTTATCAAATTTAAATTATTTTTAAAAGATTTTACCAACGTTAAATTATTTTTAAAAGAGTTTACCAAATTTAAATTATTTTTAAAAGATTTTTTATCAAATTTTAATTATTTTTCAAAGATTTTTAACAAATTTCAATTTTTTAAAAAAATTTTTATCAAATTTCAAATATATTTTTAAAAGATTTCACAAAATTTTAATTACTTTTCAAAGATTTTTAAGAAATTTCAATTATATTTAAAAAATTTTTAGGAAATTTCAATTCTTTTTCAAAAATTTTATCAAATTTCAATTAAATTTTTAAAAGATTTAATATTTTCATTTTTTTTTCAAAGATTTATCAAATTTTAATTATTTTTCTAAGATTTTATTAAATTTTAATTATTTTTCAAAGATTTTACCAAATTTCAAATTAGTTTTCATATAATTTTCCAAATTTTAATTATTTTCCAAAGATTTTTATCAAATTTCAATTATTTTTCAAAAATTGAATTCTCGAAGAACTTTTGGAAAATTATTAAAAGTAATTCAATTAGATGTGAAGTTTAATGAAAAATTGTGGAAAATAATTGAATTTTGTAAGGATTTGTTTGGCGCCTTTTTCAAAAAACATTGACAATTAAACTATTTTTGTTACAAAATATTTAAATAATGATTTTAAGAAATGCCAATATTACATATTTTTAGTTTAAACTTGTTGGAAATTTTTAAATATTTATAAATTAGTAAATCTCATTGAATACCCACACAGCACATGATATTTCCTGAATACTTCCTGAATATTTCACTGAAAGATTGAAATATTTCATTGCAAGATTCAGGAAATATTTCTGCAAACAGGAAAATGTCCGCTTATGTAGGAATATTGACGCGAAAATTGAGAAAATATTTCATTGAAATATTCCTGCAATATTACACATAAAGATTCTGCAATATTGTGAAAATATTTCAAAAAATGGAAAAATTTGTTAAACACCTCAAATCAATAGGAATTTTCTGAAATATTTTAAAACCCATAGGATATAGTAAGCCAAAAACTACTGCGCAACTCTACAGGCCATAGAAACTGAGTTCGACCAGTGCGCATCATTTCAGTTGAATATTTCCAAAATATTTCAATGAAATATTTTCTCAACTTTCGCGTCAATATTCCCACATAAGCGGACATTTTCCTGTTTGCAGAAATATTTCCTGAATCTTGCAATGAAATATTTCAATCTTTCAGTGAAATATTCAGGAAGTATTCAGGAAATATCATGTGCTGTGTGGGTATACTTTTAATATTTTAAAGTATTATATCTACTTTTGCTTACACATTCTTTGAGTTTATAATTTTATGCCGCTGATAAATTGAAATTTTTTAAAAATTCAAAATGATGGATCAAATATGGCGGACGAGAATTTTAATTTTAATAAATTGTTAATGTTTAAGAAAAGAGTGTCTTCTTAAAAGAAGAGAAAGTCTTTTTTTTATGATGAAAAGTTTAAACGGATGAAAAAAGAATTTTAATCCTATTCTTTGTTTATTTAAACGGATGAAAAAAGAATTTTAATCCTATTCTTTGTTTATTTAAACGGATGAAAAAAGAATGTTAATCCTATTTTTTGTTTATTTAAACGGATGAAAAAAGAATTTTAATCCTATTTTTTGTTTAAGATCATCAAAGAAATAAAAGGGTCGAGATGTCGACCTCGGCGATTTACATTCTCGACGTTAAGGGCAAGGTCCTGATATCGAGAAATTATCGTGGCGACATTGAAACGGGTCTTATTGATAAGTTCATGCCCCTGGTGATGGAGCGTGAGGAGGAAGGAAATTTAACGCCGATAATCCAAACACCCGAATGTACTTACTCTTACATAAAATACAATAATCTCTATTTAGTGTCAACAACCAGGAAGAACGCAAACATTTCACTTATCTTTGTCTTCCTGCACAAAGTCGTGCAGGTAATGAGCGAATATTTCAAGGAACTCGAGGAGGAGAGTATTAGGGACAACTTTGTCGTTATCTACGAACTTCTCGATGAGCTCCTTGACTTTGGTTATCCGCAGACAACCGACAGCAAGATTCTTCAGGAGTACATCACTCAGGAGGGTCACAAACTTGAGATTCAACCACGAATTCCCATGGCCGTCACTAATGCCGTCTCATGGCGTTCCGAGGGCATCAAGTACCGCAAAAACGAAGTTTTCCTCGACGTCATCGAATCGGTGAATCTTCTCGCCAATGCGAATGGCAATGTCCTAAGTTCGGAAATTGTCGGTGCGATAAAAATGAGAGTTTATCTTTCGGGAATGCCCGAGCTGAGACTTGGACTGAATGACAAAGTTCTCTTTGAATCGACGGGTAGGGGAAAATCAAAGTCCGTTGAACTTGAGGACGTGAAATTTCATCAGTGCGTTCGATTGTCGAGATTTGAGAATGATCGGACAATATCATTTATTCCGCCTGATGGGGAATTTGAACTCATGTCCTATCGTTTGAACACTCATGTGAAGCCATTGATTTGGATTGAGTCAGTGATTGAGCGTCACGCTCACAGTAGAGTTGAGTATATGATCAAAGCGAGATCGCAATTCAAGCGAAGATCAACGGCGAACAATGTGGAAATTGTGATTCCAGTGCCAAACGATGCGGACTCACCGAAATTCAAGACGACCATTGGCAGTGTCAAGTACTCGCCTGAGCAGAGCGCCATCACATGGTCCATTAAGTCATTCCCCGGTGGGAAAGAGTATTTGATGAGGGCACACTTTGGATTGCCATCGGTTGTTAGCGAGGATGTCGAGGGCAAACCGCCCATTCAGGTGAAATTTGAAATACCTTATTTCACCACTTCGGGAATACAAGTGAGATATTTGAAAATTATCGAAAAAAGTGGCTATCAAGCTCTACCCTGGGTTCGGTACATTACACAAAATGGTGACTATCAACTGCGAACTAATTAAAATTTCAATTGTAGTTTTTTTCCACCCCCAAAACAAGGCTGTGGAGTTTTATTCCCAATAATTTTCAACATTCAGTTTCTTGAAAGTGGGAACAAATGAGGAATTTTTTCTACATCTTGTACAGATTTTTATAGTACTTGGAATGCTAAAAAATACAGTCAAATCCTAGTTCAAGAGACTAAATTTTCCTTCTCTTGAACTCGAAACCAATAATCATAATAATCAAACTAAAAAGCCACAAACAATAGAAGAAAAAGAATAAAATCAAACTATATGTCTTATTATTAAAACCACTCGGACGTTAAAGACTTTACCATAACTATGTCTAATTCAATTTGTAATTTTTTTAATTACTCAAAGATTCTTAATACTTTTGTTAACTTCTTTCTTTGTTATTTATTAATTATTAAATATTTAAACGAAATTGTTATAAAACGAAATTTTCTAAAAGAAAATATAATTTTTACTATTTACAAATTCAGGGTTGCGAGAAAAATTTAATTTTCTTTTTCCCTGATTTCAAGAAAAAAATTTGACTTTTTCCTTGATCCTGAATATTCTGATTCACTCCAAAAATTATTAGATTTAAAAAAAAAAAAATTGTATTACATTTATTTACGAATTATCAAATTTCAATTATTTTTGAAAGATTTTGATCAAATTTCAATTATTTTTCAAAGATTTTTATTAAATTTCAATTATTTTTCAAAGATTTCTATCAAAATTCAATTATTTTTCAAAAATTTTATAAACTTTAATTATTTTTCAAAGATTTTATCAAATTTCAATTAATTTTCAAAGATTTTATCAAATTTCAATTATTTTTCAAAGATTCATCAAATTTCAATTACTTTTAAATGATTTTAGCAAATTTCAATTATTTTTCAAAGATTCATCAAATTTCAATTACTTTTAAATGATTTTATCAAATTTCAATTATTTTTCAAAGATTTTATCAAAATTCAATTATGTTTCAAAGATTTTTATAAAATTTCAATTATTTTTTAAAAATTTTATCAAATTTCAATTATTTTTCCAAGATTTTATCAAATTTTAATTATTTTGCAAAAATTTTACCAAATTTATTTATTTATTTATTTATAATACAATCCCCGCTGTCCATGTGAACCATAAATGGGTAACTATATATGTAACTAAAATATACAAAATTATACTGGTGTAATTGAAATATACATACAAAATAATATAAGAAGAGATTAATATAAAAAAAAGTGACGGATGTACTCAACATTCACGCAAAGATAAAATATATTCATTTATACAACGGATAAAACGTGCTTAAGATGCAAATTTCAATTATTTATAAATATTTTTATAAAATTTTAATTATTTTTCAAAGATTTATCAAATTTCAATTACTTTTAAAGGATTTTACCAAATTTCAATTGTTTTTCAAAGATTTTGATCAAATTTCAATTATTTTTCAAAGATTTTTATAAAATTTCAATTATTTTTCAAATACTTTTATCAAATTTCAATTATGTTTCAAAAATTTTACCAAATTTCAATTATTTTTAAAAAATTTTTATCAAATTCAATTATTTTTCAAAGATTTTACCAAATTTCAATTTTTAAAAAACTTTTTACCAAATTTCAATTATTTATAAATATTTTTATCAAATTTTAATTATTTTTCAAAGATTTTTATCAAATTTCAATTACTTTTAAAGGATTTTACCAAATTTCAATTATTTATAAATATTTTTATCAAATTTTAATTATTTTTCAAAGATTTTTATCAAATTTCAATTACTTTTAAAGGATTTTACCAAATTTCAATTGTTTTTCAAAGATTTTGATCAAATTTCAATTATTTTTCAAAGATTTTTATAAAATTTCAATTATTTTTCAAATACTTTTATCAAATTTCAATTATGTTTCAAAAATTTTACCAAATATCAATTATTTTTAAAAAATTTTTATTAAATTCAATTATCTTTTAAAGGATTTTACTAAATTTCAATTATTTTTCAAATACTTTTATCAAATTTCAATTATTTATAAATATTTTTATCAAATTTTAATTATTTTTCAAAGATTTATCAAATTTCAATTACTTTTAAAGGATTTTACCAAAAATTCAATTATTTTTTAAAGATCTATCAAATTTTTAATTACTTTTAAAGGATTTTACTAAATTTCAATTATTTTTCAAATACTTTTATCAAATTTCAATTATTTATAAATATTTTTATCAAATTTTAATTATTTTTCAAAAATTTATGAAATTTCAATTACTTTTAAAGGATTTTACGAAAAAATTAAATTATTTTTCAAAGATTTATCAAATTTCAATTATTTTTCAAAGATTTTGATCAAATTTTAATTATTTTTCAAAGATTTTTATAAAATTTCAATTATTTTTCAAATACTTTTATCAAATTTCAATTATGTTTAAAAAATTTTACCAAATTTCAATTATTTTTAAAAAATTTTTATCAAATTCAATTATATTTCAAAGATTTTACCAAATTTCAATTTTTAAAAAAATTTTTACCAAATTTCAATTATTTATAAATATTTTTATCAAATTTTAATTATTTTTTAAAGATTAATGAAATTTCATTTACTTTTAAAGGATTTTACTAAAAATTAAATTATTTTTCAAATACTTTTATCAAAGTTTAATTATTTTTACAAGAATGTAACAAATTTGAATTATTTTTTTAAAAATTTTTTGTCAAAATCAATTATTTTTCAAAGATTTTACCAAATTTCAATTATTTTTAAAAATATTTTCACCCTTTTCAAAATTTAATTATTTCTAAAAATTCACGCTATAATGCTTTTAATATTCAATTATAATTTAAAATATTAAGTGAAATTCATTTTTTCATCAATTTTTTTAGAAAATTTTCCAAAAATTCAATTATTTTAATACAAAAATAAATAATTGAATATTTTTTAAAATTGAATTTTTATGAAGAATTTTAACAAAAATTTTTTCAAATAATTGAATTCTTTCGGCGAATATAAAAAAAAATTTTAAGAATAAATGCAACTTTCTATCATTTTATTTAAAATTGTACAAAAAATAATTGAAATTCTGCGATAAGTTTTAATATTTATAAGAATATAATTGAATTCTTGCAACGAATATTCTTAAAATTTTTTTTGAAGAATTGAATTCCTGTGAAGAATTTTATATGTGAAAATAATTGAATTCTGCAGAAAAATATTAGTATTTATGAAAATAATTGATTTCTTGTGAAGAATTTTATTCAAATTTTTTTAAACAATTGAATTCCCATAAAAAAATGTATTATTTGTGAAAATAATTGAATTCTTAAGAAGGGAATAATTTTATTATTTATAAAGATAATTGAATTTTTAACGAGAATTTTTTTTTTAAGTTTTGAACATAATTCAATTTATGCGAAGAAGTTCATCACTTTTGAAAATAATTGAATTTCTGTAATCAGTTGTTCTTAAAATTTCTATTTAAATTCATTAAAAATTGATATTTTCTAAAATTTTAAATTTAAATCTTTGAAGTTCATCTATTAATGAAGATTGTAAAATAAAATTGAATTTATGTATTTAAATAATTTTAAAAAAATTTAAAAATTTAATTTAAAAATTTAATTTAAAAAAAATTGATTTATATGTAAAGCTTTAATTCAAAATAATTGTAGAAAATAATTGAATTTTGAAAGGATTATAAGAGTTGTAAATTTTAATTTAACAAAATTATTCAGGTTTTGAATAATTGAATTTAGAAATCAGTGGAAAGTCAAGGAAATACAAAATAAAATTTTTGTGACAACACTGAATTAAATAACCGATTTTTTAAAATAAAAAAACCTTTTTTTTTTGAGTCGTAACCTATTTAGTACAATTATTTAGCATCCTAAGTACTAAAAAATTACAGAATATTAAAAAAATCGTTGACCAAACAGTTTCGAATCTTTCAATTTCTATAAGCAAGCCTAAAGAATTATTTGTTCATTAAAAAATGTAGCCTAATCGATAATTAATATTTTCAGTATTATAATCAAATTTTTCAACTTTCTTTTTTAAAAAGAGAAAATTTTAACATTTAATTCTAATATTTGATTTTCCTAAAGTGTTGAACGTTCAAATAAACAGCGATATTTTTTTTACTGCTTTTACTTTTTATTTCTTTATTAAAAAACTTATTTTTTATATATTAAAAAACTTATTTTTTATATATTAAAAAATTAATATCCAAGTCAGTAAATATTCAATTTTAATTGTTTTTTTCTTTTGGAAAAATTGTTTTGGATAATTAAATTTTAATAATAAATTTTACAAATTGTCATCATCACGATTATTGCGACTGTTGCTTTATAAATATTTTAAAAGAAGAAATCTTTTTTTCTATATAAAATTTAAAATAAAAAAAAATAATGTTTATACTTGAGACGTAATGCAGTTCAAATTTAAAATTCGAATGCAGTCTTTAAAATTGCGAGAGAGAGAGATATTTATCTACGGGGGGAGAGGGGGGGGATGAACTCGATTTCAACTATATATATACATATATATATGTTTACTTGCAACACTCGCAAGGGCTATCACTATTTTTACGAGCATTTTTTTCAATCTGATGAATTTTTCAAAGTCAGTTAAATGGGGCGTGATACTATATTGTATTTATGTGCATTTTTTAAACATTCCATTTGGACAGTTTATTTGAATTGCAACTTTTTTTTCGAGATTCAATTTATGTAATTAAATTAGTGAAAATAAAAAAAAACAAATTTATAAACCTGTATATATTGATTATAATGGATTTATGTAATAATTCAAAAATTGATGTAAGAATTTTTCCAACGAAAGACTTTATTTACTTTATAAAAAAAAAATTGAAAACAAAATTGTAATTTTATTATTATATTTATAATTTAAAATTTATAATTTGTAATTTATAATTTATAATTTATAATTTATAATTTATAATTTATAATTTATAATTTATAATTTATAATTTATAATTTATAATTTACAAATTATAAATTATTTAAAATATTACTAATTGTAATTATATTGATTGTCGCTAATGAAATTAATATTATTTTATTAATTATTATAATTGTACTTAATCATGTATAAAATGCATAAAGAGTATTAAATTTTTGAAGTAAAAGAAAAAAGTATTTTCATTTTGTATAATTAGTTTACTTCCTCTTTTGTATATTCAATGAATTAATTGCATTCAAAATGAAAGCTGTAAACAATTTTAATTATTAATTCTTCTTAGAAATTTTACTAATTAAATGGAAAAAGAATTTTTTTATTATAAGAGAAGAAATAGTTTTTTAAGAGAATTTTAAATGAATTTTTTTTATTTATTTATTTTTTTTAACATTCCATTTGATTATTTAATTTGCAACTTTTTTCGAGATTCGATTTAAATGTAATTAAATTAGTAAAATAAAAAAAAAATAATTTTTCAAAAATATTATAAAAATAATTTTTTTTAAATGCAATAATAATTTTTTTTAAAATAGTAGGTATAAAAATAATATTTAAAACGTGTCATCAATATTTAACTTTATTTTTGCGGATAGAATTTTTAGTTATTTGAAAATGTTCATAAATTTTAAATGTTTATCTGTTTTATTGAAAAAAATTAATACCATATGGTTTTTAAAATCAGAAAATAAAAAGTGAATAATTTATATATTTTTTTACCGAAATTATTCATTTTACTTCATTTGTAAATTTATTATTTATTGGTTGTAACTGTTAGATTTAATAAATAAATAAAAAAAATATTAATTTGTAATTAAATGAAAAAAGCATTTGTAAAATTTTTCCATACAAAAAAGAAATTTTCCAGAATAAATAACTATTTTTTCCCTTCTTTTCCACTTTTACGATAACAAGTCTCGTCTTTCTAAAAGCAGAGAGAGATTCTTTAGTGAAAAATAATAGAGAAAAATTAATTTATAAATTCCTGGTATGAAGCACGCATACTTTAAATATAAAAAATTAGAATAATTATAATAATTTAAAAAGGTAAAAAATTGAAATTATTATTTTAAAAACATTGAAGATGTATATTAAGATTTAATGTAAAAACAGAAAATTATGAAAAATAAAAATTTTTTTATTTTAAAAAGCATTGGAATAAAAGTCGATACTTATGAAAAAAGTTTATATAAAGGATTATATAAGGTAAAGTTTATTTGTATAATATTCTAACGAGAGAAAAAAAAATTGTTTGTAGAGAAAATTACTGTACACTCTATTTTTTTATATTTTAATCTCTTTCATTGTTATAGAATCAACACAACGCAACGCCGCGCCTTCTTTAAAAATTCATTTGAATTCCTTTTAAAAATACCACAAAAATTCAAATACAGCAAAAACAGATTTAATAAAATCAATTTTTTATTTTTATCATTTTTTTTATTTTTTTTAAAAAATTGGAAAATATTTAATTTAAATTACAATTTATTTATAGTTTATTGATATTTACTTTAATACTTTTAAATTAATAATTGCAAACTATATACCTATTTTAAAATTTTTGTTAACTTTTAATTTAATTAATTTAAACTATTCGAATTTTTGATATTTTTTAATAATTTTAAGTTTTTTACCAAAGGGTGGAGACTATTAAATAAGTAAAGTGTTTTTGAAGAGCCCAAAAATAATGAAGCTGAATGCCATAAAAAAGAAGAAAAAATGTTGAATTTTAAGAAATTCGGTTTTTCGAATTTTTGATCTACCTAATTTTTAATAATTTTAAATTTTTTATCAATGGCGGTGGTGACTATTAAATAAGAAACAAATATGAAAACTGCAATATTCTTTATATATTTAACTCACAAACTTTAAAAATTTAAAAATTTGTTAAGCTTTTAAGAAAACAGCAGGACTTTTAATATATTGAACTCATATAAATTTGAATGTTAAAAAATTGGTAAATTTAAAGAAAACGTAGCTTTTTTTTGCAGCACTCATAAATTTAAAAAATTTCATAATTAGTATATAAAAAAAAATTGTAAATGTAGTTCTTTTTTTATGACTATTTGCTGTAGATATAAGAAAAATTTTTTAAATTTCACCTATACATTCAAAGTTTTTTGTTAGAAAAAAAAATTCTTAAAAATAAGAATTAAAAATTACAAAGTTGTAAAAAAGTTATAATTTCAAAAATAAATTTCTCAAGATTTATGAAAAATTAATCCTCTTTTGAAACGATGATAAGAAAAGTAAAATAAAATAAACCAAAAAGCAATGGCGATTTAGCATAAATCGTACATTGATATCTTGCGTTTCTAGTAAGTTGAGTGCATTTCGAATAAGCTGAAACTTTATGCGTAAAGTTATTCAGGAAAGTATAAATAAGTTTTCTGAAAAGTTTTATTTAAAATAAATTGAACGTTTAAAAGTTGTGTGCACGTTTTATTTCCTTCAAACACGGTTGGTTGCCTCCCATTCACCGATATGATGCTTTAAGTGGAAATGCAGCAAATAACTTTCACGAGATTAAATATGGCACAAACCACCCTTTAATCTTTCAAAAAAAAAATTGAATTTTTTTTTGTTTTTTTATTATACGTATCAAAAAAAGGAGAAATTTCAACAAAAACGCTTATTCTCCTCGAATTCATGTTTTTTTTTTAATAATTCAATCAAATAAAGTGGAAAAAAAATTGTTTCCATCAACTATTTGAATGTAAGTAGTAAAATAACACTTGGTTCTGAAAATTTCAATTTTATTTCAATGAGATAATTAAAAAATGTTTTTCTCAATGTATAAAGACTGAAGTTATTTCGTGAAAATAGGTAAGAATAAAAATTCATTTTCCGAGTTTAATGATGTGGCACAGGTTTCTTGAGAGGGAAGTGTAAAAGTACACTTGCTTCATTAAACTTGTTTTATTTGCCGCAGAAGATTTATGTAAAGCGAATATTAATTATAAAGCCTTTAGAGACGCTAAATTAAAAACCAAGTTATCAGAAAATTACAATTTCTACGTAAAATAAATCTGTACATTTATAAATGTAGATTAGAATCGAAAAGAAATATAAGATATAATTATGTATTCAAATTTTTCTTTTTTAATTTTTTTAATTATTAATTTAAAGCTTTAAAAAAAAAATTTTATTTTATAAAAATAATTAATAATATAAATAATATAAATTTTCAAACCCTAATTTAGTTAATTTTTGAAGGTATGTTATTTGGTTTTTTATCAAAAGAAAAAGAAATATTTAAATTTTATAATTATTCATTTATAGACCTCTGATACTAAATAATTAGTAATATAAATTTGCAAACTCTAATTAACGTTAAAGCATGAGTTTTAGTTAATTTTTGAAGGTATGTTATTTTCGTCAGTGTGCAATAATAATATAGAAAATATTAATAATATCAGTTTGATAAAATTGGAAATTTATGCGGAATTTGTTCCAAAATGGAAATTGTCAGTCAAATTACTGTTTCATTTTATAATTGAAGAATATTTTATTACTGCCTTTGATTTAAAATTCAACATAATCATCTATAGAATTTATTACATAAACAATTTTTTTAAAACTCAATTTTAAATTCCAATAATAAGAATTAGTTAAATTGATTTTCTGTTCGTTTCTTATATTCTTTTTAATATTTTTAATATTTTATTTTTATAAATATATTTTAATTAATTAAAAAAAATTAATGTAAATAAAAAAAGAATTGAAATTAAAAAAATTTTAAAACTTGAAATTAAAAAATTTTTTAATTGAATGTCGGAAGAATTTTATTGTAGAAATTGCTGGAAAAACAATTAAATTTAAAACTTCTGAGCATTTTAGCTTTTTGCAAAAAGTTTCAGATCAAAATCTTTTTGAAATTAGTTGAATTTTTAAATATAAACTGAATATAAATATAAAATTTTTAATTTCAAATATAAATTAAAAATTCTATAGAAAACAATTGAATATTGGAAGAGTTATAGAAGAAATTTTAGTAGATAAACTTTTATTTTATAACAAAGAAAAGAAAATTTGTTAATTCATAAATTTTAAGAAATATGTTTAAAAAAATGAAAAACTATTTTGAAAATAGTAAAAATAATTTTTGAATTTTTAAAATTAAAAATCTCATTTTGTTTTTTCCGAATTCAAGGAAAATAAATGTACGTTTTCAACTTTTATAAGATTTTTGAAAGATTTTAAAATTAAACCAAAAAAAAGTGAATAAAATTAATGAAAAACCATGAACTTTGTAAACTCTCCACAGTGTCGAGTAACAAAAGGGTGTGGGAAAGTTTTCGAAAAAAAAACTTTTACACAAGTTTATTAATGAAAATTGTAAAACACAAACACAGGAAAACTTAGTTTTTGAGATAAAATTTCAATTAGAATAAGTGAAAACCCTATGTATAAAATGTAAAAAAAAACTTTATGAGCAAAAATTCTTTTTTTTAAAAAAAGTGAAAATTAAAAAATTTAATTTTCTAATGTATCAAAAAATGAAAAAATAAAAATACATGTTCTCGATTATAAAAGCACGGAATTACGAATTTCCAATGTAAAAATATTAAAAAAAAACTCGTGAAAATTTAAAAAAAAAAATTTTAATTGAAAATAAGTCAAAATATTATCAAAAATTGTAAGTAATATTCGAAATATGTAGAAAAATATTAAAATTGTAAGTGATAATGATAAACAATAATTTTTAAATATAAATAAAATTGAATATTGTTCAGAGCATTTGTCACTAATTATCAAAAACGAATCTAGTCAAATTTTTTAACATTCTAGTCAAAATATTATATCCGCCATTTTGAATTTTGAAAATCTGATATTAAATTCATAATCAGAGAGCTTAAAAACCCCCCGAGTAATAAGTTTTAAGCGAATGCTTAAATTCATAAATTCGGTCACCATTTTGGTTCCGCCATTTTGAATTTTAAAATATCGTCAACTTACATTTTTTTCTACAATTTTTTTTTCTATTAAAAACTATGAATTTATGTACCGTGTTATATTTTTATGGGTGAATTAAAATTTTTATAGTACTAAAACTTATATTGAAATATTTTGAACCAAAAAAAAAAATTTTTTTTAATTAAAAATTTCTATTTTTTTACGAGAATTTTTATATAAATTGTTTTTCGGCACAATTTTGCACGTTGCTTCTATTTTTCCTTCCTTTCCTCTATTTTTATTTGTCGGTTATGTATATAATGTAGTTTTGCCAACACGAGAATAGTATGGAAATAAAAACGTCATAACTTTTTAACAGTTGATTTATTCTAAATAAAACTTTCTAGAAAACTAGTTTATACCTTTATGAACAACTTTTCTACTTCAAGTTTCAAATTGCACGAATTTCCCTTGACTCCCTGAAAAGCAGAACTGCAGAATAATATTAAAGCATGATTTAAACACGAAATCTCTAAAATGAGAGTGTGGATATAAATTTTTCTTTTTTCGAAAACTAAAGACTAAATTGAATTCTAAAAAAAATATCGTTCAAGAAAATGAACTGATTATTTCGAATTTGAAAATTTTTTCGTATTTGTAAAAAAATTTTCTTTAATGTAAAAGAAAAATTGATTTTCAGTGCCAAAGATTTTATAGCTAAAGCAAACTTTTATTTTGAACAGGAAGTATTTTTAATCTCATGATTATACAGCGTAGGCAAAGAACCCTTTTTATTCTTGTTTAGTCTTTAACGTTCGGAGAAATAATATGTACATATTTAATCCCTCATTAAATAGTTAAATTATTGATTATCGGAAATCATTGTTTTATGATTTAATCTATTTCGATAAGAAGCTTCATGAATATTAAAATTAACAATTTTACAGAGTTTCGAGCAATTTATGGATTAAATTTAAAAAAAAAAAATTTCTTTAATCCTTGTTACGTCGAACTTACATTTTTAATAATTATTTAATAATTTGATATTAAAATTTTTGTTATTTATAATTATAATTTGTTACGTTATTTGTTAATTCTTTATAGTTATTACAATTTATCATTAACTTGTTATTACAATTTTGCGAGCAATTTTGTTATTATTTTGTTATTACAATTCAATTCAATACAATTTCCCTCTAACATCAACAAAAGGGTGAATTAAAATTTTGCAAATATTTTAAATTGTAAATTTTCTTTTGGAAAATAAAAATACTACTGATAATTGACTAAAAGATTTAGAAACAATTTTCGTTACTGTCAAGAGCTGGAAAATAATTTTCAACTCATTTATCTAAATTAGAGGACGCGGATTTTTCGCAAACATTTTTCTCAAGGTTCCTGTTGTGTCAGAACCAAAAGAGGGGAAAAAAAAGTTTCTCTATCATCAAGTTATTTTCAATGTATATATATCTAAAAAAAAGAAGAAGGAAATAATTGCTTTTTTAAACACAAAGTTTTTATTAAGAAAAAAAGGGGATAATAATTATTTAAAATTAAAGCTCCTCGGGCATTGAATTGTACATTATGCAGGAGTAGCAATTTTTTTTTGCGCCCGTGCGAAATTGAGGCCACGCTTGACAACACTGAAGTTGATGTAGCGACAAATTATGCACTAGCTTCCCCCGGTCGTATTTGCTCGATGTGACAAAAAACTCCTAAACCTTAGTCCAACAGACTTTTTCAAACTATTCTCTCTTTTACCTTCTCTTGTCCTTCCATTTCTCACCCACTGTTTCACTTCTCGTCTACATACAATTCACTGTTGCGGTAAAATTCTTATTTCCATGTGCGGGCACTCGACACAATTTTTTCTCCAAAAAGAGAAGAGAGCAAACCGACATTTTAGCAGTGTGAGGTTTGCATAGATTGACGTCGAGTAATTCCCTAGATTTATCCTCACCCCCCACCCCTCCTCCCTCTTTCCCTTCTCCTAATAGAAAAAGCAAATTTACCGTACAGTACAGTACAGCTGCAAGGGAATCTGACTCGATCGTAAGAGCCGCAGGGTAATGGGATGCGTCCAGAGACTCTAGGGGTTTTCATCTCTCCCTTTCCCTCGATTTCAGTCTTTTCTCTCTCTATTTATTCATCCAAGGATTCCTTGTTGATTTAGAATTGTCTAGCGAGACGATTTCTGCCGTGTACAACCACATCGATTTAGTATTGAAAATTGGAGCGAGGAAAGTCTCTCTCTCTCTCTTTATTCTTCGACAAAAATTCCAGTCCATATAATCACGTTGACGTGATTTACTTCCGTCAGAAACTCCTGTCGAAAATTGGCTTGATTTATCTTGAATTATCGACGATGCATTTTAGCAAAGACCAATAAAAACATTTGCCACTTTATTCGCAACTCTGATGTTGTTGATGATGATGAGAGATAAAAATTCCTTATCGATTTCAAATTAATATTTCTATTTTGTTTCTTTTGAATTTTTTGTTCTTCTAATTCTGGACTGGAGTCGATAAAGACACTTTATAACTGGAACAGTTTTGGTTTAGACTTACTCATCAAAACAACTTTCTCTAGACTGACGAATTCGACAATGGGTGGCACTTTTTATATAGTTCCTTGCAAGGGAATTTCTGGACTAATTCTGGACTGGAGTCGATGAAGACACTTTATGCCTGGAACAGTTTTGGTTTAGACTTACTCATCAAAACAACTTTCTCTAGACTGACGAATTCGACAATGGGTGGCACTTTTTATATAGTTCCTTGCAAGGGAATTTCTGGACTAATTCTGGACTGGAGTCGATGAAGACACTTTATGCCTGGAACAGTTTTGGTTTAGACTTACTCATCAAGACAACTTTTTCTAGACTGACGGTTCCTGGACTGACGAATTCGACAATGGGTGTCACCTTTTACATAGTTCCTTGCAAGGGAATTTCTGGACTAATTCTGGACTGGAGTCGATGAAGAAACTTTATGACTGGAACAGTTTTGGTTTAGACTTACTCATCAAAACAACTTTCTCTAGACTGACGAATTCGACAATGGGTGGCACTTTTTATATAGTTCCTTGCAAGGGAATTTCTGGACTAATTCTGGACTGGAGTCGATGAAGACATTGTATGACTGGAACAGTTTTGGTTTAGACTTACTCATCAAGACAACTTTCTCTAGACTGACGGTTCCTGGACTGATGAATTCGACAATGGGTGGCACTTTTTACATAATTCCTTGCAAGGGAATTTCTTGACTATTTCTGGACTGGAGTCTTTATGACTGGAACAGTTTTGGTTTAGACTTACTCATCAAGACAACTTTCTCTAGATTGACGGTTCCTGGACTGATGAATTCGACAATGGGTGGCACCTTTTACATAGTTCCTTGCAAGGGAATTTCTGAACTATTTCTGGACTGGAGTCGATGAAGACACTTTATGCCTGGAACAGTTTTGGTTTAGACTTACTCATCAAGACAACTTTTTCTAGACTGACGGTTCCTGGTCTGACGAATTCGACAAGGTGGCGATTCCTGGACTGGACACTTGATGACAGTACACAACTACTTAACTTGGTGGCGGTTGCTAGACTGACGAATTCGGCAAAGGGTGTCTCCTTTTATACAGTTCCTTGCAAGGGACATGATAACCCCACCTAATAGTACCGCGAGGATCAGGTGTTCCGGAAATCTTTCCTTACTTAAGGTCAAGTTGTTCAGTGGTCACGTGCCTCATATACTTTATTATGGTTCACTAAGATATCCGAGTGATAAAATCAAATATTCATCAATCAACCATTCACATATCGGCTGCTTTCGACATCCACTCGGGATACTATGTTTACGATGCTCCAATCATCAATAACATTTTGATACATCTAGTCAATCACGAGTGATCCCGAGGCGACCGCCGAAAACAGCCTCGGTTGTTTTACGCATCAGCAAATAAGTTTTTCGGTTACTTTAAACATTGCAAGTTCATCGAATACTAACTGCTATTTCCTAATTTCTTTGTAATCGAAAATTATTAATTATTTCTTGGTGAGAACGCATCAAAAATCCTTAATCTGTATATTACGATTGAAGCATTAATCTAATATTCCGTTTTGGCCAAACATTTGAATCGTTCAATCTATTGGAGATAGAGATTTAAAAGGATTCGAACGTAAAAGACGATGAAGGGGAGTAACCCTAGTTTTAATTTCCTTCACTCCCTTTACCAATTATTCTTTTCATTCGCTTCAAAATTACTTCTTAAATCTTTTTGAAACTTCAACCAATTGGAAAGATACCACTTCCCTCATGATGATGCGATCGGAATTCTGATAAATAATTTCCATCACAATTCTTCCAAATTGCAGTGATTTTCTGACAAATTTCTGATTAGAATCAGAAAAGAGTTAAAATTCCAAGAAAACTGTTTCATAATATTTTTCAATTTATAATCGACGTTGAATAGAAAAGTTTTGGTTACAATTCCCATTTCTACCCAAAAAACGTTGTATTTAGTAATTCCGAAATTTGGAATTAAATAAATGTAAACTAGATTTCGAAGTATGGTAGGAAATATTGACTTATGGTTACGGAAAACTATCCCTAGTATGAAGTGGTCGTATGAGAGGATATCGTCCTTGAGACTCCAGGGAAAATACTTTGGAAATTCTAACTTGGGGCATTAGTCGAAAGGGTCCTCATTGAATAATCCTTTAGGAGTTGTAGTTAAGTCATGAGTTTGGCTTCCTATAACAGTCACTAAAATACTGATGACCAGGATGACTGTGCTCACTAGGGAATTTACTAGATATTTGTCAATGTAAAAAAACTTTAGGTACAATAAAAATTTTCTGATTTTTGAATAACGTGACACTAAAACAGATTTTAGATTCATGATTAGGGGACGAAAATCCATAAGGAGGGAAAGTTGTGACATGCGTATATTCTCGTATACAATCCTGGAAGAATTAAACAGATAATGGTTATATACTGTCAAATGCAAACACAATGGAACATTTCCCAAAATGCACCTGCATGCTTATCTTTGATGAGGGTAGGCAGACGTAAAACTTTTTAAGCGGTGCACACCAATTGTAAAATCCGTTGGGGGAAAATGCTTCCTTCCATTGAGCGGGGAAAAATTGTGAAAAGAAGAGAGAACAAATGATGAAGAGATTGGAAAGAGGGTCTATGGATTGTAAGTTATGGGATTCATAGTAAAAACCACCGTTTAGGCATGTCGAGAGAAAATCGTGCGGGACGCAAAAGAGAGAGAGAGAGGACCAACACGAATGTTTTCCCTTTGATTTATCACTTCGCGGCGTAAGAAAGATTCGATGAAAAGAGGAAATCGAAATCTCGGGCAGGGAAGAGGCGGTACTCCCCAGGCGTCTGCTATTAAATTGTCTTCTTGCTAATGGAACGATTCGTTTCTCCACGGAAATAATAGAACCGCGAAAAAAAAAAATTCGAGAAAAATGTCTTCAAGTAGTAAAGACATTCGCTGTTAATCGATGCACAAAGTCTCATGTTTATATAAACATTATTAAAAAATACTCTCTTATCGCAATAATTCTTTTTTTCCTCTGACAGTGTTAAATTATTCTTTTACTTTCTGCATCTCTATTCTCAGTTCTTTTTCTGATCTCTTCTCCTCATCTCATGGAGAAACAGAGTAAAAGATTCAGACTAAAGTAGTTATCCTTCTTAACGGAAACCAACTCCTCTGTCATTGGACACCTCCACTTCTATTCCTTCTCCTATTACTGTAAATCTTCGCTTTAGTTACTCCATCTTTTCTCTTATTCCTTTTCCTATCGTCGTTCTTATCTATCGAGTTTCTTGTGGTCTGGACTCCAGTCTCTTCCGGACTCCAGTCCAGTACAGCTCTTCAAGTACCAAGGGCGGTCTCTTCGAGTCTAGTCCTAGTAAAATTCATTCAAAGAGATAATTTCTACTGCGAGGCACATTTCTATTTTTCCAAGGACTACATTACCTCGAGATCAATAATTCAGTGACTCCTAGGCTGAGGGGTGTTTAGCTGGTCCGAAAACAATTTGAGGGAAATCTACTGCATTTTCTGTTTCCGCTAGACGAAGTCTTTTCCTCGACCTCACACTGTAGGGAATCTATGACTCTAGGAATAATTTTTAAAGATAAAAAACTAATACTTTTAAACTTTGTCCCCATTTGAATTTTCGATTAATCCCTCAAAGTTTTAGTTTTGTTTCAGTGTTCCTAAAGACATCTGGATCTACTCTTTCTCTCTGATTCTAATTGTAACGAAATAAAAACTTTTGACTTACCCGAAAATAATTTGAGGGAAATCTACTGCATTTTCTGTTTCCGCTAGACAAAGTCATTTCCTCAACCTCACACTAAAGGAGGTCTACGATTCTAGAAATAATTTTAAAAGATAAGTAACTAATACTTCTAAACTTTGTTCTAAACTTTCGAGAATTGAAATTCTCGAATTTCGACTTCCGAATTTTTTAGAATTAATTATTTTTACAAATTTTCAAGTGTAGTAAATACGAAAATAAAAATTTATTTTTTCCAAATTTAATAATTCTAATCATCTGAAAATCACCAGAGTTCTAGTAGGGACTGAGCCCTACCCAATCCTGAAAATAAGAGAATTTTATTTTAATTTTTAAGTAGTAGCACCCTCACCCGTACGCCATCAGACAATAAAAATTTGGTCAAAACGAAAATAAAAATTTATTTTTTCCAATTTTAATAATTCTAATTTTCTGAAAATCACCAGAGTTCTAGTAAGGACTAAGCCCTACCCAATCCTGAAAATTAAAGAATTTTATTACAATTTTTAAGTAGTAGCACCCTCACCCGAACGCCATCAGACACTCAAAATTTGGAAAATACGAAAATAAAAATTTATTTTTTCCAAATTTAATAATTCTAATCTTCTAAAAATCACCAGAGTTCTGGTAGGGACTAAGCCCTACCCAATCCTGAAGATAAGAGAATTTTATTTTAATTTTTAAGTAGTAGCAGGTCCACCCGTACGCCATCAGACAATACAAATTTGGTCAAAACGAAAATAAATTTTATTTTTTCCAAATTTAATAATTCTAATCTTCTGAAAATTACCAAAGTTCTAGTAGGGATTGAGCCCTACCCAATCCTGAAGATAAGAGAATTTTATTTTAATTTTTAAGTAGTAGCAGGTCCACCCGTACGCCATCAGACAATACAAATTTGGTAAAAACGAAAATAAAAATTTATTTCTTCCAAATTTAATAATTCTAATCTTCTGAAAATCACCAGAGTTCTAGTAGGGATTAAGCCCTACCCAATCCTGAAGATAAGAGAATTTTATTTTTTAAGTAGTAGCAGGTCCACCCGTACGCCATCAGACAATAAAAATTTGGTAAAAACGAAAATAAAAATTTATTTTTTCCAAATTTAATAATTCTAATTTTCTGAAAATCACCAAAGTTCTAGTAGGGATTGAGCCCTACCCAATCCTGAAGATAAGAGAATTTTATTTTAATTTTTAAGTAGTAGCAGGTCCACCCGTACGCCATCAGACAATACAAATTTGGTAAAAACGAAAATAAAAATTTATTTCTTCCAAATTTAATAATTCTAATCTTCTGAAAATCACCAGAGTTCTAGTAGGGATTAAGCCCTACCCAATCCTGAAGATAAGAGAATTTTATTTTTTAAGTAGTAGCAGGTCCACCCGTACGCCATCAGACAATAAAAATTTGGTAAAAACGAAAATAAAAATTTATTTTTTCCAAATTTAATAATTCTAATCTTCTGAAAATTACCAGAGTTCTAGTAGGGACTGAGCCCTACCTAATCCTGAAAATAAGAGAATTTTATTTTAATTTTTAAGTAGTAGCAGGTCCACCCGTACGCCATCAGACAATAAAAATTTGGTCAAAACGAAAATGAAAATTTATTTTTTCCAAATTTAATAATTCTAATCAACTGAAAATCACCAGAGTTCTAGTAGGGACTGAGCCCTACCTAATCCTGAAAATAAGAGAATTTTATTTTAATTTTTAAGTAGTAGCAGGTCCACCCGTAAGCCATCAGACAATAAAAATTTGGTAAAAACGAAAATAAAAATTTATTTTTTCCAAATTTAATAATTCTAATCAACTGAAAATCACCAGAGTTCTAGTAGGGACTGAGCCCTACCTAATTCTGAAAATAAGAGAATTTTATTTTAATTTTTAAGTAGTAGCAGGTCCACCCGTACGCCATCAGACAATAAAAATTTGGTAAAAACGAAAATAAAAATTTATTTTTTCCAATTTTAATAATTCTAATCTTCTGAAAATCAATAGATTTCTAGTAGGGATTGAGCCCTACCCAATCCTGAAGATAAGGAAATTTTATTTTAATTTTTAAGTAGTAGCAGGTCCACCCGTACGCCATCAGACAATAAAAATTTGGTCAAAACGAAAAAGAAAATTTATTTTTTCCAATTATAATAATTCTAATCATCTGAAAATCACCAGAGTTCTAGTAGGGACTGAGCCCTACCCAATTCTAAAGATTAGAGAATTTTATTTCAATTTTTAAGTAGTAGCAGGTCCACCCGAACGCCATCAGACAATCAAAATTTGGTCAAAACGAAAATAAAAATTTATTTTTTCCAATTTTAATAATTCTAATCATTTGAAAATTACCAGAGTTCTAGTAGGGACTGAGCCCTACCCAATCCTGAAGATAAGAGAATTTTATTTTAATTTTTAAGTAGTAGCACCCTCACCCGTACGCCATCAGACAATAAATTTTGGTAAAAACGAAAATAAAAATTTATTTTTTCCAAATTTAATAATTCTAATCATCTGAAAATTACCAGAGTTCTAGTAGGGACTGAGCCCTACCAAATTCTAAAGATTAGAGAATTTTATTTCAATTTTTAAGTAGTAGCAGGTCCACCCGTACGCCATCAGACAATAAAAATTTGGTCAAATCAAAAATAAAAATTTATTTTTTCCAATTTTAATAATTCTAATCATCTTAAAATTACCAGAGTTCTAGTAGGGACTGAGCCCTACCCAATTCTAAAGATAAGAGAATTTTATTTTAATTTTTAAGTAGTAGCACCCTCACCCGTACGCCATCAGACAATAAAAATTTGGTCAAATCAAAAATAAAAATTTATTTTTTCCAATTTTAATAATTCTAATCATTTGAAAATTACCAGAGTTCTAGTAGGGACTGAGCCCTACCCAATCCTGAAGATAAGAGAATTTTATTTTAATTTTTAAGTAGTAGCACCCTCACCCTCACCCGAACGCCATCAGACAATCAAAATTTGGTAAAAACGAAAATAAAAATTTATTTTTTCCAATTATAATAATTCTAATCATCTGAAAATTACAAGAGTTCTAGTAGGGACTGAGCCCTACCCAATTCTAAAGATTAGAGAATTTTATTTCAATTTTTAAGTAGTAGCAGGTCCACTTGTACGCCATCAGACAATAAAAATTTGGTCAAAACGAAAAAGAAAATTTATTTTTTCCAATTATAATAATTCTAATCATCTGAAAATCACCAGAGTTCTAGTAGGGACTGAGCCCTACCCAATTCTAAAGATTAGAGAATTTTATTTTAATTTTTAAGTAGTAGCAGGTCCACCCGTACGCCATCAGACAATAAAAATTTGGTCAAAACGAAAATGAAAATTTATTTTTTCCAAATTTAATAATTCTAATTATCTGAAAATCACTAGAGATCTAGTAGGGACTGAGCCCTACCCAATCCTAAAGATAAGAGAATTTTATTTAAATTTTTAAGTAGTAGCAGGTCCACCCGTACGCCATCAGACAATAAAAATTTGGTCAAAACGAAAATAAAAATTTATTTTTTCCAATTTTAATAATTCTAATCTTCTGAAAATCACCAGACTTTTAGTAGGGACTAAGCCCTACCCAATCCTGAAGATAAGAGAATTTTATTTTAATTTTTAAGTAGTAGCACCCTCACCCGTACGCCATCAGACAATCAAAATTTGGTAAAAACGAAAATAAAAATTTATTTTTTCCAAATTTAATAATTCTAATCATCTGAAAATTACAAGAGTTCTAGTAGGGACTGAGCCCTACCCAATTCTAAAGATTAGAGAATTTTATTTCAATTTTTAAGTAGTAGCAGGTCCACTTGTACGCCATCAGACAATAAAAATTTGGTCAAAACGAAAATAAAAATTTATTTTTTCCAATTTTAATAATTCTAATCATCTGAAAATTACCAGAGTTCTAGTAGGGACTGAGCCCTACCCAATCCTGAAGATGAGAGAATTTTATTTTAATTTTTAAGTAGTAGCACCCTCACCCGTACGCCATCAGACAATCAAAATTTGGTAAAAACGAAAATAAAAATTTATTTTTTCCAAATTTAATAATTCTAATTATCTGAAAATCACTAGAGTTCTAGTAGGGACTGAGCCCTACCCAATCCTAAAGATAAGAGAATTTTATTTAAATTTTTAAGTAGTAGCAGGTCCACCCGTACGCCATCAGACAATAAAAATTTGGTCAAAACGAAAATAAAAATTTATTTTTTCCAATTTTAATAATTCTAATCTTCTGAAAATCACCAAACTTTTAGTAGGGACTAAGCCCTACCCAATCCTGAAGATTATAGAATTTTATTTTATTTTTTAAGTAGTAGCACCCTCACCCGTACGCCATCAGACAATCAAAATTTGGTAAAAACGAAAATAAAAATTTATTTTTTCCAAATTTAATAATTCTAATCATCTGAAAATCACCAGAGTTCTAGTAGGGACTGAGCCCTACCCAATCCTGAAAATAAGAGAATTTTATTTTAATTTTTAAGTAGTAGCACCCTCACCCGTACGCCATCAGACAATCAAAATTTGGTAAAAACGAAAATAAAAATTTATTTTTTCCAAATTTAATAATTCTAATCATCTGAAAATCACCAGAGTTCTAGTAGGGACTGAGCCCTACCCAATCCTGAAGATAAGAGAATTTTATTTTAATTTTTAAGTAGTAGCAGGTCCACCCGTACGCCATCAGACAATAAAAATTTGGTCAAAACGAAAATAAAAATTTATTTTTTCCAATTTTAATAATTCTAATCATCTGAAAATTACCAGAGTTCTAGTAGGGACTGAGCCCTACCCAATCCTGAAGATAAGAGAATTTTATTTTAATTTTTAAGTAGTAGCACCCTCACCCGTACGCCATCAGACAATCAAAATTTGGTAAAAACGAAAATAAAAATTTATTTTTTCCAATTATAATAATTCTAATCATCTGAAAATCACCAGAGTTCTAGTAGGGACAGAGCCCTACCCAATTCTAAAGATTAGAGAATTTTATTTCAATTTTCAAGTAGTAGCAGGTCCACCCGTACGCCATCAGACAATAAAAATTTGGTCAAAACGAAAATAAAAATTTATTTTTTCCAATTTTAATAATTCTAATTATCTGAAAATCACTAGAGTTCTAGTAGGGACTGAGCCCTACCCAATCCTAAAGATAAGAGAATTTTATTTAAATTTTTAAGTAGTAGCAGGTCCACCCGTACGCCATCAGACAATAAAAATTTGGTCAAAACGAAAATAAAAATTTATTTTTTCCAATTTTAATAATTCTAATCTTCTGAAAATCACTAGACTTTTAGTAGGGACTAAGTTCTACCCAATCCTGAAGATTATAGAATTTTATTTTATTTTTTAAGTAGTAGCACCCTCACCCGTACGCCATCAGACAATCAAAATTTAGTAAAAACGAAAATAAAAATTTATTTTTTCCAAATTTAATAATTCTAATCATCTGAAAATCACCAGAGTTCTAGTAGGGACTGAGCCCTACCCAATCCTGAAGATAAGAAAATTTTATTTTAATTTTTAAGTAGTAGCAGGTCCACCCGTACGCCATCAGACAATAAAAATTTGGTCAAAACGAAAATGAAAATTTATTTTTTCCAATTATAATAATTCTAATCATCTGAATATCACCACAGTTCTAGTAGGGACTGAGCCCTACCCAATCCTGAAGATAAGAGAATTTTATTTTAATTTTTAAGTAGTAGCAGGTCCACCCGTACGCCATCAGACAATAAAAATTTGGTCAAAACGAAAATGAAAATTTATTTTTTCCAATTATAATAATTCTAATCATCTGAAAATCACCACAGTTCTAGTAGGGACTTAGCCCTACCCAATTCTAAAGATTAGAGAATTTTATTTCAATTTTTAAGTAGTAGCAGGTCCACCCGTACGCCATCAGACAATAAAAATTTGGTCAAAACGAAAATAAAAATTTATTTTTTCTAATTTTAATAATTCTAATCATCTGAAAATTACCAGAGTTCTAGTAGGGACTGAGCCCTACCCAATCCTGAAGATAAGAGAATTTTATTTTAATTTTTAAGTAGTAGCACCCTCACCCGTACGCCATCAGACAATCAAAATTTGGTCAAATCGAAAATAAAAATTTATTTTTTCTAATTATAATAATTGTAATCATCTGAAAATTACCAGAGTTCTAGTAGGGACTGAGCCCTACCCAATCCTAAAGATAAGAGAATTTTATTTTAATTTTTAAGTAGTAGCACCCTCACCCGTACGCCATCAGACAATAAATTTTGGTAAAAACGAAAATAAAAATTTATTTTTTCCAAATTTAATAATTCTAATCATCTGAAAATTACCAGAGTTCTAGTAGGGACTGAGCCCTACCAAATTCTAAAGATTAGAGAATTTTATTTCAATTTTTAAGTAGTAGCACCCTCACCCGTACGCCATCAGACAATAAATTTTGGTAAAAACGAAAATAAAAATTTATTTTTTCCAAATTTAATAATTCTAATCATCTGAAAATTACCAGAGTTCTAGTAGGGACTGAGCCCTACCAAATTCTAAAGATTAGAGAATTTTATTTCAATTTTTAAGTAGTAGCAGGTCCACCCGTACGCCATCAGACAATAAAAATTTGGTCAAATCAAAAATAAAAATTTATTTTTTCCAATTTTAATAATTCTAATCATCTTAAAATTACCAGAGTTCTAGTAGGGACTGAGCCCTACCCAATCCTAAAGATAAGAGAATTTTATTTTAATTTTTAAGTAGTAGCACCCTCACCCGTACGCCATCAGACAATAAATTTTGGTAAAAACGAAAATAAAAATTTATTTTTTCCAAATTTAATAATTCTAATCATCTGAAAATTACCAGAGTTCTAGTAGGGACTGAGCCCTACCAAATTCTAAAGATTAGAGAATTTTATTTCAATTTTTAAGTAGTAGCAGGTCCACCCGTACGCCATCAGACAATAAAAATTTGGTCAAATCAAAAATAAAAATTTATTTTTTCCAATTTTAATAATTCTAATCATCTTAAAATTACCAGAGTTCTAGTAGGGACTGAGCCCTACCCAATTCTGAAGATAAGAGAATTTTATTTTAATTTTTAAGTAGTAGCACCCTCACCCGTACGCCATCAGACAATAAAAATTTGGTCAAATCAAAAATAAAAATTTATTTTTTCCAATTTTAATAATTCTAATCATTTGAAAATTACCAGAGTTCTAGTAGGGACTGAGCCCTACCCAATCCTGAAGATAAGAGAATTTTATTTTAATTTTTAAGTAGTAGCACCCTCACCCTCACCCGAACGCCATCAGACAATCAAAATTTGGTAAAAACGAAAATAAAAATTTATTTTTTCCAATTATAATAATTCTAATCATCTGAAAATTACAAGAGTTCTAGTAGGGACTGAGCCCTACCCAATTCTAAAGATTAGAGAATTTTATTTCAATTTTTAAGTAGTAGCAGGTCCACTTGTACGCCATCAGACAATAAAAATTTGGTCAAAACGAAAAAGAAAATTTATTTTTTCCAATTATAATAATTCTAATCATCTGAAAATCACCAGAGTTCTAGTAGGGACTGAGCCCTACCCAATTCTAAAGATTAGAGAATTTTATTTCAATTTTTAAGTAGTAGCAGGTCCACCCGTACGCCATCAGACAATAAAAATTTGGTCAAAACGAAAATAAAAATTTATTTTTTCTAATTTTAATAATTCTAATCATCTGAAAATTACCAGAGTTCTAGTAGGGACTGAGCCCTACCCAATCCTGAAGATAAGAGAATTTTATTTTAATTTTTAAGTAGTAGCACCCTCACCCGTACGCCATCAGACAATCAAAATTTGGTCAAATCGAAAATAAAAATTTATTTTTTCTAATTGTAATAATTGTAATCATCTGAAAATTACCAGAGTTCTAGTAGGGACTGAGCCCTACCCAATCCTAAAGATAAGAGAATTTTATTTTAATTTTTAAGTAGTAGCACCCTCACCCGTACGCCATCAGACAATAAATTTTGGTAAAAACGAAAATAAAAATTTATTTTTTCCAAATTTAATAATTCTAATCATCTGAAAATTACCAGAGTTCTAGTAGGGACTGAGCCCTACCAAATTCTAAAGATTAGAGAATTTTATTTCAATTTTTAAGTAGTAGCACCCTCACCCGTACGCCATCAGACAATAAATTTTGGTAAAAACGAAAATAAAAATTTATTTTTTCCAAATTTAATAATTCTAATCATCTGAAAATTACCAGAGTTCTAGTAGGGACTGAGCCCTACCAAATTCTAAAGATTAGAGAATTTTATTTCAATTTTTAAGTAGTAGCAGGTCCACCCGTACGCCATCAGACAATAAAAATTTGGTCAAATCAAAAATAAAAATTTATTTTTTCCAATTTTAATAATTCTAATCATCTTAAAATTACCAGAGTTCTAGTAGGGACTGAGCCCTACCCAATCCTAAAGATAAGAGAATTTTATTTTAATTTTTAAGTAGTAGCACCCTCACCCGTACGCCATCAGACAATAAATTTTGGTAAAAACGAAAATAAAAATTTATTTTTTCCAAATTTAATAATTCTAATCATCTGAAAATTACCAGAGTTCTAGTAGGGACTGAGCCCTACCAAATTCTAAAGATTAGAGAATTTTATTTCAATTTTTAAGTAGTAGCAGGTCCACCCGTACGCCATCAGACAATAAAAATTTGGTCAAATCAAAAATAAAAATTTATTTTTTCCAATTTTAATAATTCTAATCATCTTAAAATTACCAGAGTTCTAGTAGGGACTGAGCCCTACCCAATTCTGAAGATAAGAGAATTTTATTTTAATTTTTAAGTAGTAGCACCCTCACCCGTACGCCATCAGACAATAAAAATTTGGTCAAATCAAAAATAAAAATTTATTTTTTCCAATTTTAATAATTCTAATCATTTGAAAATTACCAGAGTTCTAGTAGGGACTGAGCCCTACCCAATCCTGAAGATAAGAGAATTTTATTTTAATTTTTAAGTAGTAGCACCCTCACCCGTACGCCATCAGACAATCAAAATTTGGTAAAAACGAAAATAAAAATTTATTTTTTCCAAATTTAATAATTCTAATCATCTGAAAATTACAAGAGTTCTAGTAGGGACTGAGCCCTACCCAATTCTAAAGATTAGAGAATTTTATTTCAATTTTTAAGTAGTAGCAGGTCCACTTGTACGCCATCAGACAATAAAAATTTGGTCAAAACGAAAAAGAAAATTTATTTTTTCCAATTATAATAATTCTAATCATCTGAAAATCACCAGAGTTCTAGTAGGGACTGAGCCCTACCCAATTCTAAAGATTAGAGAATTTTATTTTAATTTTTAAGTAGTAGCAGGTCCACCCGTACGCCATCAGACAATAAAAATTTGGTCAAAACGAAAATGAAAATTTATTTTTTCCAAATTTAATAATTCTAATTATCTGAAAATCACTAGAGATCTAGTAGGGACTGAGCCCTACCCAATCCTAAAGATAAGAGAATTTTATTTTAATTTTTAAGTAGTAGCACCCTCACCCTCACCCGAACGCCATCAGACAATCAAAATTTGGTAAAAACGAAAATAAAAATTTATTTTTTCCAATTATAATAATTCTAATCATCTGAAAATCACCAGAGTTCTAGTAGGGACTGAGCCCTACCCAATCCTGAAGATAAGAGAATTTTATTTAAATTTTTAAGTAGTAGCAGGTCCACCCGTACGCCATCAGACAATAAAAATTTGGTCAAAACGAAAATAAAAATTTATTTTTTCCAATTTTAATAATTCTAATCATCTGAAAATTACCAAAGTTCTAGTAGGGACTGAGCCCTACCCAATCCTGAAGATGAGAGAATTTTATTTTAATTTTTAAGTAGTAGCACCCTCACCCGTACGCCATCAGACAATCAAAATTTGGTAAAAACGAAAATAAAAATTTATTTTTTCCAATTTTAATAATTCTAATCTTCTGAAAATTACCAGAGTTCTAGTAGGGACTGAGCCCTACCCAATTCTAAAGATTAGAGAATTTTATTTCAAT
Source organism: Leptopilina syphax (assembly GCA_032872505.1). Lineage (NCBI taxonomy): Eukaryota > Metazoa > Arthropoda > Insecta > Hymenoptera > Figitidae > Leptopilina > Leptopilina syphax. Next base: position 2,948,812 of record CM065474.1, on the reverse strand, counting down.
TTTTAAGTAGTAGCAGGTCCACCCGTACGCCATCAGACAATAAAAATTTGGTCAAAACGAAAATGAAAATTTATTTTTTCCAATTATAATAATTCTAATCATCTGAAAATCACCAGAGTTCTAGTAGGGACTGAGCCCTACCCAATCCTAAAGATTAGATAATTTTATTTCATTTTTTAAGTAGTAGCACCCTCACCCGAACGCCATCAGACAATCAAAATTTTGTAAAAACGAAAATAAAAATTTATTTTTTTTAATTATAATAATTCTAATCATCTGAAAATCACCAGAGTTCTAGTAGGGACTGAGCCCTACCCAATCCTGAAGATAAGAGAATTTTATTTTAATTTTTAAGTAGTAGCAGGTCTACCCGTACGCCATCAGACAATAAAAATTTGGTCAAATCGAAAATAAAAATTTATTTTTTCCAATTTTAATAATTCTAATCATCTGAAAATTACCAGAGTTCTAGTAGGGACTGAGCCCTACCCAATCCTGAAGATAAGAGAATTTTATTTTAATTTTTAAGTAGTAGCACCCTCACCCGTACGCCATCAGACAATAAAAATTTGGTCAAAACGAAAATAAAAATTTATTTTTTCCAATTTTAATAATTCTAATCATCTGAAAATTACCAGAGTTCTAGTAGGGACAGGGCCCTACCTAATTCTAAAGATTAGAGATATTATTTCAATTTTTAAGTAGTAGCAGGTCCACCCGTACGCCATCAGACAATAAAAATTTGGTCAAAACGAAAATGAAAATTTATTTTTTCCAATTATAATAATTCTAATCATCTGAAAATCACCAGAGTTCTAGTAGGGACTGAGCCCTACCCAATCCTAAAGATTAGATAATTTTATTTCATTTTTTAAGTAGTAGCACCCTCACCCGAACGCCATCAGACAATCAAAATTTGGTCAAAACGAAAATAAAAATTTATTTTTTCCAATTTTAATAATTCTAATCTTCTGAAAATTACCAGAGTTCTAGTAGGGACTGAGCCCTACCCAATTCTAAAGATTAGAGAATTTTATTTCAATTTTTAAGTAGTAGCAGGTCCACCCGTACGCCATCAGACAATAAAAATTTGGTCAAAACGAAAATGAAAATTTATTTTTTCCAATTATAATAATTCTAATCATCTGAAAATCACCAGAGTTCTAGTAGGGACTGAGCCCTACCCAATCCTAAAGATTAGATAATTTTATTTCATTTTTTAAGTAGTAGCACCCTCACCCGAACGCCATCAGACAATCAAAATTTTGTAAAAACGAAAATAAAAATTTATTTTTTTTAATTATAATAATTCTAATCATCTGAAAATCACCAGAGTTCTAGTAGGGACTGAGCCCTACCCAATCCTAAAGATTAGATAATTTTATTTCATTTTTTAAGTAGTAGCACCCTCACCCGAACGCCATCAGACAATCAAAATTTGGTAAAAACGAAAATAAAAATTTATTTTTTCCAAATTTAATAATTCTAATCATCTGAAAATTACCAGAGTTCTAGTAGGGACTGAGTCCTACCCAATTCTAAAGATTAGAGAATTTTATTTCAATTTTTAAGTAGTAGCACCCTCACCCGTACGCCATCAGACAATCAAAATTTGGTAAAAACGAAAATAAAAATTTATTTTTTCCAATTATAATAATTCTAATCATCTGAAAATCACCAGAGTTCTAGTAGGGACTGAGCCCTACCCAATCCTGAAGATAAGAGAATTTTATTTTAATTTTTAAGTAGTAGCAGGTCCACCCGTACGCCATCAGACAATAAAAATTTGGTCAAATCGAAAATAAAAATTTATTTTTTCCAATTTTAATAATTCTAATCATCTGAAAATTACCAGAGTTCTAGTAGGGACTGAGCCCTACCCAATCCTGAAGATAAGAGAATTTTATTTTAATTTTTAAGTAGTAGCACCCTCACCCGTACGCCATCAGACAATCAAAATTTGGTAAAAACGAAAATAAAAATTTATTTTTTCCAATTATAATAATTCTAATTATCTGAAAATCACTAGAGTTCTAGTAGGGACTGAGCCCTACCCAATCCTAAAGATAAGAGAATTTTATTTCAATTTTTAAGTAGTAGCAGGTCCACCCGTACGCCATCAGACAATCAAAATTTGGTAAAAACGAAAATAAAAATTTATTTTTTCCAAATTTAATAATTCTAATCATCTGAAAATCACCAGAGTTCTAGTAGGGACTGAGCCCTACCCAATCCTGAAGATAAGAGAATTTTATTTTAATTTTTAAGTAGTAGCAGGTCCACCCGTACGCCATCAGACAATAAAAATTTGGTCAAAACGAAAATGAAAATTTATTTTTTCCAATTATAATAATTCTAATCATCTGAAAATCACCAGAGTTCTAGTAGGGACTGAGCCCTACCCAATTCTAAAGATTAGAGAATTTTATTTCAATTTTCAAGTAGTAGCAGGTCCACCCGTACGCCATCAGACAATAAAAATTTGGTCAAAACGAAAATAAAAATTTATTTTTTCCAATTTTAATAATTCTAATCATCTGAAAATTACCAGAGTTCTAGTAGGGACTGAGCCCTACCCAATCCTGAAGATAAGAGAATTTTATTTTAATTTTTAAGTAGTAGCACCCTCACCCGTACGCCATCAGACAATCAAAATTTGGTAAAAACGAAAATAAAAATTTATTTTTTCCAATTATAATAATTCTAATCATCTGAAAATCACCAGAGTTCTAGTAGGGACTGAGCCCTACCCAATTCTAAAGATTAGAGAATTTTATTTCAATTTTCAAGTAGTAGCACCCTCACCCGTACGCCATCAGACAATCAAAATTTGGTAAAAACGAAAATAAAAATTTATTTTTTCCAATTATAATAATTCTAATTATCTGAAAATCACCAGAGTTCTAGTAGGGACTGAGCCCTACCCAATTCTAAAGATTAGAGAATTTTATTTCAATTTTCAAGTAGTAGCAGGTCCACCCGTACGCCATCAGACAATAAAAATTTGGTCAAAACGAAAATAAAAATTTATTTTTTCCAATTTTAATAATTCTAATCATCTGAAAATCACCAGAGTTCTAGTAGGGACTGAGCCCTACCCAATCCTGAAGATAAGAGAATTTTATTTTAATTTTTAAGTAGTAGCAGGTCCACCCGTACGCCATCAGACAATAAAAATTTGGTCAAAACGAAAATGAAAATTTATTTTTTCCAATTATAATAATTCTAATCATCTGAAAATCACCACAGTTCTAGTAGGGACTGAGCCCTACCCAATCCTGAAGATAAGAGAATTTTATTTTAATTTTTAAGTAGTAGCAGGTCCACCCGTACGCCATCAGACAATAAAAATTTGGTCAAAACGAAAATGAAAATTTATTTTTTCCAATTATAATAATTCTAATCATCTGAAAATCACCACAGTTCTAGTAGGGACTTAGCCCTACCCAATTCTAAAGATTAGAGAATTTTATTTCAATTTTTAAGTAGTAGCAGGTCCACCCGTACGCCATCAGACAATAAAAATTTGGTCAAAACGAAAATAAAAATTTATTTTTTCTAATTTTAATAATTCTAATCATCTGAAAATTACCAGAGTTCTAGTAGGGACTGAGCCCTACCCAATCCTGAAGATAAGAGAATTTTATTTTAATTTTTAAGTAGTAGCACCCTCACCCGTACGCCATCAGACAATCAAAATTTGGTCAAATCGAAAATAAAAATTTATTTTTTCTAATTATAATAATTGTAATCATCTGAAAATTACCAGAGTTCTAGTAGGGACTGAGCCCTACCCAATTCTAAAGATTAGAGATTTTATTTCAATTTTTAAGTAGTAGCAGGTCCACCCGTACGCCATCAGACAATCAAAATTTGGTAAAAACGAAAATAAAAATTTATTTTTTCCAAATTTAATAATTGTAATCATCTGAAAATTACCAGAGTTCTAGTAGGGACTGAGCCCTACCCAATTCTAAAGATTAGAGATTTTATTTCAATTTTTAAGTAGTAGCAGGTCCACCCGTACGCCATCAGACAATCAAAATTTGGTCAAAACGAAAATAAAAATTTATTTTTTCCAATTTTAATAATTCTAATCTTCTGAAAATCACTAGACTTTTAGTAGGGACTAAGCCCTACCCAATCCTGAAGATTATAGAATTTTATTTTATTTTTTAAGTAGTAGCACCCTCACCCGTACGCCATCAGACAATCAAAATTTGGTAAAAACGAAAATAAAAATTTATTTTTTCCAAATTTAATAATTCTAATCATCTGAAAATCACCAGAGTTCTAGTAGGGACTGAGCCCTACCCAATCCTGAAGATAAGAGAATTTTATTTTAATTTTTAAGTAGTAGCAGGTCCACCCGTACGCCATCAGACAATCAAAATTTGGTAAAAACGAAAATAAAAATTTATTTTTTCCAAATTTAATAATTCTAATCATCTGAAAATTACCAGAGTTCTAGTAGGGACTGAGCCCTACCCAATCCTGAAGATAAGAGAATTTTATTTTAATTTTTAAGTAATAGCACCCTCACCCGAACGCCATCAGACAATCAAAATTTGGAAAATAAGAAAATAAAAATTTTTTTTTTCCAAATTTATTAATTCTAATCATCTGAAAATCACCAGAGTTCTAGTAGGGACTGAGCCCTACCCAATCCTGAAGATGAGAGAATTTTATTTTAATTTTTAAGTAGTAGCACCCTCACCCGTACGCCATCAGACAATCAAAATTTGGTAAAAACGAAAATAAAAATTTATTTTTTCCAAATTTATTAATTCTAATCTTCTGAAAATTACCAGAGTTCTAGTAGGGACTGAGCCCTACCCAATTCTAAAGATTAGAGATTTTATTTCAATTTTTAAGTAGTAGCAGGTCCACCCGTACGCCATCAGACAATAAAAATTTGGTCAAAACGAAAATGAAAATTTATTTTTTCCAATTATAATAATTCTAATCATCTGAAAATCACCAGAGTTCTAGTAGGAACTGAGCCCTACCCAATCCTAAAGATAAGAGAATTTTATTTCATTTTTTAAGTAGTAGCAGGTCCACCCGTACGCCATCAGACAATAAAAATTTGGTCAAAACGAAAATGAAAATTTATTTTTTCCAATTATAATAATTCTAATCATCTGAAAATTACCAGAGTTCTAGTAGGGACTGAGCCCTACCCAATTCTAAAGATTAGAGAATTTTATTTCAATTTTTAAGTAGTAGCAGGTCCACCCGTACGCCATCAGACAATCAAAATTTGGTAAAAACGAAAATAAAAATTTATTTTTTCTAAATTTAATAATTCTAATTATCTGAAAATCACTAGAGTTCTAGTAGGGACTGAGCCCTACCCAATCCTAAAGATAAGAGAATTTTTTTTAAATTTTTAAGTAGTAGCAGGTCCACCCGTACGCCATCAGACAATAAAAATTTGGTCAAAACGAAAATAAAAATTTATTTTTTCCAATTTTAATAATTCTAATCTTTTAAAAATTACCAGAGTTCTAGTAGGGACTGAGCCCTACCCAATTCTAAAGATTAGAGAATTTTATTTCAATTTTTAAGTAGTAGCAGGTCCACCCGTACGCCATCAGACAATCAAAATTTGGTCAAATCGAAAATAAAAATTTATTTTTTCCAATTATAATAATTGTAATCATCTGAAAATTACCAGAGTTCTAGTAGGGACTGAGCCCTACCCAATTCTAAAGATTAGAGAATTTTATTTCAATTTTTAAGTAGTAGCAGGTCCACCCGTACGCCATCAGACAATAAAAATTTGGTAAAAACGAAAATAAAAATTTATTTTTTCCAATTTTAATAATTCTAATCATCTGAAAATTACCAGAGTTCTAGTAGGGACTGAGCCCTACCCAATCCTGAAGATAAGAGAATTTTATTTTAATTTTTAAGTAGTAGCACCCTCACCCGAACACCATCAGACAATCAAAATTTGGAAAATAAGAAAATAAAAATTTTTTTTTTCCAAATTTATTAATTCTAATCATCTGAAAATCACCAGAGTTCTAGTAGGGACTGAGCCCTACCCAATCCTGAAGATAAGAGAATTTTATTTTAATTTTTAAGTAGTAGCACCCTCACCCGTACGCCATCAGACAATAAAAATTTAGTAAAAACGAAAATAAAAATTTTTTTTTTTCTAATTTTAATAATTCTAATCTTCTGAAAATTACCAGAGTTCTAGTAGGGACTGAGCCCTACCCAATTCTAAAGATTAGAGAATTTTATTTCAATTTTTAAGTAGTAGCAGGTCCACCCGTACGCCATCAGACAATAAAAATTTGGTCAAAACGAAAATAAAAATTTATTTTTTCCAATTTTAATAATTCTAATCATCTGAAAATTACCAGAGTTCTAGTAGGGACTGAGCCCTACCCAATCCTGAAGATAAAAGAATTTTATTTTAATTTTTAAGTAGTAGCACCCTCACCCGTACGCCATCAGACAATCAAAATTTGGTCAAATCGAAAATAAAAATTTATTTTTTCCAATTATAATAATTGTAATCATCTGAAAATTACCAGAGTTCTAGTAGGGACTAAGCCCTACCCAATTCTAAAGATAAGAGAATTTTATTTCAATTTTTAAGTAGTAGCAGGTCCACCCGTACGCCATCAGACAATCAAAATTTGGTAAAAACGAAAATAAAAATTTATTTTTTCCAAATTTAATAATTCTAATTATCTGAAAATCACTAGAGTTCTAGTAGGGACTGAGCCCTACCCAATTCTAAAGATTAGAGAATTTTATTTCAATTTTTAAGTAGTAGCAGGTCCACCCGTACGCCATCAGACAATAAAAATTTGGTCAAAACGAAAATAAAAATTTATTTTTTCCAATTTTAATAATTCTAATCATCTGAAAATTACCAGAGTTCTAGTAGGGACTGAGCCCTACCCAATCCTGAAGATAAGAGAATTTTATTTTAATTTTTAAGTAGTAGCACCCTCACCCGTACGCCATCAGACAATCAAAATTTGGTAAAAACGAAAATAAAAATTTATTTTTTCCAAATTTAATAATTCTAATCTTCTGAAAATTACCAGAGTTCTAGTAGGGACTGGGCCCTACCTAATTCTAAAGATTAGAGATTTTATTTCAATTTTTAAGTAGTAGCAGGTCCACCCGTACGCCATCAGACAATAAAAATTTGGTCAAAACGAAAATGAAAATTTATTTTTTCCAATTATAATAATTCTAATCATCTGAAAATCACCAGAGTTCTAGTAGGGACTGAGCCCTACCCAATTCTAAAGATTAGAGAATTTTATTTCAATTTTTAAGTAGTAGCAGGTCCACCCGTACGCCATCAGACAATAAAAATTTGGTCAAAACGAAAATAAAAATTTATTTTTTCCAATTTTAATAATTCTAATCATCTGAAAATTACCAGAGTTCTAGTAGGGACTGAGCCCTACCAAATCCTGAAGATAAGAGAATTTTATTTTAATTTTTAAGTAGTAGCACCCTCACCCGTACGCCATCAGACAATAAAAATTTGGTCAAAACGAAAATAAAAATTTATTTTTTCCAATTTTAATAATTCTAATCATCTGAAAATCACCAGAGTTCTAGTAGGGACTGAGCCCTACCCAATCCTGAAGATAAGAGAATTTTATTTTAATTTTTAAGTAGTAGCACCCTCACCCGTACGCCATCAGACAATCAAAATTTGGTAAAAACGAAAATAAAAATTTATTTTTTCCAATTTTAATAATTCTAATCATCTGAAAATTACCAGAGTTCTAGTAGGGACTGAGCCCTACCCAATCCTGAAGATAAGAGAATTTTATTTTAATTTTTAAGTAGTAGCAGGTCCACCCGTACGCCATCAGACAATAAAAATTTGGTCAAATCGAAAATAAAAATTTATTTTTTCCAATTTTAATAATTCTAATCATCTGAAAATCACCAGAGTTCTAGTAGGGACTGAGCCCTACCCAATCCTGAAGATAAGAGAATTTTATTTTAATTTTTAAGTAGTAGCACCCTCACCCGTACGCCATCAGACAATCAAAATTTGGTAAAAACGAAAATAAAAATTTATTTTTTCCAAATTTAATAATTCTAATCATCTGAAAATTACCAGAGTTCTAGTAGGGACTGAGCCCTACCCAATTCTAAAGATTAGAGAATTTTATTTCAATTTTTAAGTAGTAGCAGGTCCACTTGTACGCCATCAGACAATAAAAATTTGGTCAAAACGAAAATAAAAATTTATTTTTTCCAATTATAATAATTCTAATCATCTGAAAATCACCAGAGTTCTAGTAGGGACTGAGCCCTACCCAATTCTAAAGATTAGAGAATTTTATTTCAATTTTTAAGTAGTAGCAGGTCCACCCGTACGCCATCAGACAATAAAAATTTGGTCAAAACGAAAATAAAAATTTATTTTTTCCAATTTTAATAATTCTAATCATCTAAAAATTACCAGAGTTCTAGTAGGGACTGAGCCCTACCCAATCCTAAAAATTAGAGAATTTTATTTCATTTTTTAAGTAGTAGCACCCTCACCCGAACGCCATCAGACAATCAAAATTTGGTCAAAACGAAAATAAAAATTTATTTTTTCCAATTATAATAATTCTAATCATTTGAAAATCACCAGAGTTCTAGTAGGGACTGAGCCCTACCCAATTCTAAAGATTAGAGAATTTTATTTTAATTTTTAAGTAGTAGCAGGTCCACCCGTACGCCATCAGACAATAAAAATTTGGTCAAAACGAAAATAAAAATTTATTTTTTCCAATTTTAATAATTCTAATCATCTGAAAATTACCAGAGTTCTAGTAGGGACTGAGCCCTACCCAATCCTGAAGATAAGAGAATTTTATTTTAATTTTTAAGTAGTAGCAGGTCCACCCGTACGCCATCAGACAATAAAAATTTGGTCAAAACGAAAATAAAAATTTATTTTTTCCAATTTTAATAATTCTAATCATCTAAAAATTACCAGAGTTCTAGTAGGGACTGAGCCCTACCCAATCCTGAAGATAAGAGAATTTTATTTTAATTTTTAAGTAGTAGCACCCTCACCCGTACGCCATCAGACAATCAAAATTTGGTAAAAACGAAAATAAAAATTTATTTTTTCCAATTTTAATAATTCTAATCATCTGAAAATCACCAGAGTTCTAGTAGGGACTGAGCCCTACCCAATCCTGAAGATAAGAGAATTTTATTTTAATTTTTAAGTAGTAGCACCCTCACCCGTACGCCATCAGACAATCAAAATTTGGTAAAAACGAAAATAAAAATTTATTTTTTCCAATTTTAATAATTCTAATCATCTGAAAATTACCAGAGTTCTAGTAGGGACTGAGCCCTACCCAATCCTGAAGATAAGAGAATTTTATTTTAATTTTTAAGTAGTAGCAGGTCCACCCGTACGCCATCAGACAATAAAAATTTGGTCAAATCGAAAATAAAAATTTATTTTTTCCAATTTTAATAATTCTAATCATCTGAAAATCACCAGAGTTCTAGTAGGGACTGAGCCCTACCCAATCCTGAAGATAAGAGAATTTTATTTTAATTTTTAAGTAGTAGCACCCTCACCCGAACGCCATCAGACAATCAAAATTTGGTCAAAACGAAAATAAAAATTTATTTTTTCCAATTATAATAATTCTAATCATTTGAAAATCACCAGAGTTCTAGTAGGGACTGAGCCCTACCCAATTCTAAAGATTAGAGAATTTTATTTCAATTTTTAAGTAGTAGCAGGTCCACCCGTACGCCATCAGACAATAAAAATTTGGTCAAAACGAAAATAAAAATTTATTTTTTCCAATTATAATAATTCTAATCATCTGAAAATCACCAGAGTTCTAGTAGGGACTGAGCCCTACCCAATTCTAAAGATTAGAGAATTTTATTTCAATTTTTAAGTAGTAGCAGGTCCACCCGTACGCCATCAGACAATAAAAATTTGGTCAAATCAAAAATAAAAATTTATTTTTTCCAATTTTAATAATTCTAATCATCTTAAAATCACCACAGTTCTAGTAGGGACTTAGCCCTACCCAATTCTAAAGATTAGAGAATTTTATTTCAATTTTTAAGTAGTAGCAGGTCCACCCGTACGCCATCAGACAATAAAAATTTGGTCAAAACGAAAATAAAAATTTATTTTTTCTAATTTTAATAATTCTAATCATCTGAAAATTACCAGAGTTCTAGTAGGGACTGAGCCCTACCCAATCCTGAAGATAAGCAAATTTTATTTTAATTTTTAAGTAGTAGCACCCTCACCCGTACGCCATCAGACAATAAAAATTTGGTCAAAACGAAAATAAAAATTTATTTTTTCCAATTTTAATAATTCTAATCATCTGAAAATTACCAGAGTTCTAGTAGGGACTGAGCCCTACCCAATCCTGAAGATAAGAGAATTTTATTTTAATTTTTAAGTAGTAGCACCCTCACCCGTACGCCATCAGACAATAAAAATTTGGTCAAAACGAAAATAAAAATTTATTTTTTCCAATTTTAATAATTCTAATCATCTGAAAATTACCAGAGTTCTAGTAGGGACTGAGCCCTACCCAATCCTGAAGATAAGAGAATTTTATTTTAATTTTTAAGTAGAAGCAGGTCCACCCGTACGCCATCAGACAATAAAAATTTGGTCAAATCGAAAATAAAAATTTATTTTTTCCAATTTTAATAATTCTAATCATCTGAAAATCACCAGAGTTCTAGTAGGGACTGAGCCCTACCCAATCCTGAAGATAAGAGAATTTTATTTTAATTTTTAAGTAGTAGCACCCTCACCCGTACGCCATCAGACAATCAAAATTTGGTAAAAACGAAAATAAAAATTTATTTTTTCCAAATTTAATAATTCTAATCATCTGAAAATTACCAGAGTTCTAGTAGGGACTGAGCCCTACCCAATTCTAAAGATTAGAGAATTTTATTTCAATTTTTAAGTAGTAGCAGGTCCACTTGTACGCCATCAGACAATAAAAATTTGGTCAAAACGAAAATAAAAATTTATTTTTTCCAATTATAATAATTCTAATCATCTGAAAATCACCAGAGTTCTAGTAGGGACTGAGCCCTACCCAATTCTAAAGATTAGAGAATTTTATTTCAATTTTTAAGTAGTAGCAGGTCCACCCGTACGCCATCAGACAATAAAAATTTGGTCAAAACGAAAATAAAAATTTATTTTTTCCAATTTTAATAATTCTAATCATCTAAAAATTACCAGAGTTCTAGTAGGGACTGAGCCCTACCCAATCCTAAAAATTAGAGAATTTTATTTCATTTTTTAAGTAGTAGCACCCTCACCCGAACGCCATCAGACAATCAAAATTTGGTCAAAACGAAAATAAAAATTTATTTTTTCCAATTTTAATAATTCTAATCATTTGAAAATCACCAGAGTTCTAGTAGGGACTGAGCCCTACCCAATCCTGAAGATAAGAGAATTTTATTTTAATTTTTAAGTAGTAGCACCCTCACCCGTACGCCATCAGACAATCAAAATTTGGTCAAAACAAAAATAAAAATTTATTTTTTCCAATTTTAATAATTCTAATCATCTGAAAATCACCAGAGTTCTAGTAGGGACTGAGCCCTACCTAATTCTAAAGATTAGAGATTTTATTTCAATTTTTAAGTAGTAGCAGGTCCACCCGTACGCCATCAGACAATAAAAATTTGGTCAAAACGAAAATAAAAATTTATTTTTTCCATTTTTAATAATTCTAATCTTCTGAAAATCACCAGACTTTTAGTAGGGACTAAGCCCTACCCAATCCTGAAGATTATAGAATTTTATTTTATTTTTTAAGTAGTAGCACCCTCACCCGTACGCCATCAGACAATAAAAATTTGGTCAAAACGAAAATAAAAATTTATTTTTTCTAATTTTAATAATTCTAATCATCTGAAAATTACCAGAGTTCTAGTAGGGACTGAGCCCTACCCAATCCTGAAGATAAGAAAATTTTATTTTAATTTTTAAGTAGTAGCACCCTCACCCGTACGCCATCAGACAATAAAAATTTGGTCAAAACGAAAATAAAAATTTATTTTTTCCAATTTTAATAATTCTAATCATCTGAAAATTACCAGAGTTCTAGTAGGGACTGAGCCCTACCCAATCCTGAAGATAAGAGAATTTTATTTTAATTTTTAAGTAGTAGCACCCTCACCCGTACGCCATCAGACAATCAAAATTTGGTAAAAACGAAAATAAAAATTTATTTTTTCCAAATTTAATAATTCTAATCATCTGAAAATTACCAGAGTTCTAGTAGGGACTGAGCCCTACCCAATTCTAAAGATTAGAGAATTTTATTTCAATTTTTAAGTAGTAGCAGGTCCACTTGTACGCCATCAGACAATAAAAATTTGGTCAAAACGAAAATAAAAATTTATTTTTTCCAATTATAATAATTCTAATCATCTGAAAATTACCAGAGTTCTAGTAGGGACTGAGCCCTACCCAATTCTAAAGATTAGAGAATTTTATTTCAATTTTTAAGTAGTAGCAGGTCCACCCGTACGCCATCAGACAATAAAAATTTGGTCAAAACGAAAATAAAAATTTATTTTTTCCAATTTTAATAATTCTAATCATCTAAAAATTACCAGAGTTCTAGTAGGGACTGAGCCCTACCCAATCCTAAAAATTAGAGAATTTTATTTCATTTTTTAAGTAGTAGCACCCTCACCCGAACGCCATCAGACAATCAAAATTTGGTCAAAACGAAAATAAAAATTTATTTTTTCCAATTATAATAATTCTAATCATCTGAAAATCACCAGAGTTCTAGTAGGGACTGAGCCCTACCCAATTCTAAAGATTAGAGAATTTTATTTCAATTTTTAAGTAGTAGCAGGTCCACCCGTACGCCATCAGACAATAAAAATTTGGTCAAAACGAAAATAAAAATTTATTTTTTCCAATTTTAATAATTCTAATCATCTGAAAATTACCAGAGTTCTAGTAGGGACTGAGCCCTACCCAATCCTGAAGATAAGAGAATTTTATTTTAATTTTTAAGTAGTAGCAGGTCCACCCGTACGCCATCAGACAATAAAAATTTGGTCAAAACGAAAATAAAAATTTATTTTTTCCAATTTTAATAATTCTAATCATCTAAAAATTACCAGAGTTCTAGTAGGGATTGAGCCCTACCCAATCCTGAAGATAAGAGAATTTTATTTTAATTTTTAAGTAGTAGCACCCTCACCCGTACGCCATCAGACAATCAAAATTTGGTCAAATCGAAAATAAAAATTTATTTTTTCCAATTATAATAATTGTAATCATCTGAAAATTACCAGAGTTCTAGTAGGGACTGAGCCCTACCCAATTCTAAAGATTAGAGAATTTTATTTAAATTTTTAAGTAGTAGCAGTTCCACCCGTACGCCATCAGACAATAAAAATTTGGTCAAAACGAAAATAAAAATTTATTTTTTCCAATTTTAATAATTCTAATCATCTGAAAATTACCAGAGTTCTAGTAGGGACTGAGCCCTACCCAATCCTGAAGATAAGAGAATTTTATTTTAATTTTTAAGTAGTAGCAGGTCCACCCGTACGCCATCAGACAATAAAAATTTGGTCAAATCGAAAATAAAAATTTATTTTTTCCAATTTTAATAATTCTAATCATCTGAAAATCACCAGAGTTCTAGTAGGGACTGAGCCCTACCCAATCCTGAAGATAAGAGAATTTTATTTTAATTTTTAAGTAGTAGCACCCTCACCCGAACGCCATCAGACAATCAAAATTTGGAAAATAAGAAAATAAAAATTTTTTTTTTTCCAAATTTATTAATTCTAATCATCTGAAAATCACCAGAGTTCTAGTAGGGACTGAGCCCTACCCAATCCTGAAGATAAGAGAATTTTATTTTAATTTTTAAGTAGTAGCACCCTCACCCGTACGCCATCAGACAATCAAAATTTGGTAAAAACGAAAATAAAAATTTATTTTTTCCAAATTTAATAATTCTAATCTTCTGAAAATTACCAGAGTTCTAGTAGGGACTGAGCCCTACCCAATTCTAAAGATTAGAGAATTTTATTTCAATTTTTAAGTAGTAGCAGGTCCACCCGTACGCCATCAGACAATAAAAATTTGGTCAAAACGAAAATAAAAATTTATTTTTTCCAATTTTAATAATTCTAATCATCTGAAAATTACCAGAGTTCTAGTAGGGACTGAGCCCTACCCAATTCTAAAGATTAAAGAATTTTATTTCAATTTTTAAGTAGTAGCACCCTCACCCGAACGCCATCAGACAATCAAAATTTGGTCAAAACGAAAATAAAAATTTATTTTTTCCAATTTTAATAATTCTAATCATCTGAAAATCATTAGAGTTCTAGTAGGGACTGAGCCCTACCCAATCCTGAAGATAAGAGAATTTTATTTTAATTTTTAAGTAGTAGCACCCTCACCCGTACGCCATCAGACAATCAAAATTTGGTCAAAACGAAAATAAAAATTTATTTTTTCCAAATTTAATAATTCTAATCTTCTGAAAATCATCAGAATTCTAGTAAGAACTGAGTTCTACACAATCATGAAGAATAGAGAATTTTATTTCTTTTTTTTATGTAGTAGCAGGTCCACATTTTTGAATAAATAAATTTTTGTATTTTTTGAAAGAACATTTGTCTGTATTAAAATTTTTATTAATTCTTGCAAAATTGCATTCCTGACATATGTAATAACGAATCGATTCTATAAAGTGTATATTTTATTAATATTTATAGAGTTAATAAATATTTTATTTTTTCACGAATAATTTAAATTTTCTATTTTTTGAAATTTCATCTTAACACTTTTAAATAATTATTCTAAAATAAAAAATTATTGAATTGGTATATGTATATTATATTGAGGAAGCTAAATGATCATGAAATGAACAACTTGTTTTAGTAGTAGCAATACTACTTTAAAGTTTAAACGAACGGTTTATTTTTCCATGCTTCACTTCAGTTTGTTCAACATCTCCATTTCAGTATCCAATACAAGTCAGCCATCATATTTACATCCCAGTATCCTAGACAACGCTCTATTTCTTTAAAGTTTTGATGGAATCGTTTTCCATGCTCCTCACTACAGTCTCCTAAATTATTAAGATTTACACTCTATCCAGATGCGAGTGTCAGAAGTGCAACTTCAAACTCATAAAGCATCCCAACTTGTCAAAAAGGTTTAAACATATCATTTACTATTTCCCACCATCACTTGGGTCATCCAGCCTCCTAATTAAATTTCCAATAGTAATTCCCAATTACAAAAATGTTTCAGCATTTCGTCGACTAGTGTGGGAAATATTATCAATGTGGACATTCTACATTTTGGTTGTTTTTTTAAATAATTTTCTTTTTGGGGAATTTGAATTACAGGATATTTCCGGTTTGGGTGCAGTTATGACTCTACCATAAAATATGCTCTTTTTATTCTCATTACTATATCCTTTTATATTGGTCATGCAAAAATAACAATCTTTTCGATTGAATGGTTTTCCCCACAATGTTGGTTCTATAAACTTCAAATATTTTCCCTCTTTAGTATCATTTGGATCAACATTGTGTGTAACAGGAAGTGTAAATTTTCAACAGAAACTCAATTTTTATTCTGATTGTCAATCTCCAAATAAAAAATCATTTTTGCAAATTTGTTTAATATTTTCATTGGAATTTATTTACGACTTTTGGCGGTATCGAATTGTCCACATATGTAACAAAATGCATCTGCATTTGTTGTCGCACGTGTTGTTATGACGATGATGCACGACTGTCAACATACATTAAACTTTATGTACTGACATTACACTCTATTGGGATTGTCTAAATGATTGAAAATCATTGTTTTCGAATTTTATATTACAGAAAAAGGATTCAATCGGGAATGTAACCATTTTTTGTTTGATGACATAAGTAGTGCTATTTTTGCAATTATTCGATTTGTAAATATTTCAGAATAAATTCCGTTAGTTTTTAGAAAATTTTTTTTTTAATGATCCACTAAAAATTGTAATAAAAAAAGAATAAAGGATTCCTGTGAAAATGGACAAGTGACAAATACCACACAGCAATGGTGAATGGAAATTGTTTTGCTTTGATCCAAGGTGAAATGTGTAGGTTGTAAATAAATTATAATGTTTAAGCAAAAATAAAGCTGGATGCAGCCGGAAAATATGAGAGGATAGAATAGGTTTGCAGCAGGGAACAACGTTCAGAAATTAAAAAAAAAACTATGCGCGTATATAAAATATAAAAATACAATAGAGCCTCATACGAATACAGACAGTGAGCGCCCGGAAACGTACCAACGCTTCCGGTTGCCTATCGCGGGACATGGCTCGTGATGAATCTCTCGAGACTAGTCTCGCGCAACGGACGTACTCCGATGATTATTTTAATTTATTACTATTGTATTCATTATAACTATTATACATATACGACGTGTAATAAATGATCAATTTATTTTGTGGCTCTTTAGTTATTTATATCAAATCGTCATCGATTTATCCGCTTCGGTGAATTTTTGATTTACTATTCGAGACAATATTCTATTTTTAGGGTTTTTTCCTTCGTTCATTAAAAGAAGCAATGATCGTATTGCTGAGTAATCAAATTTGTAACATTCAATGTTAAAAAATTTTTTTAAAATTAACTTTTAGTTTAGAAAATGGCTTTTAGAAAATTTTCGTAAAAGATTTTCAATGGTAACTAACAAATTTATTCAATTTGAACTTGAGACGAAGCAGTCGTCAGCTGCAGTGATTCGAAGATATTGCCAGTTCATATCTAGTGTGAGTAGAATGAGTCAAGATATCGGACAACGTCAAGATTTTGTTATTCAGTGAATGGTAAATAAACCTGTGCACCATCTGTGCCAACTGAAATTCTGACTTGTTTCACTGACACTATTGCAGAGTCCCAAATAGTACACTGAGAACAAATTTCTCCTTTCTAGATGACCAAAATCGAAAACTATCCAAATTTTATTAAACTAAGTATTTTAGAACAAACTTTTGCTTACACAATCGCAAGATATTCGCTGATTGCGAATCTGAAGTCAGATGTTCAAAATTCAAAATGGCGGATCCAATATGGCGGACAAATTTTAAGAAGTTAGTTTAATTTTTATAAAACTTAGTATCCAGGGGTTTTTGGAGTCGCTGATTGCGAATCTGAAGTCAGATGTTCAAAATTCAAAATGGCGGATCCAATATGGCGGACAAATTTTAAGAAGTTAGTTTAATTTTTATAAAACTTAGTATCCAGGGGTTTTTGGAGTCGCTGATTGCGAATCTGAAGTCAGATTTTCAACTGATTGCGAATCTGAAGTCAGATTTTCAAAATACAAAATGGCGGATCCAATATGGCGGATAAATTTTAAGAAGCTAGTTTAATTTTTATAGAACGTGGTATAAAGTTCAGTAGTTGTCGTTAAATAAAATAAAAATTCCAGTTTCTAAAAAAAAGATGTATTTTTATTTGTCTGAAGTGGCAGATTTCGAATAAAAGTTCTTGTCATTTTAAATATTGTTACGTTCTCTGAATTTTACTAACGATCGATAGGATTATAAACTTGTCCCTTTCGTTTCTCTCTGCTCAGATTTGTAAAAAGAAAAACGAGTAAATTATTCAATGTTTTTCCTCTCCAGACTTTCGGAATATATTTTTTAATCTGCAGTGAAAAAAAGTTCGAAATAGACGCATGTTGCTTTTTTCAAAAATATAAAGTCAATATTTAATCAAATATGTATTGAGTAAATGGAGATATATTAATTTTCTTTTTCAAAAAAGAAAAAACACATTTTTAAGTCAATATTTGTGTCGATTTTTCATCACAGTTTATATGCACATATGTGAAATATTACTTTGATGATATAACAAGAAACTTGAGATTAAAGACCACGTTATTACTATACGATGTTGTGAAATATCAAAAAAATTCCCAGAGGCTAAACATCTTTTTATTTTTTTAATTTTATAGTTTTTTGAGGTTCAAGTAAAGATTTGTTTTTATAAAAGAAAAAAGTTAACAATTTTTAAAAAATTTTGCTATTTTTAAAAAAGTGATATTCATGATTTGATGGGAATTGGTTTCAAAGAAATACGCGGCTTGCACAAATGATAAATGAATATTCTGCCAAAGGCAGCAATAAATTCATTGTTTTATTTCATGAAACAAGAACTCAACGTCTAAATTGCATGAAACGCGAAACGCGTGTGACGAGCTTCGTGTTGCGTTGTGCATTCAGTGTGCTAACAATATAGTCTTGTTCATAAGAGAAGGATTCTCGTTGAAGGATTTATCTCAATTGAAATGAAAATTAATCCAATTGAATTCAATTTGGAAAATAAGATATTCCATCCGGTTACATCATACGGTTTTATGGAATTCTGCAATTTAAATTCACGCGAATTAGTCTTATATAAACTTTTTTCATTGAATTCATTTCACTCAAAGTTGTATACAAGATTTTGAGGGAGGGACTGCAACACCTAACTTGTTAGTGTAACTTTTTCAATTTCTCAGCCAAATCAATAGGAACCAATTTTTATTTCATCAAAATGCTAATTCAATTTTTCCGTTAATCCTTCATTTTGATTTTAATTCGCAAAAATGCATTTTGATGTTTTCAACTAATTTTAATTAGTTTCGAACTAATTGAAAACAGAAAGAAACGAAAACCCTTTAAAGGAGATTTTTTCTAATTCGAACAGGAATTGGTCCCTAAAGATTTCATCAGAATTCTGATCATTAATTTCGTTTCGAATTCTATTGAATTTTTAAACGGGAATGGAAGCAGTTTGTAGGGAATTCCAACCGGAATTATTGAAATTCTGATGGGAAATCTTCGAGGGACGATTTCCGGAAACCCCAAGAGAAAGGAGAACAAAGTTAGGCAAAGCTTTTTTGATGAATGAAATTCCGAATGAAATGGATTATGAAAGAAAATTAGAATTAGCTTATGACAACATCTGTGAAAAAGGAAAGAAATGAGTGAAACGGAGAATGCAGTAGATTTCCCTCAAATTGTTTTCGGGTCAAGATTTGAAGAAATAACAAAAAACAAGTGATCCCTGTGATGGTCGACTGCCAACTGATGTATCAGTCTCCATAGGTTCTAGCTCCTCAATATTTTACTGTAGAAAATTTTCAAGTTTCTAAGATCGTTCCAGTGAATAACTGTTGGAAATTTCAAGGGAGTTCCGCATAATTCCCTGAGAATACTTTCACTTGGGAATTATTGTTTTTTCTATTAACAGAAAAACGGAATGTATTTACTTCTATTTCATTTTTCACCAGTGTCATTTAAATTTAAATGACTTCAGAAGGAAATGGGAATTGCAAACAACGAAGTGAGAAGTGAAAAGTGAGAATTGTGAACTAAACAGAAAGATGTAAGAAAGTTTCCAAATCGATCCCAGGTGTACTCAAGACTTTTTTCCTATTTAGAAATACAAGTTTCGCAAAACCTTTAAATCTCTTTTAATAATTAGCACTTTATAATTTTTCTTTTACAAAAGTCTTCATCATCCACTAGGAATTTTTCAAATTACAAAGTAGAATTTGCTGATCTCCCAATTGGGAGTGGTGTGAATATACCTAGGGATGAAAAAAAAAATACCCGAACACATCGTCGTTAAAGAAATCGTAGGAACTATCCAAGTCAGCTTTAACGATTCTAACTTACGTGCTCGACACTCCTCTTCAACTTTCTTTCTCCACCATGGTAAACACTAGGTCTTTTAGTTCTTTTAGTAGCGAAAAGTTGCTCGCTGATCGGCAGATTGTATTTGTGTGTGTGTAAGCGACATGGATGTCTTACATTCACTGGGCGAAAAGTAGTTCGCGACTTCAGTGGTTAAAATAAGAGAAAAATTGTGAGAATTCTCTTTTTCCATTTACCTTCCATTTTGCTTCTCTTTCTCTTATTCTCCCTTCCTCCGCGCCACACCATAAGGCTGTCTCCCGACTCCTTCAACCCCGAGACTTTTCTCGAAGAGCATTCATTGTCCGGGGTAAAATTTCAGACGTCGAGAAAAATGAGAGACCGAGAAGAACAGTAGAGACTATATCGATCCATCAAGGGGAGAAAAAAAAATGAAAGACACATTTTTTTCCAAATCAAAAAAAGAAATTGGTTTCATTAAATATTAAAGTAGAATGGGAATTCGGAATTAGTAAAAATTGCGAAACGTGAATTTGGAATTCGTAAAAATTGGTCAAGTCAGTGCAGACGAATGGGTATTTCCATTGACTTCAATGGAAATTTTCATATCCTATCTATAAAGAAATCAGAGGGATCATAAAGTCGAATATGTTGACGCGGTTCGTAAAAGGAATGTTTCAAAAGAACTGGATACTGAATTTCTAGAAGAAGCAAAGGGGATCCGAGCGGATGGGAAGGAGAGCAAGGAACCAGGATGTGCCTTCAAAGGAGAATTTTCAACTCTTGATATAGTGCTCAAGGTGACGGAAGTCTTGAAGACACTTAAAATGAGGACGGAACCTGGGAAGCGGAAAGGAACGACAATGTTGACCAAGATGATTAAAGGGCAGATGTTTGCTGACGTTCTAAAGAAAACTTCAAAAAGATGCCAGTACATCATCGATAGAAAAAGAATGAATGGATACAATATTGTCAGAGAAGCTCGTTCATATGATTCTAAAGTCCTCCTAATTAAGGGGTATCCTATCTTAGACGAAATTTTTTATTTGAATCCTTTACAATTAGAATCAGAGAGAAAGAATAGATCCAGATGTCTTTAGGGACACTGAAACAAAATTAGAACTTTGTGAAATCAGTCGAGAATTTAAATCTTAATAAATAGTCGTAGGTCTTAGAAGTGATGCCTCCTTCATTGTGAGGTCGAGGAAATTACTTTGTCTAGCGGAAACAGATAATGCAGTAGATTTCCCTCAAATTGTTTTCGGGACAGCCAAACACCCCTCAGCCTACGAGTGACCGAATGATTTATTTGACGTTGATGTTGAGGTAATGCAGTACTTAGAAAAATAGAAATGTGCCTCGCAGTAGAAATTATCTCCTTGAATGAATTTGACTAGGACGAGACCCCAAGAAGGATCTGGGAACTACACTCGAAGGGAACAGCTATTTGATTTGATGGCGATTTCTGGACTGGAGTCGAAGATTACACTTGATGACAGTACACAACTAGTTAACTTGATGACATTTCCTGGACTGACGAATTTGACAATAGGTGGCACCTTTTATATAGTTCCTTGCAAAAGAATTTCTGTACTATTTCTTGACTGGAGTCGATGAAGACACTTGATGACTGGCATAGTTTTGGTTTAGACTTGCTCATCAAGACAACTTTTTCTGGACTGACGAATTCAGCAAGGGTAACGCCTTTTATATAGTTCCTTCCAAGGAAGGAATTTCCTTGTGGTTAACTTGATGGCATTTCCTGGACTGACGAATTCGACAAGGTGGCGATTTCTGAACTGGAAACTTGATGACAGTACACAACTAATTAACTTGATGACATTTCCTGGACTGACGAATTTGACAATGGGTGGCACCTTTTATATAGTTCCTTGCAGAAGAATTTCTGTACTATTTCTTGACTGGAGTCGATGAAGACACTTGATGACTGGCATAGTTTTGGTTTAGACTTACTCATCAAGACAACTTTTTCTGGACTGACGAATTCGGCAAGGGTAACGCCTATTTTATAGTTCCTTCCAAGGAAGGTTCCTTGTCGTTAACTTGATGGCATTTCCTGGACTGACGAATTCGACAAGGTGGCGATTTCTGAACTGGAAACTTAATGACAGTACACAACTAATTAACTTGATGACATTTCCTGGACTGACGAATTCGACAAGGTGTGTCGACTTCTGCACTGGAGTCGAAGAAGACACTCGATGACAGTACACAACCAGTTAACTTGGTGGCAGTTGCTGGACTGATGAATTCGGCAAGGGGCGTCACCTTTTATACGTCCCTTTTGGAAAGGGAATATAGGACGTAGAATACCGAAAATTTTACAGATTGCTAATAATATTATTCCGCAAAAAAGCTTTTAAAGTTTATACATACAGTTAAAATGTAAGGACAAGAAAGATTCTTCTAAAACATTTTTGAAAGAATAAAAAAAAATGCAATGCCAGACTGAAATGCTTTCATGAAAGTTGAAGTTACCTGTTTTATGCAGTATGTAAATTTAACGTGTAACATCAAGCGAATGTAAGATTACCATGGGCTTTAGTTTAGACTTTAGGGCTAGAAGTCTCAGATTACATTCCCATGTCAAATGAAACATTTCTGAGATTCAAATTTGCGACGAGGCAGAGAGAGAGAGAGCCGACAATTCACTTATCTGCATTCATCTGCCCTTCTGATCAACCCTCAAAATACGTCCTTCCACTTGAGTCAGCGTTTCCTGGAGTTAATGGAAGTGGAGATATAGCGACCTCATCCTGACATTGCAAGTCGTCTTAAACGCATTCTGCCCAAGGGTTGAAAATCAGAATGTGAACTCTGTAATTGCGTGTCGGGAATTATAATTACTTGAATGTAGATATCCCTAAAATATCCCCTTTAAATGACTTTATCACCCTTTTCAACTTGATTTAGATCACAATTGTATGACAAAGTTTCATCCGCTAAATTAATGTCGTAAAAAGAAAAATTCCCTTCGAAATAAATTTACAATTACTATCGAATATAGTATATTATAATTGGCATTTTATTTCCAGTTAACGGAACACCTCGAATATTCATTAAAAGATGTATATATACGTTGAAGTGTAAGTTATATCCGGCGAAAGTTCGCCTATTCGTTTTCAAACGATTCTCCACCTTTCCCCCTCATTCCAAAAAGCTAACCTCATTGTGCGCATTCGAGTTCCATGCATTCCACTATGATTTCAGGAAGGAAATGGTGTGGAGAGCAATGAGGCTGACTCTTATATAAGTATTGAGAAAGTCGATTGAAATTCATGACTGTGATCGTGTAGTTCAGTATTGATCGATTTCAACTTCACCGATTGAAAGAAAAATGTGAGTTGATTCTCTGATATGAATACAAAATTAGGCAACAAGATTGTAAGATAAGGAGCTTTATTTCAATGTATAGAAAAATAAAGTAATATATTTATAAACTTGAAAATTATTCCATGGAAAAATGACATTTTCATGTAGTACCTTGAATATGACTTTTATATTCTCAATGGAAAATCGAGAGGCAGTCTTATTTTACAGAAATGTTTATAGCGATGAATTTGAATTGGTATTTCAAATGTTCTATTGAAATATAAATCAAAGTATAAGCCTGGCGGATAGCGAGTATATTTCTAAACTCATAATTACCAATTATCCTTCATTTTTTATCCGATAATTTGAAATTTGAAAAACTCCAAATTGCCTAGCTTTCAGAAAGAATTCCTATTGAGGGGTTTCATTTTTTTGAGATTAGAAAAAAAATTCTGACCTAAATGGAGTAAAAATCTGCAGACAGCACTTTGGCCTTTTTCAGACCGTGTGAAAATTTAGCTTTTACAACTCGAGCACTTAAATGCCAGATGAAACGATTTATTGAATATAAATCCATTCATCGTTTTCAAATGAGTAGAAATTCAAATATTATTTAACAATGCCAGACCAATCAGATTGACCGCGTCCGAGTAAGTGGAGAGAGTTCGGAGTGAATTTTTTTTTAACATTGAGAGACGAAGAGAGAGTAGAGGAAAAAATGTGAAATTGGACATTCTACATTTTATCGAAATAAATTCCATTTGGTTCAAAATAATACGTTTAATTCATGGACATACGAGTTTTCAATTAAAAGTAAATTATACCAGCCATGCTTACAAAATTGAAACTGATAATTTAACACAGTACCGGATTTTTACAAATAAAATAGTTTTCATGATTCTAATGAAATATCTCATTAAAATTTTTTATTTTCAATTAAGTATTTTCAAATAAATTTGGAGTTATTACTATATATTCTGTTGTAGGGTATTCTGTTCCGGACATTTTGAATTTTTCAACCAGGAGTAATTTCTCTTGATAGGAAATAAGGGTTTTTTAATAGTTTATATTGAAGTAAGAAGAATAGAGAAACGGATGGAAAGATAGGTAAGCAAACGCAGTAGTTTGAAATAAAAGATGCAATAAACGGAAAGCAAGTTGTCCCAGATTTTAAAAATGCAGCAGATTTCGTTTTCAAAGGTTTACGAAGGCACTGTCGGGAATAGTGAGAATGAATGGGGAATCGTATCGCATTTGTGAGAATGTCTTCTGTTGAGCTAGGTTGACATCGATACTTTTACCATTTCCTTTAGCGTGCATCTGATATGGCAGAAGTGTCTCCTAGTTGGTGCATGTGGGTCGTCGCGCGCGCCTCAGGCGAAACACGATTTTAAACTTGTCGGATCGGGAGACGCTTTCAGTGCTTTTAGCAGAGAATAGTTTCTGTCCGATAAAAGGGTTTTCAAACCGACAACTACGACAGTAGTGGTGGTGGTGGCGCGCGCTACGATGGCAGAAATTGAGGCGAAGGTGAAAATAGAGGGCGTTTATAATGGGATTTCTGAAACAATACTGTCCGGTATTGAACCGTTGGCCGCGACTTTGGTGTTGGTAGTCGAACTTTCCAAACCCCCCGTCCAAACCCCTTTCCCAAACCCACCTTTCCAGAGAACCCCCACATTTAGAGAAGGGGGAAAGGGTTTGAGAGCGATATGAATTTGAGTAACGATCGGTACGAGGGACAAGTTTTGCAGAGTCTGCCTGAGTCGCTAACATCCACATGATCGTGATGCGAGAGCGCCCGCACACCTCCTCGAAAACCCCACCTGCACATATAGGGGCATATTCGCATTCCTAGAATGGATTGGAATTAATGGCTTGAATTATCACGCTTGCCTTGCGCCACGATAAATTTTGCTTCGCTTGCTACTACACGAACCATTCCTGACGTGATAACAGACAGCGAGTTTCGCATTTACATTATTATGTTTGTCTTTATCTACGTCATCACTAATGACTGAATTATACACCAGTCAAGTGAAATAAATTTCTTTCAAAAACGACTCCGAATATGTTTTACCGAAACTCTAAATCAATTACGAAACAGCAAACATTTTTAATCCCGAAACTTTTATTCATTAAAATGTGCCATTCATAAAGTGTCTTCATCGACTCCAGTCTAGAAATAGTCCAGGAACCGTCAGTCTAGAAAAAGTTGTTTTGATGAGTAAGTCTAAACCAAAACTGTTCCAGTCATAAAATGTCTTTATCGACTCCAGTCCAGAAATAGTCCAGAAATTCCCTTACAAGGAACTATGTAAAATGTGCCACCCATTGTCGAATTCTTTAGTCCACGAACCGTCAGTCTAGAAAAAGTTGTTTTGATGAGTAAGTCTAAACCAAAACTGTGCCAGTCATAAAGTGTCTTCATCGACTTTAGTCCAGAAATTCCCTTGCAAGGAATTATATAAGAAATGCCACCCATTGTCAAATTAGTCAGTCTAGGGACCGTCACGAAGTTGACTTGTTGTGTACTGTCATCAAGTGTCTTCTTCTGCTTTAGTTCAGAAAATCATTTTAAGTATACCAAGTACTTTCTTCGAGTCTCGTTCTAGTCAAATTCATTCAAGAAGATAATTTCTACTGCAAACCACATTACTATTTTTCTAAGGACTGCATTACCTCGACATCAACGTCAAATAAATAATTCCGTCACTCCTAAGCTGATGGGTGTCTAAACTAATTAAATCGATATCTGGACCTTTTACTTTGGCTGGTCCGAAAAAAATTTGAAGGAAATCTACTGCATTCTTCCTTTTCGATACTAAAGGCTTTTTCTCTGTTTCACCAAAATAACCGAATAACTCTGTGACAAAAAGTGGAGGGGATTAGGATGGATTAAGAAGTTAAACGGACAGTGTTCATTCAAAAGTTGAGATGCTGACATGAGGGAAAATTTCTGATGTTTTGATCGTGGAGTGCTAACAGAAAGGGAATAATAATTTGGTATGTTAATTTCTGCTGCTTGTAATTATGATTGCTCTTAAGAGCTGGGCTTCCCTCCTGCTGCTGATAAAACCTCTTCCTTTTCTTAAGATAAACACTGAATCTATCCAAAATGATGCAATAGCTTATACGGCTCTGCTGAATTATTAATTTTACGTTTCATTTAAGAATTGTTTGTTGTGCCGTTTTTACCTCAGCCATATTTCATTTAGGAAGTCCTTGATTTTCTGAACCATTTTCATTGTTTGATATACAAAATAAATTTACACATTAAATTAAACTTGATTCTTTGTTATTTCATTCACCACAAATACGATTCCCATTCCACTGATTCGAATTTGATACATAATTATTAACAATTATGGAATTAACAATTATGCACATAATTACTGAACGTATTATCGGAACTGTTAATTTCAATCAGTAATTAACTCCAAATTTAGCTTTCGTTATCCGGAATAATTCCAATTTAGTTACATTTTACATTTAATCCAAACTGTGTGATTACTGAATTAGGAAATAATCCAAACTCAATCTGCTCTATGTAGAATTAGTAATTGCTCCAGAACGGATCCAACTCATGGTTAGATTTTCGCTTTCCGGAATAATTCCACATTAGTCCGGATGAGTTATTTCAGCCTGTGTGATTACTGAATTCGGAAATAATCAAAAGTCAATCCAGTTTAGGTGGAATTATTAATTACTCCAAATAAGATCAAATTTGGTGTTAGGTTTTCGTTAACGATAACCATTTAGTCAGCAATTAATTCGTAACTGAATTCGGAAATACTGCAAAGTTAATCCGGTGTATGTAGAATCTGTAATTACCAATTACATCGTAACATATCAAATCCACTGTCAGATTTTTGCTATTTAAAATAATTCGTTACCAATATCCATTTAGTCAGCAATTACTTCGAATTGTGCCACCGAATTCGGAAATTACTAGGAATTAGTTATCGCGTAACAGCTGATCAATCGTCGTCATGGATAATTAATCCGATACTATCGCGAAACAATTTAATAATTCCAAGCTTTTCTCAAATAGTATCCAAGTAATTCCAAATTACCCCAGTTAACATTTTTTCTTTTGCAGTAGAAACGAAACAATTCGAAAATCTCCGGATTCACTTCAAGGGGAAATTTGAATCTGAAGTGGATTCCGGAAATATTTTCAAATTCGTGGTTAGATCTTACTGTTAGTAATTCGGATGTAGTCAGAGGGACGATTACATAACTTACCTAGAATTCCACTTTCCGATTCTCACATTCCGCTTTCGACTTCGACAAATCTGGAAATAGAAAATTGTGGTATTTGAAAAAAATTTGGATCCGGAATTCTGAATGTGGGATCTGCTATAAAAACTCTTCTCTTAAAAGTCAACTTCGATTTTTATCATGAAGAAGTTTTCTCCCACTTGTCTTGATTAACTTTCTCGGGAGGGATACTTTCTCAATAGTGTCATGGCTTTTGATGATCAGGTGTCGATGGTGGAATTACGATTTTCTTCGTCGACAACTGATCATCCCAATCGATCCACAGGTTATGAATTCGAATCCGAAATTAGTGGGTAATACTCCGAAACCTATTTGTAGTAAATCCGTAAAACAATTCTAATGATACAGATTTTAATTTGATGAATTTTGATGAAACCCTCGACAATCATCAGTTTATCACTCGACGGATATAATAACAGAAATAGAGGAATGTTCATTTTAGAGAAGGGAAAAGTTCCACCCAAAGATAACAATCCACGTGAAAATATTCTCGAGAAGTTTTGCGGAATGACTCCTGAGAAATTCCCGAGAGTTTCCCGAGTAATTCTACGGAATTATTGTCGAAAATTTCAAGGGAGTGATTCCGTAAAAGTTTCCAAGAATATTGGAAATTATTTTTTTTCCTTACATTCTCATCATATGTGAAAGGAACGATGAATGTGGAAAACGAAATTGAATATAGAATCCGGAATTCGGAACATGGAATAAGGAATGCAAACATACTGTTCAATAATTATTCACATTCCATTAATTATAGAATCAATTGATTATAATTTAAAAAAAAACACGTTATATCGAACATAAAATTAATAATTGGAATTTAAATACTTTTCACCGTCGATTTGATAATAAATTTTGTTCTGCATTTTTCCGGTTGAATAAATGTTGTCTTTTTTTTTAAATATATCTAGTAATGGGGAAAATTTTTGTCAGCAACAAAATCCGCAATTGCGTTAATTTAAACGTTATACATTTTTCAAGCTGGCGGAAATCCTGTCAGGTAGAAATAAAACAAACGGTCGGTTCACGTGCGTTCTTTCAGTGTTTTGTAAAACGTGTTACGTATAAGCGTTCTTTTACCTCGCCGGATAAGTGCTGCGATGAATTTTCTTCGTGACAATGACTGCAAAATAGAATTGCCTCACGCAAAGCGAAAAGAATGAAAAGAGAAAAAAAATTTATAGAATGTGTCATGCGGAGGTTTTTTCTCCGCAACACAGTTAGAGGAGGGGGAAAAAAATGCTTTAATTCAAACACGTAGTTAAAATTCTAGAATATTGGGTTTAACTTACAATTTTCAAGAAGACGAATATTTCTGCATTGCATCACTTTTTTTCTGAAACAAAAATTAAATTATGGAGATTAAAATAGGAGGCATTGTATTGTGGGGGGTATAATATGATAATTGCAGTTATATTCCCTCCACAATGGTATCGATTAGGGAGTCTCCTAACTTGTCATCATCTTGAAATGAGAGACAGAGATGGTATCGAGCAACACTTAGCATAGTTCTCAAGCAACTAGAACTATGTGGTACTTGTATTAACTCTCTAACGATACGTCTCGGTTCGAGGAGGAAGTAGTATTGTGCTATTGAGTATCACGCCGAAGGCAGATGTGCAATGCTATTAAAGGTAAGTGCTGCAATTAGTATCTCGATGTAGTGTAAGACCTGACCGCGGACGACTCGATATCGAAATTTCACATCTGACCACGACCACTAGGTCCAAGTTAATTGGACTGTACACCATCAATTAGTAACAAATTATCACGGGCAATTGCACTTTCTAGTTCTCAAGCAAGTTAGAGTTGATTTACTTCCAACCAACATCGTTCTAGAGAATTCTAAATAATAAATAACTTTTCACTATAAGACAACTATAGTCTTACCGATAAGTTATAGACGATTTGATACAATTTAAATTGTACCCCATTGTTCCCGTATTTACTCAAGTCGTAAATTTCCTCATCATCCATTTGGTGAATCATCCATTTGGTGAATCATCCATTTGGTAAATCATCCATTTGGTGAATCATCCATTTGGTGAATCATCCATTTGATGAATCATCCATTTGGTGAATCATCCATTTGGTGAATCATCCATTTGATGAATCATCCATTTGGCGAATCATCCATTTGGTGATTCATCCATTTGATGAATCATCCATTTGGTGAATCATCAATTTGGTGATTCATCCATTTGATGAATCATCCATTTGATGAATCATCCATTTGGTAAATCATCCATTTGATGAATCATCCATTTGGTAAATCATCCATTTGGTGAATCCAAATTGGATGATCAAAAAATTTTAATCTGTAAGTCAAAAATTTGATAACAGATGTTAAAAACCAGATATTTGATAGATTTAGATGATTTTGAAAAGTACGCATGTATCAAGGAACATAAATATAACTCTAAACCTTTTGCTACTACAGGTCTGCTTCTGTCCATAAAATATTGATTCATGGAGCAAAGGTTCTGAAATACTTTCATTTGCCAATTGGACAGTACACACAAAGAAAATATGGTAGAAGCAAAAATGGAAAAATGCTAACACATGTAAAAGCTTTTAGGGAAACAAGGCAACAAAAGAAGAATTTAGAATCAAAATTTTTGAGATGATATTTACTATAGTGTTACGCCCCAAAAATATGGTAAATAACAATACTTGTTTTTAATTTAATTAATAAATTTTTTAATCCTAGATTTTTACATCCAATAGCTTAGGAACACTTTCTTCCTCTATTTCTTGGTTTAGGAATTTAGTTCAATAAATAAAGTATAAAAATTGGTTGGCTATTTTAGGATTGGTTTAAGATAAAGAAAATTTATTAAGAGTCTTATTGGCGAATTTTGGGTCCGTCCCATTCTAAAGAGTTTTTGTCTATACTGTATCTTGTTTAAGTTAGATATTTTGTTGATGAAGAATTTTTAGTTTGATGATAGCTTTTAGGTGCTCAATTTTGCTAAGACGTTTGACAAAGTTGACCATTTTGGACAACTATTTTCTTTTTGGTTCACGAGGGTAGCTGCTATCGGATATCAAGGAGCTCGTACTCGAAGTTTATGTGGGAGTGACCGCTCTCTTGTCGTGGTCGACCCACTGAGGACCACACCCTTTGGCTGAAAACCATTCTTCAACTATCGTAGCGCCAGGCTTTAAACTTAGTGGGTGAAAGTCTCCAGGATCTGCCTTTGCTGAACTTTCTGATCCCGATGACACGTATTGATCATCATTTTCTTTGTGGTTAAACATGGTATTAAAGTTTATGGAGAAGTTAATCCAATCCGTGGCTCTTAATTATTTTCTCTTCTCCAATTAGGTATTTTGGGTTTTGAGGGATTCGAGAATGACGTGAATATAGGAGTCATTTTGTTTTTTAAAAAACCGACGTCGAATACGAAAATCCATTAATTGTTTCAAATTTTGTCCGACATATTGGATCCGCCATCTTGAATTTTGAAAAACCATGTTTAGATTCGTAAGCTACCCCAAAAACCTCCAAGTGAGAAATATCATCAAATTTAAAACACATCTAGCGGTTTTGACCCAGGTTTTTTGCTTTCTAGCCCACATGACCCCTAATAACAAGTTTCCACTTAATTTGACCAATTTTTGAAATTTGGCCGCCATATTGGATCCGCCATTTTGGATTTTAATAATCTGACCCGTTTTTTCTTATTTTTACATAAATCTTAAAATTACACTTCGTAAAACTTAGTTTTTTTGAATTATCAATTGTTTAACGTCAGTCAGTAAGCTTCAAGAATTGTAGCATCGTCAACTCATGTTGCGATCAAACTTTCATTGGAAGTGTAAAAGCGAAAAAAAAATCGATTTCAGAAAATGCCTTTGAACGAATCCATTTTAACAACAATGGATTATTCATGATACGTTTTCTTTGTAATTTGTCACTTTCGAGTCAAATAAATTCCAAAACTCAACGAACATCAGAAGAATCGATTTCGTTTGGAATGTCAGTGGAAATAAATCGTATAATTTTTTTCATCATTCCTGATATTTCATTCTTGCTATTAATTGTATTTAATTTGCAATTAGTAAACGTATGACTATAATTATTTTATTTCTTATCACTTCACATTTGGGGTGTTAAAAACAATTTATAATTGATTCATAATGTATAAAGTTTCATTTATTATGCAAAATTCGTCGGTTGGAGGGTAAATAGGAATTTCTATAATTAAAATAAAATTCAACCTTTCCTCTCACTATATCTATTATTACAATATACAAATTTATCCATAATTAACAAATTTTCAGTTAATTTAGACATTTAATTATCTTTCAAATAATATTATTTATTATTTCTCAATTATAGAATCAGCAAAACGGAAATATAAATATTTCTCCATTTCTGTATTTTTAAATGAACTGTTGAACACGTGGTTTTTCTGAATTTAAAATTGTGCAAATTTAACTAAATTCTCTGGAGGTAAAAATCTCGAAAATCCTTTACATTATTCCGTGTCTTGAATAAACGTTAAAAGCACTTGAAGTTTCCTTTTTTCAATCAATTTTCCTGATTGAGAAATTTTTCTTCTAAGCATGACAATCAATTTTTTTTGTATGTATGTATGTATATGTACAAATAAAAGACCTTTTAAAGCACCTCTTTTCGTTTGCAATACGAGACAAGTTTGATCAGCGTTTAACTCTCGTGGATTTTGAAAAGCAAGAAAAGGAAATAAAGTTTGCGAGACTTGCCAAGGATATTCACTAGAGAGGGAGATTGACAGATTTATTTAAATATTTCATTGAAGCGCTTTGGGTTGTTGAAAACATTCGTAATCTTGGTTTTTAAGAAACGAGGTAAGGCGACGTCTAGAGATTTAGCAAGTATACAGTGTGTATAAAAAACCACAATTCTAAAGGTATGAGAAGTTTAGAGCTCTTGACGAGAGAAAAAAAAGAGGATCTCCTGGGTTTGAACGCGGGAAGGTTGGGATCTTTTTGGGTGGTGTACGTGTGCAGTTGGAGATTGCAGTTGGAGCTCTGCTTGTTCAAGCTTGAATAAGGAATGACCTGTGAATTATTGGTTCGTCGAATATCGACTTTCTACCGCTCTATATTCCATTCTCGATTCGCGTACTTCTTCTAGTTTCTATCCTTATCTCTCATTTCCCTCTTGCTCTCTCGCTTTTTTTCTCTCTTCCACTTGGGTTCAACTTCCTTTAACCATCTCTCCTTTAACTGTTCTCTCACATATCCCTGATTCAACTACCTGCTTTATTGTTTTCTAACTGCCCTGAGGTGCACCTTTTTTATTCCCAATGCTGCGAATGATGGCCCTCCGGCTGTTTCCCAACGCATTTGGGCTTTGTTTTTTACGGTCTCCACCAACGAACTTGTCAAATTGAAGGTAAAGGAGTTTCAAGATAGTTGGCACAATGTTATAGACTTTGGAATGATTTTTCTCTAGCCTTCTTTTTATAGACATGTCAATTTTCTTCTGGTGATTGAAAAGTACGATTCAATCTTTTTTTTGAACCTTTTTGGGAAACATTTATCAATGTGCTTTGATAGATTTTTTTTTAAAACGATAATTTTGGTGCACAGAATTTAATTAATTAGGATGTTAATTAACAAGAGTGATTTAAAAGGTAATGGTAACAGGAGTAAACTTTATTGTTTATTAATTTACATTAATTATTATTACTGTTGATTATTAATTGCAATTATGTTAGGAACCAGAAAAATATTTTGTTATTTGGATTAATAAGCCTCAACGAACCCAAACAATGTGGGCTATTGAGATGGGACTGGATCATCTAAAATGAAAAAAAACCAAAGATTCCTGTTAGTCCGAGAAGCACCTCGAGACAAGTCCAGCAACGGACTGAACGCAAAGGAGTCAGCGCACGATATATAAGGCGTCGCCCCACCACCGTGACCAGAGCGAGTAGTGGGGGAAAGTTGCGCGGCCTTCGTGCGCAGTCAACATTCTCTCTCTTCCTCTGCACGAGCTCATTTTAATTTCGCATTTAAATTCTCAATAATATTCTTAATATATGGGATGATAAAAAGTGAAAAGTGACAAAACAATAAAAAAATATATATATAAAATATCATAAGTGATCAGAAGTGAAAAAAGTTTTGTGATTAAAATAAGAATAAGGAGGATTTGGGTAAGTTTTTAAAAATTATGTAAAATACTACTTTTTAGTGATAAAAATATTTTTTTCTTTTTGTAAGTAATTGCAATTAATAAATAAACATCTTTCCCGTCTAAGTCACTAAAACGTAATCTCAGTTAAAATTTTTTGAGTTTGCCTTGTTGAATTAAAATATTAAAATTAATTTATTCCAAATTTATAAACCCTTTATTTATTGAACAAAGAAATAAAAGGAAAGTGTTCCTAAGCTATTGGACGTAAAAATTTAGGCTTAAAACAAATTTATTTATTAAATTTTAATATTTAATTATACTAAAAATAAGTTTAGAACCTTTTTTCAAAATTAAAAATCTTTCTAGGGTTTTTTTTCCTTTTTTGAAAAAAAAAGAGATTTATTGCTTCATTTAACTCCATTTTCCCGTCCGAATTTCGCCCAGGATGGAGCGCGATTGTCCTGATCAGAAAAAAAGGAATAGCGAAGATACCAAATTGATTGAGTCGTTGTGTGAGATGAAGGTGGAGATTGGAATCTAAAAGGAAATTCTCTACTCTCTTGAAAATTCCTTGAAAATCATGGGTTGCTTCATTTTTTCTTGTTGCATTTTTGCAAAATAATTTTAATCCTCGACTATTTTTAAATACCAACATTTAATAATTAATAAAAATTAAATTAGTTATAATATCATAATTATAAATTTATAAAAATCAAATTTACTTCTCTGAATGACTCTACAGACTCCTTTTTGAAAAGAAGAAAATCTCTAAGAAATTCCCTATTATAAAAATTAAAATTATAAAAATAAAAAGTAGAAATTAAAATTATAAAAATAAAAAGTAAAAATTTAATAATTTTTGATAAAAAGTGACTTGTTTCATAAAAATTCTGATCTTTCGTATAAAAGTATCCGATTTTCAATTCTATTAGTGCGTAAACGAAAGACTTCATTTAATATTGATTATTGGATTCTTCTCTCTAGCTCTGCAGAGAAAACCGATAGAGTCTCTTATAGGTAAGAAGAAAAAAAAATCGGATCATTATGTTGATGCAGCTTCTTACAGTTCTCATTTAGTTTACGATTTATCAACTGTCATCTCCAGTTCACTCTTTTCAAAGTTATTTAAAATCTGTGAGATCACAAAGTCTTGTAAGTATAAATGAAGTAGAAAATAAGCTTTGTGCATTCCTTGTTTTCCAATTCTCTGTTTGAAAAAGTAAAGAGAACGAGAAAAAGAGAGAGAGAGAGAGATGGAGATAAAGAGAAGGGAGAGCTGTGTCAAATAATATGCAGCATCTGTATTCCACTGTAATTTGTTATCATTTCCTTTGTTGACTTTGCCATGTGCGTTGTCTTCTTTAATGAACGTTAAGCTCATGATACAAACAGAAACGGATTTTATATTATAAGAATAATATTCAGAACGTAAATAACAAGCCTAAAAGGGTATAAGAAGATTTAGAATTGTAGTTGCCAACAGAAAAAAAATTATCCCTTTTTTTTTTTTTTTTTTTAATGTTAAAAAGTGACAAACCTCGTGATAAACGCGGTTTGTTTGCGTGTAATAAGGATAAGTTAAAAAATTATAAAAAATTATTATTATTAATTTTTTTATATTTATAAACAACATTTGCAGACATGTTGTGAAGAATACTAAATATTTATGAGTTTTATCGATAATGATTTTGCCAGTCTTGTTGTTTTGTTTCACTGTTTCTGATTCCACTTGGCTGCATAATATCAAGCGACAAAACTCATAAATATTTAATAGTTAAACAGTCCTCTTGCAAGGTTGAAATTTTCACTCTGAAAATTTAACATAAATTTCAACATCATTATTCAAGAATTTGTGAACATCTTTTGAGAATTTTTTTTTCGAACTATTTTGAAAGTGAAATATTTATAAATACGATGATAATGGTTTTGGATTAAGAAGTTAAAGTGAGATTTTATTAGAATTAAGAATCGAGAACAAGAGGGGGAATAGTGTCAACGAAGTTATTAGATTTTACATGGAATATACTTTATATCTACAGGAAGGAACATTTATTGTATTCGCAAAAGACAATGATGTGCCACTTTCTCTATTTTCTCTCATTTGCACAAAAGTCCATTTTCAAAGTACATAGAGAAGAGCTGCCTGCTCTCTTGAAAACTTTTCGAGTACTCACATTTAGAGTAGCAATGCTTTCATTAAGTCGTGTGTCGAAATTTCTGCGTTCGAAATTATCAAACTTTTTTTCGAAGGAAAAACTTTCCACTTACAATGCTTTTCCATTTCTTAGTTTCTAAGCACATTCGTTAGTAATAGTTAAAGTAATATTTAATTTCTTACTTTCTATGGAAATTATTTGTCAGTGGAAAAAATTTTTTTTAGATGGTAGAGGGTGAATTTTGCCAGCTGACGCGTTTGTATTGGTTTTGTTCGATGATGCACTTGAGAACTT
Source organism: Leptopilina syphax (assembly GCA_032872505.1). NCBI lineage: Eukaryota > Metazoa > Arthropoda > Insecta > Hymenoptera > Figitidae > Leptopilina > Leptopilina syphax. The sequence goes on along the minus strand of CM065474.1, from coordinate 2,912,906 downwards.
CTACGATTCGAGTTAAACCGACGCCAACGCAGAGCAGTAGTGTCCCTCTTGTAATTGCATTAAATTGCTCAGAGCGTCGCTCGTTTCCCACTAGACTAGGTAGAGTTGAGTACATGAGTACACTACTCGTTGCTTTACGAGGTACATACGCGTTATGTGTAAAGCGGACAAGGCTTTGAGAACATAGCACCACACACGGTGACAAGTTCATTTTCAAACAGAAAAAAAATTTTTTCCCACCTTTCAAAAAACACCTTGTAAACTTAACTCTTTCAACAGTGAAAAGTAAAAATAATTCTTTTGTGCCAAAAATATACTAGAAACAAATCTAATTGAAGGAACTTGATATTTTCACTTTGGCAGAATTTCTCAATGTACTTGAATCTAAATCTGTTGTTAAAATAAATTAAAATGTTGAAATATTCAATAAAAAAATGTTTTTAGAAGATTTTCCACCATATTGGATCCGGCACTTTGAATTTTTAAAAACTAATATCAAATTTGTAATCAGCGACCCCAAAAACCCCCGAGTGACAAGTTTCAAGCAAAATGGTTTGATTTTGCCTAAACTCGTCCGCCATATTGGATCCGCCATTTTGAATTTTTAAAAACTAATATCAAATTTGTAATCAGCGACCCCAAAAACCCCCGAGTGACAAGTTTCAAGCGAAATGGTTTGATTTCGCCTAAACTCGTCCGCCATATTGGATCCGCCATTTTGAATTTTTATAAACTAATATCAAATTTGTAATCAGCGACCCTAAAAACCCCCGAGTGACAAGTTTCAAGCGAAATGGTTTGATTTTGCCTAAACTCGTCGGCCATATTGGATCTGCCATTTTTAATTTTTAAAAACTAATATCAAATTTGTAATCAGCAACCCTAAAAACCCCCGAGTGACAAGTTTCAAGCGAATTTCCCAAGAGTTAAGTTGCAAGCAAAATGTTTTGATTTTTCCCAAACTTGTCCGCCATATTGGATCCGCCATTTTGAATTCTTAAAAAAGGATTTAAAGTTTCTTATTTTCCATAAATTATTAATTACTTTAGCTTCATTTAAATCAAAGGGGCCATTAGAAAGTTAAGATTTATTATCGTTACTATTGAATTAGTCCTCCAATTCGTTTCACTTCCGTCAGGGTGTCAACAGATTTGTCTCCTGTCGTATTTAATACCTAAATGATTTGCGCATGAGTGGTGTGCGAATAATCACGAGGGTCAGCGGTCGCATTCGAAATTCCTCACTGGCCTGTCAGCTTTGTACATGAGGAGATATTTTGGACTAAGCAGAAAATGATTCACTTGGAAAGATTCCCTAATAACTGACCTCTCCAATGATTTGTATATGAATTCTGATGATAATTTTCCGTAGAATTTCATCAAATTTCTAATATATTTGAATTGCTAACTATTTTAACGGAATCTCCAGGAAGTGTTTTTCGAAAAAACTGTTTAAAGTGGAACATCGAATTGAGGGTTGGGGTACCATCGGGAAAGGGGAACATCGAATGACGGTAAGGGTACCATCAGGGTAGTGGAAGAAAAATTTTTGAATTTAAAAAATAAGTTATCTATTTAAGATCAATTGTTATCAAAATGAATTATCTAATTAAGGAAGAATCATAAAATCATATTTTCTATGGTTTTACATTAACATTATTTCTATTTCTCTTATTAGGAGAATTGTGTTTCGTGTAATTAGCCGGACACTGGTGTTATGTTGTATGTGTCAGAAGTGCATTGTACATTGCTTGAAACATGACCTTAATTAAGTAATGCTACATTCAGATATAATTAAATCATTAACTAATGCACTTAATTCCTAATATCAATTAATAAAACCAATAATGCTTCGATTATGTTCGTCAAAATAATACTTTATATAAATATTTGTTACCGGATGAAGGGATTAATAGTGGTAACAATACAAATTACCAAAAAGTAGATTTTTAAAGACTATTCTATATTCTAGATTCCGGATTTTATATTCTGGATTCCGCTTTCTTTATTATTGATTATTCTACATTTAGAAATCTGTATTCCACATTCTGATTCCCACATGTTTGGATTCTGGAACTTAATGTTAATTGTTGTATCATTATCTTGATTTCTAAATATCCAAATTTTTCTGATACAAATTTTTTTAATGTACAATTTTTAATGTACAAAATAAAAATTTACTGGAACAACAAAATTATTCGACGATGAAGAATTAAATGTTATGGTAGATGAGTATGCGACTGAAATAAATGTAGCCTTTGCCAAAACATTCGAAGATGTATTAGTTTTTTCTGTGAACACACCCTTTCTTGCAAAATTGGAAGTTATTTATTATCCAATTGACAGAGTTGTCAAGCTATTTTGCCAAAATTTCTAGGTTTCAAAAAGAAAAGTTTTGTCAAACACTAGATGTTTTTTTTGCTCTTGCACCATCAGGAAAGATTGTGGAAATTCTAGCTAACGCTACAAACATTAAATGAATTTTGATAAATCCATCTCTGGTAATTAGGAAATGTATTCATCATTTGAACCCATTACAAATGGGACTTGATAGATCCAGATGTCTTCAGGAACACTGAAATAAAATTAGAATTTGGGAGGAATCAATTTTGGAATTTAAATGAGATTTGTTATGGGAGTGTTAGTATGTGTTTTCCTCAGAATTCTTTCGGATCAGCCAAAAGTGAATGATCCAGAGTCCAGGTGTCGATGTAAATTAGATTAAACACCCCTCGACCTAGAAGTGACCGAATTATTTATTTGACGTTGATGTAGACCCCCAACAAGCGCTGCCTCCTTCAGTGTGAGGTCCGGGATATGACTTTGTCTAGCGGAAACAGAGGTTGCAGTAGATTTCCCTCAAATTATTTTCGGACCAGCCAAAGTGAAAGGTCCGGAGTCCAGGTGTCGAGGTAAATTAGATTAAAACACCCCTCGACCTAAAAGTGACCGAATTATTTATTTGACGTTGATGTCGAGGTAATGCAATCCTTGTAAAAATAGAAATGTGCCTCGTAGTAGAAATTATCTCCTTGAATGAATTTGACTAAGACGAGATACCTCCTTCAGTGTGAGGTCAAGGAAATGACTTTGTCTAGCGGAAACAGAGAATGCAGTAGATTTACCTCAAATTGATTTCGAGACAGCCAAACACTCCTTAGCCTAGGAGACGAAGAAGAAACTTGATGACAGTACACAACTAATTAGCTTGATGGAATTTCCTTGTCTGGCGAATTCGATAAGGCGTCGATTTCTGGACTGGACACTTGATGACAGTACACAACTAGTTAACTTGGTGGCGGTTGCTAGACTGAAGAATTCGGCAAGTGTGGCCCCCTTTTATACAGTTCCTTTCAAGGGAAGGGATGATATGGTAACACCCCCCACTCTAATTACTTTCAGGGTCAATTTTTCATTATTGATTTAATTTAGACACATGTGCTTAGTCCCTGTATTAGACAGATGAGTGACCCTACAGGAAGGTGACAAATTACTGATTAGCAGTTACCCCTTTCATAAGATTCGTAATTTAGAAAAATCAAAATAGAATTTCTGATTGATATCCCTTTCATCAAGTTTGGAATAATAAATTCCCAAAAGAATGGAAATAGAATTTTTATTACTAATACTTAAAGACACGTATTCCAATTTCGCCATGGCGGGATTTTCCCGATCAGAAATTCAGCAGGGACAAAGAGACTCATTCTGGAAATGCACAAGTAGCAACAACCACGACGCTGTCGATAGCCGATTGCCTGGCAAATAGGATTCAGGCAGTCTGATAGTTACAACCTTTACTGCCGTAAAACGGAACATTGACTGTATCCGCCCATTTGTGAATCCCTCCTTTATCTCTAATCAGGTCCCCTCTCTCGCATTCCCCTTTAACAACTCTGTCGTTGTATCTTACTATTCAAGCTTCCCACTTCGTAGGGTGTGCTACTCTAAAGCCAGTCTCATACAAATCCATGCACCCTATGCTACATGCTTTAACAATCAGTCCAGTGTATTTACGATAGTGCTGTATCATGTGCAATTGGGAATTGTAAAACCAAGTTTAGAGTTTCTTGAAGAAGAAATTGGAAAAGTCTATACATTTAGAAATAATATTTTCACTAGAAGTGCAAATTTAGAAATGAAATGCTTGAGTCATTTTTAGACAAAAACAGTTGGGAACAGAACACGATCCTAAAGTTGGGACAAGTCATGGTATAATAAACAGATTTTACAGCAGGTAAATTAATTCAACATTAGTTCATATAGAGACTTTTTTCTTTCAATTTTGATATACCAATTATAATTACAATTTTCAGGTCTGAATTCGATAAATGCAAAACTAAATTCATTGACAAAGAAGAATTAAATGTTTCTTGAGGATGACATTAACAAAAATATACCAATTAACGGATTTTTATTGATAATTGGATAGATTTATTAGTTTGTTGGGTCATCGATAAATTACAAAAGGGTTCTTTTGTTACGTCCAGCCCCTTAGTGACGTATTGTATATAAATTCATCTTATCTAATGCTATCATATTTCACGGTAACGTTGAAACGTAAAAAGGAAACGTTCCTCCATTTATTTGTTTCGTGATCCTTATCTAGAATTTTTATACTAGCAGAGACGACCCAGTAATAAAATTATCATTCATAAATATATTATCGTTGTAAAATTTTTCGAGAATCCTTCTGAGGATCGTATACGTGACCATCATGTTCGGTAGACTCAGCCATAAATTTTTGATAAAATTCTCGAATTCTGGTGTGGTATACAAAAAGATTTTTACCTTAGTTGATGATCATGATATTCTCTCTTCTTGGAAGTTACTACTGTCATTTCTCTCTCATCTAAATAAATAATAATCATCGTCATCATAATCTTTTATCATGATTAACATCATCATCATGATGGTCATTATCATATCATGATGATCATCATGATGATTATCATCATCTTAGAAAGAATCATCTAAACAGATTAGAATTTACCGACCTGGATGACTTAAATGGGATTTTATGGATTCTGGGGTTTTGTTTCTTAAATAATCTTTTAAGGGGGTACTAAACTAAAATCGTATGCCTGACAATTAGTTTATAGTCGAAAATTAAATTAATCGTTATGGTCCATATCATCTGTGAGACAAATTAACGTAGTAAATTGTCAATAAGGAACTCGCCATAATACCGCCTTGTGTGGTCAATATTGTGCAACACGGAGTATGGTCGTCAACATTAAGTGTGAACTGTCATAGCTTTACGTAACTGTTGCATGATGGGTAAATCTCTAAATCTACAGTAGTTACACTTAATAAGCTAATAGCTAACAGCAGAAGACATCATTTAGATTTACAACACGAGCCAATATTCCACAGAAGCAATAACATTCAAAGACAAGAGGATTAATTTTATTCGATAAGATAAAATTTAATGATAATGTATAAGATGATAATTTCTAGATCTAGATAATGTATAGCAGAAGATTAAAGATTGTAGTAGCTAGATAATTAGATATAATTAGTTTCTAATAAAATAATTAACAAAATTTATATCATAATCCTCCTCATGTAGGGTTACTCACACCTGATAAGCAGCTTACTATTATTATTGATTGGAAATATATTGAGGGGAGACAAAAGGAGGTGTAATGAGAAAACTGTGACTGAAAGTTGATCTTTTTTCGATATAAAATCCCCGCCTCTGTTCACTTAACTCATCAGCTAAAAGGATTGACGTACAAAGACTTGATCATGATGGAATTATATTGTGGGTTTTAATTAAATTATAGGCTTGGTCAGAGGCAGGTCCGGAATTTCAAAGCTTCGCAACAACTAAGTCGATGGGAAATTTTGTTGGATAATTTTCGAAAAGAATTATTTAAAAAAAAAACTAGAAAGATTTACCAGGGGGAAAATATTACCGGATTTATTTCAAAGAAGAGGAAAATGTTAAAGTTTGTTGGGAGCCTGAGGGAGATGCCCATGTCATTTGAAATGGCAGGAAATAGGAAGGCCAATGTTCCGATGGACATAAACTATATACATGGAGGTTACTCTACTGGACCATGCTGAAAGACAGTTATTTGGCTGCCGGATCCTATTTACCAGGCAATCGACTACCGTTGGGAATTACTGTTCATGTAATCCCCGGACGATGTCAAAGCACGTGTCTTCGATACAGTAATGTTCAGTTTCCTATTCAATCTTCGAGTATGCAATAATTTTGCAAGAAACGAAATTATTCTGATTGCAAATTTCTGGCGAAAACTTAATTATGATAAGAATTGAGACGGAAATTACAGTTCTCCAGTTTGTGCAGCATCAGTGGGGTTTTATATTATCTTTAGAAGTACACTGAACGCTTTTTTGTTCTTTTAGAACGAAATTTTAGGTGAACGGATTTATCAGATTTTATCCACGCTCATAACAGTAAAGAAGGACCCACGAAACCACATCTGGGGTGAGTTGGTATGCTCTGGCATTTATGGTGGGTGGTTGGGAGGTGACCGGAAAGGGTGGTGGTGGTGGTGTGTGTGTTTATCGATTGAACCGTAACGCTAGTGCAAACCTCTAACGACGAACTATGATTTAAGGACATTGGATTTTCTGCTTGGATTGTGCGATTCGGTGGTTACGCAGGTAAGCGTCGTTCTAAATCCGTTTGCATACTGTTATTTACACTATTTACACCGTTATCGCCAGGATTGCTTTTTCAGCTCGACTTTTAAAATCCCTTTTCTAAAAAGGTGTCTACTTCCTTTCACCAAATGTGCTTTTTGTTAAAAAAAGAACTTTCAAATTTACGATTTATCATGAATATCAATTATTATTAAAATGCTCAAAAAGAACATTTTGTTTTGTAAGTATTTTAATATATAACGTGAAAATACAAATGTTTCCAGGCTATTGAACCGAAACGTATAATAATATAACAGAGTGACGGGGGGGGGGGCAGAGTTAGGGGAAGCTTTTGGAAAATCTGCTGGACAATAAATTTTGTAATAATGATAATTGATATGAGATTTAATTTTGATTTAATGAGTTCGAGGATGCTATAAATTTAAATGAATTTCTATAATTTGTTTCAAATGATGGAAAGATAAATCCTGTCTGTGAATAAATGTAAAGGGCGGAAAATTACGAGCGATATAAATGTATATCGTTTAGGATTCGTGGTAAAATATTAATAGTTCCTTGTTTCATTATCCGTTGGGAAATACGTTTTGTCGAGTATTTCAGCGACATTGCACGCGATCATTAATTTCACATAATCGGAACCATGGCAACTATTAATGTACGCTTCCTCTGGATCCTATTAATATTAATCTCGCCGAAGAGACCGATAATTTCTGCATTGTTTCAAGCGGTATCGGGTGTTAGAAGAATTATAAACATTTCACCAAATTCAACAATAGTTGAATTTTTCTCGTACAATTTCTGATGCAAATATTAGTTTCTACTATTTAGCTTGTGGCAAAGTTTTTGGTATTCGATAATTGGTCAGTTTCTTTTGTTAAGATTCCGAATTAAATTCCACATTCCGGATTATACTGAATTTCGGTTTCCAAAATCCGGAAATGGATTCCATATTCCGGATTCGATATTTTCGATTGGGGATTCAAATTCTTTTGGAATTTAGCGTCATTTTTAGAAATGGATCACGATCTGCAAGGAGGGATTTCGTCATTCGTCATCCGTAAATTCTCCAAATCCACTGATTCCAATGATTCCCTATATTAACAGGATCGTCTGACCAACTACAATTAATTTCCTCAGGAATATAATTTCAAGAGGAGTTTAAAATGTAATTATTTGAATGAAAAGGAAAATATCCAGAAACCTTTGGGGGGCCCTACCCTTCTCCAGTCTCTTTAACTTTGCTCATTTAAATGCAAGCTTGAAAAATGAAGAGTCAGGAAAATCGTAATCTTGTTTTTTTCGTGGTTTTCATCAGAAATTCATAACTCTTGGACTTTTTTAAACTTGAAGAAAAAGTTTTAGTTTGACAAACTTGTCGTTAAACTTTCCTGCGTAGGGAAACCGTTTAAATACCAGCGCAAAAAAGGGAAAATGTTAGTTGATTAAAAAAGTGCTTCGTGTCTATACTAATCTTGAAAAAGAAATTTTTTTCCCTCTCTAACCTGCAAAAATAATTCAAATGAACACGAAACGAGATTTTTCATTAAAATAAACACCGCACTTATGTATTATCAGAGTTTAAAAAAATGGCTTTTTGGAATCTCTCTTCCGGGGTAATCGCACAAATTGCCTTGGCAGATATTGAACGCCCCCCCCCCCCTCCTCCCTCTGTTCTAAGACTTAACTCACGCAGACTAGACGTTTCAACGTTTCTCACACGCGAGGGCAAAGTAAAAGCGATGTAAAGGCGTTTATGAGAAATGAGTAAAATAATAGGTACACACATATACATTTTTCTGTTTATTTCACTGAAACTTTTATAACATGCCATTATTTTTATTCAATGAAGGTTGAATAATAGGAAAGGAGATTTTTTCCCAATAAAACTTACAAGCGAAAAAATTCCTTTTTTCCGCCCTTTTTTTCTCTATCTTCACTCGAATGGTTCTTGGCGCTCCACCTTTTTTTCCGAGTCGACGGTTGACGTCAATTTGCCTATATTCTCTGGAGAATAAACCTTCTCATCCTTAAAGATGGAGAGAGAGAAAAAAAAACCTTTAATAATTAACCAAAGGCGCAGAGCTGCCATCGTGTCTTGAAAATTTATTGTAAGTGTTCTCTTCCACCATAATTAATTTATGTTCAAGGCCCCCCCCCCTACCGATGATTAAATTACTCGACGTTGGCGTTGGAAGGAAACATTATACAAAGATACCTTGCTTCGCCGAAAATGCATCAAAGTGAAAATTTTGTTACGCACCGCGCCAGGAGAATGAAGTTTATATTGCGCGAACCACAACCACCCCAAAATTTCCTCTATTTAGAGTAAACACGAATACATGAAGCAAATAATTCACTAAAGAAACTAGGCAAAATAAATTAGAATCTTACATTATTGGTTTAAATGTGATACAGTAGTTTACTTTATTTGCTCCAGTGAATTCTCTACATATTACGAAACGCGTAATATCAAATTACGCGTCTTTTCGACTATTTTAATTATTCGCCACGTATACAATGTGATGATGTTCTTTCTCACGAGGAGGTGAAATTCAAAATCCTTAAAGGATTTATTTCCCAGCACCTTCGAGATCGTCCTACTGCTAGGACTTCTATTTCTCTTCTGAAACTACGATCCCTGCACCGACATATTACCGACACTTTTTAGCCCAGACTCAAACCATTTGGCAGAAGGGGGGGAATTCAGATCATAATGCTAAGGCGGATTCGACATCAAACTTCCTAGAATTTCCAAGAGATGATATTCAGGTTATGATGATATGTCATCCACCTCATCATCATGATCTGAATCTCCCCTTCCCCACAAATGGTTCAAGTCTGTGCTGAGTGGTCCTTCTCTGGACTAAAAAATGTCGGTAATATGCCGGTAAAGGGATCTACTATCTCCCAATTGCAGTCCGCGATGTTGCAGTCAATTATTATGATGAAGACTACTTATGATGTTGTGATTATTAACTGTACACGATGTTTATGACTGTTTTTAAAGCGAAAAATTCCAAACATTCAATTTACAACCAATTACTGTAAATATTACGAAAGTTATAATTCTCGTCTCACAATTTTATTAAATCTAATGTAATAAATGTTTCCATTTTATCCAAAAACTTGTTAAGCACTATCGTAATATAAAGTCGTCTGTTTCTACAATTTCAGGAATTGCAACAGTTCTCTGCAGAAGGCAACAATAGACAAAAGTAAAAGAAAATAAAAGATTTTAATTCAATTAAGGAACTGACAGAGACAATTTAAAAAAAAATTTAAAGAAAACCTGTTTTCAATTTCGTTGAGTCACTGTAATTGTTTTAAGAAATTAATTAAGGGAAATTTTATACATTACGTAGAATCGATGATCGATATCAATACATATATTTTGTCTCTGTAAAGTGATTTGTACAATTTGCGTGAATATAAATCTTTTTAATTTCTGTTATCTTTGTGGGAAATTAAAAATAATCTTGGTATACAAAATCAGAGGACATGTGTAATACAATTAAGTATTCTTTTCTTTATTCCATTAATTGAAAACAATTCATTTCTACTGTCTTTCAGACTAGCAAATGATATATTAGAAAGGGAAATTCACTCGGAATGGCGTTTTAATAGCTCAGTAGACTTGACGGATTTACGTTCTTCCTCTTGCTGTCCATCTTTTTCTCTCCCTCTATGTATTCCTATTCAACTAAACCGTGGTACCAGTTTGTGGGCTGAACGGATGATTGGGAGGGAGGGAAAGTGTGGGGTGTGCGAGCACTACGTGAAAAGCAGAACAAGACGAAACGGAACCAACCTAGTAAAGTACTTGCGGGCTTAGAAGATAGAGGCAGATGAGAAGGGTACTGTTGAGGGTAAAGGACGAAATGGGTGGGTTTCGTAAACTGCTTTCCACTGGGCAATATTAACGGTCTACACGTATACGATTTATGGTTCTAAGCTAAGCGGCCTTTCGTAATACCAAAGACAAACTCGTTCTCGAGACTGTGGTCGCCCTGGCAGTGGTCTGACCAACGAATTTCTGCAAGTTCTTTCCCTGTTCATTCAAGTTATTGCTAACCAAAAACCCCACGTAAGAGATGTTTGCCTCCGAAACTTCAACTACTACCGAACAAGGGTTTCAATTTATTTTCGATAAATTAGTTTGAATTAGTTTTGAAATAACGTAGATCAGCCTGACCTTAGGTTTGCTTGGTCTTATCTGGTGTTCGAACATTAATCGCAGTGGAATTAGGGAATGGAAGATGTTTTACTTTCGGATTTTGTATCTAATTAAAATTTCGTTTTTGTTATGGCGAGTCCCAGACGTACTACAGAATTTACAATTTTTAGTTTTCACTTATCTGCGGTAGATAATTATCTTCGGTCGATAAAACAGGACGCCTTATTACCTTCGGCCGGTAAAACAGAACGCCTTATTATCTACAGTCACCAGCAATTCACTTTAGGTTCTTTAATTCAAAATAATCACCGAAAGTGTTTTCAGAAGACCAAAAGAACAAATAATTTTTGTTTTTGTCTTTCTGTTGCTCTTGAATATTTGGGAATCCGAATACATGCACCAGGAAGCACTTCCCCTGATGACTTCGATCAATTTGATAAGTGATGATGTACCAAATAATTCATAATTCTTCGTGAGGTTCCCTGACGGGCTGGAAGATTTTATTTAATTTCCATATCAATTTAGTTGAAGCTAACATTATTTTTTGGAACTAATATATTAAATACGTAACATAAGTGAAACTTCAACCTTTCACATCTTTTTCTATACTGATTACCTATCTCTACCTTCTACCACCGTATTTCTATTTTTTTCTCAAGATAAATGAACTTTGGGATCATTTTTCTCTCCAACGTTCTGTTTCCAAAATTATCTTCTGCAGTATTTCTGAATTCATTTGTTAACGTCTTCTTTAAAAAAAATGGAACTAGAAAGTAATGGAATAATTTTCTCAATTTCAATTAACAGAATTAAATAGACAGGAATGTTGAATTCATAGACTGGGACAAATGTTTTTGTACAAGGGAATATACATTCCAGCATTAAAATTGAAATGGATCATCAGTCAGTTAAGTGTACTTCTGTCATCACTCATGCCAAAGTTTGGTTGACCAGTAGAGAAGCTAGGTGAATAGGTGTACTCAACACTTTTCTCTTTCTCACTATAGAGTTTCATCAGCAGAACTAATCTTCCTAAACATGAAGTTAAATTCAATTAGTGATAGATATTTACCGCTTTACTCAGCAGTCTCAAGATCTTCAAGGTGAGGAAATGCTATTAAATTGCTTTTAATAGTTCTGCAATAATTAAAGACGTTTAAAATATAATTCGATTTATATCAGCTTAGATTTTCCAAAATTTCACCTTGAACTAAACTCAGGTGGAAAATTTAACGTTATATAATGCTACTAACCTAACGTTAGTCTAGCGTTAGGTAACGTTAGTGTAGCGTTAGGTAACGTTAGTCTAGCGTTAGGTAACGTTAGTGTAGCGTTAGGTAACGTTAGTCTAACGTTAGTGTAGCGTTAGGTAACATTAGACTAGCGTTAGGTAACGTTAGTGTAGCGTTAGGTAACGTTAGACTAGCGTTAGTAGCATTAGACTAGCGTTAGGTAACGTTAGTCCAGCGTTAGGTAACGTTAGTGTAGCGTTAGGTAACGTTAGACTAGCGTTAGTAGCATTAGACTAGCGTTAGGTAACGTTAGTCTAGCGTTAGGTAACGTTAGTCTAGCATTAGGTTACGTTAGTCTAGCGTTAGGTAACGTTAGACTAGCGTTAGGTAACGTTAGTCTAGCGTTAGGTAACGTTAGTCTAGCGTTAGTAGCATTAGACTAGCGTTAGGTAACGTTAGTCCAGCGTTAGGTAACGTTAGTGTAGCGTTAGGTAACATTAGACTAGCGTTAGGTAACGTTAGTCCAGCGTTAGGTAACGTTAGTCCAGCGTTAGGTAACGTTAGTGTAGCGTTAGGTAACATTAGACTAGCGTTAGGTAACGTTAGTCCAGCGTTAGGTAACGTTAGTCTGGCATTAGGTAACGTTAGTGTAGCGTTAGGTAACGTTAGACTAGCGTTAGTAGCATTAGACTAGCGTTAGGTAACGTTAGTCTAGCGTTAGGTAACGTTAGTCTAGCGTTAGGTAACGTTAGACTAGCGTTAGGTAACGTTAGTCTAGCATTAGGTAACGTTAGTGTAGCGTTAGGTAACATTAGACTAGCGTTAGGTAACGTTAGTCCAGCGTTAGGTAACGTTAGTCTGGCATTAGGTAACGTTAGTGTAGCGTTAGGTAACGTTAGACTAGCGTTAGTAGCATTAGACTAGCGTTAGGTAACGTTAGTCTAGCGTTAGGTAACGTTAGTCTAGCGTTAGGTAACGTTAGACTAGCGTTAGGTAACGTTAGTCTAGCATTAGGTTACGTTAGTCTAGCGTTAGGTAACGTTAGACTAGCGTTAGGTAACGTTAGTCTAGCATTAGGTTACGTTAGTCTAGCGTTAGGTAACGTTAGACTAGCGTTAGGTAACGTTAGTCCAGCGTTAGGTAACGTTAGTCTGGCGTTAGGTAACGTTAGTCTAGCGTTAGGTAACGTTAGTCTAGCATTAGGTAACGTTAGTGTAGCGTTAGTAGCATTAGACTAGCGTTAGGTAACGTTAGTCTAGCGTTAGGTAATGTTAGTGTAGCGTTAGGTAACGTTAGTCTAGCGTTAGCTAACGTTAGTCTAACGTTAGTAGCATTAGCTAACGTTAAATTTTCCACCCCCAGGTGAAAAAGTTAACGTTAGACTAACGTTAACAAACGTTAACTAATGTTATAATCTGATATTAGTGATAAAAAAAATGTCTTTAGACTAACGTTAGCCTAATGTTAGTCTAACGTTAGTTAACGTTAGTTGACGCTAGTTAATGTTAGTCTGACGTTCGTTTACGCTAGTTAACGTTTGTCTAACGTTTGTCTAACGTTAGTTAACGTTAGTCTAACGTTAGTTAACGTTAGTTAACGCTAGTTGACGTTAGTTAACGCTAGTTGACGTTAGTTAACGTTAGTTAACGCTAGTTGACGTTAGTTAACGTTAGTCTAACGTTAGTTTACGTTAGTTTACGTTAGTTAACGTAAGTTAACGTTAGTTAACGTTAGTTAACGTTAGTTAACGTTAGTTAACGTCAGTTAACGTTAGTTAATGTTAGTTAACGTTAGTTAACGCAAGTTCACGCTAGTTAAAGTTAGTCTAACGCTAGTTAATGTTAGTTAACGTTAGTCTAACGTTAGTTAACGCAAGTTAACGCTAGTTAAAGTTAGTCTATTGATCGTTGACGCTAGTTAACGCTAGTCTAACGTTAGTTAAAGTTAGTCTAACGCTAGTTAACGTTCGTTGACGCTAGTTAACGTTAGTCTAACGTTAGTTAACGCAAGTTAACGCTAGTTAAAGTTAGTCTATTGATCGTTGACGCTAGTTAACGCTAGTCTATCGTTAGTTAAAGTTAGTCTAAAGCTAGTTAACGTTCGTTGACGCTAGTTAACGTTAGTCTAACGTTAGTTAACGCAAGTTAACGCTAGTTGAAGTTAGTCTAACGTTCGTTGACGTTAATTAACGTCAGTTAACGTTAGTCTATCGATCGTTGACGCTATTTAACGTTAGTCTAACGTTAGTTAAAGTTAGTCTAACGCTAGTTAACGTCAGTTGACGCTAGTTAATGTCAGTCTAACGTTAGTTAACGGTAGATAACGTTAGATAACGCTAGTTAACGTTAGTTCATCGTTAGTTAACATTTTTTAATTATTAAAAAAATAAATAAATTACAGTATTTAACAATTACTTAGTCACAGTGACGTGACAACTAAATTCACCATTCCTTCTAATATTATTACTATCATGAAATTAAATGAAACTTTTAACTAAAAATTATTTTTGTGGAAAAAGTAATGCAGCTCTGGAGGCGTAGTTAAGTACGTGCGAACTGTGAGATAAATCACAACATTATGCCCTGGATTAAGGAAGAACAATTAAGCAAGTTATTCGCAAGATACTTAAGAGGTTATGGTGCAATGTATTGCTGGTAACACTACTACTACGGCTGTGAAACGTACAACCACTTTAGCAACACTTTAAAATGCGAGTTTCTACATAAAAAATAAACTCAGTTTTAAAAGTTAATGATCTCAATTATGATTCATAATAAATTTTTTTAGTTGAAAACTGTGTTATTATATCAGCAATAAAAAAAACTTACTGAAACAAAATTCTAGTTTTTACGAAAAAAAAATTGTTTTTTAAATTTTTAATTTGAAAAAAAAAAGTTTGGAAATGTCTATTGATCGTTATCTGTAATTACAGATAAAAACAGATAAAAGCAGATAAAAACAGATCAAGTGAATTCAGTTATAAATCACGGTTGGAGTAAAAATTTTTAGTAATAGAAGTGTTTGTATTAAAAGTCCCAGAAGGGATTTTAATGTGCCAACATGTGTCTCTGGACAATAATCAGTGCGCAGTGTATAAAAAACCGACAAAAAAAATTATACATGCAAAAAATATTTTTGCAGACAATATATTGAACTTATTTTATTGAGTCATTAATAATATTGTTTCTTTGATTGGATTTTATTTTTTGCTTTTTCTTTTTGGCGATTTAGTAAAATTTTCTTTATAAGTAAATTTAAATCTTTTTAAAAATGCATAAATGTATAAATATATAATTTTTATATCAAATAAATTAGGGGATAATTATATTATTTTGCTATAGAACATAAGTAGAGTAAGGATAAAATCCTTTTGGTATTATAATATTTCACTGAAATTGAGTTTTATAATTATACCTTTTCTTTCTCTTGAACTTCAAACTATTAAACCCGTTCTCCTTTTGCAACTCATGCCGACATACTTGTTTTTCCTCATTTTACCTCACGTTTCATGAACCTTTAGTTTTAAAATCTTTTAATCTTTTCCCCTTTTTTTTATTATACTCTGATCTGCCATTTTGAAAGTTTTTTTTTTATTTCATATGTATGAAGTTCTATTTTCTCCTTTTGTTATGATATAGACAATTATGTAAAAAAGGAGTAGGACATTAGTTTACTTAAATTTAAAACCCTAGGTCTATTCTTTTTGATGAATATAAATATCCTTCTATTTTATTCATGGGTTTAAATTTCTACGTACAGTGAATTTCCATGTCCCCTTTTTTTGTATTTTTTTAAATTCCTCTTTTAAGAGCTTATCTCTTCTTATTCTTGTCTTTCGAGAATATTACTTTTTTATGTTCTTAATTCCCCTTTTCTTGAGAGTCTTTCTGAGGGACCTTAAAATTTGGTACACCTTTAACATTCTGTTCTTTGAAACTTTATGCCATGTTTGCTTTTTTGTCATTCTATAATCCTTACTTGCAAACATTTAAATTATTCTTCTTCTTCTTTCAGAATTTTAGAATCAACTTGGAAAGCATAGTTTTGGTATAAAAAAGCAAGCAATCATATATTGTCACTGTCAGAACAGTCTTAAATTACCAATCATCAGATGTAGTGGTCTGTACTACAGTCAAGAAATGTAATCATCAGCAGTCTTGGGTATGTCTTAAAATCTTGGTATCTGATAAAAGATTTTTCCCTTCCCTGGGAGAATTAAATAAAATCAGTGTTATACCCCTGAGGATTCCTTAAAGACTCCCTTGCAGGAA
Source organism: Leptopilina syphax (assembly GCA_032872505.1). Taxonomy (NCBI): domain Eukaryota; kingdom Metazoa; phylum Arthropoda; class Insecta; order Hymenoptera; family Figitidae; genus Leptopilina; species Leptopilina syphax. Next base: position 2,896,594 of record CM065474.1, on the reverse strand, counting down.
TTTAGAAATGTTACCAAAGGGCAGTTGTTCCATTCTTAAATACAGTTTCTTATTAGCTTTATTCTTTCTTAATAGGTAATCTATATACCAGTTTAAGCTAACTTTTTATTTTTACGTAGAAAAACAGTCGCTAGTCTTTTTAAGGTAGAAAATGGAAATTCAGTTACTTAAAGCGTCGCCTCGGGTTGCAATAAGAGGTCAGACAGTGAAATCCCAGGGCACCACCCTCTATAATACATAACTGTCTTTATTGCACCAGGAAAGGATGCAGACCCAGCTTAACAGACACACTTGACCCCTTGAGATTTACTTCCTGCCCGTACACTTTATTCACGTTCTTTTTTTTTGTCGTCTCAGTTACTCCTACCGCGACTGTCTCTTGCATGAATTAGCGATTTCTAAAGCCTCCCATAATCTTGCTAAACCTTTTCCTAATGATAGAATTTTTAAAACAGATAAAATCTTTTTGACTCTGATGGATTCGTTTAAACGATTGTTTGAATTGTACAGTAAAAAAACTGCAAAAACTTTCAAAGAACTCCTTTCTACTTTATGTCGCGAATGTCTCATTATTTTGATACTGTATGGTAAAATAAATTTACAATATTTCATTTTTTTATTATCTATTTCAATGTAATTGCAGTTATAGTTTTATTATAGTATAAGGGAAAAATGATTTCTATCAACTGCAGTTTACCCGGATTTACGTCCGGAAAGATTACACATGAAATATTATTCTTGTGACTTCGTGTCGAAATTCACTCGCTATCTTTTTTTCGTAAATACAAAACTTTTGGGTTCAGTTTTCTAGTTTAAAATATAACCTACTTTAGTAGGAAAATAAATTTTGTAAAGCTAAAACCAGAAATAAAATTCAAAATAAATATTAATAGAATAGAGATGGACTAATATTGCTATGGATGATGGTAAACTATTGATGGTGAATTTAAACCTGAGGTTTAGGGGAACTTTGGATCAAGTACTAACGAGAGTGTATTCGAGGGCTTTTAGGGGGAGAATTGTGAATCTCTTGATTGCGGTGAAAATCGAAACTTGTAACTTTTTATTAGGCTAATACGCGTGAAATATTCTTGTGGAATGAAATCCCAGTATTTATATTGTCTGTGGGAAAACAGTTTCGATGTAGTTTGACTTTTAAAAATCGTTAGCCACGCGATTAGCCACAATTAAAGTCAACTGTAATTAGAAAAAGAACAACTGCTTTTAAAATTCGCTTTATTGACATTAATACAAAAACATATATTTTCAATTATCAGGGATTAATTTTTTTCTTTGAAAATGTTATGTCTAGGTATACTTTTTAACGGGAGCAACAATCTCTAAACTTTCCACTCTCACTTTCTAATTCCCACTCCCACCTTCCACTTTCCTCTCTCACTTCACACTTTCCACTATCACTTCCCACCTTCCATTCCCGCTTTCACTTCCCATTCCTAATTCCTACCCCCACCTTCCACTCTCACTTACCACTCCCACCTTCCACTTTTCACTTTCACTTTACACTTCTTCTCACTGTACACTTCTTTACCTTACACTATCACTTATCACCTTCCATTCCATCTTCCACTTTCCACTTCCCACTCTTACTTCCCACTACCACCTTTCACTTTCCACTCTCACTTCCCACTCCCACCTTCCACTTTTCACTCTCACTTCCCATTTTCTACTTTCCATTCACACTTTTACTTCCCACTTTTTATTCACACATTTCACTCCAACTTCCTGCTTCTTCCTTCCACTTTTCTCTTTCACTTCTCACCTTACACTCCCGCTTCCATCTTCCATTTTCCACTCTCACTTTACACTTTTCACTCTTACTTCCTACCTTCCACTCTCACCTTCCACTTTCCTCTCTCACTTTACACCTTCCACTCCCGCTTCCATCTTCCACTTCCCACTCCCACCTTCCACTGTCCACTCTCGCTTCCCACTTCCTACTTTCCATTTACACTTTTTATTCACAAATTTCACTCCAACTTCCCGCTTCTTCCTTCCACTTTCCTCTCTCCCTTCACACCTTCCACTATCACTTCCCATCTTCCACTCTTACTTCACATTCCCATTCCCACCTTTCATTTTCCACTTTCACTTCACAACATCCAATTTCCACTCTCACTTCCCACATTTACTTTCCGCCTTCTACTTTCCAATTCTACTTTACCACTTTCTACCTTCCACTCCCACTTTCGCTGCTTACATTCGACTTTCAATGGTAGGAATGTGGGAATAGAAAGTGGAAGGCGAAAAGTGAGAGTGGAAAGTAAAAGGTGTGCAGTAAAAGTGGAAGGTGGTAAGTGAGAGTGGAAAGTGGAAAATGAGAGTATAATATTGAAGGTGGGAGTGGAAAGTGGGAAGTGAGAAGTGGAAGATGGGTAGTGAGAGTGGAAAATGGTACGTAGGAAATGGAAGGGGGAAGGTGAGTGTGGAAAGTAAAAGGTGTGAAGTGGGAGTGGAAGTGAGAGTGGGAAATGGAAAATGAGAGTAGAATGTTGAAGGTGGGAATGGAAGGGGGAAAGTGAGAGTGGAAAGTAAAAGTGTGAAGTGGAAGATGGTAACTGAGAGTGGAAAGTGGAAAATGAGAGTAGAATGTTGAAGGTGGGAGTGAGTGTGGAAAATGGGGTATGGAAGTGGAAGGTGGGAAGTGAGTGTGAAAAGTAAAAGGTGTGAAAGGGAGTGGGAAGTGGAAAATGAGAGTTGTATGTTAAAGGTGGGAGTGGGGTGTGGGAGTGGAAGGTGGGAAGTGAGAGTGGAAAGTGGATGATGGGAAGTGAGAAGGGGAAGATAGGTAGTGAGAGTGGAAAGTGATAGGTGGGAAGTGAGAGTGGAATATTGTAGGTGGAAAGTGGGAGGTGGGAAGGGAGAGTGGAAAATTTTAGGTGGAAAGTGGGAGTGGAAAGTTGTAGGGGAAAAGTGAGAGTGGAATGTGGAACACTTACAGAATCGACCCCCAGGACACATTTTCCTTGATTACCTCGACCAATGGATAATTAATGATTATTCAATCATTAATTTTGTAAAATCCTTGCTCCTACTAGAGACGTAAGAGAAAAGTAAAAACAAAAGTTTACAGAAAGAGTCCACTTATTATCTAGATATTTCTCAAGGGACAGGGAATTTTGAAAGCTCTTCAACAGTTTTCAGACAATGCATCACGGTTGACTGGACAAAAATAAAATTCTACTTTAGTCGAAAACGTGTCAAGTAATGATAAATCATAGTAAATTTACTGTCCAAACTCCCGAACGAAAGTACGTGGACTTGTATACCGTCTTATCCAGTAATCCAGAGCATACGTCTTTGTTCTACGTCAAGAGGAATTCTTCCGACGAAAACTCTAGAAACTCTCTCTCTCTCTCTCCCCGCTTTCTTAGGTTCGAGAGATGCACGGTAAGCCATCTCTCCACTTTCTTTCCGAAAACTGGGGCTTTTGTCTGCCAGAAACTTTTCAACGAAAACAACTCACCAAAAGTAAACCTGATATTCCCGTTAAAAAGCGCTTGTGTTTCCTATAATTTTAAATACCAATAACAATAGCTTTTCAATTTTTTGCTGAAACAAAATACTTTTTTGTATATAGACAACTTTCCTAATGAAGACACAACTTGTAAATTATGGAATAGTATAAAAATAACAATTTACTTTTTGGAATCGAGAGAGAAATATTTGCCATGAAGAATTTAATGTTTTATGTTAATTTAATTTTGAAATAGGAGGACAAACTATTGTAAAATACATTGCTCTCGACCTCCCGAGTTCAAGTTACGAGTCCATCCTTAACGAAAGCCTTGGCTTCACTTGGCAACTGGCCATAAAACCTATAGCCAAGTACTACTACTCCTCTTCGGACAAACATAACCGAGAAAAGAAGCCACTATCCAAAGTAAAACACTTTAGATGTCTTAGATCAGTTCTGACGACTGAAACTTTTACCTCTAACAAAACAAAAGAGAAAATTTTTCCTTGATGTTAAGACAATCGTTATTTAGACAAAGAAAGACGACTTTTCCGATACTCTATTTTGTGATATTAAGAAACTTAATTAATATTATCTCCACTAAGAATTATCAGAATCAATTTTCAATTATATATTTTAATTGATATTATTTAAACTTTAGAAGAGATGAAATTGTAAAGGGGAAAAGAATTAACGGTATTTTAGAAACATTGTAAATTCGTAAACTGTTCACGTGCTTTAAAAAAAGGGAAAAAGGCATTTTTTTCGGGGGTATAAAGGATAAAAAGAGCTTTGAGTTTTCTGGGCAGCTTTGTTATTAGTCGTATGTCAAAGGCAGTCGATTTGGTCCTTTGTTGAAAGGAGGGAGGAAGGGAGAAACGTGTCGAAGGCTATTAATGTCTACAAACGGCCGACAACCTAACTCGATCATACACGTTTGCGCATAAATTGTATCGTGTCTCTTACAAATCCCTAGGTCGATTGATTGTACGCTTCGATTGTGAGCTAACTCTTTGGTTAACTGCATTGCGGTCGTTTCTACGTAAAACAGAAAATTTTATTTCCTTTTTGTTTTCTTAAATTCCTTATTACAATTGCATAACAAAATAGAATCAATTTTACACTTGAGAATTGTTACTATTTCATATGTTTAGAAATTAGCCAATATTCCTTGTAATTGTGTTAGTTTCATAATTGAAGAATTTCCATTTTCTTCATAAAACAAATAATGATCATAATGTAAAATTTAATAAAAATTAAATAATCATAATATAAGTTCCATTACAATATTTCCACTATCATTTTATATTATATACAACTATTTTACTAAAATAATCTTAAACTTCATCTTAAATTCCGTTTAACTTTTTATGCTTTTTATGCTACGAGTACTGTAATTCTGCTATATTTCTCCTTATCTTCTTCACCATTAATTAACACCGAGTAAGCTTACTTGGTATTTGATTTGGTTATTTTAGCAGAAAATATTCTGGTGCATGTAAGCTTAATTAATAAAAAGTTATACATAAATATGTTTGATAATTTTTTATCAGATTATTTCTGATATTAAGGGTAATGTTTTAAGAAAAAGTAACTGTTAAATTGAAATTAAATTATTAAAGCTTTTATTTAAATCGTTTACAATTAGAATAAGAGAGAAAGAGTAGATCCATATTCCTACTTTCCGTTCACACTTCCCACTCCCACTTCTCACTCCCACTTTCACTTCCCACTCTTACTTTCCACTTTCTATTTTCTACTAACACTTTCACTTCCTACTTTTCATTCCCACATTTCACTCCAACTTCCCGCTTCTTCCTCCCACTTTTTAATTTCACTTTCCACTTTCACTTTCACTTCACACTTTTCATTTACACTTTACACTCCCACTTTCCACTTTCACTTCCCACTGCTCACTCCCACTCTCACATTCCACTTCCTATTTTCCATTAACACTTTTACTTCTCACTTCTCATTCCCACATTTCACTCCAACTTCCCGCTTCTTCCTCCCACATTCTAATTTCACTTCCCACACTCACTTTCACATCACACTTTTAATTCCCACTTTACACTCCCACTTTCCACTTTCACTTCCCACTCTCACTTCCACTCATACTTTTACTTCCCACTTTTCACTCCAACTTTCAGCTTCTTTCTCACACTTTCCAATTTCACTTCCCACTCTCACTTTCCACTCATACTTTTACTTCCCACTTTTTACTCCAACTTTCAGCTTCTTTCTCACACTTTCCAATTTCACTTCCCACTTTCCACTCTCACTTTCAGTTCCCATTCCCACTTTCAACTTTCCATTTCAATTTTTTGTAAAATTTTGTGAGTAGGATTACAAAGTAGAAAGTAAGAACGAAAGTGGAAACCAGAAGACGTAAGTGGGAAATTGAAGTGAGTTATTGGGAAGTGAAATTATGAGTGGTAAGCGGAAAGTAGAAAGTGAGAGTTGGAAGTGGGAAGTGAAAGTGGAAAGTGGGAGGTAAAAGTGAGAGTGGAAAGTGGGAAGTGGAAGATGGGTAGTGAGAGTGTAAACTGGTACGTAGGAAATGGAAAGGGGAAGGTGAGTGTGGAAAGTAAAAGGTGTGAAGTGGAAATGGAAGGTGGTAAGTGAGAGTGGGAAATGGAAAATTAGAGTAGAATGTTGAAGGTGGGAGTGAGAATGGAAAGTGGTGCATGGAAGTGGAAGGTGGGAAGTGAGTGTGAAAAGTAAAAAGTGTTAAAGGGAGTGGGAAGTGGAAAATGAGAGTAGAATGTTAATGGTGGGAGTGGGAAGTGAGAGTGGGGTGTGGGAGTGGAAAGTGGATGATGGGAAGTGAGAAGGGAAAGATAGGTAGTGAGAGTGGAAAGTGTGATGTTAAAATGGGAAGTATAAAGTATAAAGTGAGAGTGAGAAGTGATAATTAAAAAGTGGAAGTGAGAGTGGACTGGAAAGTGAGAGGTAAAAGTGGGAAGTGTAATGGGAAGTGTGAGTGAAAAGTAGACAGTGGAATGAGAAGTGGAAAGTGGGAGGTAAAAATGGGAAGTGAGAGTAGATAGTAGACAGTGAAATGGAAAGTGGGAGTGGGAAGTGAATGTGGAAAGTGAGAGGTAAAAGTGGGAAGTGGAATGGGAAGTGTGAGTGAAAAGTAGACAGTGGAATGGGAAGTGGAAAGTGGGAGGTAAAAGTGGGAAGTGAGAGTAGATAGTAGACAGTGAAATGGAAAGTGGGAGTGGGAAGTGAATGTGGAAAGTGAGAGGTAAAAGTGGGAAGTGGAATGGGAAGTGTGATTGGAAAGTAGACAGTGGTATGGGAAGAGGAAAGTGGGAGGTAAAAGTGGGAAGTGAGAGTAGATAGTAGACAGTGAAATAGAAAGTGTGAGTAGAAATTGTTTGTGGAAAGTAAGAGGTAACATTGGGAAGTGAAAGTGTAAAGTAGGATGTAAAAGTGGGGAGTGAGAATTAAAAAGTGGAAGTGAGAGTGGAAAGTGGGGAGTAAAAGTGACAATTGTAAAGTAAAAAGTGAGAGGGGAAAGTGAGAGTAGAAAGTAGAAAGTGAGAGTGGGAAGTGGAATGTGGGAAGTAAAAAGTGGAAGTGAGAGTGGAAAGTACAAATAACCATATTTAGGTTCTGTTATCCAAGTGAAAACTTTGAATCAATATTACATTGATTTCAACAAAATAAGGATTCAGTTTTTAACTTTACAAAATATTATTTTACAAATATGTCGCGATGACGTAACATTAAATGTCCCCCTATAATTCAAAAAGTACAAAAAAACCATCAAAGGGAAGTGTCAAAGAAATTAATCAAGCATCAATTAAATTAGATTTTCAAACAAAAAGAAAATTTCCTCATGGATGTTGGAGTTGAATTATCAAACATATATGTTAACTCTATTTCGTCATTCCTTTTGCTTTTCACCCCTCTCAAAATGGAAAGGAGCAGAGTGAAAGAGCGCTGGCACAGGAAGACTTAGTAATTTATCTCGTATCAGCTCGAGTTATTTGAATTACAAATTGGCAAAGATTATGGTTTCACAGTTAAAGACGTTTCTCCTGCGCTACAAACACGCAGATGTCCCTCGTCTGCATAGCCATAAAGTTTCATGCGAAACATGTTGTAAGAAGGACAGATAAATTGCTGGTTTTGTAAAGTCTCGAAACTAAATTGCTCCAAACCACTATTCGTTTTATGATTGGAAAGAGCTAAAATTTGTCATTCAAATCCAAATGATTTATCACTTCTTCCTTTGGCTTTTAGTTCCTCAGTCACCAGCTTTAACATTCTAACAATGTGACGTTATTTATTAGATTGTAATTGACGTAAATATTTCAATTGCACTCGAAACGATGATAAAAATCAAGATGAATTTAAAAGTACTTTTAGAGGAGTCTTTGATATTGAAAATCCAAAATGGCGGATCCAATATGGCGGACGAAAAAAATTAATTTACTTTAATGTCTTTAAAAATTACTACTCGAGGGTTTTCGGGGTCGCTGATTTCGAATCTGATATTTGATTTAAAGAATTCAAAATGGCGGATCCAATATGGCGGACAAAAAAAATTAATTTCTTTTAATGCCTTTAAAAATTAGTTCTCAGGGGTTTTCGGGTTCGCTGATTTCGAATCTGATATCAGATTTAGAGAATTCAAAATAGCGGATCCAATATGGCAGATGAAAAAAATTAATTTCTTTCAATATCTTTGAAAATAAATACTCGGGGGTTTTTGCGGCCGCCGAATACAAATTTGATATTAAATTTTTAATATTCCAAAATGGAGGAATTTCTATTTATATCTCCTTTAAAAATAACATAATGTGAAAAAATATTTTTTAGCTTTTTAATAATGTAGCTAATATTGCATTACGTCGTTATCCTGATCTTTACTCAGCACTCTGCTTGATTGCCAAATGAAGTCAGGACGGGCCAATCAGTTGGCAAATTCTGATAGAAATTACTGTCTGATTAAATCCAAAAGCGCAGGCTGCTCAACCGCGTGTTTACAGAATTGATATGGTTCTCTCCTCTCTCACTCCCTCTCTCTCTCTCTCTCTCCCTCTCTCTCTCTCTCTCTTTCTCTCCACAACGAGTGGTTGTCAGCTACAGAATTTATTGATTATCGCCTGAGCGAGTATTTTGAATCGCATATCGAAAATTAATTATATCTCATATAGTCTTTGTTTAGCAGTGACAAATTTGTAATTAAAATTAGCATACTTAATATATTTTCATTTTATCTTTATTTTTGGGTGCGATTTCAAAAAAAAAAAAAAAATTACGAGACGGAAGTCTCTAAAGCTTTTTTTAAATTCCCATTTAAGTGAATGATGATTAATGCATCTAAAGATAGTGATTGGATATACATAAAGATGAAATATATGTACACGAAAATAGTTGACAGAATTCAGGAATTAAATTTAATTACTTCTATAGGAAAACTCTTTGTGGAATTAATTTTTTTCTTTCCCCCCCCCTAATGTAAAATTTGAAATCTGTCCCAAATGAGGACTAAATTTTGTGAGCTTTTAGCAGTTAATGGTTCAGTGAATATTGTACAAGGTAGAAAGAGAGAGAGAGAGAGAGAAATGTTAAAATCAACCAGTAATCTCTATTCCTGTGTGTAAATATGTTCGATAAAATTATACATAAAATAAATATGGATACAATGTGAAATTGTAAATAGAATTCAATTTAAAAAAAATTTCCTATTGCTACTCAATTTAGTAGCTGGGTAGTATTGTTATTATTATTATTATTATTATTATATAAAGCATATAAAAGTTGACGATACATATTATCGTTTTTCCATCGCGAATAAAAAGTACTTGTTTTTATCGCTTATCAGTCGTTCATTCAATAGAAAGTTTTTTCGCATTGGGTTTTTTTTTAAAGTTAACACAGAAATAGAGGTGAGACTTTTTAAAAATGAATTGAAATATTAGTTTTCTTTGACTGCAGAAAAAAGTATCTCCTGTTACAAGTTTTTTTTTGGTCGGAATGTGCCAGACATAGTTGGAGAGTTATTGCGTTATTAAAGTACAATATTTTACAAGCCGTGTGATATGAACACCGATATGTCAATTTAGACGTGCGCAACATTTTTACGAGCTAATCGTGATTTATTGATGGTAAAACAATGTTTTATAAGAAGCAATATTCACGGTTATATCTCAAATTTTATAGTAATTTGTTACATATGTATTTTGTTGGTTTAAATTAATAAAAGAATTTCCCCCCCCCTTATTCTTATTGACAGGGGTAAAAAGTTAGATTGCTTTTACGAAAGTTTCTTTAAAAAAAATTTGTTTTCGTTTATGACAAATGATTTATGTTTTTTTTTCTGTCACTTGCATAACGTCTACTTAATGTAGAAAACATTTAACTTCAGTAAAAATTGTGTACATTGAAAAAATTTTTTATAATTAAAATTCATGACTTTTTACATATTCATGACGGAAAATTTATAAATATTTTTATGGGATAATTTTGTAAAATAGGAAAATGAAAGAAAAGTGAAACATTATTAATTTTAGAAACTATTGACTTTTCTGTAAATTAAAAAAATTTTTTATTAAAAAGACTGATGTGTTTTATAATGAAACATGTCGAGTTTAAAAAAAAGAATATTTTATTTTCTTCACAGTTTTCACAAAAAAAAAAGAAATTATGTCTATGTTATAAAACTACATTGAATTTATACACATTGCTCCTTCTTTTCTATTTTCATCTAAACCTAATTTCCCAGTTTGTGAAAAGACTCACACGTGACTCTCGGAACTTTATACAACTAAATAAAGCCAACTCAGTAAGAGAATTGCTAAATATAAAAACTAACTTAAACGAATTTCATTCTACCTCGTATTTTTCCCTTGGATTTTCAAATGGCTATCAGAAAAGTGAATTTTTATAGATTAATCCATTTTTTTTTGCTTCCTTTTCTGGAAATCCCATTTTCTCTTTTCTAGCTATTTTCAAATAATTTGTTTTTGCCAGGGACAAAACTTTTAATGAAAGCTGGATGAAATGGAACTTTTATTACGATGTGAGAAATTTTTATAAGTACGTAAGGTACGAGTTTCCTAGGTTGAATGTTGGGAAAAAATTTTAAATTTTCAAAATAATTAATTTAATCTCCGTAATATAACAGAAAAAATTTGTCATGCTCTTATAGAATATTAAAGGAAAATTTATTTATTCCTTACACGGGGGTTTTTGGGGTCTGATTACGAATCCGAACTTCGTTTTTCAAAATCTAAAATGGCGGATCCAAAATGGCGGCAAAATCGCAAAATTGATCCAATTGACCTCAAATAATTAAAATAAAATTATTCGTCAATCAAATCGAAAGTCGTCCTCCATATTTGTCCTGATTTAATCGCAGTTATCAGATTTTCCACTTCCGACTACAAATAAAAAAAATATATTTTTCAAAAAAGAAAAATTATAATAATAACAAAAAATATATCCTAACGGCTAAATTGCCGTTTACAGAATTTCCATTAGTACTATAAATATCAGCATTTTGTACAAAAAATTTAATTAAATTCATTGACAAATATTGTGTTAACTTTCATAAACATAACTTTCATATCCTACGTTCCACTAAAATTAATATCGTAAAATTATTAATATACAATATTGTTTTTGTATATGTCAAATATTATTATTTTGGTTTCTATTTTTACTTGACAATTTTTTTGAATTAAATTAATTACAATAAAAATACAATTTTACAAAATATAAATTTATCAATTAACGATAATAATAAAGTCAAATTTATTTGACTTTATTTTATCAGATTTATAATTTTTATTTTCTCATTATTTTGATTTACGCAATAGAGATAATGAATTTATTTATTTAGAGACTTTACTATGATGTACTATGCAAACTGTGACAACCTCGTTTTTCTGCTTACTATGCAGCAAACTCTGACAACCAAGAAATATTTTATTCAGATCTAAAGCCAAAACTTTCATATTTAAAATTTTATTAAAAATTTATATTAATAAATATTAAAATACAAGCAGAAAAATAAATGATGTACGCTTGAGAAACATAATAAAAATCACAGTGACTTTGGAAAAATTTATTCAGCTATCTTTGGTTATTCATACTATCGTAAAGCAACCGAGTTTTATGAAAACCCGCTCCTAAAAGATCTTTTACAACTTTTATAAAATGAATAAAATGAATAAAAAGAATAAAATGAATAAAAATGCAAAAATCAGAGGGACCTTGAGAAAATTTTTGAGTTTTTTTTTTAAATTTTCATTTTTTTGCTCACTATATATTTTTTTCCGCGAATTTAAATGAGTTTTTCTTTTAAAATAAAAATAGAATACTTTGCAAAGAGGGAAAAACCGATTTTATCGCACTCTTTTTATTTATTTTTTTTATTTTATTATACACATTTTACGAAGAAAATAGGGGAAGAACAACATTTTGTAAATTTAGACTTTATGCATCACTTATCCGGCCTCGTACAAGATTCAAGAAAAGAGACATCATTCCGCAACCCCAATGGGACTTTTCTCTCCCCTGCCACCCAGAACAGAGTTAAACTTGTTATCGTGTATGTTCACTTGCTGTCATATATTGTACATTCATACTAAGAGGAAATATTAATCCTCAAGTGAAGATAAAAATTATTTTTTCAAACTTTCTTCTCAATTAAAAATTTAAAAGTGATTATATTTTTTTCCCACACTGTCAAAAAAATCATTTTTATTTTCAACATGAAAATTATACTTTGAACAAAAATTCTTTTTATAAGTAAAAACAGAATTTATAATTCTAAAATTAAAGATAATATGAAAAAAAATAATTTAAAAGTAGTACAAATTTTTTCTGCAGATTCCTGTATCGACATTTACCGACCCTAATTAGTCCAGACTCAAACCAAATCTAGAGATTCCTGCACCGACATTTACCGACTCTACGTAGCCTAGAATCAAACCACATATGTAGATTCCTGCACCGACATTTACCGACTCTAATTAGCCCAGACTCAAACCACATCTGCAGATTCCTGTACCGACATTTACCGTCCCTAATTAGCCCAGACGCAAACCACATCTAGAGATTCCTGTACCGACATTTACTGACACTATTTAGTCCAGACACAAACCATATCTAGAGATTCCTGCACCGACATTTACCGACTCTACTTAGCCCAGACTCAAACCACATCTGTAGATTCCTGCACCGACATTTACCGACGCTACTTAGCCCAGGAATCTACAGATGTGGTTTGAGTCTGGGCTAAGTAGAGTCGGTAAATGTCGGTACAGGAATCTGCAGATGTGGTTTGAGTCTGTACTAATTAGAGTCGGTAAATGTCGGTGCAGGAATCTACAGATGTGGTTTGAGTCTGGGCTAAGTAGAGTCGGTAAATGTCGGTACATGAATCTGCAGATGTGGTTTGAGTCTGGACTAAGTAGAGTCGGTAAATGTCGGTGCAGGAATCTGCAGATGTGGTTTGAGTCTGGACTAAGTAGAGTCGGTAAATGTCGGTGCAGGAATCTACAGATCTGGTTTGAGTCTGTGCAAAATAGCGTCGGTAAATGTCGGTACAGGAATCTGTAGATAATTAAATTCTTTAATTCATTCCATTAAGAAAATTTATTTAAAAGTAATCTTATTTTGGAAATTTATAGCTATTGTTTAAAAAAATAGTCGGAAAGTAATTTTCCAGAGAGAAAACAGCTTGAAAATTATTTCTCTATTTCTCGAAAGTTTTTTGTCAATGAAACTGAAATGAAGGCTGTCTGTCGCTCATGCGTTTTGCCAGCTGAGCAATTTTGTCCTACAATTTATTGTGTATGTGTAAGCAAATTTCATATAAAATATAGGAAATGAAACACATTGAAAATAGAATTTAATTCACGTGAAGCAGAATTTGACGAATTTTTTATTTTATCTTGTTATAGTTTCTGAGGTGAATTTGGAATAAAATATTTTTGAGATAAATGTATATATATATATATGTAATAATATAATTTTCACTTAAATTTAACTTTATAGCCAATGGTTCCCTTTGAGTGGGTGAGAATGTTATCTTTGAATTTTCGAGACATCCTCGTGTAGAGAGAAATTGGAACAACGCGTGTTTGTACAGTGAAGCACCCGATTTCAAACAGCCTACTGCACGTTACAAGGCTCATGTAATCCGCTTAATTCCCGATAAGCTGGTACCTAATCTTGATTGCATTTTCTCCCCTTTGTTCCTCGTGCTTGAATGCCTGGCACCTAAAGCATACCCGTCTCACACTCCATTGTCGAGAAAATCTCCTGTTTGAAAACGCTTTACGATTACAAACTGTCCGTTAACTAAATACCTTTGTTACGATCCTTTTACGCTATTTCGTAAATAGAGAATTTTATACTTTTTTATGAGTTCACCTTTTAAAGGTTATTTCGTGTTCTTTGTGTACTGTTACTTGTAAGTGGGAAACATTTTTTAAAACCGATAAATTACTTTATCAGTAGACATTTAATACATACATGTTTACCAAAACTAAATTCTGTTTACAAATTCCTAATTTCATTAAACTTTAAATTCCGTATGCCCTTCAGCATCAGTTATAGAAACATTAGTGAAATTTTACGTTCCCTGCTCACACGGAGTACTTTCTCTAAATTTGTAAAATTTATTTATTCTTGCTGTTTGGATGTTCTTTAGTAAAAAGCCCTGCCACCACAATTTCGTTTCAAATTTGTTTTTCAACTACTTTTTATCCAGAATTACCACCACAATTCTGTTTCAAAATGAGACAAAAGGAATATTAAATGAATAGAAATGATAATGCAATATTATTAAATTAAATGTGAAAGAAGTCCCTGCCTTTAATTTTTACATTAAGTTAATTTTGAGTTCACTCAAATAAAAATACATTTAAAAATGTTATGGTTTAGATCGATCATTTCAAATTACATTCCGGTTGAAAATCTCCATCGAGAGAGATTATGCAAAACAACGTTTACGCTACAAAGTTACAGACAAGAGTGATGCCCCAAGTGATTTTCGACAAGGTGACAAATTGTCGAAATATTGGCGCATGGATCGATGTGAGGTCATGTTATTCAGTGGTCACATACTCCTTCTACTTTATCATATGGAAATTTGTTATATTGAATAATATGACCTTAACGACATCCACTATCCATTTTCCACTCTCATCTTCCAATGTACACTCTCACTTCCCACTTCCACTTTCCACCCTTAATCCCACTTTCCACTCTCACTTCTCAACTTTCCCCTCCTACTTCCACTTTTCACTCTCACTATCGACTTCCCAATCTCAATATCCAATTCCCTCTCTCACTTTCCACTTTCACTCCCTACTTCCACTTTCACTTTCCACTTCAAATTCCATTTTCGACTTTCACTTCCTAGCTTTCCACTCAGAATTCCAATCTCACTTCTCAATTTTTTTTCCTACTTCCACTTTCAACTCTCAGTATCCACTTTCAGCAATCACTTCCTACTTCCACGTTCACTTCCCACATTTAATTCCACTTTCCACCCTCATTTCCTAACTTTCCACTCCTACTTCCATTTCCCACTATCAGTTCCCACTGTCCTCTTCCCTCCCTCACTTTACACTCTCACATCCAATTTCCACTCTCACTTCCTACTTACATTCTCACTTCCCACTCCTAATTCCACCTTCCAGGCTAATTTTCACTATACACTCTGAGTTCCAACATTCTCCTCCCCGATCTCACTATCCACTTCCCTCTTTCACTTCACACTTTCCACTCTCACTTCCAAACTTTCCACTACTACTTCCACTTTCCACTATCAGTTCCCACTTTCCACTTCCCAATCTTACTATCCACTTCCTTTTCTCACTTTATACTGTCACTTCCCACTCCTAATTCCAATTTCCACTTTCACTTTTCTCTCATAAATCCACTTTCCACTCTTAGTTTCCACTAAGTGAGAGTGGGAAGTAGAAAGTGAGATGGATAGAAGAAGGGAGAGTGGAAAGTTTAAATGGTAAGTGAGTGTGGAAAGTAGAAGGGAGAGCGGAAGTGAGAGTGGAAAGTGAGTTTTGGAAGTGGAAGGGGAAGTAAGAGTGAAAGTGGAAGGTAGAGTGGAAAGTGAAAGTGAAGGTAGGGAGTGAAAGTGAGACTGGAAGTAAGAGGTTAAGTGGAAAGTAGAGTGGAAAGTGTAAGTGGGAAGTGTGAGTGAGGGTATTCTATTTTCTTTTCTAAAAAATTTAAATTAAATGACATTATTAAAAGTGGGTGGCAATATTGTGGGACGCATGATTATTACCCCAATTGTCATTTTACCGAACTGCACTTTTGCGAATAGTCATTTTTGCAAATTGTCATTTTGACAAAAAGACATTTTTGTAAAATGTCATTTTTTCGAAAAGTCATTTTTGCGAATCGCCATTTTTACGAATTGTCAATTTTTCAAAAAGTCATTTTTGGGAATTGTCATTTTTGCGAAAATTCCTATAGTAAACTTGTATGCATATATAGATTCACTATAGGAATTTTCGCAAAAATGACAATTCGCAAAAATGACTATTCGCAAAAATGACAATTCGTAAAAATGTCGATTCGCAAAAGTGACAATTCGTAAAAATGACATTTCTCAAAAATGACAATTCGCAAAAATGGCAATTCGTAAAAATGACTTTTCGCAAAAATGACATTTCACAAAAATGTCTTTTCGTAAAAATGACAATTCGCAAAAATGATTTTTCGAAAAACTGACAATTCGTAAAAATGGCGATTCGCAAAAATGATTTTTCGGAAAATTGACAATTCGTAAAAATGACTATTCGCAAAAATGACAATTCGTAAAAATGTCGATTCGCAAAAGTGACAATTCGTAAAAATGACATTTCTCAAAAATGACAATTCGCAAAAATGGCAATTCGTAAAAATGACTTTTCGCAAAAATGACATTTCACAAAAATGTCTTTTCGTAAAAATGACAATTCGCAAAAATGATTTTTCGAAAAATTGACAATTCGTAAAAATGGCGATTCGCAAAAATGACTTTTCGGAATATTGACAATTCGTAAAAATAGCCATTCGCAAAAATGACAATTCGCAGAAGTGCAGTTCGGTAAAATGACATTTGGGGAATAATCATTCGCCCCCAATATTCTCCATTGCACCAGTGAAAACTTTAGTGGTATCCATTTGAATATTAACTATAACAATGAAAATATAATTAATTTCTCCACATTAATAGATTTAATTAAATTTTACCTCATTCTCCTCTACACAACTAAATTCAACCAAGACTTATTTATGAATTTTCTGATTAAATTGTAAAAGTGCTGTGTACACAAGTAAAATAGAAAAATTTAAAATGGATAATACTGAATGAGAGTGAACTAAAGCAGATTGAAGTGTATTTTATTTTATATGGAGCTACGAGAAAAGAATAAAGAACGAATTGACGATTGCAGTAGAAAGAGTAAAGTTGATTCAAAGAAAATTGAATGCCGCGAGTTTTCAGGGGCAAACATTGGTGATTTAATTCCGTTTCGTATACGCGGTGAACATACATATATATACAGTTAAACCTGAGTGGCATTGTTAATGCGATCTCAAGGTACGATAAGTCTACTGAAAATGCTGTACTAGATTTCGAACACTGAGACTCAATGGACCGCGAATGCACAAAAGCCAACGTCCATTGGGACATGCGGACGAGTTTAATCTTGTTAAATAAAAGGAAAGCGATCGGAGGATTCAATTTAATCGGACTCCTTCCCCAAGTGGGATACTCGCGACTGCTTTTTTTTACGATTTTCAACATCGATCAGTTAGACAATGTGAGCCAATGGAGGACTTGCCCTCCTTACGATAAAGTACTTTTACTTTTAACCTCAAGTAGTGTCCCATTCTGGGAAATTTAATTTTACTCAATGAACGTTTAATTATCACCGGAGGGATTGTTACGTTGTTTAAGAAATTGATAATTTTTTTTTTGCCGTTTTTTTTGTATTTGTGTTTGTATTTTAGGTTTTCAGTATCATTTTCTTTTAATTGCTACTTCTTGTTGTTTCTCTGTGTACCAACTTGCTTCTAGTTTATATCATAACATTGCGGTTCTTGGAAGAATGCCAAGTTAGTGGATGTTCAGACTAAGAACTAAGTTAACGATGACATATTACTGCAAATACATCAAATGGCTTAGGGCAACAATTATTTTTCATTTACACTCGAAACGAAATCTTAAAGCCTCTCTTTTTAGTTCTACTGAAAGTCTTTGGCTATGACTAAAAAATTTATTGTATTTTAATTGTTCTGTTACGTCGAACTAACCCAATTATTATATCCCCTAGTTGCGAAATCGACGTCCAAAATACAATAGGCTTTTCACAGGCAAATTAGCTTCTAAGTGGTTGCAGGTTGACAATTATGACTTATGATCCTCGTAAATTTTCCTTGTGCTAATTATGAATTCACAAACTCGAACAAGACTTCCGCGAAAGGTATTGTTGTAGAAATTGTCCGCCATTTTGGATCCGCCATTTTGAATTTTAAAAATCAGCCTTCAGACTCGTATTCAACAACCCTAGGGTCAATAATCATTTGATGACTCTAAATTGGATCCTTCTCGAAAACCAAATTCAAGTATTAACGTTTTCACTTTCGTATAGCAATTTATTTTTTTTATTTGCATATATTGGCTTCGATGAAACTGTCAGATTGCGGAAATATTATCGATTTTAATTCGAATTGAATTCTAAATTGGCAATTTCGCTATTTTTCTCGAGAGTGCCGTGTGTGTGTGTGTGTACGATTTTCACTTGTACGAAAAAAAATAACATCTACTTGTACATATGTGCGCTCGACAGCAATTGCAAAAAGCTCGTGAGAGATTCTTAAAAATGATTGGATGCCATAAAAGTAACGCTAAGGGCATATCGACTGGCTCGTCAATTCCGCGGGAACCAGTGTGGGAACTAGGCATAACGACCTTTTCCGTTCAACGACTCAAGTGCCAATATCTTGTTCTTCTCATCCGTGACGAGCATGAAATATTGAATGACGATTTAACGAGGGAAGAATTGAACTATTAAACTATAAAATTCATCTTTCCTGGTCCATAAAGCACTTTAATCTTTAGACGAAATCTATACAGCTAAACCGAGAGAGTGTCCAGGGGCCAAGGGCAATAAAAAATAATCGTAATAATTGTTTCCATTCTGTCGTTCACTGGATATTTTAAAATTCTTATTAAGTTAAGTTTAATTCAAATTAACTTATGTATTAATATTATTGTCAATTCAAGTAACAGCAGGGGGTAATAACTTAAACGTTTATGATCGTTGACAAGTTCGAAAAAAAACTTAGTCCTTTTTCTAAAAACGAAATTTAGATTTTTGTTTTAGTTGCTGACTCCATGATTGATATTCAACTGACCCTTGGGAGTTGAGCCAAGTCTCAATGGTAGTATAAAACCAATGAAATCTATAGGATCGTTCTGCTTTTTGTCTTCTCCTCGCTCTCCTGCTTTCAATGCGGAATATTGTGAAGCGACTTTTGAGCATTTAGAATTTTTTTTATTAGCTTGGAGATAAAGTAAAATGTCGTAAAATTTTATAAAAAAGTTAAAGCCATTTGACTGGGAAAATGGAGATTTAACTGATATGAGCCAAGTCTAGTAGATGCTTTAAGAATGGGAGTGGTTATATATTAGACGCCTTATTCTTCAATTGTGGTTTTGAGGAATTTATTACCAAACTCATTTCAGTTGTCTTCAAGAAAGAACTCGGTCGTATAATGCGAATTCCACAAAAGCCAGTGCCATCAGATTTTCAATTAATGATATTAGAGGTTTTACCTCGATCCACCTGGAAGACAAGTCCTGGGTTGACCACCAAGTATGGTGATGCAAAATCAATTCTTTTTGAGGAATAAACTCCAATTTTTGTAGACTGTAAACTTTTTATTTTCTCGATACAAAAACAGGGATGTTGATTGACCAAAATCAGGATTTATAAGTTGCATTCGACCAAGCGTGCGGTTAACAGATAGAGAATTCGATAATACTGACAAATCGACGATAAAGACGAATCCAATAATCTCAATTGTTGTGGTGAAAGACAAAGATCTGGTCAGTAACCTTTTAGCTTCTATAGAAAGAGTATAATCTGTTTTTGATTATGTTAATTATTGTTAACAATTATTTTTTTGTTATGTAAACTGCTGTCCGTGTCGTTACACTAATCTTCCCCTTTTTCAAAAACAAGTTACCAAACAGTACAAATTATTCTTTAATTAATCAGGGAGTGGTTTTTAGTGGGTCGATCAGAACAAGAGCGGTCATCTCCACATAACTTGGGAGTCGATTCTGTAACTTTTTCACTTTCCACTCTCACTTCCACTCTCACTTCACACTTTCACTTTTCACCTTCCACTCTCACTTCACACTTTCACTTTCCACCTTCCACTCTCACTTTCCACTCTCACAATCCACTTGCCTCTCTCACTTTCCACTCTCATACAAATTTCACTTCCTAATTCCACTTTCCACTCTCACTTCTTAACTTTCCCCTCCTACTTCCCCATTTCACTCTCACTGTCCACTTCCCTCTCTCACTTCCCATTTTCAATTCTCACTTCCTACTTTTACTTTCACTTCACAGACTCAGTTTCCACTTTCACTTCTCAACATTCCCCTCCTACTTCCACTTTCCACTCTTACTTAGAAACTAAGAGTGGAAAGTGGAATTAGAAGAGGGTAGTGAGAGTGGAAATTGGAATTAGGAGTAAGAAGTGAGAGTGTAATGTAAGAGAGGGAAGTGGAGAGTTAGATTGGGAAGTGTAAAGTGGAAGTAAAAGTGGAAAGTGAATAATAAGATTGGGAAGTGTATAGTGAGAGTGGATAGTGGAAGTAGGAGTGGAAAGTGAGAGTGTAAAGTAAGGGAGGGAAGTGGAGAGTTACATTGTGAAGTGTAAAGTGGAAGTGAAAGTGGATAATGAGATTGGTAAGTGTATAGTGAAAGTGGATAGTGGAAGTAGGAGTGGGAAGTGAGAGTGTAAGGTAAGGGAGGGAAGTGGAGAGTTACATTGTGAGGTGTAAAGTGGAAGTGAAAGTGGATAATGAGATTGGTAAGTGTATAGTGAAAGTGGATAGTGGAAGTAGGAGTGGGAAGTGAGAGTGTAAGGTAAGGGAGGGAAGTGGAGAGTTACATTGGGAAGTGTAAAGTGGAAGTGAGAGTAGAAAGTGGATAATGAGATTTGGAAGTGTATAGTGAGAGTGGATAGTGGAAGTAGGAGTGGGAAGTGAAAGTGGAAATTAGATGTGAGAGTGTAAAGTAAGGGAGGGAAGTGGAGAGTTAGATTGGGAAGTGTAAAGTGAAAGTAAGAGTGGAAAGTGAATAATGAGATTGGGAAGTGTATAGTGAGAGTGAATAGTGGAAGTGGGAGTGGAAAGTGAGAGTGTAAAGTATGGGAGGGCAGTGAGGGAGAGTTACATTGGGAAATGTAAAGTGGAATTGAGAGTGGAAAGTGGATAATGAGATTGGTAAGTGTATAGTGAGAGTGGATAGTGGAAGTAGGAGTGGGAAGTGTGAGTGGAAATTGGAATTAGAAGTGGGAAGTGAGAGTGGAAATTGGGAAGTGTGTGTGGAAAGTGAGTGTGGGAAGTGAAAGTAGCAAGTGGAATATTTCATCGAATATAGAGAAAGAAAAATTTTCTTTTTGATAATTATCTGGATTTTTTTTATATATTTTCAGAGATTAAGTGAACTTTACAAAAAAAGGTTAATTTTATACAAATTTTTTTCATTTCGCTTATACATAGTTATGAGTAAAGAGAAAGCTTTTATGATTTTTAAAATTTAGAGCATGAAATTTATATTTTTTAATGATAATGTCATTAAATATTTATTTTGATTCGGAGCCTGTGTTTTTAAAATGAAGCTTTTAACGACTTATGAAATTTTATAATATTCATGATATTATATTTTTCAACCTTTTTAATGAGGAAATACATAATTAATAAATAGAGGATAACTACAGCTTCTTTTCTCTCTTGATAATTTAAAAAAAATTAAATTAACAATATCTTTTGGCTTCACAAACGAAAACTCTTTTAATTAAAATAAAATATTATAAATTTTACCTTATAATTCTATCGAGGTTAAGATTCTCATAATTAAAAAATTAATTATTCTAAGTATAAATAAGTAAATTTTTCATTTAAAACATTTAGAGAATTTAATTTAACTTTCAAATTTAAAACTTTAGTAGTGAATATTTCTGAATAATTTTTTTTTTTTTGTTTGTGAAATGTTCTTTTTTGCTCTCTGATAATAATTTAAACCAAATAATTAATGCAAAAGGAATAAATTAAATAATTATGACTGCAAAAAACAAGGAGTAGCAAGTTTCCAACGAATTAAATAATTTTTAAAGCTTCGATAATTTGAAATTTCTATTTTTCGTATGGAAATCAAAACCCAAAAGGTACAAAATAGGTATTACATTTAAGTTTAAAAGCTCAATTTTTAAAAATTTCGTCCGCCATATTGGATCCGCCATTTTGAATTTTGAAAAACTAAGTGCATTGTCTAATTGGCTAACGACAGTATTTGTAGTTACTATTCTACATGTAAAACGACTGCAGATTTACAATAAAAATTATTTTTCCTTCTCGCGTAGATTTTTTTATCAAGATTTATTAAGAAGTTAACATCGAACCTGGAAGATGCATTAGTTTAAGTTGCGGTGACAGTAACCAAAATTGATGACCTGTCAGGTATAGAGATAAGGTTGGAAGTAACTTAGCAATAATTAACCAGAGCCTGACTAGTTATTTCGATCTGAAAATAATTGCTTGTCAGTTATGTTTTGCTGAGTTGCAAAATAATGAGTATCAAGAAAAGAAAACTAATATTTTACTTAAGGTAAATTTTCCATAATAAAAAAAATTTTTTTTTTGTTAAAATAAATAAAACCGGAAATTACGAAGCACTTCTGTTTACTTCACTCATATACATATATAGTTCGAACATGGTGAACAAAAAGCATTTTTTTAAAATTTATTTTCTGGTTCTGTTTTTTACGTGATCCAATAAAATCTCACTAGGTTTTCTTGTTCTGTAAACATGTAGTGCAGAATTTTTTATTTTTTTCATTTTTATGATTTTGTATTTTTACATTTTACATTTTACAAATTTTTCAATTTGTCAGAAATTGAAAATTAATAATTTATTATTTAGAGTTATTGTTAATAAATTGAAATTGTTAGAACCATATAGATTTTGGATTAATAACATTATATTTTGCATTTTATGTTTAAAACACAAATTTGCAAATACTTGAAAATTATTAACGCAGTTGATGTGAATAAATTGAAGATTTAGTTAGTAGTCTAGCTCTCCTCTAATTGATAGGGGGAATAATAACAATGCACTGCATGCACCTGATAATTTGGAAGTATTAAAAACGGGTAATTTTTCATCGCTTGCTGTACGAATTTTTCCTTGTTAAGCTGGCAATCAATATTTCATTCTCACAGTGAATGTGAGGGAGGATATTGGCACTCGAGTCATACTTTTGCATTTTACTACAAAAAAAAATTCACCGTTACAATAAATATAGTTTCACCATAAAAAAATATTTAAAAAATATATTTTAAAAAAATATTTAAAAAAAATATATGTTTCTAAATGAAAAATTAACTAAATTTTGTCTGCTGAAATTTTTTAAATAAAATTTTGAAATTCTAATAAAAAATACGTAATCAGCGATCATAAAAACCCCCTAGTAGCAAGTTTCAAGTGAATATAATTATTTTAAAATTTTTTTTGGCCACCATATTGGATCCACCATTTTGAATTTTGAAAAGTTGGGATTGGATTTGTAATCAGGTAGATCAAGGAATTTGATTCAGTGGTCACGTGTTCTCGTTCACGTATACAATGGTTGAACGGACACATAATGATATGTTAATAGTAATAATTTGAAAGGATACTCTTTTACGTAATGTAAAAGTTGCGAGGATGGTAATACAACGGCAATTACAGATCCATTATGAGATAGTGAATAATATGCCAATAATTGAGGTTTAAATGCCAAATAACATGTCTGCGATTTATTATCGCAGAGTGTGAAAATACTTCGTTTAATAAATCAGTGTCATAGTTAATGTGATCATTCAAATAAGTTATTTTATCTTTATCAAAAAAAAACCTGATTCACATTTTCTATTCCCTTTGGTATTAAATTTATTTTAAAATTACAGTCCCCGCATTTCTCATCGTAACAATGAAAGTAGTATAACTTTTAAAACAAATATTCTATTTAAATTATTTATTGTAATTTACAGAATAATTGTTGTACTATTTTATCATTATTCCCACCGCTGCCACCTTAGAAACATTATTTTTAAATTTATTGAAATAAATTATAAACTGCCAGACGGTCGATTCTGTAACTTTTCCACTTTCCACCTAAACTTCCCACTCTCACTTTACACTTTCCACTTCCTCTTTCGCTTCTACTTTCTACTCTCCCTTCCACTTCCCACTTTCACTTTACACTTCCTCTCTCCCTTCAACTTTCTACTCTCACTTCCCACTTTCACCATTCCACTTTACACTCTCCCTTCCACTTCCAACTCTCACTTAACACTTCCTCTCTCCTTTCCACTTCCCACTCTGACTTCCACTCTCACTTTACACTTTCTACTTCCTCTCTCCCTTACACTTTACACTCTCACTTCCCACTCTTACTACCCACTTCCACCCTTCCACTTTACACTCTCCCTTACACTTCCAACTCTCACTTTCCACTCTCACTTTACACTTCCTCTCTCCCTTCCACTTCCCACTTTCACCATTCCACTTTACACTCTCCCTTCCACTTCCAACTCTCACTTAACACTTCCTCTCTCCTTTCCACTTCCCACTCTGACTTCCACTCTCACTTTACACTTTCTACTTCCTCTCTCCCTTACACTTTACACTCTCACTTCCCACTCTTACTACCCACTTCCACCCTTCCACTTTACACTCTCCCTTACACTTCCAACTCTCACTTTCCACTCTCACTTTACACTTCCTCTCTCCCTTCCACTTCCCACTTTCACTTCCACTTCCCACTCTTACTACCCACTTCCACCCTTCCACTTTCCACTCTTATTTTACACTTCCTCTCTTCCTTCCACTTCCCACTCTGACTTCCACTCTCACTTTACACTTTCTACTTCCTCTCCCCCTTACACTTTTCACTCTCACTTCCCATTCTCACTCTCACTACCCACTTTTAACCTTTCTCTTTCCACTCTCACTTCACACTTCCACTTCTCACTTATTATCTTCCACTTTCACTTCCTTACTCTTCTTTTATACATCTTCTTTTCACTTTTACGTTCTATCTTCTATTTTTCTCACATTCTTTACACTCACACTTACTTCTCTCTTCCTACCTTGCATTCTTAATATGTTAATAAAGTATTTTCATTTAAAAGTGGGAGTGGTGCGTAAGAGTGGAAGTGGGAAGTGAAAGTATAAAATTAGAGTGAAAAGTGAGAGTAGAGTGTGAGAGTTAAAAGTGAAAGTGGAATGTGGGAAGTCAAAGTGGTAGTAAAAAGTGGATTGTGGTAAGTGAGAGTTGAAAGTGGAATGTGAGAAGAGGAAGGTGAGAGTGAAATGTGGAAAGTCAAAGTGGGCGTGGTAAGTTAGAGTGGGAAAGTTACAGAATGTAGGAAGTAAGAGTTGGAAGTGGATGGTAGGAGTAGAAATTAGGTGTGAAAAGTGGAAGGTGGGAAGTAAAAGTGGGAAATAGAAGTGAGAGTGAGAAGTGGAAGTGTAAAGTGAGAGTGGAAAGTGGGAGTGGGAAGTGAATGTGGGAAGTGAGAGTGGAAAGTGAGAGTGGAAAGTGGGAGTGGGAAAGTGAGATTGGGAAGTGAATGTGGGAAGTGAGATTGGAAGGTGAGAGTGAAATGTGGAAAGTCAAAGTGGGCGTGGTAAGTTAGAGTGGGAAAGTTACAGAATGTAGGAAGTAAGAGTTGGAAGTGGATGGTAGGAGTAGAAATTAGGTGTGAAAAGTGGAAGGTAGGAAGTAAAAGTGGGAAATAGAAGTGAGAGTGAGAAGTGGAAGTGGAAAGTGGGAGTGGGAAGTGAATGTGGGAAGTGAGAGTGGAAAGTGAGAGTGGAAAGTGAGAGTGGAAAGTGGGAGTGGAAAGTGGGAGTGGAAAGTGGGAGTGGAAAGTGGGAGTGGGAAAGTGAGAGTGGGAAATGAATGTGGGAAGTGAGAGTGGAAAGTGAAAGTGGAAGGTTAGAAGTGTAAGGAAGGAAGTGAGAGTGGAAAGTGGGAGTAGGAAAGTTTTTTTTAATAAATATACATTTACAAGATGCCGATCGAGCTTTTTTGCATTCACATATAAATTCTATTTCTAAAAATTCATCAAAGTATAAAATATCCACGGGTTTAATACTCGACTATAGTTTTCCAATAAAAATAATAGGTTTCGTTATTTCCACAACAGAATAATCATTTTCAATTTTTGTATATTTTAAATTACCAATAAGGATTGCTTTTCAATTAAAACTATTAAAACAAAAAAAAGAGAAATGAACTAAACAACAGAATATAAGTAATTGATATGTTTGTTTGAAAAAAAACAATATGAACAAATATTAAACTACATATTTTTAAAAATACCTGACCATGTAAAGTTACACTTTAATTGCTTTTGTTTATTAAATTACCTGTTTTCAGTTGAAGCTATTTCTGCCTCATGTTCACCTGTAACAAAAAATATTAAATCGTTATTTCAATTTCAAATAGAAATGTATATTTAATTTAAACATTAAAGCGGGCGAATAAAAGAGTTAAAAAAACAAAGTTGGTTGTAGATTTTTTAATGTAATTAATTTTTTAATTTATTAACAGTTTTAATGAAGTTAAACAGTATTCAGTGTTTGGAATTTTTTTTTATCTACTGTTTAGTATTTTCTAATTTTCACAATTTTTAAGGAGAAATTCTCTCTGCTAGTTTGGGAGTTTCTCGATCAGGTAATATAGCAAGGCGTCTCTTTCAATTTCATTTGAAGCACTGGCGAAATTGAAAGACGTTGTCGTCCAAAAACTTGCTTAGAAGAGGCTCTCTCTATAGCAGATAGGACTTATGAAGAGGATGAAGGAAATTCTAGCGAGTTAAGAAGATGAAACTTCCTTCCGACTTGTCTGGTATAAAGTTGAGCCCAGGGATACATCTAACCGTATATATGTGTGTGAATTCCGTGTAGAAATTGTTTCGTAAACTTTCTCATTCTTTTTCTCATGTTAACAGGTTGATTGAATAATTGTTCATCATTTTTTTTTTTTTTGCTTCTAAAAACATCAAATCAGTACATACTTTACAGAAATTTTATTTTTCGAAAAAGAATCTACAAAGAAAAATCTACAAAAAAATCTACGAAAAAATCTATAAAAACAGTGTTTTATTTTTAAAGAGGTTATTGTAATTCTTAATGAGTTTGACGCCTCTTTTTGCAAATGTCATATATTCATAACTTTGCGCTGATGGTAAATTTTTCAGTTTCCTTTTTATAAACCAGTATCATCCTTCTATGTTAATGGGACAAAAATAAGGAGTCGTATTACACTGGATGTCATAAAGTAATATAAACAGATGGCCTGACATAATATTTAGAGAAGAAATGTTATGAGGATGGGTGGAAAAAAATAGTAAGGTAGAAACTAGAAAATAAAGTTAAGGAGAACATTTTTTTTAGAGATGGAAAAAATCACAATGTGTGTCCTAATGCGAACAGATTTTTGCGTCCTCTAAAAAAACATGTTCTACAAATTGTTAACTCTTCTTTTAATTCCTTATGACAGTAAATTAATAACCTTATTAGTAAAAAAAGTAATTTTTATTACACGCTGATTTTTTTGGTCACTAATTACTAATCTAATGTAACTTTTCCAAAATTCAAAATGGCGGATCCAATATGGCGGACATTCAAAAATACTTGCGGAAAATAAATTTTATCTCTATTTACTCACACAAGCCTTTGTAAATGAGAATTAACTCTCTGGTGTTTAGGAGTTTTTAAGTAATATTTAATTTATGAGTAGCATGAAAAACTTGATGTATGTTTGTTGTGATTATATAATGTAATGAGTTGTATGAGATTTATCATTTACATTAAAATTTTATGAGAATTTACAGTTGTATAAATATTATGAGTGACTGTATGTATATTTACATGTGTTTATAATTTCATGAGTTGAATGAATAATTAATTTTTAAAAAAGAAATATTAGTTTATTCAAAAAGGAAAACATTAAATATAGTTATACTGTAGTAAAATGATTGCATAATCTATAGAATTTTAATTTCTTTCTATCATACAAGCATTTGTAAATGAGGAATAACTCCGAGAACCCAGGTAATATTTTCTTTCTCCCTACATCGCTTGGAATAGATAAAATTCTAAGACTTGAAATACAAACTCAAGAGATAAGGGTTTTTTCTGACCCCAAATATTAAATAAGTTTTCGTTTAACATTATTCTTAAAAATTTTATCTAAAATTCGTCTAAGGAATTTAATTATATAAAAATTTGTTGAAATACAATAAATTATAATTATAATGAACTGAACTATTAGTTGAAACAATTAGAATCAAACAATATTTAAATAATAATTATCATTAGTTGACGTGACAGTGTTATAATTGTACGATTGAAGATTAGAAGGTAAATAATAATAATAATAATCTGTGTTGAGAGATATTACAAAATTTAATAAACCGTTTGGAGGTAAAGTTATTTCGCTTTCAGGAGATTTTAGACAAACTTTGACAATTGTTTCACATGCCACTCGCACTCATATTGTTCAGGTGTGTTTGAAAACGGTAAATTGTGGCATCATTTTGAAACCACGTCTTTACACGTTAATGTTAAATTGTATAACAGTCACAATTTATAAAAATTATTCAATGTCAGATTAAATTTTCGTTTGTAAATCATAATTTTAAATTAATTAAACTTAACTTTAGATTACTGTTTACATCAACAGTTTGCTGATGTAGAACATTTAAATAAACATCTGCAATATTTTTTTATTTTCCATTTTGGAATCTGTAATTTAGTCAGAGCTGTAGCTTTTTCTAAATTTTGGAAAACAGACTTTAGTGACCACCATCCTCTTAAAATATGTTAAAGGGGTTACGCCACCCTCAACGCATGAAAATCGAATGGTTTTTTAGGAATTTTTTTGACGAAACTATTTGAGGGAGGAATTTTTTTACATTTATGACTAATTTAATACATATCTTAAGCTTTATAAATATTTAAAAAAAAATTGTTTTTAATTAAAAATAACGGAGATATAAACAATGGCGTGGATCAATTTTTCCGGAGCACTCCTTGATGGTGTACATGATTGACATTTCAATTTTTGTCTGAAACAAGTAAAAATTGGATAAAAATTTTTCAAATTATTCAATAGAAAAAATATCACGTCACTCTGTGGAAAATCTATTTAGGAAGATGTATTTTAATTTTCAAGTCAATCGGTTGAATATTTTTTCAGTTATCATGTACACCGTCTAGAATGGAAAGAATGTCGTTCGATTCCTTTTGTTGAGTTCTTTTTAATTTTCTGACCTCCTTTGTCGCGCTCCTGCGTTCTCAGGTTGGCGATAGATACTCGACGTTGGTCAACTTCTTCGCACATTCGCTGTGCGTTTGGTTCGATTTTTAAATTTAATACTTTATCCAACTTGAACGAAAAAATAAAATTGTTTACATTGATCGCGTTTGACAATAAAGTTTATTGATTGGGGAGCACTTCTAATACGTACCAGCAGTATTATGCGTCTCGAAAGTTTGTGTCAGTTGTGGAGTAATGGGTATTATTAATGGTCTACAGAATTGAGGCGTGACCATTAGGGCAGTAGTTAGTGTCCCCGGGCAGTTCGGAAATCATTCATCGAGGGGTATTAGTAGTAAAAGACTTGTGTACATGTGAAGGTTGTAATGGGTGCGCGCGCACACTCACACCTCCCAACAGCCACGACTCTACGAGACGAGAAACTACAAACCAACCTTCTGACCCGTAGCTCGGGGTCAAACATGCAAAATCCATCCGCACGTGAGCCGCATGCAAACCCTACTCCATGACCCATGTAGACTTCGGGCTTTGCAAGCTTCTCAGATGCGACCACGTCGTATATGCATTATCACTATACGAGATCCCAAACGAAAAAGTGCCTGGGAAAAAGTATTTTCGGTGTCGTCGTCAAAACCACTATTCTTTTCTTATTAAAGTATTAAGCAGTGGTTTCATGAACAAAATGTAGCCGACGACAAAAGCACGTTTGATTTTGGATGTCGATGAGAGAGGATATTGTGGTTTTGTATAGAATTGTTGTGAGAGTTTTGTTAAGTTGAACTTTGAACATTTTTCGTTTGTTACACGACAAGTAAGAGCGATTAAAGTTTTATTAATAAAGTTGTATTATTAACTACATCGTTTCTTTCATTAATGTTATGCTTATTGTTAAGCACAAAAAAGTTGTAAGTACAAAAAAGGTGATCCGAAAATAAATAAAGGTAAGTGTATTTTTCTGTTTAAGAGTCGAAAGTGATTTTCATTTTTGTCATTATAACAGATATATGTTAATTAGCAGGAAATAAAAAAGAGCTAATGAGCCATGAAGAAGGAAAAAACTCGATAATGAGATAAAGAAAAGATGATATTAAAAATAGTTGACTGAAAATGAAGATATATGTACTTATAAGAGTATTCAAGATAATGAAAGAAAAAACTTGCAATGTAAACTATATCAGAATGAAGAAGACAATGAATGAATATAAAATGTGCTGAAAAGAAGGGAAATTATCAGAACAAAAAAATTGGATCATATTTCTTCTTCCTCTTGTACCATTTTACAAAACACAAAAACAACTCCCCCCGGTAATTATTTATATTATCAATTCATATTACTATTACAATATATTGATTTAAATTAAATTTTCTATAGAACCTATTATCGTGTATAACATTCATTTTACGTGAATAGATACACTTTGAAATAAAACCGATATTTTACATAATTAAATGAGAACATCGTTTCATGTATAGATGAGAATCATTTATTTTAATATATCAGTTGTAGAGTATTAATAAAAACCGCTGTGACAATTAGGACAGAAAACAAATTGTAAAATGTTTCTTTAAATGGAAAGAAAATTATGTATTTTAAAAAAAGAGGAGAATGCATCACTTTTTGAATACAGGTGTTTTATGTCAGGAGAGTGTAATGATTTATAAATCTAGGCGGCGCGCATGACTACTATACCTAATCAAGATTTATTGAGTTAGATTTATGATTGCTCGATTTAAATTGCAGTGAGCATGTATTCTGACACATTAATGCGAGACATGCAAGAATCCCACAATGACGTAGTTAATTTGACATTGATGCGACCAATATCAGAGGAACTTGAATTGAAGATTATTTTTCAAATCTTTCAATAAAAATCTAATTAGGTGTATTAATTTATTTGTTCGCAGTATTTTTTTTGCGCCTTGAAATATTCATGGAAATTTCTCACTATCGATTTTATGGGAGTGGTCAGTTTATCCCCCTAATGTATAAAAGGTGACACCCTCGCCAAATTCGTCAGTCCAGAAGTCACCACCGAATCAATTACCAGTGTTCTTCGTGTCAGTCCAGCAACCGCCACCAAATTAACTAGTTGTGATCTGTCATCGAGTTCGTTCTTCGACTCGAGTCTAGAAAATCTCTTAAAGATTCCTTCTTCGAGTCTGGACCTAGTCAAATTCATTCAAGGAGATAATTTCTACTACGAGGCACATTTCTATTTTTCTAAGAACTCCATTACGACGACATCAACGTCAAATCAATAATTCTGTCCCTCCTAGGCTGATGGGTGTTTAAATTAATTTGCATCGATATCTGGAGTCCGGACCTTTCACTTTGGCTGTCCCGAAAACAATTTGAGGGAAATCTACTGCATTATCTTTTTCCGCTAGTCAAGGTCATTTTCTCGACCTCACATTAGGGGTCGACTGCTTATTTTTTTACTTTCCATTTCCATTTTCCACTCTCACTTCCCACTGTCACTTTACACTTTCACTTTCCACTCTCACTTCCCACTGTCACTTTCCACTTTTACTTTCCACTCTCACTTCCTTTTTCCACTATTACTTTCTATTTCCACTTTCCACTCTCAATTACCACTTTCACAATCCCACTTCCTACAACACACTCTCACTTTCCACTTCCTCTTTCTACTTTTATTTCCCACTTTCTGCTTTCCACACTCACTTCCTCTTTCTATTCCCAATTCCCACTCTCACTTCATATTTCAATTTTCCACTCTCACTTCCCTCTCTCCGTTTTCACTTCCTATTTTAACTTTAGACTCTCACTTCCATTTTTCACTGTAACTTTATACTTCCACTCTCACCATCCCACTTCCTACAACACACTCTCACTTTCAACTTCCCCTCTCATTTCCCACTTCCTCTTTCTACTCTAGTTTCACACTTCCTCTTTCCACTCTGGTTTCCCACTTTCTACTTTCCCAACTTTCTTCCTTTTTCCACTCCCACTTCCCAATTCTCACTCTCACTTCATATTTCAATTTTCCACTCTCACTTCCTTCTCTCACTTTTCACTTCCTTTTTTTACTTTAGACTCTTACTTCCTTTTTCCACTCTCATTTCCTACTTTCTCCTTCCACTTCCACTCTCATTTACCACTTTTTACATTCTACACACACTTCCTAATTCCCAATTTCAACTCTCAAATCCTATTTCAATTTTCCACTCACACTTCATTCTTTTACTTTGCAATTCCTACTTCGACTTTCTACTCTCACTTTCTTTTTCCACTCTCACTTTCTACTTCCACTTTCCACACTCATTTCCCACTCCCTCTTTCTACTTCCACTTTCCCACTTTACACTCTCACTTTCTAATTCCACGTTCCTGTATCACTTTTCCTTCTCTAACTTTTCACTTCCTATTTCAACTTTAGACTCTCACTTCGTATTTCACTCTCATTTTCTACTTCCTCTTTCCACTTCCACTGTCATTTCTCACTTTTTACTTTCTACACACACTTCCTATTTTTACTCCCACTTCCTAATTCCCAATACCCACTCTCAAATCCTATTTCAATTTTCCACTCTCACTTCATTCTTTCACATTTCAATTCTTATTTCTACTTTCTACTCTCACTTCTTTTTCCACTCTCACATCCCCGCTTCTACTTTCCTTCCCACTTTTCACTTTCCCTCCATGAGGAGGAGAAAGTGGAAAGTGAATTTGAAAAGTGGTAGTGGAAAGTGACAGTGGGAAGTTAAAAGTTGAAGGTAGGATGTGAATGTGGGAAGTGAGAGTGGTAAGTGGAAAGCAGGAGTAGAAGGTGGAAAGTAAATTTGGGAATTTGTAGTGGGAAGTGAGAGTGGAAAGTTGAAGGTAGGAAGTGGATGTGAAAGTGAGAGTGTAAAGTGGGAGTGGTATGTGGAAAGTGAGAGTGAGAAGTAAGAGTGGAAAGTGAAAGGTGTGAGGTGAGAGTGGAAATAGAGAGTAGAAAGTGGGAAGAGGAAGTGAGGATGGAAAGTAGAAGGTAGAAAGTGAGAGTGGAAAGAGGAAGTGAGTGTGGCAAGTAGAAAGTGGACAGTGAGAATGGAAAAGGAAGTGAGAGTGGAAAGAAGATGAAAAAAGTGGGAAGTGAAAGTAGAAAGTGAGAGTGTAAAGTGGGAAGTGAGTGTAGGCAGTCAAGGGTGGAAAGTGAGAGTGGAAATTAGAAGTAAGAGTAGAAATAGGAGTTGGAAAGCAGGAAGTGAGAGTGTAAGTAAGTGTTGAAAGTAGAAAATGGAAAGTGAGAGTAGAAAAAGGAAGTGGAGAGTGAGACTAGAAAGAAGAAGTGTGAAGTGGAAAGTGAGTGTGTAAAGTGAGATGTGAGTGTGAGCAGTGGAAGGTGGGAAGTGAGAGTGGAAAGTGGAAGTAGAAAGTGAGAGTGGAAAGTTGAAAGTGAGAGTGGAAAGTTGAAAGTGGGAAATGAGTGCGGAAGTGGAAAATGGGAGTGGAAAGATGAAGTGGGAAGTGGAAGCAGAAAGTGAGAGTGGGAAAGGGATGTGAGAGTGGAATGTGGAAATAGGAAGTGGGAAGTGTGAGTGGGTAGGGGGAAGTAGAAAGTGGAAAGTGTAATGTGGAATTGTGAAGTCAGAGATAGGTTTTAGATGTAAAAACAACATAACAAAAACACAACGCGAATAAATCTAAACATGTATTCCTTAAACTTTTTAAAATTTCTCGAAATTTTTATTTCCAAATAAAAAGCATGGTTATTAAAAATTATTTCTGGTCAGTGTCATTTTAAATCGTTTCTAGTAACCTTTATACGGGTAGCGGATGATCAACCCTTATTGCTTTGTACCATTATACCCTGTTGTAGTAGTTTGTTATTGTTATGGGGATCTGCACTTACGCAGACTTGTAGCGGAACAAATTGTATGAAATGGCATTTCCAGATGGCCTTATCTAATCTACCGCGCTGAAGAAAATTAGAAACTCATTTACTGACTAATGACTGTACTGAAATCAGATGAAAAAATAACTTTGTCAATATGTAAATGAAGGTTTTATCTGAATTTTTAAAAATGAAGGAATAATTTTATTTAGATTGAAAGTTAAAATGTATAAAGGGAGATTAAAAATTAATTAAAGGAGAGCTAGGGGATGAAAAATAAATTTACATTATGGTTATCGGCGTGCTCTTGTTTTCTAATTCTAATTCTTTAAAGCCACTCTTTAATATACCCCATTCCTTTCCTATAATTATACCTCATTTAATTTTGTCATTCAGATAATTTATATTCATTAATATTCAGAAGCATGCGAATCATTTTATTTATTATTAAAATCGAGATTTATTATTAAACAACATTATTAATTTTTATTATACTTTGTTCGTATATATATATTTCATTTTTGATAAATATTATTAAATTGAGTTTATTATTGTCAGTAATAATAATTATAATTGACAAATAATAATAATTGAAATGTATACTTTTTTATTAATATGGGTTGTTCGATAATATTTTTAAATTGTTATTTTAATGCATTAATTATTATTATTTATTATTTTTAATTATAAATAATTCTCTTCGTTAAATATACGAACATTATTAAAGTATTTCTTTCTTGCAATAATATTATTCGATTTTCCGAAAGAGAATGAAAAATAAATTTTAATTTATTAATTCTACTGTTTATGGTGTACAGAAAGGAAAAGAACTGATCTTCAAATAAATGATCAGATAACTTATGTTAAATTTATATATAACTCTCATGCGAGGAAAATATTATAAAGAAAATAAAATTCGATTCAAAGAACTTATTCTAAAGTCTTCAATATGAAAGTTTAATGTATTGAGTGGAATCTGTATTTAACAGAAGTTTAAAATTGAAAACATAAAATGAAGCAGTTGATGCGTCAATTTTATAAGAGAAAGTCGTGGTCTTGCTTCGCCTGACCAAATTCAACTCGTACTACTGCCGAGCACAATGCTTGTCTAAGTGGATGAGAAAACTTGTTGGTCCAATACGCGCTTCCTGAGTCTGACAATGGCCAGTCTTTTCCACTAGAGAATACACCAACTGCTTAAGTAGATAAGGAAGTTTCTGACCAGACAAGTTTAGCAGAGAGTTCCTTCGCTTCACACTATTCTATCCTACATTTTACCGCGCTATTTACCTCTCTCTCTCTCTCTCTCTTTTATTTCTACTTTTACTGACAAACTGCAGGTGACAGATATTTCAAACAAGAACAGAATCAAACTGCTGATATTGACCCGTCACCGACCTCTCACATTGTTGCCTGCGAGGTTCTGAATTGTTGAACTTCATTGACTACTTTACTTGAAGGGAAAAATTCTTAGCGGACCTATATTTAGATTTAGGATAAAAATAATTTACAATGAACCGTTTTTTTATTAATAACATCTCTGGGGAATTTGTGAAAATGTTTCACCCAAAAAATCCTTAAAGATCGAGATTTAAACAAATCGAATCGATTTTTAGAAAAGTACCCGCCATATTGGATCCGCCATTTTTAATTTTGAAAATCTGACATCAGATTCGTAATCCGCGACCCCAAAAACCCCCGAGTAATAAATTTCAGGCAAATTGAATCAGAGACCCCAATAACCTCCGAGTAACAAGTTTTCCGCCATATTGGATCCGCCATTTTGAATTTTGAAATTCTGACATCAAATTTGCAATCAGTGACCCCAAAAACCCTCGAGGATCGAGTTTCAAGCAAAATGAATCATGATGAGGTCATAATAAAACAGTAACCACATTTTGCAAACTTCCCTCTTCTAATTACTGTTGAAAAATTTGTAACAATTTTACCACCTTTTGTAATTTAATACATTTCACTGATTTGCAGTTATTTGGCATCATATGCAACATGGGAAGAAAAATTTATTCTCCAACATGCATCCTCACAAAGAGTTAATCACAGTACATTAGATTTTCTCTACTCTACGTCAGCTAAAGTAGTAGAGGGATATTTCACATAGCATGTTGTGTTGAGATCGTTTCTCTCTTGAGTATCGTGTGCTCGTGCTCTGCTTTTAAGACTCGCAAAAAGACCATGAAGATAATATTTACGCGCCACGCCGGATGAACATTGATTCATTGCGCTTGTGCTCTCCCACGTTTGACTAAGGATGCTGGGCAAATATTTGTCTCAACCTCTAGAAGTTTAGCTCACTCACTCTCTCTCTCTCTCTCTCTTCGTTGCTTTTCTTTTTGAATTACCTTAAATGTAGCTGTGCAAAAACATTCCCTTGACGACGCGCGACGTCTCTCCTTTCTAAATTAGGAGAAACTAAAAAATTAAAAAAAAAAAAACGAGAGCGAAACGAAAATTTGTTGAGACAGTTAAACTCGACAAATTTACCTCACCTACACCTGTCGGGTGAAGAAGCTTTTTAAAAATGTTTACTTTCAGAATAGAAAAAAATTTGTCGCGTGTAAATTAACACCTGTACCTTCATTTGTTTCAAATCAAGGTAGAATTTTATGTTTATTAAAGTAGAACATAATTTTTAATGAGGGGAATTAATGAGAACTGGACGGAAAAGAAAATTATTATTACAGAAAGTGCAGGGATATGTTGTGTTTGTGCAGCTACTCGAAACATTGTTAAAATCAAATTACAAAATAGCTATGGATATTTTTCGTTACGGTCCCACTTCCCAATCTCACTTTCCTCTCTCACTTTTCACTCTCACTTTCACTCTCCACGTTCACATACCACCTTCCACTTTCTACTTCCACTTTCTACCCTCACTCCCACTTTCACTTCCAACATTCACTTCCCACTATCACTTCCTACCTTCCACTTTCTACTCCCACCTTCCAGTTTCTACTCTTACTTCCCACATTCACTTTCCGCTCCCAAATTTACATCCCACCTTCCACTTTCTACTCCCAAATCCCAATCTCACTTTCCACTCTCACTTTACACTCTTACTTTACACTCTCACCTTCCATTTCCCACTCCCACGTTCACATCCCACCTTCCACTTTCTACTTCCACTTTCCACTCCCAAATTCACTTCCAACATTCAACATTTACACTTTGAATTTGGGTAGTGGTAGTGGAAAGTGAGAGTGAGAAGTTTAAAGGTGAAAGTGGGATGTTAATGTGGGAAGTGAGAATGTAAAGTGGGAGTGGAAGGTGGAAAGTGAAAGTGGTAAATGGAAAGCAGGAGTAGAAGTTGGAAAAGTGAATTTGGGAAGTGGTAGTGGAAAGTGAGAAGTTGAAGGTGGGTTGTGAATCTGGGAAGTGAAAGTGGGAAGTGAGAGTGTAAAGTGGGAGTGGAAGGTGGGAAGTGGAAAGCAGGAGTAGAAGGTGGAAAGTGAATTTGGGAAGTGGTAGTGGAAAGTGAGAGTGAGAAGTTGAAGGTGGGTTGTGAATCTGGGAAGTGAAAGTGGGAAGTGAGAGTGTAAAGTGGGAGTGAAAGGTGGAAAGTGGAAAGCAGGAGTAGAAGGTGGAAAGTGAATGTGGAAAGTGGTTGTGGAAAGTGAGAGTGAGAAGTTGAAGGTGGGTTGTGAATCTGGGAAGTGAGAGTGTAAAGTGGGAGTGAAAGGTGGAAAGTGGAAAGCAGGAGTAGAAGGTGGAAAGTGAATGTGGAAAGTGAGAGTGAAAAGTGAGAGTGGGAAGTGGGAGTGAGAGTGGGAAGTGAGAGTGAAAAAGTTACAGAATCGACCCCCTGGAAAAAGTAGAAAATTCGTTTCCAAATTAGTTGAAAACTTAAAATTTTTTTAAAATGATACCAAAAAAGGACGATTATATATCATCCACAAAACAATAGAAGGGTTCTCTACATTAAAAAATCCTTTAAAAAACGTTAAAAGAGGGTAATTAAACTGAATAGGACGAAAATTTAAAAATTATTACCTCACGCATAATTCAACTAAAAATAAAACAAATGGGATCTTTGTACTAGTCTTGGAAAGAAAAATAAACCATCCGCTTTAATCCACAAAGGACGTTATTTTACGACCAAATTTATTTTACATAAACTCTCAAATTTGAAGTTCTCGACACTTATCTCTAGGTGAATTTTAATCTGGTATCGGGTCAGTCAAATTCAATTAATTTTCACATCCAGTTAAAGTCACCAGTGCGGTGAAGGAACAGGCAATAATTTTCCCTTAACTTTTTACAGCTAACGGAAAAAATTATTTAATGCATAAATTCAAAAATTTCTTATTCATGAAAAGAGAAATTTCTCTCTTCATGTTTGTTAAAAACTAAAAATAATGAGAAACATGGTAAAGAAAAATAAAAGAGATTTTTATTTTTAAATTTCTACTCTAATATTGGAGTCGTATTTTTGTTATATCTTAACTTAGCATAAAAAAAATTTATTAAAAACTAGGGAAAGTTATATTTCTACTGCTAATGACAAACTTGCTATTTTTTTCTGAAGAAAATTTTCTTTCTTTTCTTTTCTTCTTTTTAATTGTTTTCTACCAATCACGATCGTCATCTTGCCAAATCGAAAATAAAAGATAATTATAAAAGTAATTAATAACTCTATCGTTTAACATTAAAACACTGAAAAAACTAAATAAAATGAAAATTTAAAAAAAACTGCAGCTAAAAAAAGCTAATTTCAAGAAAATTAAAAATTAACTGATCGAATAGATATTGTATCCAATATAGCTACTTTAAATTATGAAATTAATCAAGTTAAAAAGACTTTTAGCGGAAATGTTTTATTTTTTAAATGGAGAATAATTTAGCTTTAAACAAACACTGATATTAAAGAGTATTGATAAATTTTGCGAAACTTATTTAAAATTCATTTAAAAATTATTTTTGTGTTTATAAATTGCTAATTGTATTGACAATGTGGCTCGCTTATCAATGGCAATAAATTGAGAGTTTTGCAGTCATGATCCTCCCTTTCTTTCCACTATACATTTAAATTCAGTTAAAATGATACACGAATAATAATTTATACTGTAAAATTTATGCCTTTTTAAACAATATCGCATCATTTCTATGTAAAAGAAAATTAATTTCTAAAAAAAAAATTTACAATGAAAAATATAAATTTTTTTAATAATTAATTTTAGAAACAACTAAAACGATCAATAGAAACATGTTACAATTACTAAATAGTGAAATTATATTTTTTTTTATTAAAAGTAAAAATTTAAAATTTAGTCATAATATCATGAATTAACGAAAAGGAAATTGAAATTCATAGTCTACGCGCCTAATAAAATAAGGTTAGCACCTATAAATTTCAATATCACGCAAAAAACTATGATATGAAAATATGTTATATCATAAAACTCGGTTTTACAAGTTTCTATTTTTGACAGAAATTACAGAACGAAAAGAGAAACAAATTTTTTCCGCCTTTTGTTTGCAATATTAAACATTCAAAAAACTTTCTCATGAAATAAATTTTTAAAAATATAAAAAGTACAAATTTTACACTTTTTGATTAACATATTAAATATTTATATTGTTTGAAAGTTAATTTTAATAATAATTTTCAATTTTTTTTCACTATTGTGTGCGCACTGGACTCCACCTTTTTTTTGTTACAATATTCATTAGATCGTAAGGAGTTTTCAAATATGAATATTAAAAAAAGACGTTTTGAAAAACATTTATTTTGCGAAAACAACTTTTCTAAATTTATTATAAACTTAACAATTAATTTTCAACGAATTTTATAATTTTCTGAAATTTTAGTAAAACGCAAATAATCTCTGACAGAAATTAAAATTCATCAGCTATTCTTCTGGTTACAGCATTTTGAAAATTTGAAAAAAAAATTCAAAGCCATGTAAATCCAAGAAATTTTAATATTTAATATTTCGTTTTCATGCATTTCTATAACATTTTTCCAAGTTTTATGAAAACCGAAGAGCTAGGCGACAAATTTAATTTTTTAAATGTCGTGTGACCTAGTTATGAAATAAAAGAAGCTTAAGTAATAAATTTAATATTTAACATTGTAGTTTCATAAAAAAATTTCAAAATTTTTACTCTATTCAGGTAAGTCATAATTGTGTTTTATAATAAAAATCTAACCGAGATTATAATTAGTTATTTTTCATGTAACGTTTTGTCACCAAGAGTTAAAAATTTCACCTCAAAAGCGAATTTTTATTTCGTCAAATATTTTTGAGAATGTACTTGAACTAAACAATGAATAACAGAGTCTACTTAAATTTTCAACCATCCATTCAGGAGAGTTCAATTTTTTTTTGCGTTGAATAAATTTTTCGCAGTAAAGGCCAAATCGACTTTTCTGTAGAGAGGACGTTCTACTTTTCGGTTTAGTGACCTGCATCATTGATTTACTATTTACAAGGTGGTATTTTTGCAACAGGTGATTAGCACACTTGTATAAATTTAAGTGTCACTTTTCTAGCTTCTTTCCTTTTGCGAAGTCTATTTTTATAATTTTTTTTAATCTTATTGTAATAAATATTTATGACTTAAATATTGAAAATCATTATACTTTGAAAGGATTTCGAAGATTGCAGTCAAGTTAATTTCAACTTTCAGGACATTTTCGATACTGGGGATCGATTTGGTAACTTTTCCACTCCCACTTTCCAAATTCACTTCCCACATGCACTTCTCATTTTCACTTTCCACTTTCCATATTCACATCCCACACGCACTTCCCATTTTCCACTGGTCACATTCACTTCTCACCTTCCACTTTTTACTTCCACTTCCCACCTTACACTTTCCACTCCCACCTCACACCTTTCACTTTCCAATCTTACTTTCCAATCTTACTTCCCACTTTCTACTCCCACTTTTCACTCTCACTCACGACTTCCTGTTTCCACTACAACTTCCTACTCTCAGTTTTCAGTTCCAGTCTTATTTACCACTTCCTCTTTTCCCTCTCTCTTTCTACTTCTACTCTCATTTCCCACTTCATCTTTTCAATCACACTTTCCACTTCCACTCTTATTTCTTACTTCCTCTTTCTATTTTCACTTCCACTTTCCACACTCACTTCCTCTTTCTACTCTCACTTTCTACTTTGCACACTTACTTCCTCTTCACACTCTCACTTTCCACTGTCATTTCCTACTTTCCACATCC
This sequence comes from Leptopilina syphax, assembly GCA_032872505.1. Lineage (NCBI taxonomy): Eukaryota > Metazoa > Arthropoda > Insecta > Hymenoptera > Figitidae > Leptopilina > Leptopilina syphax. The sequence continues at coordinate 2,855,456 of CM065474.1, read as the reverse complement.
CTCACTCACTTTTCACTCCCTATTTCCATTCTTACTTTCTACTTACACTTTCTACTCCCAATTCACACCTTACAATTTCCACTCTTACTTTACACCTTCCACTTCCCACTCTCACTTTCCACCTTCTACTTCCAGCTTTCCACTCACATTTTCCACCTTCAACTTTCACTACCTATCTTTTACTCCCACTTCCCATATTCAATGTTAAGTGGAATGTGGGAGTGCAAGGTAGGTAGTGAAAGTTGAAGGTGGAAAATGTGAGTGGAAAGCTGGAAGTAGAAGGTGGAAAGTGAGAGTGGGAAGTGGAAGGTGTTAAAGGGAAAGTGTAAGGTGGGAAGTGTGAGTGGAAAGTTGACAGTTGGAGTCTAAAATGGGTAGAGGGAATTGAAAGTAGAAAGTGAATGTGGGAAGGGAAAGTGCAAGGAGGGAAGTGAGAGTGTCAGATTAGATGTGAAAGTGGGTAGTGGGAGTGGAAGGTTAGAAGTGACAGTGGTAAGCTGGAAGTGTAAGGTGAAAAGTGAAAAGTAGGAAGTGGAAGGTGGGAAGTGAGAGTGGGAAGTTGAAGGTGGTAAAGGGAAAGTGTAAGGTGGGAAGTGAATATGGGAATGGAAAGTGGAAGGAGGGAAGTGAGAGTGTCAGATTGGATTTGAAAGTGGGTAGTGGGAGTGGAAGGTTAGAAGTGACAGTGGGAAGTGGAAGGTGGGAAGTGAATGTGGAAAGTTAAAGGAGGGAAGTGAGATTGGAAAGGTGGAAGTGGAAAGTGGGAAGTGGAAGGTGGGAAGTGAGAGTGGGAAGTGGAAGTTGGTAAAGGGAAAGTGTAAGGTGGGAAGTTGACAGTTGGAGTCGAAAATGTATAGTAAGAATTGAGAGTGGTAAGTGAATGTGTGAATGGAAATTGGAAGGAGGGAAGTGGGAGTATCAGATTGGATGTGAAAGTGGGTAGTGGGAGTGGAAGGTTGGAAGTGACAGTGGGAAGTGGATGTAGGAAGTGAGAATGGAAAGTGAAAGGAGGGATTCAATTTATAAACTGTCAAATGTTAAAAAAAGGTTTCCGACTATTTGACTCATTTGATTATTAATTTCTCTTATTAAATAAATAACAGGAATTCTACATTTCTAAAACTCCGGCAGTGTCCACTTAAGGATGCTTAAAGTTTAGAAGAAATAAATATTTGTAGGTACAATTAAAAGAAATAACCTCCTCATTGTTATGATTTCTGATAGTGGCTCTTGAAAATACGACAATGGAATTAAATCTCGAGTTTGATTTTCTGAAAAAGTAGACCTTGTGACGTATAACAATCGTGAACTCCTACTTTGTTGGCGCACACTCGACTAATTCAATTTCTTTTTATTTTACTTTTTTGCGCCTACGTTTGCGTTCCTGTAAAAGGGTCGCCAGAGGGCGGTTGCCTTTGCGGAAAAGTGGAAACTGCCGCCGCTGGCACAAATACAATTACCAGAACTCGTGAAAATGGGGGGAGGGTGGGTGGGAAGTGGGAAGGGTGGGCTAGGGATGGAAACGTGCCCCGTCGAACTCACTCCCAGTTTTGTATGGATAGTGGTGAGGGGAAAAAAGAGTAAGCGGAAAGGGAAGTAATAGGGCGGGAAACGAAAACGCGAAAATGCCTAGAAGTGCCTGGGAACGCGCGATTTAATTGCATTTGCATTTTTACCCAGTCGTCCTCGTGCTACTTTACGAATCGCGCATCTAGTTTGCGAGGTTTGTTCCTTCGACCTGCTAGCTTAACATAAAAATGTTGTTTTCAAATTGATTTTTCCAAAGGAGCACCACGACTGTTTCTCCAGAGCACTTAAGCTCATGGACACACTTGTAAACCCTCTCTTACTTTTAAATAAATGATAAAACAATTCCAGTGCGTTCTAAAAATTTATTGCTCCTAAATAAGAAAGTGTAACTACACTTTTAAATATGAAAACTGTTTCACAAAAAAAAATAATCAACTTCTCACGATTTGATTTGAAAATTAAATGAATTATGACATCGTAAAAACTGAATTGTTTGTTTTAAGAATCTTTAGTTTTTATGTTAGGAATTTTTAAATATAAAAAAAATTATACCTAGCTGGAAAAATGTAAAGAAGAATCAATAAAAGTGATTGTAGATTTACTGACAGAAATGAATTATACTTTTTGTGCATAAAATGTTTACTGGAAGCCTGTGAACGCGCTGAGTGAAGAGCCTTGAAAATCAGAAAAACCCATTGACTCGCTTGATGATAAAAACGAGTACCGCTTTCTTTTTATTGATCTCTAAAAACTCCATAAAAATTCTTATATCGGACCCGCATGTACATTTACGTATGAGAACAGAGAGACAATAAAATCAACCCCCTAGACTTTTTACGAACACATTTTGATCATTTTACAACATTTCCACCGCTTGGAAATTGTCAAAATCATAGAGAATTAAATTTATAACTCGACGAAATTTTTCTTTAGTTTCTTAAAAGAAAAAATTTATCATTCAGATCCAAATGATGACTTTTGAAATTATTATTCCCTGCTAGGAATTAAAGTCACAGTAATTAAAATTCTAAAAGACGGTCGAGGAATATCGAAGATATATTTTTACATAGTTACAAGATTTAACAGGTGTCTCATCTTAAGATTTGGAATTGTAGTACGCACACGTTCTTAATACCATGTCGTCTACTTTTAGATGACCAAATTTAAGGTATCTGGAAGATCTTACGATCCTAATTCTCCAACCCAATTGAACAAGACATAAAACCAAAGTTTATGGGTCCTGTAAGTCGCCGTCTACTAGTTCCCTTGCTTGTTGGATTCAAGTACCGTCAGATTTCTCCTTTCTGCTTGTGACTTAATTAATGACAGTGTTTTTACTTCTTGGATAAGGTCATTGAGGTCATAGATCAGTTTAGTGATTATTCGGACCACGATTTAAATGTAACTATGCGACTGATCCCGAATTCCTTATCCAACATTAAAGATTCCATGGTTTATGTTCAGTACTCCATTCTGGCTGTCGTATTCCACAATCCGAATTTAGGATCTTACATTCCGGATTGTTAATTCAAAAGATCGGAATTATGATCAGTGATGATGAGGTGATGACTATTTAATCACTAAATGTAAGGAGAATGATGACACGAGATTTTAAGCCGAAATTAGGAGTTAAAGTTAGCTAATCGTTGACCCGCCTATCTGAAAAGTGAGTGTAGATGTACGTTTGCGAGAAGGACTTTAATAATTATGGGAATTACGCCGAAAAACTAAGGAAACGTTGGGGTTCGACTCTCGTCGACAAACAACTAGTTGCTCCTTTCGATTCTTTATCTCCTCCTTCTGCATCATTGTTTTGTCATTCGACATCCATAAGTTCTCCTAATCCACCGATCTCACAGAATTCTTTTTAGCAGCGAAAAACTTTGGCAAGATCATCTGTTTTCTCCTCCTTCGCAAATACGATTTTCACAGGGCGTGACTTCTGAGAGATCTGCCCATTAGCACCAATTCTGAATGTTCGAATTCCATCAAGATCAGTTGATTTAGTAAACTTTTTAAACTTGTTGATGACAAAGGCTTTCAAGATGTCATCTGTGATTGGAGTTTTATCATCAGGAAGATTAAACAAAACTAGATTACATTTCCTTTCCGACCGATCGACAATTTCATTGATGAAGGAATCAGTCTCGAGTACTGGGTTAACTATTTGTGAACAGTTTCATAGTTGTCAAGTCTCTCCTCAACAGGAGGAAGAGAAAGAAAGTTCGAGAAGAGGCGGACCTGGAGGACAGTCAGACAAGGGTTGTGGGAGCTTTACCCACTAAAATGGGAGACCTGCTTATTAAAATCAGAGGGACTTCAAATAACGTGTCTTTCATCGAGGAGGTGACAAAGGTAATTGGAGCTTTAGGTAAGGTGCCCATAATACACCCCAAACAGAAGACTGCGAATACTGAGAATCAGCTGATGGGGACACCCAGGTGGAAAAGTTAACGTTAGCTAATGCTACTAACGTTAGACTAACGTTAGCTAACGCTAGACTAACGTTACCTAACGCTAGACTAAGGTTACCTAACGCTAGACTAACGTTACCTAACGCTAGACTAAGGTTACCTAACGCTAGATTAAGTTTACCTAACGCTAGACTAACGTTACCTAACGCTAGACTAGCTTTAGGTAAGGTGCAAGTGGCGGACCGGCAAAATCCGCGACAGTTTGGGGTAATTGCTTTGATGCGTCCATAATGCACCCCAAACAGAAGACTGAACACTTCCCATCATCTGATGGGAACATTGACCTCGGCTTGCAGCATTTAGCAAATTATCCGTCAGGCAAAGTAGAGGTCTGCATTGCACAGCTCGGCTGATAAGGAAGTTTACATCCATAACAGGAACAGCATGTGCTCCTTAGTACACTTTTCAATATTTAAAGTAGATGCCATTTTCAATGCAGTAAAAAATACAACAAACAAAAGTTTAACGACAAATATCCACAAAAATGAATTCCAAAATCACATCAATAAGAAAAACCATTATTCGTAGGAGTCTCATCCACTTAAGTTTAAGAATTACAATTAGCTAGACAATTTATTTATTTTACACTTATGTATCTAATTGCACCCTAAAAGTTTAGATTGTTACGCACTTAGCACTTTAGTCGCTCAATTGTGAACGAGAACCGCGTTGAGGGGGTGCAGAATGAGAGGTCTGAGAGTAATTGCAATTAGAGTAGCAATTTCGACGAGACGTTATCACGATCCATCCTCGAGGATATGCTTGGGATTCTGCGATCCGCAAAACGAATCGTTTCTGGTAATTGAATCGACCATAATGCGTCACTAAGAGTAATTACGCGGTCAAGCGCCCCTCGCTCATAAGCCCCCCCCCCCGCGCTTTTCTCATCGACTCTAAGGGTCGTTTATTCGTTATATAAGAATAGAGTATATTTGTACAAAATTGTGCCACTGCGAGAGAATTCTGACAAGCCCGCAATTTTTCATTTAGGACACGTTCTCCATAGCGTTCGAAATAAAAAACTGTGATTGATTAAACAGATTCGTCCCGCCGTGAATCAACAGTGGAAAAGAGCAACGTGACAACAAAATTAATAACCTCTCTCATGCTCCATTCTTACTCTGCCCGTGCATATTTGTACGATATTTATCAATACTGATTTTCCTTTTTAAACAAGGAAAATTGAAAACAAATTTTTAGTCACCATTCTTTGAACCTTATTTTATTAATCTGCAATTGTTGGAATTTACAAAAATTGAACGAAACGTTGAGCAAATGTGTGAAGAGTAGAATTTCCCGTCGCATATTGATCGTTAACACCGGGGTGGCAGAGAAGGTTTTCAAAAGAGTTCAGAAGACTGAAAAGAGCAGCTCAAAAAGAATTCAAGAACATTACAGCCATTATGGAAAGGAACTTTTTTATATGGGCCCGGGAATTGGAGATTAAAGAGTGATGTAACAAAACCGATTCATAACACTTTAAAACAAAATTTTTCCGCTCTTTCCCGATTTTCTGATAACTACATTTTTGTTTCAAACTTCTGGAATAAATATTTGTGAAACTATTCCAACGATTCAGTGCAAACTATAATTACTTTTCCCGTTAAAGGTTTTTTTTTAATACAGGTAATTAAGTAAGGAAAAGTATTTTTAAACATTTTTTTCAAATAACCAATTTCGATAATAGATTCGTTTATTTATATCTCTCTTTTAGATTAAAAAATTATTGAAAGAATAGAAATTTACAAAGATCATAAAACGGAGAATATTTAATTTTTATGATACGGTTTTTTGGTTTCCCTTTCCTTATTTTTCTTTGAACAAAAATCAACTGATTTTTTCATTCCCTCTTTCCTTATTTCCCTTCGTGGTGGCAAGAAGTTTCTTTTCCAATTCAATTTTCTCGACCACTCTTTGCCCGCTATTTTCGCGAAGTAGGATAGAAGAACAAAAATTCACTATCTTCTACATCAGTAGAAAAAGTGAAGGGATCGGATATCTTGTGAATGTGATCCAATGAAGGTGAGGAGGGACTCTTATTCCAAGCGACACATCGATTTTTCTTTGTCCAAAGACTTCCGCTTTGACAGATTATCCCCCTTGAGTAGATATTTACTGCTTTTTATGTAACTTGAACAAAAAAAATTGTTTGAGAGAATCAAAAGTTTCAGTTAACTGTACAAAGTAATTTCTCTTGGTTATCCAAAAAGTTATCTCTAATTCATAATTGATCATTAGATCATCATTGGATCATCATTAGATCATCATTAGATCATCATTAGATCATCATTAGATCATCATTAGATCATCATTTTTTTTGCGAAAATAAACTTAGTTAATTTTTTGTGAATAGTAGACTAGTTTATAATTCCGGACCAGTGGTTTCTGAGTTTACCAGAATTAGTCTCGCTTTGCGGATCACATAGTTGCGATTGTCGAGAAAGGGAGAATTGTTTTAGGACTGTTAGATAGTTTCATGATGGCTAAGAGTTCGTTTAAGGTCTGGAGTTTTGTTAGTCGAGCTAGGAAGTGTTTGCAACGAAATTTAACCTGCGGAGGTCCGAGTAGTTTTCTACCTGGTGCCTCGGGAAGTTCTCCTATGCAAATAATCGTATCGTCGTTGCTTGTTTGTGAAACGTAGATTACGCAAATTCGAAATAGACATGCAGTGGAGCATTGTCAACATTTTTGTTGGGAGGAACTTTCCAGAAGTTCTAAATTAGGTTACTTTGTCCGGAATGAAAAGTCGGGTGTTTGTCAAAGTCGAGGGTAATATTGAAAATTGAGTTCTGGATGTAAACTTCCTTATCATCCGAGCTGTACAATGCAGACTTCTACCTTACCTGACGGATCATTTGCTAAATGCTGTAAGCCAAGGTCACTGTCCCCATCAGCTGATTCTCAGTGTTCAGTTTTTTGTTTGGGGTGTATTATGGGTGCCATAAAGTAATTACCCCAAAACTGTCTCCACAAATTTTACGACGTCGGAGAATTTCCAGGGCATCCTGAACGTCTTCCTTTTCTGTAAGGGAATCCATGTCGCGGATTTTGCCGGTCCGCCACTTGCACCTTACCTAAAGTTAGTCTAGCGTTAGGTAACGTTAGTCTAGCATTAGGTAACGTTAGTCTAGCGTTAGCTAACGTTAGTCTAACGTTAGGTAACATTAGTCTAACGTTAGGTAACGTTAGTGTAGCGTTAGGTAACGTTAGTCTAGCATTAGGTAACGTTAGTCTAGCATTAGGTAACGTTAGTCTAGCGTTAGGTAACGTTAGACTAGCGTTAGGTAACGTTAGTCTAGCGTTAGGTAACGTTAGTCTAGCGTTAGTAGCATTAGACTAGTGTTAGGTAACGTTAGTCTAGCGTTAGGTAAGGTTAGTCTAGCGTTAGGTAACTTTAGTCTAGCGTTAGGTAACGTTAGTCTAGCGTTAGCTAACGTTAGTCTAACGTTAGTAGCATTAGCTAACGTTAACGTTTCCACCTTGGATGTCCTCATCAGCTGATTCTCAGTATTCGCAGTCTTCTTTTTGGGGTGTATTATGGGCACCTTACTTAAAGCTCCAATTACTTTTGTCACCTCCTCGATGAAAGACACGTTATTTGAAGTCCCTCTGATTTTAATAAGCAGGTCTCTCATTTTAGTGGGTAAAGCTCCCACAGCCCTTGTCTGACCGTCCTCCAGGTCAGCCTTTTCACAAACTTTCTTCATCACTTTGTCAAATGTAGTTCCCCTTCCTTCAGCCACTTTGACAATCATTGTTGTTCGTTTTTCTGGCTGATTATTTTTGATCATTGAAAACTAGAATACCATTTTATCGAAATGATATTTATAGAACGAAAAATATTCTTCTCCTTGAAATATAGAAAAGTAGCAAGAATCGGGTTTCGGGTCCTGATAGTGTAAGTGTATCTCAAGTGGGGTTTCGTGGCAAAATATTTGAGCATACGCTACAAATGTTTGCTCTGGTCCTCGACATTGCGTAATAAAGCGGCAAAGCTCTTTTCCGATAATACCCTTCTCTGGCGCAACTCTGGCTCTTCACCCAAAGACTACGTGCCACTATGGTGTCTCCTCCTCCTCCTCCTCACCCTCTGACCCCTATCAAGTCGACTCCTCTCCTCACTTGTACCTTTCGTCTAAGTTTCCCAAACTCCTTCCGGCTCGTCTTTTCTCCACAACTCCTTTACTTTGTTCAACTTAACTCATCCCTTACGGGAACTTAACTCAATAACCGTCAGATAATTGTGTGATGTGGTAATATCTGAAATTTGAATTTCCTTCTTCGAATTACTAAAGACATACTAAATCTAGTTCAATGATTTATGTGAGTGGCAATTATGTAAAATTCTTGAAAGGCGTATTTGCAGGAATCTCTAAACATTACTCTACATTCTATTTGGCTGTGGTGGTGAGAATACTATCGAATTGCAGTATAATGGAGTTCATAGTATATATACAAGCATTTCACCTGCTGAAGACAGAACCTTGGAGTACTGGGGAAACTTCAACTAAAGACTATTGAGACAATTGTAAATAGAGTATAGAGAGGGTCGGATTAGGAATAGACACCATTTAAATAGCTGCCTAGTACAATATACTAGCAGCGTCTCGCTTTGAATATTGAACTAAAAAATAGAATTCTAAAATCTTTAGTTAGTTTCTAGAGAACCTTTTCCCGATTATTAAATATTTCACTAAAAATAGTTCATTTCCAAACTGTACAAAGTGAATTTTGATTACCATTTGGAGATAATTTGTTTTAAATTCTAAAATAATTGCACATACCTCACATTTTGTCGTGATTCGTACGGCAAGCCTCATTTTCATAAAATCTGAAACAGAAAAATATAAGATCTTTAATGGATTTCATCAGAAATCAAGCTTTTTACGGAAAATGGCAATTTTGAGAAAGTCCGCCATATTGGATCCGCCATTTTGAATTTTGTAAATCTGGGTTCGGATTTAAAATCAATGACCCTATAGAATTCTGAGTAAGGGACCAGTAATTTTTTAATAAATCTAAAGATTTTGAACACTGATTTTGTAGGAAAATCATATTTTAACACAAAAATCTGATTTCAGTTTTTTTTTGGGGGGGGAAGTAGTTAGGAAAGAGTCAGGAAGAATTAAATTGACATTTATTTTCAAAATCGTTGCATACTCGTATATTTTAGCTCACTTCCTTCCGGCTGCGCTCTCTTAGTGATAAATTTTTTTGTTATCAAGTGTCCCGCGGCGAAATCTGGATATTACATTTGGTTACTTCGCAATTTCCACGATATCTAATTTCTCCCTGGAGGGCTTGCAAAGTGGGATGTTCTTGACGAATCGTTTCCTGGAAATTTGAAAAGTTACCATAACCGCCATGAAAAATTGTCCTATGTAGCATTATTAATCATAATATGGAATTGCTCGAAACATATCAATTACTCTATTTTTATATAATTCATCAAAAACAGTAATTTCCAATAGTGTTTCGAATTTTTTTTTCTTTCATAGCTGACTGGAAAGCTTTTCTTTTTTTTGTATGTTGAGAATAAAGGGAAAAAATTTCTCGGTAAACAATTTTCTATATTATGAAATTTACCTTTATCAATATGACACTTGGACCTGCAAATGTCAAAATTCAATTTTCCCAAATGTTTTGTGTGGAGTTTTTTATTTTACAATTTGGAAAATTTTAGCGAAGTAAAGAAAAAGGCGAGAAAATACTCGACGCGACGATGTGAAAGTAATCGTATCGAAAAGAGATTGGCATGTTTACTCTGAAAAATTAGATTCCTCTCTTTTGCCCCCAAGATACCTTGAAAGATTGCACTTTTACTCAATTCTTTCATTTAATCCTCTTTAGAGGATATTCCACTCTAAATTACATTATTAGAATGGATTCTTACAATTGTATTTCGTTAAATGTGTCACGTAATATTTTATCAATTCTCATGAAAATTAAGAATTAATTTTTTATTGCCTTCAAACATTTAAAAAAAAATTTCAAACATATTTGAACATAATTAGTCTGCAAACTTTTTTCCGTCCAAAAAATGCCCAAAAATGTGGTTTTTATTGCATCAACTAAATAATTTTAAAATAAACCAAAAATACGAACTGCATGTACTAAATCTCCAAGGGCTATATATGCAGATTCTCCGCCTGCCTCATAAAAAAAACTATTTTTAGATTAGGTTTCGCGATAGAAAAAAAAGAAACTCTTTTATACTGTCACAGCTATTTATTTAATAACAATCCAAAGTCTACAATAAATACTCTTCCAGATAAACTCACTCCATTTTATTTCCCTCCATTCTCTTCCCCTGTGAGAATTTCTCCAATTTCTTACTTAAGAACGAAATAAGGTAAGATTACGTTTGACGTAACAAATGGATTCAAAATTAAAGTAATTCCTTTCTTTTTCAACTTTAAGAGCAAAATTGAACTAATGTAATAAACAGCTTATATCTTTGATTTCCATAAAGGATCAAAGAAATAAAATTGTAAAATAGAATTATGACATAGCATAAATATAGTTTTCACATTCGGATTTCTAAACGACTTTTTGCACAGTTGAATTACTCTCAACGTTATTGCTTAATTGAATCTTTTTCTTTAATTCAAGTTTCTTTCAAGTTAAGTTACAGAGGTATAAAAAACGACAAAGAATCTAAGAAAAAAAAGAAGTATTCAAAGAGAAACAAAGCATAAAATCTTTACGAGAATTATAAAAAAGTTCCAGTCCCCAAGGATTGGTCCTTTTTTTTAACAAAACTTAGAGAATTAAATGAAAACTTGTTGAGTTTTTATTAGACTTTGTTAGATGTTATTTATATCGTAAAACATTGAAAATAATATATAAATTAAATTAAAATAAAATTTGAAATCTTAACTACAATATGAAAAAAAGAAAAATGCTGCCCCAAATGTATTTCATTAGCGAGACTTTCATTACTTTGTGACTGTATATAAATATAACATACTAATTACGACTTTGTTACTTTTTTCCACAGAGTCAAAGGCTACATTTACAAAAACAGTACTTTTGATGCTTTTCAATTCTCATTAGTCGTTTCTCCTTTTCAGGCAAAATTCTACGATTTATTTCTCGAAATTATTATTAAATTTCAGTTGTTTAAGTTAATTAATAACTGGTATGAAAGCAATTTAGAAGATACTCGAGATAAATCAGTCTCAAACAGTGTCCTTTATGGAATAAATTTTACGCTTAATTGAGAAAAAAATAAAAAAAAAACTTAATTATTGTTAGGAAAAAGTTTCACTGGAATAAATTTTTTTTATGTATTTCTGATAAATGATCTACATAGTTAAGTAAAGTAGCGGTTTGACCACCAAAGAGAGGACTCATTATAAAACTAATAGTTTCAGAGGAAGTTCTAATTCAGTTAAGAAATATTGTAAAATAATTAACAAACTTTATTAAGGGGTTACAGCCACTTAGGATTTTTTAAAAATCGATTTTTTATTGTATTTTCGTAATATACTTTCCACTTTCCACATTCACATCCCTCTTCCACTTTACACCTTTCACTTTCCATTCTTACTTTCCGCTTCCACTTTCCACATTTCACTTTCCACTCTCACTTCCCACTTTCCACTTCCTACCATCACTTCCCACCTTTCACTTACTACTCTCACTTCCCACTTTCCACTCTTACTTCCCACTTTGCACTCTCACTTTCCACTTTATACTACCACTTTCCACTTCCCACCTTCAACTTTCTACTCCCACTTCCCTTCTTCCACTTTTCATTCCAGTTTCCACTCTTACTTCCCACTTTGCACTCTCACTTTCCACTTTATACTACCACTTTCCACTTCCCACCTTCAACTTTCTACTCCCACTTTCCTTCTTCCACTTTCCATTCCAGTTTCCACTCTTACTTCCCACTTTGCACTCTCACTTTCCACTTTATACTACCACTTTCCACTTCCCACCTTCAACTTTCTACTCCCACTTCCCTTCTTCCACTTTCCATTCCACTTTCCACTCTTACTTCCCACTTTGCACTCTCACTTTCCACTTTATACTTCCACTTTCAACTTCCCACTTTCCACTCTTACTTCCCACATTCACACCTACCACTTCCCCTTTCACTTTCTACTCCCAGTTTCATCCTTCCACTTCCTTTTTCACGCTTACTTCCCACTCCAACTTTCTACTTCCCACCTTCCACTTTCTCCTCCCACTTTCCTCCTTCCACTTCCCATTACACTTTCCACTCTCACTTCCCACATTGCACTTTCACTTTCCACTCTTACTTCCTACTTTTCACTTCCCACTCTTACTTACCACTCTTACTTCACACCCTTTACTTCCCACATTCACACTTTCCACTTCCCTTTCCACTCTTACTTCCCACTTTGCACTCCCACTTTCCACTTTCTACTCTCACTTTCCTCCTACTACTTCCCTTAACACGCCTACTTCTCTCTCCCACTTTTCACTGTTATTTCCCACTTTCTACTCTCACTTTCGACTTACCACCTTCTACTTTCTACTCTCACTTTCCACTTACCACCTTCTAATTTCTACTCCCACTTTCCTCCTTCCCTTTTCATTCCACTTTCCACTCTCACTTCCCACATTGCACTTCCACTTTCTACTCCCACTTTCTACTTTCCACTCGCACTTCATACCTTTTAGTTCTCACATTCACACCTTTCATTTTTCACTTCCCACCTTCCACTTTCTACTCCTACTTTCCTCTTTCCACTTCCCTTTCCACTTTCTACTCTCACTTTCCACTCCCACTTCACATCTTTTACTTCCCACCGTTAGGAGTGAAAAGTAATAAGCGAAAGTGTGAGTGGAAGCTAAAAAGTGGGAAACTAGAAGTAGAAAGTGGAAGGTGGGAGGTGGACAGTAAATTTTGTCCGCCATATTGGATTCGCCATTTTGAATTTTTAAATTAAGACTTTAAATTCGTAAACATCGTCGAGAAATACGTTTTAATAATTTAAATTCAAATTTTCAAAGCTGCGCTTTTAGAACTTAGGGAAACCCTCTTTATTTCTGAAATTATAGAAAATTCAACGTTCCTTGAAGTTCAGAAGGTTAATGATTACTGAACTCTTAGCAAATTAGAATATAACAAATAACGACTTGTCAAATTCTAATTGCACAAATTTTCCCTTCACTTACCTACTTCTGTGCTCTTTTTCCTTAATCATGCACAATTGTTCCATCAATTTACCCACTTTTCTTCTCCCTTCGTGCTCTCATTTTTCCTCAATTAAATTTAATCTCACGCAACAAAGATGTCTGACTTTAATTTCAGTGAAAATTTGCTAAAATATTTTCCATTTATTCCAATTTATTAAATTCAGTGTTAAATATATCCTTTTTATCCTCTATTCACTATTCATTTAAATATTTAATTAATTATTTAATTATTTCTCTAAATTAATAATAATAAACATTATTATATGCTTCTCCTCACGCTTCATGTACTTTGGTTTAGTATTTTCATTTTGCCCTCAGCATCCAATGTTGGGATTACAGTTACTTGAGTATTTATATCGAGAAACTTTCCTCTCAATGTCTTTTGTCTTCTCCTTTCCTTGCTCTCGAGCGACAAGAGCTGTTTCTGTTTATGGCTGTAGGTTATATACTATAGTTTGAAATTATACCTCGAACTAGTAACATTGTTCATTAAGACCATTTACATTAGTCTTGTCAATGCATCTTAACGTATTTCGTAAGTTTAACAATTAAACAACATTATATCAGGTAAATTCAATTCTGCTGATTATTAATCATCACTATAATGGAATAGGTGGACTAATTAGGATTCTTGGACGCTTCTCCTAATTCGTTTTTCGCAAAGTATGTTTTTCGAATGATGTTCCTTTTTCAGTCTTTCAATTTTAATTCTTTAAATCTAATTTCTCCAAAAGATTTTTTAAACATTTGGATATTAAGACAGTTTATTTAAACCCTTTACATTAGAGAATAGAGAGATCCAGATGTCTTCAGGAACACTGAAACAAAATTAGAACTTCGTGAAATCGACTAATAATTTAAATGGGGATGGAATTTTAAAGTATTAGTCAGTTACCTTCTAAAATTATTCTTAGAGTCGTAGACCCAATAAGGGATGCCTCCTTCAGTGTGAGGTTGCAGAAATGACTTTGTCTATCAAAAACAGAGAATGCAGTAGATTTTCCTCAAATTGTTTTCGAGCCAGCTAAAGTGAAAGGTCCGGAGTCCAGGTATCGATGCAGATTAGATTGAATACCCCTTAGACTTGGAGTAACCGAATTATTTACTTGATGTTGATGTCGTCGTAATGCAGTCAATAGAAAAATAGAAATGTGTCTCGTAGTAGAAATTATCTCGTTGAATGAACTTGACTAGGACGAGATTCGAAGAAGACATTTGATGTACACAACTAGTTAACTTGGTGGTGGTTGCTGGACTGATGAATTCGACAAGGATGGCACACCTTTTATATTGTTCCTTTCAAGGGAGGGGAGGATATGATAACACCCCCCACTTTAATTATTCCCGGTGTTAATTATTTGTTATAGATTTATTTTCTTCACGTGTAAGGACATCACCCAGTATACTCTTGCAAGTTTCCTCCCAATGGGTCCCATCAAAACTGTACCTCCTGAAAAAACTTTGTAATTGATGTTCCTTTAGGTTCTCATTATGCTCACATCTCAGGACCGTCAGATATTATTTTCATCATCAGTCTAGAGACTAATTCTGTTGAAAACTGTTTCCATCACATAGGTCAGTCTTTTGAAGAAATTCCCGAAGATCTAGTTTCCATTGTTCAATATTTCGATCAAAATTACATTATTAGAAGATGAACCTGAGAAGACGGCGTGCAGTTACTTTACAATTTCCAGCAACTCTATAGAACGTGTCTGAAACTACACTTCATGATCAGCACCGTGCCAACAACGTTGGCGAGGGATGGCATAACATGTATCAACTCTTGGTTGAGAAACATCATCCGTCTTTCTATTATCTTCTTCAAGAGTATTTCTTAAAGAGCACCCGAAACAATTTTAAAATAGATTCATGACAGAAAAATTCAACTCAGGTTTTGTACCTCTCTTTTCATAATTCATCCCAAGATCATCAGGAGAAGTGTTTCCTGGTGCATATATTTAGACGTGATTCCCGAATATTCAAGAGCAACAGAAAGATGAAAATTTTTGTTCTGGTCCTATCAAATTACTGACAGCGAAAAGGAATTGATGACTATAAGAAGTGGTTGTCAGACTATTGGTCGGCATATCCAAACTAAAACGAATTATCCTTCAACTGTAACTGTATTTCGTGTTCGCTGGAAACTTTACAAATATTATTACGTTCCTTTTGAAGACTTCTTTAAAAAGAAATTAATTCATTCAATTTTAATCAGCACAGAGAGATGTTTTTTGAAAAATTCAGAATAAAAGTTCTATTCGGAGGGAGGATAATAATGTTCTTTAGATGTCCATCGTGTTACACTGAATTTTAAAGCGTGCAATAATAATTAATTATTAAGTAAAGGATAATGCTGAATCCGCAGTGAAAATCCGACCAATAGAGTGTGAAACGAAATTTTATTCTTATTAAATATTTAAATACGTTATCCGCTGCTAGTAAATCGACAAGTTAATTACTTTAATATTTAAAATGATTCTGTCCATTTCATTTAAA
Source organism: Leptopilina syphax (assembly GCA_032872505.1). Lineage (NCBI taxonomy): Eukaryota > Metazoa > Arthropoda > Insecta > Hymenoptera > Figitidae > Leptopilina > Leptopilina syphax. The sequence continues at coordinate 2,839,782 of CM065474.1, read as the reverse complement.
TGAATTTTGTAACCTTCGGTAGAACAATCGGACCTTTATATCAGCGGATTGTTACTGTCACTTGGATTATGACTAAAGTGTTCGCGAGAAAAACTTCCTTGACGCGTATAATTGGAGGTGAATTCCGATTATTCAAGAATAGAAATACGAAGACCCAGTGAGTTGTAAGAAGACGAGAGCTTAGTTGCTATGGCAGTTCGTACGAATATTTTACTGTCTGGACGTCAATACCGCAAGGCTAAGGTCGAGACAAGGTATATCAGTTTTCTACTTTATCGACAGTCGGTAATTCGTAACTATAACTGTGACTAAAAGGTGTCGGTAAATGTCGGTGTAGGAATCTTTCATTAGAATTACTCACATGGGTTAAATTCTCTGAATTTGTAAAATTCATTTATTCTTGCTGTTTGGTTGTTCTTTAGTGAAAAGCTCCGCCATCACTTCAAGGTCTACAGAATATATCCATGATGTCAGTCATGTTTGGCAGTGGCGAGACAGGGTATAGCAGTTTTCTACTATATCGACAGTCGGAAATCCATAACTATGGCTAAAAGAGTCGGTAAATGTCGGTTTCGAAATCTTCAGTAATAATCATTCTCATGGGAAACATTCTCTGAATTTGTAGAATTAATTTATTCTTCCTGTTTGGTTGTTCTTTAGTGAAAATCCCTGCGACCACAACAAGGTCTACAAAACATTCATGATGTCAGTCATGTTTAGCAGTGGCGAGACATGGTATATCAGTTTTCTACTATATCGACAGTCGGTAATTCGTAACTATAACTATGACTAAAAATTATCGGTAAATGCCGGTGTAGGAATCTTCAATAACACTTATAATGAATGCATCAATTTTTCTTCCTAAGTAACAAACCGTAATAAAGACGTACCGCGAAAGAAAGTCTGTATGTGATATCATAAAGGTTCAAGGATACAATGAATTATTCATGTGCGTATAATGCGAGTAATTAAGAGGGAATCCTCCCCCTTGAATCCCACTTTCAAGCTAAATGAAACTGGAATTTGTGGAAAAATTTCCACGTGTTATGCATTTAATATTAAAAAAGGTACATTTAAAAAACATTTGTTCTCTGCCGGACAACACTCTTGTTTCTTTCATACAAATTTTGAGTGCTAATTTTTATACTCTCATTAACTATGAAACTTTATTTTACACATTGTCATTAAATTGCAAATGCTTTTGTGGACAAAAATAATTTGAACAAAATGTTAAAAAACTTTTTTCCAAATTATTACTTTTTTTTGAAAAATAGAAAACTTTCTGAATAATAGTAATATAGTTGGGGAAAACATTGTCGATTACTGTGCGGCTTTTGTGTGTATAGTCTAAAATTGTAAAAGAAAAGTTTTCCATCAGTTTCGGAAAAAAGGGTCAAAAAGGTAAAACAAAAGGTTTTTAGCGCCCATATTTGAGAACTTCCAGTTGGAAATGCAAAGTTGATGGAAACTTCCGCTTTGCCTCTTATATTGAAACTTGGATTTAGGTTACAATCCTTGAAAACATTTTGAGGCGTAACCTAAATCCAACATAGGAAATATTCAAAAACTCCTCTCTGTGCACAACGAAAGAAAGTCAAAAATTAGTAATCAAAAGTTTGGAAATTTTTCCCAGAGGAAAATAGAATGAATTTGTGTTTCGTTCACGTAAATCAATTTCAATTTTTTATATCCTTTCTGTCAGTATTTTTTTTTCTGAATATTAATAACAAAATATCATGATAGCGTATATGGTGAAATTAATACCAAAAGGAAATATGAAGATTGTTTGATGCAATGCCGTTTGAAATGAAAATAAAAACCCTCGCAGGGTTATATTTACGTAATTGTGTGGACGATGGCGCATTTGCTGGTACGCTAGGTCCGGTATTACGTTTTATTTCGCACTCTATTTTCCTCGTAATGCGCCTCGGTACCTCCGGCGTCGCGTTCCGCTAAATTTCCATTTCTATTTACTCACGAGAGAAACTTTTATATATTTTTTTTCGCGCTCAGTTCGTGTCATGTAAAATCACATTGAAAATATCGACTTACACAAAAACCAAGCGATATTTTCATCAATGTTTGTTATGTAATTTGAGATGATGTGTATTGTGAAATAGGGGGAGGACAAATATAGTATATAAGGATATTGTTTCTGGTTATGGGCGCTCGTTTGCTAAATCTCCACTTCACTTCTGAATTCAAAGTTTCTCTCGGTCTTTTTTTTTGCACCCTAAAAGTTCCCACTCCCTTTGAACAATAAAAAAAGAACGCTTGATCGAACGTGGTAGGCATGTCGTTAAACTTTCCAATTGCGCTGCGATTCAAGTCTCCGTAATAATTCGTTACCATTTTCAGCAAGCGGTAAATACAGATTTAAAAAAAATCACTTTGCTAGATTAAAGTATTTATCGATTTAAAAAAATGTATACTGCTTTGGATGTAAAATACTTTCTCGTGTTGAATAATAACTTTAATTTATTTGAAAATATAAACAGGTTGTTATTTTGATAATCTTCGTGCCTTACTTTCACGTAATAATTTTTTTCTTTTAATTAAACATTTAAATTATGTCACGATTTCTCGGAGCTCAGCTTCGTTAGTTACATAGACATTATAGCATTGCCAAAGCATTGATGTGACGTTCATGATATCCAAGGGCACGTGAACATTTTTTAAATTTTTTGTTATAAATGGTGGCAGCGGTGGGATCTTATAGTTCTTTACGAATTTTTCGCTTCTCTGATGGTGGCAGCGGTGGGATTTTTTGCTAATTTACGAATTTTTCATTACTCTGGGTTTTTCAAACTTCTATAAAGAATTTGCGAGAGATCTGGGTAATATTGGTTTAGACTTACTCATCAAAACAACTAAAAGGTGGCAGCGGTGGGATTCGTTAAATTATTTTTGTTGTAAAGAATTTTTCTTTTATTATAAGTGATAATTACTATTTGTGGCAGTACCTAAAACTAAAAATCATAAACATACAATTCTTTGACAATTTTTCAACTGTGGACTTTTGGGTGACTGTTTGCTTAGTCACAAAGATTTTGCTGTATCATGTACAGGGTGGAGAAATTTTTTAATATAAAAAGCATTCCCTGAGAAGAATCAATAAAGTTCGCACAAGAAGTGCTTTTCATAAAATAGAGTACAACAACGAAAGTACGAGCGTATATCATTGACGAGGGAGTTATTACTATCCTGCAGATGGATCCCTTCTTTAGGTTCTAAACGTGCACTGACACATTCCACAGCGACAGTAGCACACTGGTAGATGCTTTCTAGAACCGCAACAGTACGAGCTCCTTTTTCAACCCCTTACCCTCGTCAAGAGACTGTCAGGTCGCTTTGAGAATTACAGAGGCTTTTTTTCGTTTCTTTTTCACTCCTCTTAACATTGAACCCAGACAAAGTACATCATTGCGCGTATATATGCTAATACAACAATGTGCTCCCTTATTAAATTTTTCAAGAATATTGAAGAGTCTACAAATGGTGAATAACTTTTTTCCATAAAGGTTATCTTTTTTCATTAAATACTGACATTTTTTATCCGCTTTTATGAAATTGAATAATTCAATGTTTAAAATTTTGTTAACGACCCATCCAAAAGGAGGGATTATCTAATTTGAATCGCATTAGAAATCTTCAAACCCATTACGAGTTTTTCATGTAAAATTGCAATAACTCCGAAGTGAAAATCAACCTAGAGTGATAGTATTGGACTGATAATTGTATGACGATACTTTGGGAACATCGTTATGACCACAAGTTTGGACCAATGTTAATCAAACATTCAAGACTAATGTTGACAACGTTTGGAAATTTCCCACTGGACTGATACTCTCCTGCATCCCAATGCTAAATTGTGTATGCAAAGTTTTATTAATAATTAGAAGCCTATTAGTCAATTTCACATAAAAGGATTAACCTGAATATCTGATTTTCAATAAAAGGTCAAAGTTTTAAAATTAAAAAAAATAAATATATAAATTCTCCCCATTTTTCAATTTAAGAAATAATTATTTAAAAATAGAACGAAATTGATGTTTCCCTTTACTCACTTTGACAATTTATTTCCAGATTGCAGGTTGATGTTTGCAATAAATCAGATTTCTTGTCGAAAAAGAAGTCTCATGTGTTATAAGGTCGAACCTTTAACGGCTAGAGCAGGGGGTCTGCTCTTATTCACTGTCGTGAAAAACCTGGTAAAATCTCACAGAAAGGTTGTATGTGATTTTCTATAGCTCTTTATATCCGTCTCTTTGTGAATTTCTTTGTTTTCTTTTGTCTATGAATGCCTTTGTCTATCCGCGAGTCACTGCACAGACAATGCAATCCTGAAGCTGCCGCACATTGCACCTAAACAAAAATCACGATCGTTGGCTACAAAAAAAAACAAGATGGCTGACGATGAAGCATTACTGTACACTGAATTGCTTTTATGAAAAAATAAAACTTTTTTTCTGCATATATATGAGTGACAAAAGAACTAAATGTACAAGAGTTTGAAATAAACAGTTATATCTCTAACTTTTTTGGATAGTAAACTTGCTTTATGGAAATTTATTGTTCAGAATATAGTGTCAAAAAATTTTTGTTGTTTTAATTTAAAAAGTTTGAATTTAAAGGGATTGCTGAAACAGAAGAGAAGGCAGATATCTACAAAGGAGACGAATATGGTGTTAACAGTATGCTCACTTTAAAGTGTTGAAATTATAAATACAATTTTATATACTCTATAATTTCTGGTGGTGGCAGCGGTGGGATATTTGAATTTTTCGTTATAAACGGTGGCAGCGGTGGGATTTTTGAATTTTTCGTTATAAATGGTGGCAGCGGTGGGATTTTTTTGCTGTTTTACGAATTTTTCATTTCTCTGGGTTTTTAAAACCTAGAGAGAGATCTGGCTAATATTGGTTTAGACTTACTCATCAAAACAACTAAAAGGTGTCAGCGGTGGGATTTTTGAATTTTTTGTTATAAACGGTGGCAGCGGTGGGATTTTACAAAAAAAAATTTGTTTAGATACTTCCCATGATACAAATAACAAATTTCCACAGATTGCCTAAACCCATGTGTTTGAAATATATTATTCAACATTTGGTGGGAGGGGGAGGGGAGTTGAAAAAATTCTTATTCGAAAAACCCTTGGCAATATTTGATTCAGATTTAAGAATAAGCCTTTTACCGAAAAAAGGAGAGCCATTTATATGGAAAAAGCTTTGGACGACAGTCGCTTCAATTGACGAGGGTCTACAGGAAAAGTGCCAGCGACCCTGATCAATAGTTCTGATATACACGGCCGTTGGAGTAAAAGTAACATTTATTTCTTTCGTGAAAATTATTCCCATTTCACTTGAACGTGAAGTTTGACAACCTCTTGGATTCTTGATAACATCCTCCTTCCACCCCAAGCCCCCCAAAAAAAACGTCTATCGAATTAAATGAAATATATATCCCTTTCCGAAATTTAGCAACGCGACTTGATTATTTATGGTTTCTGATCAAACGTTTCGATTCTCGTTTTGTGACGTTGATTTGGAGCTTGTAAAATTCGTTTTCAAGTAAAATGTATAGTAGAAAAGCTTTCAAAAAGTAATTGGATTTGTATTTGATTTCGGAAATCACTGTTGAAAACTAAGCTCAGGATTAAATAAAATTGATTTACCAGATTAAATTGTAATAGTACAGGATATGTTATTCTTTCGGCAATAAAAAAGAATCAAGAGAAAAAATTGTTTTTTATATTTTAATCCTTACTTTAATTTTTTTGTCTTCAAATTTTTTTTTTGCAGAAAATTTAATTAATACTTTTGTATTACAATCCGAATTTTATGGGATGAGTTGATGACTGGAAATTTTGATGGTTCCCTTATATATTTATTCTAATATTCACAATATTAACATACAATCGTAAAATAGAGCAAGGTATTAGATTTTGAGATTACATGGCCCTGCAAGACTCAGTCTCCGGCTATAAATTTTCACTTACGTGATACACAACTACAAGTATAGTTGTATAGTTAATTGAACTATACGTTCCCATTTGAAGGAAATTTGGACCATTTCGTTTGCACCTAAAGTGGTGTGTATAAGCTCGAGATGTGTGAAATCTCCAGTTATAGGAAACACGAAAATTAACACCTTATGTTATTCATTGTTAGTGAGAGTTTTTAGCTGGGGAAAAATTCCACAAAGGTCCATTCTCTCGTCTAGTTGAAACTTTCAATTAACTCTGTGGCAATTTCCCAGCAAGAACTGAGAGTGATTCGATTAAATCCTCGCTCTCTGACGATTTGAATTTGATTTGCACATGGCAAACAAATTTAAAGAATTTACATTTAAAGCTTTTCGAGAGTTTAGATTTTAGACACTAAAGAAAATTCAGCAATACATTTTCAGTCATGATTAATTGATAGAAAAAAGGGCGTTTAACTGAAAATTGAATTTTAAAAAGGGAAAAGTGAATCTATGTCGATGTGAGTACTTTCAATTCGCGGTGTAATAAAGTTTAGTTTTTTTTATTTTTAAATTAATTTTTCAGCCATTAGGGAGAATGATAATTCAAGACAGAGAAAAAGAAGTAGTTGTTCTCTTTCGCTTAACGAAGAATTTTCACCCTCTTTATGTCACTCGCAGGAGGAAAAATAATCCATTTAGGACCTAATAAAAAATTCTTATCCTGTCCTCTGAGAGAGAGAGAGAGAGAGAGAGAGAATTATCCATTGTCAAGGAACCTTGAATTAGCTGAAGGAGGATTATGATAAAATAGTACCTAAAACAAGGAGTCCTTGAATTCTTGATTTCTACAATGGTGAAAAATCTCCGGCTACAGTTAATAAAAAAACCCACGCTACTTCGTCAAAGTCACTGGCTAAGATGGGGTCAGATGAGACTGGCGGACTTCGGTTACATAACATTGGGATCCTTATTAAACATTACCAAAAGTTCCTATTACTTTCCTTTGCTAATAATATAATAGTAGTACATATAAATTTTTAGTATATTAGTGCTCTAACTATATAAAAAATCATTCAAAAGTTTTTAAACGAATCTATTCGATACCATCATTTTTTTGACGCCATATTGGATCCGCCATTTTGAATTTTGGAAATCTAATAACAGATTCATAATCAGTGACCTAAGTGCTTAATAAAATAAGGTTAGCAACTATATATTTCACATCGTATATATTTTATAATTTATATACAAAAAAGTTAAGATCAGCATGAAAGTTTCTAATTTTTTATCGAAAATTAAATAAAGAATACTCTAACCAAAATATGTGTCTTTTAGATGGTCGACCCCTAAAAAAAAAGAACCCCCTCCTACAATATCTAGCAGTACTTGCATCTTGAATCTTGATATCCGATTTTCCACTTCCCTCGTAAAATAAAAAAATTCGATTTTGACTGCTTACAATTCGTAAGCTGGGCGATAAGAAAAAAAATAAAGGAAAGCGACCACTAAAGATCCCAGTAAACGACTTCCAGAAATATGTAAACTTTCCAATGATATAACCAATACTTCGTTAGAAACTACAAAGAAAGTTCAATTTCTACATGAATTATTCATGAAAATATAAAAATAAAGGAAAGAGTACAAAGAAGATTAAAATAGAATCACTATTTTCTGTATAGAATTGAAAAACCGTATGCGTAGATAAAGATCTAAAGCTACATATCTGCCAAATTTAAATTTTCAGTTAAAAACCAAAATACTCACATATGACCTAGCCTGATAATTGAATAACCCAAATTTTTCTTAATTGAATTTTCAACACGGGGATTTAGTATTTTATTTAGAAAAACTAAAAAAAAAACAATAAGTAAAATCTCAATCAACAAACATTATAAATATTAACAATATCACTTCACACCTTTCACTTCCTACCTTCCACTTCCCACTCTCACTACCCCTTCACTTTCTACTCCCACTTCCCACTATTTACTTCCCCCTCCCAACTTCCAATTTTTACTTCCACATTCACTTTCCACCTTCCACTTTCCACTACCACATTCACTTTCCACCTTCCACTACCACATTCACTTACCAATTTCCACTCTAAAATTCCACTTTCCACTTTCATCTGCCCACATTCACTTCCCATCCTCAACTTTCTACTCCCACATTCACTTTCCACAACCACTTCCCAAGTTCCATTCCCACATTCACTTACCAATTTCCACTACCACATTCACTTTCCACAACCACTTCCCACCTTTCACTCCCACATTCACTTACCAATTTCCACTCTTACATCCCACCTTCCACTTTCCTCTGCTCGCATTCACTTCCCACCTTCCACATTTCACTTCTCACTTTCACTTTCCACAACCACTTTCCACTCCCACATTCACTTACCAAATTCCACTACCACATTCACTTTCTACAACCACTTCCCACCTTCCACTCCCACATTCACTTTCCACAACCACTTCCCACCTTCCACTCCCACATTCACTTTCCACAACCACTTCCCAACTTCCATTCCCACATTCACTTACCAATTTCCACTCCCACATTCACTTTCTACAACCACTTCCCATCTTTCACTCCCACATTCACTTACCAATTTCCACTCTTACATCCCACCTTCCGCTTTCCTCTAACCACATTCACTTCACACCTTCCACTACTACTTTCCACCATCCACTTTCTACTCTCACATTCACTTACCAATTTCCGCTCTTACATCACACCTTCCACTTTCCTTTGCTCACATTCACTTCCCACCTTCCACTTTCTACACCCACCTTCCACTTTTCACACCCATATTCACTTCTCACTTTCCACTACCACTTCCCACCTTCCACTTTTCACTCCCGTATTCACTTCTTACTTTCCACTAGCACTTCCCACTTTCCACCCCTACATTTACTTACGAATTTCCACTCTTACATCCCACCTTCCACTTTTCCCTGCTCACATTCACTTCCAACCTTTCATAAGAGTGGAAAGTTGAAAGTGGTAATAGAAAGCATAAGGTGGGTAATGAAAGTGGGAAGCGGGAGTGGAAAGTGGAAGGTGGGAAGTTTGAATGGTAAGAAGAAAGTATGAGTAGAAAGTAGTAGGTGGGAAGTGAGAGTGGAAAGTGGAAGGTGAGAGTGGTAAGAAGAAAGTGTGAATGGAAAGTAGAAGGTGAGTAGTGAATGTGGGAAGTGAGAGTGGAAAGTGGGAGTGGATGGTGGGATACGAATGTGGGAAGTCGGAAATGTGGAGTGAGAGTAGGAAATGGAAACTGGAAGTGGTAAGTGGAAATTGGAAGGTGGGGAATTAGAATTGTAAGAAGAAAGTGTGAGTGGAAAGTAGAAGGTGGCTAGTGAAAGTGGGAAGTGAGAGTGGAAAATGGAAGGTGGGATGTGAAGGTGGGAAGTGGGAGTGGAAAGTGGAAGGTGGGAAGTTTGAATGGTAAGAAGAAAGTATAAGTGGAAAGAAGAAGGTGGGTAGTGAGAGTGGAAAGTGGAAGGTGAGAGTGGTAAGAAGAAAGTGTGAGTGGAAAGTATAAGGTGGGTAGTAAATGTGGGAAGTGATAGTGGAAAGTGGGAGTGGAAGGTGGGATGCGAATGTGGAAAGTGGAAAATGTGCAGTGAGAGTGAAAAGTGGTAAGTGGAAGGTGGGAAGTTAGATTGGTAAGAAAAAAGTGTTAGTGGTATGTGGAATGTGGGAGTAGAAAGTAGAAGGTGGGTAATGAATGTGGTAAGTGGAAAGTGGGAAATAAGAGTGGAAAGTGGAAGGTAGAAAGTGAGAGTGGTAAGAAGAAAGTGTGAGTCGAAAGTAGAAGGTGGAAAGTGATAAGAGGGAAGTGGAAGTAGAAGGTGGGATATGAATGTGGGAAGTGGAAAATGTGAAATGGAAGTGTAAAATGGGAAATGGGAATTTACACTTCTCCCTACGCCTTAAGTCAAAAGAACTAGCACGCTATACCCAAAATCAAATAATTATTAATTAAAATTACAATAATGAAAAGAAACTAAATAACATATCTGTCATGATGAAGTCACTTCATCGCAATATAATTAATTATTTTTAAAAATAGTTCTTATATGTACAAATAAAATTTTGCACAAAAGAACCGTATCGTAATTAATTCAACTAAATTAATTACGACTAAAATGTCTTTATTAAATTTTGTATTTAGTGAAAACGGAAGCATACCTATATAAGCTAATAGTTTTTAACGGATTTGAAAAGTAAATCTGCAAAAGATCTTTCTTGATTACGTTTCTGGGTTGAGAGGACAGAGAGTGAGAGAGAGAGAGAGAGAGAGAACCTGGTAGTTTTTCGTCCGAGTATCCTACTTGGCCTGATCCCATTTTCGCGCGTTCTGCTCTCGCAATCCTACGGCTTATTCGAGCGTCTAGATCCAGTTTCTGCACGTTTTGTGTTTCCGGGAACGAACAAAATGAATCGTTAATCCCCGACGACCGCCCCCTTTTCATCCTGCAATTCTAATCCAACGGAGCTTGCAATCAGAGAACCGATCTTGTAAAAAAAAACGAGAAAGTCTACAATAATAGTTTTAAACGTCACGTTCAATGAAGAAAGATGCTTATTCGAAGAATTTTCATCGTTAGAAATAAAATTTCATACATCTAAAATAATATTTGTTTCTCAAGAAAACTGTCAATTTAGCCTGATGATGATAATCGAAACGTTGCTAAAATTTTAATTATTGACATCAATAAAAAATATGAAATAAAACCACTAAGTGTTAATATTTATAACTTCCATGGTACGAAATATCTACTTACTTCAATTTACATTTTACGGTTATTATACTTAGATTTTTAAGATTGTACATGTATGGTTTTATATGTTGTTTCTAATATTATTTGAAGATCGGGATTTATAGTTTTATGCGGTAATTTATAAAAAAAAGTTTATTTGTTGAGTGAAATTGGGTAAAATTATAAGTTAACTATTAAAAGGCAGATGGGAGGAAATGGTTTTCGAGAATAAGAAGATGAAACTTGATTCCCTTTAATAGTGGAGTGACAAAGGCTAAGTGAACCCTATTGGGGATAAATTGTGGTATGCTCTGCAAAGTTTGCTTCCTAGAAAACTTATAATGAATGAGATTACGATGATAAGGGGTTAAGAGTGTAATGGTTGGTTTAAAGTCTCTAATAACAAAATGGGCATAGTTATTACTCACATGAAATAAAAAGGGCGTGAAAATCACGTACAGACAATAAACGTTAATTGCTAAGTTAAAGTAAGTGTAAAATTTGAATAAGGAGGGAAAAATTCTAAAAAAGGAAAGTGTACTAACGTGATTCTACAGTTTTGTGACTTTTTACTTGTTGTTCTCATTTGTTTATTGCAAAGTTGGCTTTAGATTTTCTAATGTCACTTTGGACTTTATTAATCGTATTCAAATTCATCTTTTACAATTAAAATATGAATTATTTGAATGATTTTTATGAGTAAATTATTAAAGCTTTGAATAACAGTCGACAAAAAGGGGATACAATATTTTCCAATTCATTATTAATTGACAAAACTTTATTTTACAATCTTGTTGTTCAAATTCGATTATATATGTATATAATGGAAGAGAACCATTGTCACAGTTCACTAATCCCGAACGAAACTTCAATTGGATGATTCATCATGAGAAGGAGGGAATTCTAACTTTACTTTGAGAGAGAGAGAGAGAGAAGTAATTTATTCAGTAAAGGTTCAGAGAAAGGGTCGTATGATTCTTCAATGTGTTCATGTCAGAGAGCAGCTTTCTGCTTTGAAAGTGAAAAAAATATGAACACAAAAGAAAAAAGCGTCGAGAAATTTTTTAAGGGTACTTTAAAAGCTCACGCTTTCTAAATACAAAATTTAAAAAAGATTATTGAAATTTTTCACACTAGTTTTTTTTCACCTATAAGCAAATTAGGTTTTTTTTATGCATTTTATGAATTTACAATTTAATGTAAGACGTATTGGTAATTTAAATAAAAGTGGAATATATAAAATGAATAAAATCTAAAAATGGAAATTTATGGAATTTTTTCTTTCTTTTTTTTTTGGGGGGGGAAGAGACGATTTTAGCATAAATTGATGGCGAAGCATGAAATACCAATACCATCTAATAAGTCAAATCGAAAAGTAATCGGTTCCCGAAGATTGTGATTTTTCATTAGAATTCAGATCATGTTTGCCAGCAACTAGGAATTCAGATCGCACATTTTAATCGATAAAACTGACGCCTTCAATTTTGCGCAAACTTTTTCTTGAAGCTTGACACTCTTTTCGCTGTGTGAATATCAAAAAGCTATATAAGAGTATAAGTATCGGCACGATTCTCTCGTGATGCGCTTGATGTACCATTTCACTTCTGATGCATTTTGAATTAGTGGATCGTCGTTGAAAATTTATGCACCATAAGTGAGATATCTTGTTACAATTTAAAATATCACTCTACCTTCTAGGCTTCTATTGAAACTTAATGCCTTTAGAAAGGTTGTAGAGTAAATAAAAAGTTATTGAAAATTGACAGAAAAGATTATGGACGAATTAGAAGCAGAATTTCCAATTCTGAATGTTCGAATTTCATCAAGATCAGTTCATTTAGTAAACTTTTTAAATTTGTTGGTTACAACAGATTTCAAGGTGTTAGTGTCTGTGCTTGGCGTTTTATCTTCAGGGGGTCGATTCTGTAACTTTCCCACTCTCACTTCCCACTTCCACTCTAACTTCCCACTTCCACTCTCAATTCCCACTCCCACCTTCCACTTCCCACTCCCACTATCCACTCTCATTTCCCACTCTCACTTCCCACCTTCCACTCCCACTTTTTACACCCACTTCTCACTTCTATTTTACACTTTTACTTCCCACCTTCCACTTTCAACTCCTACCTTCCACTTTTACTACCTACTTTCTACTCCTACATTACACTTCCTACCTTCCACTACTACCTATCACTTCCTACTCCTACTTCCCACATTTTGTAATTTTCCCACTCACACTTCCCACTCCTACTTTGACTTCTTACATTCAACTCCTCCCTTCCACTGCTCACATTCCACTTTCAACTCTCACTTTCCACATTCCGCTTTCTACTCCCACTTTGACTTCCCACATTCCACTTTCACTTTCTACCTTTCACTTTCACACTCTACTTTTATTTTTACTCCAATTTTACACTTTCACTTCCCACTTCCACACACCACTTCCACTTTTAAATGAAAATACTTGATTAACGATTAAGAGTGCAAGATGTGTGGGTAGTGAGAGTGGAAAGTGGAAGGTGGGAAGTGAGTGTAGAAAGTAAAAGTGGGAAGTGAGAGTGGAAGTGTTACAGAACATAATAAGTGAGAGTTAACTGTGGGAGTGGGAAGTGAGAGTGAGAGTGGAAGGTGGAAAGTGGGTGTAGGAATTGAGAGTGGAAAGTAAAAGGTGGGAATTGGAAGTGGGGGTGTGAAGTGAAAGTGGTAATTGGAAGGTGGGAAGTGAGTGTAGGAAGTGAAAGTGGGAAGTGAGAATGGAAGTGTTATGGAACATAATAAGTCAGAGTGGAAGGTGAAAAGTGGTTGTAGGAATTGAGAGTGGAAAGTGAAAGGTGGGAATTGAAAGTGAGAGTTGAAAGTGGGAGTGGGAAGTGAAAGTGAGAGTGGAAGGTGGAAAGTGGGTGTAGGAATTGAGAGTGGAAAGTAAAAGGTGGGAATTGGAAGTGGGGGTGTGAAGTGAAAGTGGTAATTGGAAGGTGGGAAGTGAGTGTAGGAAGTGAAAGTGGGAAGTGAGAATGGAAGTGTTATGGAACATAATAAGTCAGAGTGGAAGGTGAAAAGTGGTTGTAGGAATTGAGAGTGGAAAGTGAAAGGTGGGAATTGAAAGTGAGAGTTGAAAGTGGGATTGGGAAGTGAAAGTGAGAGTGGAAAGTGGGTGTAGGAATTGAGAGTGGAAAGTGAAAGGTGGGAATTGGAAGTGGGGGTGTGAAGTGAGAGTGGAAAGTGGAAGGTGGGAAGCGAGTGGAGGAAGTGAAAGTGGGAAGTGAGAGTGGAAGTGTTATGGAACATAATAAGTGAGAGTGGAAGTGGGAAGTGAGAGTGGAAGGTGGAAAGTGGTTGTAGGAATTAAGAGTGGAAAGTGAAAGGTGGGAATTGAAAGTGGGAGTGTGAAGTGAGAGTGGGTAGTGAGAGTGGAAAGTGGAAGGTGGGAAGTGAGTGAAGAAAGTGAAAGTGGGAAGTGAGATTGGAAGTGTTACAGAACATAATAAGTGAAAGTGGGAAGTGAAAGTGAGAGTGGAAAGTGAAAGGTGAGAATTGAAAGTGGAAGGTGAAAAGTGGATGTAGGAAGTGAGAGTGGAAAGTGGGAGTGGGAAGTGAGAGTGAATGGTGGGAAGTGAAAGTTAAAAGTGAAAGTGGAAAAGTTACAAAATCGACCCCCTGTTAGAAATTGCAATGCTTATAAGTTTGTCAAAGATATGCAGATACAATATCAATTAACAAGTTGATTACAAATCATAAAATTATATTCCTGTCAAGAAATTTAAATTCTAAAAAAACATCCTTAGTATCATGTTCACAGGAATGAATTCCTCTAGGAAACTAGGTAACATTAAATAATCTCTGAAATTTAGTTCACTTTAAGAAGTACAACAAATTGATAATTGAATATTGGTTTTCACTATCAACATCTCTGCATAACAAGTGGCGTAAAATTGCATTAGCGAGTGAACTTTGTCGATCCATTCGTTGTACAAAATTATGATTGCCACTGGCATATGGGGTATTTCATGCATTTCTGCATGCGTTTCGCAGGCACTCTGAATAATTAATTAATTTAAAGGAAATGGAAATAATGCTTCAGCAATTATAATTATTTTAGCAATGTGTTTCTATATAAAAGTGCAGTAGTTGAAAAAAAAATAATAAAATTTTAAAGATCACAATAAGAATTTAGAGTTATGTTCCAATTAAATTGTAGTAGATCAAACTAATCAAGTGATGCTTGTCCAAAATCAATTCCAATAGCCGTCTAGTTTGTAGTCCGGGCCGGTTTAGTTCAAAATTAATTTACACTGACACAACCACTAATTATGAAATTCGTCCTTAATAGTATAAAATTTGTTATATAGATTTAATCTCTAAAACCGTAATTTTGATTTTTGAATGTGGTAATTAATAATCAATCGATTAATTTTTACAAATTAAAATTGAAAAATACACCTTAAATTATCACAGACAATGAGATGGTAAATTTTTTAAAAGTGCCTCCTTATAAATAATTGAATCTAACAACAAAATATGAAGATACCAATAAAATCACAATTATCAAAGTTTTAATAACTTCCTTAAAAAAATTACTCTAATTTTGAAATTTTAGGTTAACAATTTTTTTCAAAATAAAATTTTAGCTCTTATTTTAATTATTAATTTTCATTGTAAATTGAGGAAAGATGAGGTCATTGCTAGGAGACATTCGTCAGTGTCAGAAATGGAAAAGAAAGCATCTCTTGTGGGACAAAAACCCTTGGCACTTGTGTCAGTAAGAGCTTTCACTTCAATGTTATACAAACCTCTTCAAGGTTTACTTTCTTGTTCCCCTGAATACTCACAGTAGATTGATAAAGTACAAGAAATGAATGTATAAAAAAAATTTCTTTTATTTTTCCTTCTTGTTTAATATAGTAAACAAATTGGTATTTTTTACAATTCTGAAGAATTTTAATTAGTAAAGTTTACAAATTCAATATTAATTTTAATTTATCAATTTATGACGAAAATTTTAACCTAGATTTCAATATACGATTTGAAATATTTAAGGATAATAAATTTTAGCGGCAATGAGATATGGGGTCACTGATAACGAATGTTATCAAAAATGTTTTTCTAATGTTTCAAAATTCATAATTTCAAAATGGCGGATCCAATATGGCGGACATTTTTTTTAATTCATTAAATTCGCTTGAAACTTGTTACTCGGGGGTTTTCAGGGTCGCTAATAATGAATCAGATGTCGATTTTTCAAAATCCAAAATGGTGGATCCAATATGGCGGACATTTTTTTTTAATTCATTAAATTCGCTTGAAACTTATTACTCGGGGGTTTTCGGGGTCGCTGATAATGAATCCGATGCCGGTTTTCCAAAATTCAAAATGGCGGATCCAATATGGCGGGAATTTTTTCGAAAAACTCATGGGAATTCGTTAAAACTTGTTACTCGGTTGTTTTTGGATATTGTAAGATATTCTGTAAACGTTTTTCGAATATCTTATTTTAGGATATTCTTTTTTTAAAAACAAATACGTATTCTACTTTAAAAAAAAACTTTTAAATTAAATTTTCAAGCAACTGCTTGACAATTTTATTTAAAAGTTTTTTTAATAGTTATATAATATTTATTAATTTTGTTTGCACTTTAATAAATAAAAAATTTTATCCATCACTTTCATTTAAATTTCATTTCTATATTAAGAAAACTCTTTTAGACTTTTTTTATCTGCTGAATGTTTTAAAACAGGAGAAATTTTTTTAAAAATATTTCTCTTTAAAATGTTTCTCAAAGAGAGACCTTTTCATTAAACTCACTGCAATGAAAAATATTCCCATAAAGGATCTATTGAAGAAAACATTTTTTGTTCTTACCTGCTGAATAAGTAATTTTTCGAACAAAAAGAGTTTTTAAAAAAAAGTTTTTTTTTTAAAAATGGAGAGATAAATATTTCTTGGTAATTAATGATTATAAATATTGTCTCACTCGATCTTTATTCACAAGTATTTTACCAGAGAGAGAGAAAGAGAGAGAGAGAGAGAGAGAGAGAGAGAGAGAGAGAGAGAGAGAGAGAGAGAGAGAGATTTTTTAATAGAAAATTTTTGTTTGATGTATTTTTCTTTTAATATTTTTTTTTTCGGTAAATATGGTACGAATGTTGTAATACATTTATAGTGGAAAATTTGCTTATCGCATAAATCCAGTTATATGGACAAGACACATACAGATGATTTAATTTCACAAAGTTGCGAAAGCATAATAATTTCCAGACAGGTGAACCCAATTTTCCGACAGAGATAGAATGGATTTTAATTCTATTTGTGTGTACAAAAAGGGATATGAGAATTCTAATAATAAAATACATGCTTGGAATGCATAAAATGATTGTTGATCTTGACCTAAACAGTTCATTTAGGTTTAAAGTCAAAACTGATGACAAGATCTTAAGTATGGTTTATGGGGTGAAAGACCGTAACATAGGATTTAGGGTTGGAATATGAGGGTTAAAAGGGGTCTGTGCTTGGTGGGTTCAAGGGGAAAAAGTCGCTTTGGGCGACGATACGTCAAATCCTCGTCGCTCTCGCTTCATTACTTTAGCTGTAGCTCGTTTTCATTGATCGTGGACCTTCTTCTTAAAGAGGCGCTTCTCTTAAAATACCACTTCTCATGGATGGGGGGCCCCTTTACCTTTTTCACTTACGAAAACTTTATAATACTCTTCGAACAAAGGAACACCATTCTAAACTCAGCGTATAAAAGGCACTTGTTTTAAAGTACTCGAGACTCCTTTTGAATTACAGAACTGTATATTATTATGTATATCTATAGACATACCCTACTGCTCACACAGATAAAAAGGGGGATACTTTTCTTTTATGTTTTACTTAAATTTAAACAAGAAACTGAATTTAATCATGCTATATATTAAATTATTTCTCCCCGAGTTTTATGCATTTACTGTGAAGCCTTCGTTGAGTTTCAGTTGCACTCGATATTTGTGCTGTTTTCCTTTCTGTTACGTACATTACTTTCTATTAAAAAGTTTTAACAAAATTCTTGTATATTTTCCAAACTTTAACAAAAGATTGCGAAACTTAGATTTAGAAGGTGGATTCTATTTAGCTGATAACTTTTTTTTTACTTTTAACTTCTTAGAGAATCTTTACTCCATATGGTAATTTTTGGGAGAATTTAAATCGAAACCTTACTTTATCAATAATGTAAAATAAATAGATATAGTACAACTGAGGTACGTAATTTCTAAAACCAAAAATAATAATTAATAATCATTTGGTTAATTATTTATTTTACTCTAAAGTCAGAAAACGTGCTGCAGAAACGCAGTTGAAAGAAATAAGAAAGTTTAACAAAGCTTTAGAGAAAGGAAACGGGACCATTTGTTGAAATTCCATAATCTGGAGGAAGTGATACTGCAATAATGTAAATAGTACTTGCAGATTTTTTTTCTGAACCTGAAACTTCTTCTGCAATTACGGTAATCGTCTATCGATTTTCTGCAATATTCCGCACCCTTTCCAGTGGTCACAAATATTGATGAGCAAGAATTTGATGAGTATTTGATACAAACTGCAAAACTTTTTGTCGAAATGTATTCCTGGTATTATGTGTCGTCTTCTGTACATAAAATAAGTAATTCATTTCAAATCTGTAATTTAGAATTCGATACTTTCCCCAGAATAGATTTCTCAGAGAGTTCAGCATTTAATCAAGTTTACAAAACTAACCGAGAACATCATTTGAGAGATTTGCTATGAGAAGGCGTAAATTGAAGATATCTTTCATTCAATGATATATCTTTATTCGATCTTCTAATTAGACATACAAATTCTTCAGAAAAATTTATTTTTTTAATCTAATTCTTAGTTTAATATTCATTTTTACATAATTGCAGTCAATCCACTACTGGATTATTCAGTAGAAATATTATAAAAGATTATTATTATTAAAATAATTCAAAACTTTAATCATTACAAGAAAATAATTGTCAATACACTTTCCACTGTCACTTCCCACCTTCCACTCTCACTAACTACCTTCTACTTCCAACTCTCACTTTCTACTCACACTTTTATTTCTTTCTTCCCAATCTCACATTCCCCACTTTTTACTTCTCACTTTCATTTCCCTCTTCCTACTTTTTACTGTCACTTCCCACCTTCCACTTTCACTTTCCACCTTCTACTCTCACTACCCACTTTCCACTCTCACTTCACACTCTCACTTTTCACTCCCACTTCCATTTCTTTATTCACACTCTCACTTTCCATTCCCCACTTTTTACTTCTCACTTTCATGTCCCTCTTCCTACTTTCCACTGTCACTTCCCACCTTCCACTTTCACTTTCCACCTTCCACTCTCACTACCCACCTTCCACTTTCACTTCACACTCTCACTTTTCACTCCCACTTCCATTTCTTTCTTCACACTCTCACTTTCCATTCCCCACTTTTTACTTCTCAATTTCATTTCCCTCTTCCCACCTTTTACTTTCACTTCCCACTCTTACTTTCCACTCACCACTTTTTACTTCTGACGTCAATTTCCCTCTTCCCACTTTTACTTCCCACTTTTTACTTCTTACGTTCCACTCCCACTTCCAAATTCTACTTCCCACTCTTCCCACTCCCAACTTTTTACTTCTCACTTTAATTTTCCTCTTCCCACTCCCACCTTCCTCTCACACTTCCTACCTTCCACTTCCCGCATTATCAATTCCTACTTTTTAATCCTACTACCCACCTTCCATTCTCACTTCCCACTCCACACTTACCAATCCCACTACCTACCTTTCATTCTCACTTCCTACTGCACACTTTCCACTCCTACTTCTTACCCCAACTTGCAATGCTCACTTTCCACTCTTACTTCACTCCAAATTTCCATTTTCACTTCCCACTCCTACTTTTCACCCTCACAGTGAAAGTGGAAAATATAAAGTGTGAGTGGAAAGTGAGAGTGGAAAATATAAAGTGGGAAGTGAAAGTTGAAAGTGGAATGTTCTAAATGGAAAGTGCCAGGTAGAAAGTATGAAGTGGAAGGTGGGAGTGAAAAGTGAGAAGTGAAAGTGTGAAGTAGAAAGTTAAAGGGGGAAGTGATATTGGGAGTAGAAAATGGAAGCTGGGAAGTGGGAGTGGAAAGTGAAAGTGTGATGTAGAAAGTTGAAGAGGGAAGTGAGATTGCGAGTGGAAAATGGTAGCTGGGAAGTGCTAGTGGAAGTGGAAAATATGAAGTGGAAAGTGATAGTTGAGAGTGGAATGTTTTAAATGGAAAGTGGAAGATGGAAGTGGAAAGTGTGAAAGTGGAAGGTGGGAGTGAGGGGTAGAAAGTGTAAGTGATAGTAGTAGTGGAAAGTGATAGTGAGAGTGGAAAATATAAAGTGGTAGTGGAAAGTGAGAGTGGAAAATATGAAGTGGAAAGTGAGAGTTGAAAGTGAAAGGTACTAAATGGAAAATGACAGGTAAAAAGTATAAAGTGGAAGGTGGGAGTGGAAAATGAGAAGTGAAAGTGTGAAGTAGAAAGTTAAAGGGGGAAGAGATATTGGGAGTAGAAAATGGAAGCTGGGAAGTGCTAGTGGAAGTGGAAAATATAAAGTGGAAAGTGATAGTGGGAAGTAGAAAGTGTAAGTGATTGTGGTTGTGGAAAGTGATAGTGGGAGTTGAAAGTGAGAGTGGAAGGTAGGAAGTAGAAAGTGGAAGGTTGGAAGTGAAAGGTTCTTAATGGAAAGTGGAAAGTGGACAGTAATAAAGTGGAAGGTGAGAGTAGAAAGTGAAAGTAGGAAGAGGGAAATGAAAATGGGATTGGAAAGTGAGAGTAGAAATTGTTAGTGGGAGGTGAAAGTGGAAATTGGAAGTGGGTGTGGGAAGTGGAAAGTAAGAAGAGGAAAATGAAAGTGAGAAGTAAAACGTGGGGAGTGGGAGGAGAGAAATGAAAGTGGAAAGTGATAGTAGAAAGAGGGAAATGAAAGTGAAAGTGGGAAGTGGAAATTGGAAGTGAAAAGTGGGATTGAAAAGTGGAAATTGGTAGAGGAAAGTGAAAAAGTTACAGAATCGACCTCCAGGTATCTGAATTTGCAGATTTTTTACTTTCGACTTCAAAAAATACTAATAATATTTAACTAGACTAATACTTATAATTCTGTTTATGAAAAAATAAAAAAATAAATTTAGATGTCCTAAAATTTCAATAGTTTTATCTAATAATCTAAAAAGAAAAAGTTACAATGCTTGAATAATTCAAAATAATATACTTTGTATCAATTTAATATTAAATCAACGAAACGATTACGTTTGAAAGAGAATACTTGATAAGTACACATGCAACATATAATAGGGGAAGAATGACATGGCGTGAAAGAAACTCGTGATTCAACAATGACTTATTTACCTGAGAATAGAAGGGAGGAATTGTGTGGATATATACCTCGAAAACTAGAAGGCAAATAAAGAAGTGACTATTTATACAGACACGTGCGACGACGCGTCGAGGGGAGTATTAAGTACATTACTATATAGAAGTAAGCAACAAGGGAAGTCGAATTCCTTCACGACAATCTTGTAATACTTCTTTTTCGAATTAATTATTTCATATTAATATTACTTTTTAAAAATGAATGCATTTTAAATTAAAAATTTCAAAAATTAAAACAGTAAATTAATTCTTGAAAGTTTTGCACTGATTTTTAAATTTTATTTATGGGAGGACATATGCAAAAATATTATTGCCAAAAGGAAAAAAAATTATACAAAAGATTAAATCTCTAAGCACGAATTCTCAAGATGGTACATAACAATATCTGCAAATAATCCAGAAGTACGTGAACCCATTGCATCCAAGTTCCCCAGGACTGTTTTTGTAAAATTTTTCATTAAATTGAAAAAAAAATTTATAGTCCCCAGGAAAGCGTGTAATACTAAATAAATCATGTATCGTGTGATAGTATTTTTTTCAAAAAATGTAAATTTGGTAACAATGTTAATAATTACGAAATTAGTAAAGTACTTTTTAGAAGAAGTAACAAACTTCTAATCAACTTTCCTCTATATTGATCAATTCTACATGCCGATTGAAATACATATTTTTTACGGACAATACAATAAAAAAGAAGATTTAAAATTGAATCGGAAATAAAGAAGTTATATTATTTTATACACGACTATAAAATCTACATAAAATTTTTTTTCATGCAGTGAATAGTCTAACTATTGACACTGAAGCTTAAAAATGACAAAATCATAAAGATTTGATATTGAATATTGACAATATATTTCTTTTTCAATTGTCTTTTACGGAAAGAAATACACCAAATTCCAATGTCATCTCCAGTAGAAAGAAAAAAAAGGGTACATTTCCTCACTCAAAATGACACTTTTCTCTCGATATTGGAAGTAAATCAAGTCAAAGTCGTACATCCAGAGAGAGAGAGAGAGAGAGACGAAGGACTGAGAAATATTTCACGAATGTTCTGCAAAAGCCATTACTCTTCAAGTGCATGATTCAAATTTAAGGAAGCAGACGGAGACATTTTGAAAAATGAGACATTGAAATGATGATATAAAATGTGGATTTATAGAGGAAAAAAAAATTTTTTTTTATAGAATAGAAGTTTCATTGAGAAATTTTTATTCATCAAACAGAATTTTCATTTAACAAATGCAAATAAATTCCTTTAAACATTTTTCGATGTGATGAAAATTCCAAATGCTCCAATGTTTCGTTTATTAACATTTTTTGTTTCAATTTAATGAAATTATTTTCAATTTCAAGTTGATTCATTTTTTTATGTAGTAAATATTTAAATAGACTAGTTTGGTTCGGAAGCTGAGTTTAGTTTTTCAAAATCCAAAATGGCGGATCCAATATGGCGGACGAAAGTTTAAAAATTAACGGATTTCGCTATAAATTCGTTTCAGGGGGTTTTCGGGGTCGCTGATTACGAATCTAAACATAGTTTTACGAAATTCAAAATGACGGATCCAATATGGCGGACAAATTTTTAAAAAATTAACGGATTTCGGTATAAATTCGTGTCAAGGGGTTTTTGGGGTCACTGATTAAGAATTTAGACTTCGTTTTTCAAAATTCAAAATGGCGGATCTAATATGGCGGACAAATTTTTGAAAAATTGACGGATATCGATATCGACAGTAAACAAAATGAGGATTATTTTTTTCTAATTTTCGTGAGAAAAAAAGTAAAATAAAACTAAATATTTATTCGCTGAGAATAAAAAGTAAATTTTTATTTAATACCTCTTAGTCATCAAAATTTTATTCCCTTTAAAAAGTATTTTTCCTACGTATTTAAGAGCTTTTTGTCTCATAAAAGGTTTCATTTCATATTTTATAGGTTTACTTAACATTTCACTGTATCTTCAAACATTAATCTTGTTTATTAGACATTAGATATAAGATTTCGATGAAATTATTAGCAGTTAAAATGGGTGGAATTACTTGAAAAAAAAATGCTTGTTTCCACTCATTTCACGTAGAAAAGATAGCGCCGCGCACATGAATGCGTGACCAATCACCTAAACCCCTTTCATTTCGTTCATACTTCTCGCTGTTGAACTATATATATATATATATATATATATATATGTATGTATGTATGTCCTATTCGTGGATCCTTCTTCACAAGCTTTTGTCGTAATCCCTGATCTCAAATAAATCTCAAAAAGCGCGCTTGCGTTCTTGATTCTTTATACTTACTTCCCATTCCCTGACCCCTGGAACATCGAAAATTGAGCCATTCAGCAGAAACGATATTGTTATTTCTTACATGCTATATGGCCCGAGTCGGGATCTATATTCCTTCTAAGAAATCAAGATTTTTATGACTCCCAACTTTTTTCTCTCCCAGCATCTGAGCATCTCCTTTTCTCTTCCGCTAAAAGCGTCACTTTCCTTTCTTTTCCTATTTTGACATTTTTTTTGCAGACACATTTATCCCAATTGTTGGAATAGAAGGAAAAAAAAATTTACTGCTGTCATTAAATTTGTTTGTTTCAAAACTTTTCACAATATTATTAAATTATAGAAATTATATTTTCGTTGGTTGAAAGTTTCTTTTCTTTTTGAAACGAAAAAAAAAAATTTAGATCGTCCTGAAAAAAAATTCTTGTTTGTTGAAAAAGAATTGTTTTTTTTTTTATTTTGAAACAAAAACATTTTTTTAACGAACAAAAGTAAATTAAACATTTCGGTCAATTTAAACATTTAATCATTGAAACATTTAAGGCAAGAACAAAAAAAATTGATTAATCTAGAAAGAAAAAACAAAATTTCTTCCCTTGCAATTTGAATTTTCCGTTTGTAATATAATTCAGGTAATGAAACACAACTGTAA
This sequence comes from Leptopilina syphax, assembly GCA_032872505.1. Lineage (NCBI taxonomy): Eukaryota > Metazoa > Arthropoda > Insecta > Hymenoptera > Figitidae > Leptopilina > Leptopilina syphax. The sequence goes on along the minus strand of CM065474.1, from coordinate 2,815,693 downwards.
ATCTTGTTCGACACTATTTTGACTTCGCAGTAAACTGAAATTTAAAAAAAAAAACTAATTTGAATTTTTTTTCGTTTGTGGATTTTTTTAAGACCACATATAGTGACTTTATTCAAATTTTAGCACCGACTCACTTTAAGACCTTTCCTTCCTACTAATTTAAAGTAAAAAAAAGACTATTTTTTGTTACATCGTAAAATATACTCTGGTTTTCCGTGAAAATTCAGAGAAAATTTTTCTACATTTCAAAGTGACTGTTTATTTGTCTTTTCTATACATTATTAATAACTGAATTGAGATACTTTTATTAAAATAAATATGAAAAAAAAATTCCCTACATTCTTTCGTGATTCTAAACTATTTTTCCCAAGAATTTCAAAGAAATTAGATATTTTTTTTTAAATACCGCTTCTAACGAACAAAAATTCTAAAATGTGGAAAAAATATTTTTTCTTTTAATTTTTCATGTTGGAATAAAATTCAAGCTTCTAAAGAATGACAGAGAATAATTGACATCCCTATAAAATGTAAATATTGATTAAAATTTCACTCGTGATTCTTTTGAAACTAAATTTTTTTGTTTCACAATTTTCGATATTTTTCATTTACAACATTTTTTTATTCAACTTCATTTTACATTTATATAATTGCAAAACAATAAGTCGTATAAAGTTTCGATATTTTTAATTTTTTTAAATGAGAAAATTTTCAGTATTTTGAAAAAATAACTTTTTTTAAATTTAACTCTCTAGGGGGGATATATTCTTTGTCAGCCATATTGGATCTGCCAGTTTGAATTTTGAAAAATCGATTTCATATTCGTAATTAGCGACTCACTTTACACTCTCACTTACCACTCCCAGTTTCACTTCCCATTTCCCACTTTCGTGGAAGGTGGAAAGTGTCAATGTGAAGTGAAAGTGGAAGGTGGGAATAAAAAGTGGGAAGTGAGAGTGGAAAGTAAAAGTTGGGAAGTGGGAGTGGAAAGTGGAAAATGGGAGTAGAAAGTGGAAAGTGGGAGGTAAGAGTGGAAAGTGGGAGTAAAAAGTAGAAGTTTGGAGGTAAGAGTGGACAGTGAAAGGTGTGAAGTGGGAGTGACAGATGGGATGTGAAAGTGGGAAGTGAAAGGTGTGAAGTGGGAGTGGAAAGTGGAATGTGAAAGTGGGATTAATTCCCATGAGATAATACTGCAGAAACAACAAGTGTAATCGATTCCATTTATTCCCAAATTTTTGTACCACTTTCGTTATCAACAGAATAATGAATTATATCACAACGTCGCAGTTAGAAATTCAAACCAAATCTATTGGGCATTGTATTACGTAATCGAGAGAGAGAGATATCCCTCTGACAGAACTTTTACAACGGAAGCAATCAAATAATACAATAAAGCCCTGAGAATTTGAAAGCAATCAGAATATATACATATGAACCATAAACTAGAAAACTTTTGATTACAATCTCGTATTTAAATTCTAGAATATATGAGTCAAGGGACTATAATCTCTCCAAGCTGAGGAAACTCCATCCTAATCGAGTTTCTAGGTTAGAAAATTTAACTGGATTGAAGAAAATTTGCAAAAGTCCCCTCATTCCCGCAACTTAGATATATATATATAAGTTTAAACTTTTATTGGACGCCGCGCAAACTCGTACAAAAACTTTATGTCAAACTTTCTACTTCATCAGACTTGAGTTATTTGCCATGAGGGCGTAATATTAACATCTGAATAAGTAAGCAAAATAGAAGATAGGGAGAAAAAAAATCATGATTTTATGTTGAGAGAACATCATCTTAATTTTCGAAAACTTTCACAAAATGAATTTTGGTAATTGATCTTTGTTAACGGAATATATATATACGAATAACGAACTGCAACTCACTATAGTCAGCGACTGAGTAAACGTAACTAGTTAATTAACGAACCCACTGTTTCCTCAACTAATTAAGCCAACTGAGTTTCAGAGATTGAGATCTAACCCAAAGTATATGGTGGAAATGAATTGCGTTTGCGGTCTTGCCAATAAAAAGAGAACACACTGATGTCGAACTCCTCCAAACAAAACTTGAATCGTTACTAGAGACAAATCCTCCATTAAATTAAGTCTGGATAGGATAATATATTTTTCCTTTACATAGAGGATGAATTAAAACAACTGGGGTTCGATTCTGTAACTTTTCCACTACCCACCTTCCACTTTCACTTCCCACCCTCCACTTTCACATCCCACCTTCTACTTCCCACTTTCCACTCCCTCTTCACACTTTCCATTCCCTCTTCACACCTTTCACTTCCCACATTCACATCCTACCTTCCACTTTCCACTCTCTCTTGTCAGTTCCCACATTCACTTCCCACCTTCCACTTTCCAATCCCCACTCTCACTTCCCACATTCCACTTTTCACTCCCCACTCTCACTTCCCACTCTCTCTTTTCGCCTCCCACACTCACATCCCATTTTCCACTCCCCCATCTCCCTTCCCACCTTTCCCTTTTTACTCCTACCTTCCAACTTTCCTGTTCCAACTCTCACTTCCCACCATCTACTTACTACTCTCACTTTCCACTTTTACTTCCACCTTCCACTCCCAGTTCCCACATTCACTTCCCACCTTCCACTTTCTACTTCCATTTCCACTTTCCACTCTCACTTCCCACCCCCACTTCACACATTCGCATCCTACCTTCCACTCCCCACTTTCACTTCCCACCTTCTACTTTCCACTTTCTTTTACCACTTCCCACACTAACATCTCATTTTCCACTTTTCACTCCCCACTCTCATTTCCCACCTTCCAATTTTTACGCCCACTTTCCACCTTCCACTCCCACTTTCGCTTAACACTTTCAACTCCTGATGGTGGGAAAGTGAAAAGTATGAATGGGAAGAGAGAGTGGAAGGTGAGATGTGAAAGTGGAAAGTGATAAGTGTGGAGTGGAAAGTGAAAGTGGAAAATGGGAGTAGAAAGTGGAAGGAGGGAAGTAAGAGTGGTAAGTGGAAAATAAGATCTGAGTGTAGGAAGTGGAAAGAGAGTGGGGAGTGGAAAGTAGACGGAGGGATGTGAATGCGTGAAGTGGGAGTAAAAAGTGGAAGGTGGGAAGGAAGAGAGGAAGGTGGTAAGTGCGAGGGGGAGTGGGAAGTGGAAAGTGATAGTGGAAGGTGGGAAGTGAGAATGGGGACTGGGAAGTGGGAAGGTAGGAGTAAAAAGTGGAAGGTGAGATGGGGAGTGGAAAATGGGATGTGAGTGTGCGAAGAGAAAAGAGAGAGTGGAAGGTTGGAAATAAGAATGGGGAGTGAAATGTGGAATGTGGGATGTGAGAGTGGGGACTGAAAAGTTAGAAGTTGGGAAGTTAGAGGGGGAGTAGAAAGTGGAAAATAGGATTTGAGTGTGGGAAGTGAGAGAGGGGAGTGGAAGGTAGGATGTGAATGTGGAAAGTGAAAGGTGCGAAGGGGGAGTGGAAAGTGTGAAAAGAGAGTGGAAAGTGAAAATATGAGTAGACAGTGGAAGGTAGGAAGTGAATGTGGGAAGTGGTAGTAAAAAGTGGGAAGTGAAAGTGGAAAGTAAAAGGCGTGAAGTGGAAAGTGGAAGGTGGGATGTGAATGTGTGAAGTGGGAGTAAAAAGTGGAAGGTGGTAAGTGCGAGGGGGGGTGGAAAGTAATAGTGGGAAGTGGAAAGTGAGAGTGGAAGGTGGGAAGTAAGAATAGGGACGGGAAAGTTGGAAGGTAGGAGTAAAAAGTGGAATGTAGGATGGGAGATGGGGAGTGGAAAATGGGACGTGATTGTACGAAGCGAAAAGAGAGAGTGGAAGGTGGGAAGTGAGATTGGGGACTGGAAAATAAGATCTGAGTGTGGGAAGTGGAAAAAGAGAGTGGAGATTGGAAAGTAGACGGTGGGATGTGGAAAATAGGATGTGAGTGTGGGAATTGAGAGAAGGGAGTGGAAGGTAGGATGTGAATGTGGGAAGTGAAAGGTGTGAAGGGGAAGTGGAAAGTGAAAATGGGAGTAGACAGTGGAAGGTAGGAAGTAAATGTGGGAAGTGGTAGTAAACGGTGGGAAGTGAAAGTGGAAAGTAAAAGGCGTGAAGTGGAAAGTGGAAGGTGGGATGTGAATGTGTAAAGTGGGAGTAAAAAGTGGAAGGTGGTAAGTGCGAGAGGGAGTGGAAAGTAAGAGTGGAAAGTGAGAGTGGGAGTGGATGCTGGGAAATGAGAGTGGGGAGTGGAAAATAAGATCTGAGTGTGGGAAGTGGAAAGGGAGAGTGGAGATTGGAAAGTAGACGGTGGGATGTGGAAAATAGGATGTGAGTGTGGGAATTGAGAGAGGGGAGTGGAAGGTAGGATGTGAATGTGGAAAGTGAAAGGTTGTGAAGGGGAAGTGGAAAGTGAAAATGGGAGTAGACAGTGGAAGGTAGGAAGTGAATGTGGGAAGTGGTTGTAAAAGATGGGAAGTGAAAGTGGAAAGTAGAAGGCGTGAAGTGGAAGGTGGAATGTGAATGTGTAAAGAGGGAGTAAAAAGTGGAAGGTGGTAAGTGCGAGGGAAAGTGGAAAGTGAGAGTGGGAGTGGAAGGTGGGAAATGAGAGTGGGGAGTGGAAAATAAGATCTGAGTGTGGGAAGTGGAAAGAGAGTGGAGATTGGAAAGTAGACGGTGGGATGTGGAAAATATGATGTGAGTGTGGGAATTGCGAGAGGGGAGTGGAAGGTAGGATGTGAATGTGGGAAGTAAAAGGTGTGAAGGGGGAGTGGAAAGTGAAAATGGGAGTAGACAGTGGAAGGTAGGAAGTGAATGTGGGAAGTGGTAGTAAAAGTGGAAAGTAAAAGGTGTGAAGTGGAAGTTGGGAAATGGGAGTGGAAAGTGTAAAAGTTACAGAATCGAATCTCTGCACTTAAATAAAGAAAAAGTAGAAAAAAAGGATAAAAAGAAATAAAAATAATACATAAACAAATGTCTAAATCCACTTAAAGATAAATTTTTAAAAAATTTGATCAAGATGATGTTGAAGGACCAAGGGGATTACTTTAATATTAGACTCAAGAGACACGTGAAAAAAAAAGTATTATGACATTCCGCTTTAATTTACTGCAGAGAGGTAAAACACGACGACGAAACTTTAATTATCGCAGTAGCGAGAGGATCTGCTCTCTTTTCCTCTACTTGCTCGTTTTTTTTTTTTTATTGAAAGTTTTTCTTTTCTTCTCTCTCGCTCTCTCTCTTCTTTTTTTATTTTTATCTCGCACGTTCGTCTGTGCTAGCAAAAGCTTCTTTTTCTCTTAATTATTCCAGCCGATGTGAAGACTAATGAGTAAGGTGAAAAACATACGTGCAATAAAAAGAGAAACGGAGAGTGACATAGTTAAAATAACGACAGAAAAGCTTTTGAGAGTTAGTATAATATCTAGACGGAAAAGTGGAAAACTTTTTTTTTCTATGTTGTGAAAATTGTCTTGAACGTCGGTTTGTGATAAAAAAAAAGAAAGGAGATGAAAGAAAAATAGGGGACTAGTAAAAATGTGAGATGGGAAGAAAGGAAAAAACAAAAAAGGAAACGCAAAAAAATAGGAGACGAAAAAAATAGAAGATGAAAAAAAAATAAATTTCTCTGTCTTGACTATAAACATTATTTCGCCCCATTACAAAACTGTCTCATACTACTTAACGAGAAATCCCACAGCTCGACTCTGGCTGCTCAACGACACTCCAGTTTCACAAACCCTTTCAGGGATATTAGTAATGCCTGGCGCAAGTGACGTTTGTAATTTCGCTCACAATGGATTGGAAGTGTAAAAAGGGAAATACTCACACATATTTTCTATTTTTGTTTTTCCCTACCGTCAGTATTCAATGCGTTGGCATTGAAATATTTGATACTGAAATATTGTCGATAATAAAACAGGAAAAACATGTATAGCGAACTAGTATCCCATTTTAATTAAAAGCTAATCAACATTTTTTTTCATCATTGGAGCCGCTTATTAAAAAATTTGACAACTGAATTTCAAAATCCAAAATGGCGGATCCAATATGGCGGACGAAAAAGTTTAAAATCGATTGATTCTTGTTTTTCCCTGGATTCTAGTTACTCGGGGTAAATTCGGATGCGGTGATTACGAATTTTGCAACAGAATCTCAAAATTCAAAATGGTATTCAGGAACGCTGATCACGAATTCGACATCAGATTTTCAAAATTCAAAATGGCGGATCCAATATGGCGATCGAATATATGTAAAATCGTATGTTAACTTCAATGCAAAAAAATAGTAAAAATTATTTACAACATTTGAAGAATTACTCTCAGACTGTAAATATATAACATTTTCGATTCTTAACTAGATTTATGTGCCTAGATTCAAAAAATTATTGCGCGACAAATAGAAACTGACTTTTATGTGCAGAGAGCGAATACTTTTTATTTTCTTGAAATTGAGAAATTTTTTTTCACCCCTTTTTTTTTGTTTCTCTATCTTCGAGAATTGAATCAAACAGAAAAACTTCTCAGTCCAGACTGAAGAGATCCTGTCGTGTTCTCAATAATTCTTCGTATCCAATTTTCAGGAGGAAATCAATTTTTCTGCTTTTATATCCTCGATAATCTACCAGTAAGTCTGTTTTTACTTGTAAAAGATAAATTCTCCAGGAAAAAAAAATAAAAAATGAAAATATATCTGATATTATTTAAATTTTATATTCAATCAATATAAAATATCAAAACGAAAAAGAAATGTTGAAGAATTTAAAAAAATTTCTTTACTTTATTTACGAGTAAAAATTTTATTTTATTTTACTTTTTTGAATTTAAAATAGAAAATATAAAGTTAATTGTTAATTGTTGCAAATTTCTTAAATAAACAATTTACTGTTAAAAATTTAACCAATTTAACTTTTTAGAATTTAAAATAGAATAAAGTTAATTTTTAATTGTTGCAAATTTTATTAATGAACAATTTACGAATCAAGATTTCACCAATTATACTTTTTTAAATTTAAAATTTAATAAAGTTAATTTTTAATTGTTGAAAATTAATGAACAAAATTTAAACTGAGATATTAAAGAAAGTTTTTGCAATTCAACTTTTAATTTGACTTTACTAATTATATTTCCTCTTTTATATTTCATATATGGTTATAATTATTTTTTTTCTAAAAATAAAGCGTTTAATTAAAATGTTTTATCAAACGGAAATAACAGTAAAAAATACAAAATTTAAATAGAAAAAATAAAAAAAAACTTCAGGAATAAATTATTTATTTTAAACTATAGAATTTTTCGATCTTTCAATAAAAAATTATTATTATAATTAAATTAATTAAATTAATAATTAATAATAATTAATAATAATGAATAATAATTAATAATAATGAATAATAATGAATAATAATTAATAATTATTAATAATAATAAATAATAATTAATAATAATTAACAATAATTAATAATATATCATTATAATTTTTTCTCTCGTTTAAATAAAAAGAAGTGTAAAATATTTACATTAAAAAAAAAATTGAAACAAAAAAAACAAAAAGAGAAGAAAATAATCGATAAAGAAAAATTGCCTGATGGAAACTGAAGAAAACAGCAGTTTATTATTGAAAAGGGTTACTCTCGCGTCTTTTTTATACTCGTTCCACTTTTTTTTATATCGAAAGGAAGATTTCTCCTTGTTCTCAAGGGACAATAATCCCAAATGTAGGTAGCACTCCAGTAATGGCAGCCAGTACCTGGTGAAACACTCATTCAACCAACTCAATCGACTGCAATGCAAATAAAATTGAGTCCCATGGGATAAAAATGAGGTCGATAAGAACTTAAGATAAAAGAGAAATATTATTCTTCTCTTCTTAACTTCCTCCCTATTTCCCCACTTCAATTTTTACCGTCATCGAGAATGCTTCTTTCCGGACGTGATTTTTACTTTTAAGCCATAACGACTTATTGACTTATATAGATATATATATATATATAGAGCGGTCTCACTATTATTTCATCTCACATTTGATTTCCCCATGAAATTGGGTTGCCAATATTGAAGAAATAAGAAATCATCATTATAGATAATAAGACATTTTTTACCATTTTCTTAAGTAAATTTTCTTCAATTTTAAAAAAATGTGGGTTAATTTTTAATTCACCTTTTTTTTCATCTCATTTTTAAGCTGTTTGTAAATTTTTTTTATATCAGTAAATTGACCTACGTGATTTGACCTAATATTGACCTTTTTTACCTTATTGTAAATTTTTTGTCTCTAAATTGACCTACGTGATTTGACCTAATGTTGACCTTTTTCACCTTATTCATAAATTTTTTTGTCTCTAAATTGACATACGTGATTTGACCTAATGTTGACCTATTATTTTTTCACCTTATTTGTAAGGTAATTGTAAATTTTTATTTGTCTGCAAATTGACCTACGAGATTTGACCAAATGTTGACATTTTCCACCTTATTTGTAAAATTTTTATTTGTCTCTAAATTGACCCACGTGATTTGACCTAATCTTGACCAATTCTTTCTTTACCTTATTTCTAAGTTGTTTGTTAATTTTTTATTTGTTTCTAAATTGACCTTATTCGTGATTTGACCTAATGTCGACTTGAATTTTAATTTGACCTGTGATTTTTGACCCAAATTTCTAATTGACCTATGCACTGAAGCTAAACATAATATAACAGATTTTAACTTAAAAACTTGACCATTATTTAGAGATTATTTGGTTCCATTTGTTTCTTTGTATTCTATAAACTTGACCTAAATTTAGAGATTATGTTTGTTTCTTTAACCAAAATAAAAAAATTAAAAAAAAACCCAAAACAAAGTTAAATTTTATTTTAATTCTCTAACAAAATTAGTAGAGAATTGCAAATAATCTTTAAATATGAATTTATAACCTGTAAATTTAGGTCAATTTTTTTTATTTTGTTTGATTTTTTACCCATAAAGTTGACCTATATTTATAGGTAAGACTTAGCAAAGTTGACCTAATTTTAAAGATTATATTTGATTATTTATGCAATAAAGAATATTTGTTATAAAGTTGACCTACATTTAAATGTTATATTTTTCTCTATGCAATAAAGATCAATTTGTCATAAAATTGACCTGTATTTAAAGGTGTTTTTTGCTTTTCTGACAAATAAAATTGACCTACATATAAGAGTTGACCTTATCTATAAAGTTGACCTATATTTATAGGTTATGTTTGCTTTTTTATAAAATAAAAATTAATTTCATTACAGTTTAGTTAGAAGAAGGTAAAATATTAATCATTGACCAAAGTTGACCTGAATTTAAAAATATGATAATATTTTTAAATTTAGGTCAATTTTACATAACCTATAAAAGTTATTAATTATGTTTACTCTTTCAACTTTAAAATTGACCTTCGTTTAAAGTTTATGTTTTGCTGTTTTACCTATAAAGTTGGCGTATATTTATAATTAAAGTTTTGATTATTTAAGACACAAAGATTTTTCCCTAAAAAGTGAAACTATATTTAAAGGTTAGGTTTGCTGATTCTTAATCTAAAAAGTTGTCCTATATTTAGACAGTTTCTTAACTAATAAAGATGGTTTGCTATAAAGTTTAGTTAAATTTAAAGGTTATGTTTGCTGTTTTTATGCAATAAAGTATAATTTTGACCCAAATTTAGAGGTTATGTTTTTTTCTTTATCCATAAAGTTAAATATTAAAAAAAAATTTAATTTTCTTTTAAATTAAAAAATTTTTAAGGTTATTTTCAATTCTTTATAAAATAAGGATTGTTTGCAAATAATCTTTAAACCTAAGTTAATAAACAGTAAATTTAGGTCAACTTTGAGGGTAAAAAATAATAACCTGTACATTTAGTTCAACTTTATTGCAGTAAAGTTGACCTATGTTTGGTAAATACTTTTTGGTAAAAAATAATCATAACCTGTAAATTTAGGTCAACTTTATTGCAATATACACAAATAGGTCAACTTTATAGGTTAAAAAAATAATAATAACATGTACATTTAGTTCAACTTTATTGCAGTAAAGTTGACCTATGTTTGGTAAATACTTTTTGGTAAAAAATAATCATAACCTGTGAATTTAGGTCAACTTTATTGCAATAAACACAAATAGGTCAACTTAATAGGTTAAAAATAATCATAACCTGTAAATTTAGGTCAACTTTATTTCAGTAAAGTTGAGTTATATTTGGTAAATACTTTTTGGTAAAAAAAACAAAAATATATAACCTGTAAATTGATGTCAACTTTATTGCAATAAACACAAAGAGGTCAACTTTATAGGTAAAAAATAATCATAACCTGTAAATTTAGGTAAACTTTTTTGCTTTAAACACAAACAGGTCAAATTTATAGGTAAAAAACATAACCTGTAAATCTAGGTCAATTTTAATGCAATTGACCTAAATTCACAGGTTATGTTGTCTTTACCTAGAAAGTTGACCTATTCTACATGCATGAAAGATTTTTGCTATAAAGTTGACCTTAAAGATCATGTTTTCCCTTTTATCTGAAAAATTGACCTGCATTTAAAGGTTATGTCTACTTCTTCATCTTTAAAAATAGATTAAATTTAGGCCTTAAATTTAGGCTTACATGAATTTTAGGATGAATTTTGAGGTTATGTTTTCCTCCGTTAGTAAGTTTTACCCTAACCATCTATTTTGTAATTTTTCATTTCTTAAGAGCAAGTAAAATTTTTTTCTACTTTTATTACATTATTAGAAAAACTCGTCTTTGGTCTTAATTCAAAAAAAAAAATTTTTTTGTAAGCTATAACTTTATCTGAAATCTCTCGTTTTTTGTAAAAGAAAGTTTAATCTTTATATTAACTTCCTGTTCTAGATACACTTGAATGAAATTTTAATCATCATTTTCCTTTGAAAAGGAAAACCATTTTCCCTATCCTCTACCCCCTCTCTCTTGCCACTTCCTACATCCTTGGTGATTTATCTTTTAGCTTAAAGTTCTCCCTAAGATCCCTGATAGATGGTTTCTATTGCTAAACTTCACGAGGGAGAAAGACGGACCAAAATTTCTTAATCAGTACGAGTAGTCAAAACTTTCCTTTTGGTGTCTATGCGAATATATTAAGATATTTAGTCGAAAACTTGAATATCTGAATTTTCTTTCTTTTTTTTGGTGGTTAAAGAGTGTTTTGAGATAACAATTCATTATGGGTTATTATAATTAAGTTGAATACTGTCGTCATAATTATTATATTATAATATGCTCTGTCAAAGTCTCGTGCTCGACGTTATAAACTTCCTCATTAAGGAGATAAAACGTTTCTAATTAATAATATTATATCACAGATTTCTAATTAAATGAATTCAATTAAATTCTCAGTTTCTATGTGGTGAATACCACTTTCAAAAGTGGTTCATCATCATTTATCATATTATCATGAATTGATATACTTGTAATTTAATTCTGAATTAGGATGAGGATGGAAAAGTTAATGGAAAAGTTTCTTTAAAATATTGTCAAGTTGGTGAAACTAGAGGCTAAAAATAAGAACAAGGTCTTAATGCAAGTTAATTCTCAAGTTCAACGTTCCTTTTTATTTCGAGCAGTTGGTTTTAATATTTAATCCATTCACGCTTCGATTTGTAACCCAAATGGAAACTTGAATGGAAAGTAAAAAATTTGCAATGATCCTCAATTTTAGTTTTTATATGATGCTCCAAAAAGCCCCACAGGATTTTTCGATCATCAATTCAAGACTTAAAATTTAGGACCCCATCTAAATTTGCAGCAACATTGACAACATTGCCTCTGAAGATTGTGGAACTTGCAGTAATACTGTAAATGCTGCTGCAAAATTTAGATGGGGTCCTAAATCTGATGATCCAAAAACCCCCACAGGTTTTTTGGATCATCAGATGAAAACTAAAATTTAGGACCCTATCTGAACTTGCAGTAATATTGACATTATTGCCTCTGAATATTGTTGAACTTGTAGTAATACTGTTAATGTTGTTGCAAGTTTAGATGGGGTCCTAAATTTTAGTTTTTATCTGATGATCCCTAAGACCCCACAGGCTTTTTGGATCATCAGATGAAAACTAAAATTTAGGACCCCATCTGAACTTGCAGTTATATTGACAACATTGCCTCTGAAGATTGTGGAACTTGCAGTAATACTGTAAATGCTGCTGCAAAATTTAGATGGGGTCCTGAAGCTGATGATCCAAAAACCCCCACAGGTTTTTAGGATCATCAGATGAAAACTAAAATTTAGGACCCCATCAAGACTTGCAGTAATATTGACAACATTGCCTCTGAAGATTTTGGAACTTGCACTAATACTGTCAATGTTGCTCCAAGTTTACATAGGGTCCTAAATTTTAGTTTTGATCTGATGATCCAAGAAGCGTGTGGGGCTTTTTGGATCATCAGATCAAAGCTAAAATTTAGGACCCCATCTAGACTTACTTATTGTCAAAGTTGCTGCAAGTTTAGATGCTGTCAGGGAGTGTTTCGGATCAGTTTCTTTAAATTTAGTTTTTATCCAATTAGCTAAAGAGCAGGGAAAGTTTTTGCTGGGGGTACCCCTAAGTTTAAGGTACCCCTGTGGAATAATTAGATTTTTTTGATGAATTGATGATTACTTACATTTTTAACTATGGAATTCCTTTAATAAATTCACTTAGTAAACTGTACACAATGAAACAACACTCTTCGTCTGATTGATGAAATCATCAAATCGAAAGCCTGGATCAAAGGCCCTCCCTAAACAACGGAGCACGATTAGAACAAACAAATAAGAGCCTCTGGGAGACGCGCCGGCTGATGATTCAAAGAGGGAATACCACCCCTTGAAAGTTTAGGTCACTAGGTGGATGAACTTTGGGTGGCACTTGGCCTCCTTTGAAGGAGATCTTCGAGTGCAGTGATCCATCCTGTTGCAATTGGAGATCCCAAGGTCCAAAACTGATTAAATAAACTCGAATTAAAATCTACATGAAAGTCATCATAAGAAATATTTGATTTTCCATTTTTTTTTCTGATCATGAAAAAAGTGCACCGCACGTGACACTGGGGGGATTGAAGGTGAATGCCAGAATTGAAGGATAAACGCACGTGTCGCGCGAACGACGACTGATCCTGATCGGATCGTATCGAAATACCAACTAGAGGCGCGAGGTTGTTTTTGCAGGGTCGACGGCCCCCACTTTCTCTGGTTCAGTTGACGTCGACGTTCGTGTGGATGGCGACGGCGCACACCATGGACACCCCTTTTCCACCTTCTGCCAAAACCCCCTTCACAACCACCCTCCCTTTCCCACCACTTTTCATCCTCTCTCTTATACACGAACCTGGATCGATCCAATGTGAGTTGGGTGCTCTCTCTCTCACTCTCTCTCTCTCTCTCTCTAGCTCGCAAACACATAGTGAACGTGTGCCTCAGAATATTGGACTCCTGTTTTGCGAGATGTGAGTACGTGTAAGCTCTCTGTGGATGTGCAATCACGAAAAGGAGCACAGAGAGGTGATCGTCAGCCGTGAACTTTGGAGAATGTTAGACTGGTTGCCTTATGTCCGTCCAAGAGCGAGAGAGGGTGAAGGAGAGAAAGAGAGACCCCAAGAGCTTGTGAAAGTGAGCATTGTGCCTTAATCTCAGATTGGAAGAGATGAGGGAACTTTAATTGAAAAGTCGCCTCAATGATTTTTTCAATCTCAAAAAGTATAAACAAAAAAAAATGGGCTAGGCAAATTCTTAAACTTGTTTTTTGAATTTCGTAACTTATAATTTACACTACATTTTCATTTTTACCTGATTCCACAGCCCAACATGATTCTTCACACAAAAAATACAACATTTTGAAAACTAGGACCAAAAAAAAATACCGGTTAATTGATTACGAATTCGATGTCAGTTTTTTAAAATTCAAAATGGCTGATCCAATATGGCGGACGAAGTTTTAAAAATGGAATCTAAATTCGTCCGCCATTTTGCATTTTTAGAAACTTTGTTCATATCCGTCATTAGCGACCCTAAAAACCCTAGAATAACAAGTTTCAAGTGAATCCGATCAATTTTTAAAAATTCGTCCGACATTTTGAATCCACCATTTTGAATTTTGAAAAACAGTCATCGAATTCGTAATTAGCGACCCCAAAAACCCCCGAGTGACAAGTTTCAAACGAATTCTATTAATTTTTAAAAATTTGTTCGCCATATTGGATCCGCCATTTCGAATTTTGAAAAACTTTAATAAGATACATAATCAGCGACCCCAAGAACTCTAGAATGACAAGTTTAAAGTGAATCCGATCTTAGTCCCAAAAAAAACCCTTGATACGAATTTATATCGAAATCCGTCAATTTTTTAAACTTTTGTCAGCCATATTGGATCCGCCATTTTGAATTTTGAAATTCTAGCATCAAATTTGTAAACAGTGACCCCAAAAATCTCCGACTAACGAATTTCAGGTAAATTGAATCGATTTTTAAAAAAATTGTCTGCCATATTGAATCCGCCATTTTGAATTTTGACATTTTGGAATCAAATTTGTAATCAGTGATCCCAAAAACCCCCGAGTAACGAATTTCAGGCAAGTTAAATCGATTTTTAAGAAATTTGTCTATTTGTCCGCCATATTTGATCCGCCATTTTGAATTTTGAAAAACAGTCATCAGATTCGTAATCAGATCCTAGTTTTCGAAAATATTCGATTTTTTTGTGTTTGAAAAAAAAGATGAGTTTTTGTTGACACTGCAGAATTATTTTACCAAGATATCAAGTTACTCAGGATAATTATTTGGAATAATTATCAGCAAACCAAAGTGATTGTTGACTAATTTGAAATTATTCTCGAGACCAGAGTAACTATATATATATATATATATACATATATATTGAAACCATAACTGAGAGGCTCATAAAGCCAACGTTCTAACAAGCAGAATCAAACTGTGGTTTGAAAAGGTAAACATGAAATTTCGACTATTGCAAAGTGGGGAGTGATTTCTAGTTATTGATGTTAATAATTTAGACGGAATATTACAATTACTCTACTCTGCAGAAAGTGGAATGTAAATTTCATTATTCCTTGTATTGAAAAACTTTTCTAGACGCTGATTACGAATCCGAGGTTAGTTTTCGAAAATTCAAAATGGCGGATCAAATATGGCGGTTGTCTGCTGACAACCGCCATATTGGATCCGCCATTTTGAATTTTCTAAAACGGACCTCGGATTCGTATTTAGCGAACAATTAACTTATGATTAATAAGTTTAACATTTAATTATTAATTAATAATTAAATTAATAATTAATAATTAATTTATTAACAATTAAATCCTGTTCAAAGATGTTAAAATATTTAATGTCTTGTGTCTTACAAATTAAACTGACCCCTTAGTTTGTAATCTTCAACTCTGTAAATAAATCAAGGTTCACTGAACCTACGAGGCGATCGAATTTAATTAATTATTTGTATGTTTATTTTAAATATTCAAGCAGATAACAAGAAATAGTTATCTGTTCTTCATCTTTAAATATAATTAAAAAAAACATTTATGATATCGTCTTTCTTCTCAGAAATAAATTCAAAGAATATTAAAAAAAAAGTTCTGTTTAATTTATAATTTTACAAATAAGATAAGAGAACATTTCTTGATTTATGAAACTCGACCCTTTTTATAAATTCTAAAAATTCACAAACTTGAGATTTTTGCGAGGAGCATTTTGTTACTTGAAATGTATCCTCACGTTTACTTAGAAAGTAATTAAAAAAATTGAAAACTTTTTTTTTCAGAATATACTTCTTGTAATAGTTCAAAAGTTAGTTTATAAAGAAAGAAAGAGTTTATACAAATATTTAAATATTTAAACAATTGGAAAATTTTTGGCATTGTTCAAATAGACAAATGTATTTTTCTTTTGGTCAGTCACAAAAAAATATCAGTTTTGTAAAAGCTGCTTTTTGACGATATATTCTTACAAAGCCTACTCATATTTCTACTATTTTTATAGTATTGAATGTTTTGTCCGCATTGTGAAACCTAGCCTAAGCTATATTTTTTTTCGTAAGCTGCCTTCAGAAAAATATTTGACCCAGAAAATGCCTTTCATCCATAAAATCATATTGGACATATCTGTTTTTCCTTGCATCATTTTGTCAATGTTTGAAAAATGTGAACACGAGATTATAAATTCTAAATAAAATTTAAATATTTCAGAGACAAATTTTGGTTTTTTATATTTTCAAACATGATTTAATATTTTTTTAAAGCTGGGATTGTTGGACATAAATTGTACTTGAAATTTGCAGTGGTAAAGTAATTTTAAAAAAATGTTTGTTGATTCAATATTGAAAAAAATTCATTTTCCCAAAATTCGTCGGTTAAAGGGAAAAAAATTTTTATGTTTTAATATAATTATTCTAATTTTTGACACATGTTTAAATTGTTCAGTTAATAACCTTATTAGTTAACTTTTTTCGCCGAACATATAAAAGTAAACGTCCGAACGCCGCTTTTCTCGTTTTAATTAAGCTCTGCCCTTTCCTTTTTTTTTAAATTAACTAATGTTTTTTCTTCTCTGCAAACACTTTTCTATTAAGCAACCTCTCGACCTCCACGGCTTTTCAAAGACTCTTTTATAACAGCTTTTTAATTCTTTCTCAACATGCAGAATTTCATTATTTTACTTTCCAAACAATTTGTTTTTTCATTGTAACCCATGTAGAAATTAGACTCACCTTAATAATTGGAGTTCCCATTTTGAATCATAAAAATTTTCCACTTTTTTATATAATCAAAAAAGGTTAAACACTAATTTGAATGTTGAGAGTCAGGAATAATTGTTGTGCAATATTGATAATAATTTTTTAATGTATAGCCTACGCGCTTAATAAAATAAGATTAGCAACTATATAATATTTCGAATCATGATGACGCTGCAAATGCTTTGTTCAATTTTCTTAATTTGGATGCAGGGAGAAAACACCAGAAGAAATGGAACTTCGATTGCAACAATTGAGCTGTAGTAGCTTTTGGATGATCTGCAAGCTTAGGTCTTAATGATGTTAGCAGCTTTTCAGCATTAACTTCTTCATAATTTGTTCACGTACTGACGTCAAAATCCATAAAGTAGGAGAAATCCTTCGGTGGTATTTGACAAATGGTTCTTTGTTCCGACACTCTTCACTGTAACGCATCCTGAGCAGACGGCGAGTGGGTAAATTTTAAATAAGTTTTTTTAGGATTCAATTCCTAAATAATTTACAACGTATTGATTTTATTAATGATGTCAAATTATAACGGTTGTTTTAATGATAAATTAAAAATTATGCAAAGATTAATAAATCATCTTCCTTTAGTCGTCGCACAAATTAAATATTTAGCACCAACGCGACAGTCAGACGCCAGTTAATTTTATTATTGAAAAACTAACAAAACAATTGTCGAATTCCTTCAAGGAGATAATTTCTACTGCGAGGCACATTTCTATTTTTCTAAGGACTGCATTATCTCGACATCAACGTCAAATAAATAATTCGGTCCCTCCTAGGCTGAAGGGTGTTCAATTTAATTTACATCGACACCTGATTTTCGGACCTTTCAGTTTGTCTGTCCCGAGAATCTCCGTGTTACCATTAGACTCAGGTACAAGTGCCAGACTGAGAATTCCGCCCAAGCATTCGAGCCTGGACGCTTAGTGGAGGGACTAAGACCAAGCGCCAAAAATAAATCAGTAACAAAAAATTAAATTCGGAGGTCCCCTTGCAAGGATCTGTATAAAAGGAGACACCCATTGCCGAATTCGTCAGTCTAGCAACCGCCACCAAGTTAACTAGTTGTGTACTGTCATCAAGTGTCTTTTTCGACTCCAGTCCAGAAAGCGACACCTTGCCGAATTCTTCAGTCCAGGAAGCGTCTTCAACTTAACTAGTCCACAAGTTTCCACCGAATCAACTTCGCGTCTTCTTCGTGTCAGTCCAGCAACCGCGACCAAGTTAACTAGTTGTGTATTGTCATCGAGTTTCTTCTTCGACTCCAGTTCCAAAAACCTCTTCAAGTACCGAAAGGAATTCTTCAAGTATCGTTCTAGTCAAATTCATTCAAGGAGATAATTTCTCCTGCGAGGCACATTTCTATTTTTCTAAGGACTGCATTATCTCGACATCAACGTCAAATAAATAATTCGGTCACTCCTAGGCTGAGGGGTGTTCTATCTAATTTACATCGACACCTGGACTCCAACCTTTTCACTTTGGCTAACCCAAAAATAATTTGAGGGAAATCTACTGCATTCTGTTTCCGTTAGACAACGTCATTTCCTCGACCTCACACTGAAGCTTATTGGGGTCTAAGAATAGTTCTAAAAAGTAAGTAACAAATACTTTTAAAGTCCATATTTAAATTCTCAATCAATTCCACAAACTTCTAATTTTGTTTCATTGTAAGACATCTGGATCTACTCTTTCTCCCTGATTCTAATTGTAACGGATTCAAATAAAAAACCTTCTACCGATTTTTTTCATCATAGGATCAAATTACTCGGAAAATAGAGAAGACTAAGTACCTGTAAGGAATGGAAAATTCCTTACAAGTTTGTGACTGTCTTTACGCAACTTAGATTGTTAAATAAACACCAACCCAGAATTATTAAACAAAAAAAATTTGTCAGTTTAAAGCAAAAATATACTGCGATTTTTGCAATAAAGATATAAGGCATATAATCGGTACTTTAGGTACTGAAAAAGCTATCACAGTTTCGCAGACTGTAAGAAGAAGTCAAAGCTGTTTCTTATGTGAACACAAACCACGTTCCTGGTGAGCTGAATTATACGTAGTCTTCAGGTCAGTCCTCGAGATCCCAGGAGCTTTCACCTACAAAGTTTAGAGCCCGACAGTAGTTTCGTAAGATGAAGAATGGTCCACCCGATGGGTACCGTTTTTGGTGGGTCGACCAAAACAAGAGCCTTGGTCCCCTCACATAATCTGATAGAACGGTTTGTATGATATCTGATAAAGCAGATTTTCCCTCATCTTCAGAAAAATAAGTACAAAAAAATCACCAGAAGACTTGATTAATAAATTCCAATAGTCTCTACAACCCCAATAGTCTGTTTCTAGGTGTAATTAAAAACCTAGAATTTTAAGAACTTTATTAATAACAAATAAATGCAGATAAATTATTTAATTTTTTTAAATACATCAATTAGAGTAAGCAAAGTATTCACTCGAAAGATTACCGAGATGGAAATAAATGACTGGATAATATAATAAATATTTAGTATTCATAACTAATCGTTTTGTAACTCATAGTGAATGAAAATGGAATACCATTTTCTCGTCAGAAATTACTGTTTCATTTTATTTTAGATTCATTTAATGAACCGTAGTTTTATACTTTTTTATTTCCCAGTACTTTACACCTTCATCAAACGACTGTGAACAAAATAGTAGTCTGGTTTCAAATGACCTACTTCGCAAACACAACTAACCTTTGACGATTCGACATAAAGTCTACAAGCATATCGAAACCAATGACCAGTTGTGGTCGACAGGTTTTTCATTAGAATTTCGTTACTTTAGTTTTCAGTTACTATTGAGAGATTTGAGAATGAATTTAATTGAAAAGAAAATAGACTACCTCAAAAAAACACTTGTCTTCTAATTACCTGTAAGCTATTACAACTCTCTGTACATGTCTATTAGAGACGTCAGTTCTTTTTTTTATTGCTTGATGTTAACGACGCCTACTCTATTTTTTCAAATTACGAAAAAAAATACTTCACCTATATGGTCTATAACGGCCAACTAATTCCAGTTTATTCACCAACCACGTTTCAGTATTAATTATTAATTCAACTAAATTTGGAAACAGGAAAAATGTGATACTCTTTAGACGTTACAATATCAAGAAGTAATTTCACACACGTGATGCCTATTTTATTTGTTTTTAAAACATTTAAATATTTCCAGAAAGCACACGAAATGGTGGAAAATAAGCTAGGAAAAAGTTACAAGAACTCGGGAATATAAGAGAGATTCTCAGCAGGCGGAGGTCTGTTCATAAGTGTAGTTGACGTTTCACAAAAAGAAAAGTACGGTAAGAGGGAGAGAAACAAGACGTTGAAGCAGGAATAGAAAATTGCAGTGGGCCAATTTTCCCGATGGTAAGAGGGAGGTCAAGAACAGAAATTTAACTTCAAGAAAGTTAAAATAGTACCTCTTCTACTTTGCCAGTATCCTAAAGAAGTGATTCAAAAAAATTTTCTATTTTATTTTTTATTCCAGAATATTTAAAACGAATTTAAAAAATATATAACAATCATTAATCATTCTACATTTGCTAAAAATTGTGGATTAATAAACGAGGTTTTACATAACAATTAAAAGAGGTTCGTCATTAACGAAAAAAACTGATTAATCATTGAATCTGATATTTGTGTTCTTCATGTCAGTCCAGCAGGAGCCACCAAGTTAACCAGTTGTGTACTGTCATCAAGTGTCTTCTTCGGCTCCAGTCCAAAAAACTGCCTTCTTCGACTCTAATATTAGTCTAATTCATCCAAGAAGATAATTTCTACTGCGAGGCACATTTCTATTTTTCTAAGGACTGCATTATTTCGACTTCAACGTTAAATCAATAATTCGGTCACTCCTAGGCTGAGGGGTGTTTTATCTAATTTACATCGACACCTGAACTCCGGAGCTCTTTCATTTTGGCTGGCCCGAAAACAATTTGAGGAAAATCTACTGCATTCTCTGTTTCTGCTAGTCAAGGTCATTTTTTCGACATTACACGGAAGGGAATATTACTTGCTGAGTCTGGGAGTCTAACAACAATTCTAAAAGGTAAATACCCAGGCAAAAAAGTTTTCGTTAGTTAGCGTTAGACTAACGTTAACCAGCGTTAACTAACGTTAGACTATCGATAACTAAGGTTCCCTAACGTTAGACTAACGTTAACTAGTGTTAACTTACGTTAACTAATGTTAAACTAACGTTGACTAACGTTGACTAAGGTCACCTAACGTTAGACTTGAGTTAAGTAAAGTTACCTAACGTTAGACTAACGTTAACTAGCATTAACTAACGTTAGACTAGCATTACCTATAGTTACCTAACGTTAACTAGCGTTAAATAACGTTAGATTAGCGTTAACTAAGGTTACTTAACGTTAAAGTAACGTTAACTTGCGTTAACCAACGTTAGACTAACGTTAACTAAGGTCACCTAACGTTTACTAACGTTAGACTAGACTTAAGCAAGGTTACCTAACGTTAGACTAACGTTAACTAGTGTTAACTTACGTTAACTAATGTTAAACTAACGTTGACTAAGGTCACCTAACGTTAGACTACAGTTAAGTAAAGTTACCTAACGTTAGACTAACGTTAACTAGCATTAACTAACGTTAGACTAGCATTACCTATAGTTACCTAACGTTAACTAGCGTTAAATAACGTTAGATTAGCGTTAACTAAGGTTACTTAACGTTAAAGTAACGTTAACTTGCATTAACCAACGTTAGACTAACGTTAACTAAGGTCATCTAACGTTTACTAACGTTAGACTAGAGTTAAGCAAGGTTACCTAACGTTAGACTAACGTTAACCAACGTTAGACTAGCGTTACCTAACGTTAACTAGCGTTAAATAACGTTAGACTAACGTTAGACTAGCGTTAACTAAGGTTACCTAACTTTAGAGTAACGTTAACTTGCGTTAACCAAAGTTAGACTAACGTTTGACTAGTGTTAACTAACGTTAGACTAACGTTAACCAACGTTAGACTAGCGTTACCTAAGGTTACCTAACGTTAACTAGCGTTAAATAACGTTAGACTAACGTTAGACTAGCGTTAACTAAGGTTACCTAACTTTAGAGTAACGTTAACTTGCGTTAACCAAAGTTAGACTAGTGTTAACTAACGTTAGACTAACGTTAACCAACGTTAGACTAGCGTTACCTAAGGTTACCTAACGTTAACTAGCGTTAAATAACGTTAGACTGGCGTTAACTAAGGTTACCTAACTTTAGAGTAACGTTAACTTGCGTTAACCAAAGTTAGACTAACGTTTGACTAGTGTTAACTAACGTTAGACTAACGTTATAATCTTCCATTAATGACGAAAAAATGTCGATAGAGTATCATTAGCCTAACGTTGGTTAACGATAGTCTAACGTTGGTTAACGTAAGTCTAATGTTAAATTGTAATGGGAAAAATAAACAATTACAATTCAGTCATGAAAATAATCATTTTTCTTTTAAAACAGTAAACCAGTAAAATGTATTTATCCTTAAAATTTTTCTCCAAATGTAGACACCTATCTATAAGAATTGATTTCCAAAAAAAAGAAATACTTTGGCTTTTAGATGACATGTGAAGATGGATTACGACATTTTGGGAGCAGTCTTATCTGTAAAGGAACGATACAGAAGACAGATGTCATATGCTGGAGATATAAATTGAAAAAAGTTAATTCCAAAATGATATTTTATTCTGATTAAAACACATGTTCACACTATTTTGATTACAAAAAAATGCTTATAATTAAAAAAACAACTCCTTAATGTATTTTTATGGTATTACATCTAATGACAGATGCTTAACTTTTTAAAAAAAAAAGTTAACATTGATTTTTAATCAATATCCTCTCAACCACAATTTAATGCACAAGACACTAACGCATAATGTGCTGCTTTAAAGTTCCTATCTTGGTACTTTAGTCTCCGCTGAATGTTAGTTTTACGTCGAGTTTATTATGTTCTAAATTTCATAATCTCCACAAATCTCTTTTCTACAATGTAAAATTTTTACAAATAAGAGGTTTCAAAATAATTGTCACCATTCTATTACAGAAGTTTATTAAAAATTTTCTCAATGTGATTCAAAATAAAACTGATTTTCGATCACCACTGTTTAAGTAAATTTTGAAATTTACTAAATGTTAATTTTTAGAACCTACTTTCACTTTTAATTATCATGTAAATTGCTTTTGCAGAGTAGGTGTCATCTTAATAATCTTATGTTCGTTTAATTTTTGCCAAACATAATAATTTATGATATGTGAACATATTTTCTGCTAATTAATTCTTCAACAATAATTATTATGTATCAACATCATGAATTTCCACACAATGCTTTGTAGGCTCTAAATTATTTATTGTCATTATCATTTAAACTGCCACTTTGCAACGAACAATAAATATTTCGTAAATTCTAATTCACCAGATGAAGTCTGCATATTTTGAGACAATGAAAACGTTTTGAAACGATTATGCAATGTGCTAGATTTTATAGTTATAAATTTACTAATTCGCTTCTAGTAGCATTAACTTTAACAGGTAATAACTGTCTCAAATCACCACCCACGAGCATAAATTTTACACCAAATGGCAAATTAACATTCATATTTGTAAATTCAATAATCATTCCATTCGCTTATCTTAAAGCAATTGAAATTGCTCCTTAATTAAAAATTTCTAAATATGAATAATATTTTCCGGTCAGAAGTTTTTAAAAACTTCAATCAATGTTTACTTTGATAGTAAATAATTATTTTCTTTATCAAAAACTTTATGAGTGAGTTATTAACGTGACGCATCAAAGTGGTTCTAAATGTGCGAATTTTATGTCATTTTTTAAAAATTCAAAATGGCGGATTCAATATGGCGGACAAAAATTAAAAAAATGATTTATGCTGTTGATAATTCCTGGTCAGGGGTTTTTGGAGTTGATGATTACAAATCTGATGTCAGATTTGCAAAATTTTTAATATATTGATTTAAACTTCAATTATTGGAAAATTGAAAATTCTGTTGAGTTGATATTTATTTAAAAATATTTTTGAAAAAAGCAAATCCCCCACTCGCCCATCGTTCGAAGTCAAATAGCATTTTCCATTTCCACCGGAAATTATGGAAATGGGAAGACGTGCCTGTTTAACTGCCACCATGAGAATATGATGCGGTGAATTTTGAAATACAATTTTCATAAATTCACTTATAAAAGGTAAGAACCTACTTATTGATCGAAACACAACTTTTTGAAATGTAATTGAGTATATTATGCCAAATATATTTTATATAATGAAAGTAAACATTGAAAGTTTATGATTCTAGTTATTACTTTATGTATGTAAAGTATCAATTTTCTTCTACTTTAGTAGAAAAAAAAATAAAAGTAATACCACATTCTTAAGTGTTTGCGTTTAAATCATTCAAGAGATTGAAGCTTTTAAAGTCCTTGAGGATAAATAGAGATTGATGTCGTTATGTTAGATGAGGCTTTTACACGGAATGTTGTAAAACTGCTTTTTTTGTTTCTATCTTTCTTCATGGTTTGCAATATAATTTTGTACAAGTACAGATTTCATTGCTGATGTAACATTTTATTCGCCTGTTCTTTTTTTTATGTTAGCTACGCACGTGAATTTGGACAATGACAATAAGTTTTTTTTGCCCTCTTTTTCTTTTAAAATAAAGTTAGAGAAATAGTGTCAAAAGCATCTGGCATAGACTGCACAATACGAGTGAGTATGGCAGTACGAGAAGTGGAATTGTTCGATATACTTCAAAAGAAAAGATGATGGAGGTTTTAAAATCTTTTAAAAAATTGAAAGACTTTCTTTCTTAAGTTGTTTTAGAATATTCCAGGATCAAATCACTACTTAAAAATTCAATGTCTTAATTAATAAAGAAATTTATTACTTTTCATCAAAATGATCATCAGATTGCTCAACATAGGTGTAGTGCTTCATAGGCTTTAGAAAAAAAATTAAATTACCAATAAAGTGCTCAACATTGATAATCTGTATTCTGTCACCCTTCTAATGGGTTCACACTTTTCAGATACAAAAATTTTATTGCATTGACTCAAATGTAATAAAAGTGGGTGGTATGACGTAGTTCCCTTTGCAAAAGGATATATAGGGTGGAACTCTTGACAAATTCGACAGTTCAGTAAACGCCTTCAAGTTAGTTAGTCCGGAAGTAACCACGGATTCAACTTCGCGTCTTCCTTGCGTCAGTCCAGAAATCGCTACCAAGTTAACTAGTTGTGTAGTGTCATCGAGTTTATTCTTCGACTCCAGTTCCAAGAACCTCTTCAAGTACCAAAGGCATTCTTCCGAGTATCGTCCTGGTCAAATTCATTCAAGGAGATAATTTCTACTGCGAAGCACATTTCTATTTTTCTAAGGACTGCATTACTTCGACTTCAACGTCAAATCAATAATTCGGTCACTCCTAGGCTGAATGGGGGTTTTATCTAATTTGCACCAACACCTGGACTCCAAACCTTTTACTTTGGCAGACCCGAAAACAATTTGAGGGAAATCTACTGCATTCTCTGTTTCCGCTAGTCAACGTCATTTCTTCGACCTCACCCTGTAGGAGGTATCGCTTGCTAGGTCAACGACTCTAAGAATAATTTTAAAAGGAAAGTAACTAAAACTTTTAACCTTGGTCCCCAATTTAAATTTTCGATTGATTCCACAAAGTTCTAATTTTCAGTGTCCCTGAAGACATCTGGATCTACTCCTTCTCTCTGATTCTAATTGTAAAGGATTCAAATAAAAACATGAATAATTTAACATTTAATCTTTCCTGTAAAATATAATCACAAATACTACGTATGGAATGCACTTCCAAATTGATGAGAATCCACAAAACATAACCGATAGTCTATAAACTATCATTTGTTATCTAATTTCGCTTTGTAAGATGCATGATTTTTCTGCGAAACTATAAAATCCACATTATAGACATGGAACACGTGTAAATTCACAGGTCGCTAAAGCGGCTTGGTACGAAAGGATGCGTGTTTATGTTCCTCGTAAAATATCCTACATGCCTCGCAGATATTGCCTGTTCTCAACGAGAGAGTGAGCGCTCAAGGTATTCAATGCATATTTACTTCCAACAAACGGCCATGGCTGCAAAGTGCACAACATGTATTCCCTCCGCTGTTGAAGCTTTTGATCTAACAGGAAGTCAGTTTCAAGCCACACTCTCTTGCACTTCTCAATCTAAAAGGCAACGTGTATCTAAGTCCAACGTGTGCGGCCTTTATTCTATATGTACATAATTTTGTTTCAAAGTTTTGCAAATCTCATTGGGAGTATATCAAAAGCGTTGATTTGAGATTAGACAAACTCCAGTGTGTGGGATTCCTTTTCATCTTGTTTGAAATTTTGGTAGAATGTTAATGCCGGGAGCACGCTATAAGTTATGCGATATTTGCTTTTGTGTTGTGGAGCTGATTCGACATCAAAACCTGATTTGAATCGAATTTGTGATCTATGGCAATGTAAAAGGAGTTTATATATTCATTGGTTTTATATTGTTAGATCAACTGTTTGCTTGAATGGAATATTGAACTTTGAGGATTGCAGTCTCTATTTGGGGATTTAGTCAGGAATCATGGTTATTGATGGTTTGCTTATGGTTTGTTGTACTACTGATCACCAAACTTCAAAGCATGTTTCAATCAACTTACTTGGAGGACGTATCAAAACAGAGATCCATTAAATCTTTTTTCAGAAACACTCCAAGGTTTATGCGGTTGACGATTACGAATATTATTGCTGACGAGAAGAAGGGGAATTAAATATTTAAGTCAGAAGGAAAAGGGAAGGAGAGGGACGGAGCAAGGAGAAGGGATAAAGTGCTCAAGTCAGTGACGATTGAGACCTGACGGGAAGAGGTCATTGATCGGAAGGCCTGACCCGAACAGAAAAGGCTGAATTGAAGAGCTAAAGGGCTGACAAAAATTGTGCATTTTGTGAAGATCATCTAACTCTGCAGAGGTGCATTGAAGCCAAGTAAATAGACACCATTTTGTTTAATTAAACTATTACATTATGTTACAAGTATATTTTTAGTCGCCTTGACTTTGACTTTTGGCAATATAGAAAAAAGTTGTTTTCATGAGTAAGTCTAAACCAGTATTGTGCCATGAATAGAAAAAAGTTGTTTTGATAAGTAAATCAAAACCAGTATTGTGCCATGAATTGAAAATAGAAAAAAGTTGTTTTGATGAGTAAATCTAAACCAGTATTGTGCCATGAATTGACCGAAGAATAAACTAATATTTATTCATAATAACAAATTCAAGAGTTTACCGGCAAAAAAATACAAGTGCCACCTAAAAATAAAATTCTACAATCCCTCTTTTACCTTTTCCCTCAGATCACACTCTTCTGCTCTGTAAATAAAACCGAGTCCACTGAACCAGAAATTGGTAACGTAAATAAATTACATGAAATAAATAAAGAACAATACATTTTTTTCTCGATCCCTTATTAATTTATCAACGTTCGGTGATATTTTAAAAAACCCCAAATTTTCGAAATATCTCCATTAACTTATTTGGCAAATATTGAAGATGGACTGGTTCCAAATATTTAGTTTATGCATGTTTAACTGATCAATATCAAAATGACGTATCCAGAGATTACATACTGGAATCTAGGTTTTGAAGTATAGATTAAAATTGTTAAATTCAGCTATCAAATTATAATTGTAAATAAAGTATATATAATTAATACAATTGTTAAATCTTGTTTTAAGATATTACGTATACTTAATGATCGGTTGAAATACATTGCTTTACAGATGTAGAAGTAGTCAATCAAGTATAATGAGTTGAAGTGAATTTATAGTTATAGATCACTATCACAATAATACTTGATGGATGTTAAAACACATTTACAGTTACACATGTATATAAAGGCTTGTTGGAAGGAGAGTATAACGTTCTCTTTATTTGAATATTAATTGCAAATTGGAAATAGATTTCCATCATAGTTTAATATTCTAATATTAAATTTCATTATTAATACAGACTGATTTTACGTATACACTCCTCAATATTCCCTGCGCATATAATTTCTCTGAATAATTAACGAATTTCTGATTAATATTTAGATTAGTGTTTTATATTGTTTGCCTTAATTATTAAAGAAGGGAAAAAGTTTGATAACTTGAAACAAATCTAAGAAGTGGCATTAACAATTATTTAATTATATTCATGGAGGGAAGATTTATTATCTGTAAAAGGAGAAAAGAGGAACATTAGAGGAAATGAGAAGTAAAGAAAGAAGACATTGATGTATTCAGAGGACATGGAGAAATAGGAGTGAATGAGGGGAATTCAAAGGGTTCTTTAAAGTAGAGGGGTCATATAAGAGCAGAAATAAAGAAGAGCGCAAAACAATAAGTTTATGGAAGGGAAGAAACATAAAGAAGGTGAATGTAAAAAGGTCTTGTACCGAGAAATAGTAAATGGAATAAATGAAATAGTGTATGTCGAACATTGTAGGTGCAGGGTACCCTAATAATGTTTCTTTCAATATTTTGAAAAAGGGAGCTGCTGGGATTTTCTACAAAATTGCATTTGATTACTTTGGATGTCCTTAAAAGGATGCGACTATAATTTTAAGTCACTACTTTGATGATATTTGATAAGGAAATATTAAACTTATTGAGGGAGACAAGACAGGATGAAATCCCGGTTTTACGCCATGACGGTTTCCCACTGAACAGTTCTAACTGAGCTCCGGTTGTTAACAGCTTCACAAATTATTAAGTAATTAATAAAATTCAAAACAACCTTGTAACAATTTTACAATTCCGAAAAGAATCCACTGCTTGAATTTTGTTTCATCTACATTTACTACATTACTACAAAAGGGAACACAAAAGTTTAGAATAGATTCTACCCCTCGCTCTCTGCTTTGTTACATAGAGTACATGGTGCAGCGTGTATAAATTCGCGTATACAAACAAACGAAGTGAAGAAAGTGCAAAAGAGGACATGCACGAAGACCCTGAACAAACACGAAACACAGTACGGTACAGTCCATACTGACGATAATCCCTCAAGTTAGCCAGACAAGATACTTCTTCTTGAGTAAAAGCTTGGATGGTTTTAAACCGCTTGCATCAGCAGAGCCATGCCATTCTGACAGTACCGTAGTCCACTCTGTCGCGTCCTGGCAAGCGCGTCTTAATTTGCATTTACTTTGACTTTTAAATTGCGAGCCGTACACCATGGCTCGCGACACAGACGACCGCATATTCGTCTCTGGGTTTTTGATACCTCCTAGCGGCTGGTGGATAAAAAAAAAGGAGAGGGAAAAAAGTTTTTTTTTTGAGGGGAAATAAAGCGGTGCCTCTCATACTTTGTTCAAGAGCGAAGTCAGGCTTTCCTCATTTTCCACGTCCTTTCGCCGCTAGACTTTTTTCTCATCTCTGTTTTTAAACGAGACTCGCCAGCGGCTTGAATCGATTTTTCCAAATGTTTTCTCACTGTCTCACTATCTAATCACAAGGAGAGGGTGAATGCTCCTAAATAACGCACTTAGAACATATCACTTTTATTAATTATCAATTTTCATTGATCTGTTAAAGCAAAATACGAATCGAGTAATAAAAAAGTTGCCGAACGAACGTTATCAAAGAATTATCGAAATATTCTTCCACTTTCGAAAATACAGGACATTGAGACTTCTCTCCTGTTCCATAGTTTAGTACACTACGTTTCCAAGGGATAAGCCTCCGTCCGAATTCATTACGCAAATGTGCAATTACAGTTGCGAATAATTTAGCTTCCGCATTGTTGCAAGATGTCAAAGCGCAAGCACTACAATACGGACTTATCAAAAGCTGATAAACGATTAAATATCTAGATCTAGTTAATGAGCATCAAAATTAATTGCTAATGTTTGAACACCTATTATTTATTATTATACTTAAAGATTTTCGAAACTAATTATTTCTTTCGCAAAAAGATTCTATTTCGCATTTTCTATTTTTTTTTACCCGATTCGTTTATTCAACAAATTTTCATCAGAGACGTGATAAGGATAATTAATACTATAATCGATATATCGTGAAATTGTCAAAAGCATAAAGTTTAAATATTGAAAATAAACTAAAATTCATTATTTCTTTGAAGGAATGAATTTTTGGAGACATTTAAATTAAACTTAAGATTAAAATTGCTAATGAGATAAGCTCAATTAAAAAATAACTTCATAAGAAATCTTATAATGAATAGAGGGAGAGATACGGGACAGGGTATGGCCATCTGGCAAAATCCGCTTTTAATAATAACTCTTTTATATTTACGCACGAATATAATCCTTTTTTGCATAAAATTACTCACTTTGGAGGAGAGAGAAATTTATTCAGTATACATATAGACAAATTTCATTTTAAAAGCTTATTAGAAGGTTAATAATTATTTTATAAAATTACTACATCAAATGATTATGAGAAAATTATTACTTTTGAAATTTATGAGCATTTAAGAAATTTAAAAATAATATTTATTTTAAGCCCTCTATATATTTGGTTTTATAAAAAATTGTCCATTTTGACATCAGTGAATAAGGGAATCCTGGAAAACGTTTCTAGGTCAGTTTATAATTTATTTCAAGAAAAAAAATGTTTATAGGTGACAGGTGGGAATAATGATCGGGCAGCACAAGAAATTCTGTTAAAAGTAAAAAATCAATCTCAAAGGAGGCAATTTATAATCGATTGTCTAGAATTAGGAGATCATAAGTAGAAGTCTCGACGACTTTTGGTTTTCATCAAGCAGGAGTAAAGCGTCTAATTTCAGTACGAGAACGTAAAAAGGTGACTTCTATGCACACAGGCACGCAATTCAAGAGCTTACTCGCTCCCAACCCCCCGGTCACCACTCGAGCTTGCTTCCCTCTATTGTCTCTTGAATGTGAATATACACACTCTGGAAACAGAGCTCGCAATAGCAGGCCCTCATTGCGATCTCGATAACGCTGCATTGGATGCTGTTGTTATAAAGGAATATAACGATCTAGTTTGGAGAACTGTCATCCGAGATGTATGAGTCTCCGAAAACTCGGCTACTTTCCTAAAATATGAATATTCATATGTACGAGTCCAGGAATATATCCAGGATTTGTATTATCAAAATTTAAATAGCGAACCCGTGGTTATTAATCACAGAGTTTACAATGCAGCATTGATAAAAAGTTTTTATTCAACTTCCTCGACTAATCTTATTTATTAAATTATCTTCTTTTTTTCTACTTCTCCTATTGACAGATTTATCATCACCTCAATATACAACACAATGTGTCAATAATCATTTTCACAACTTCGTATATTCAAAAGCATGTCGTTACATGTATTTCAACCTTATTTAGCTTCGAGGTGCACAACTCTCTTTGTTCAGTAGTAGTCTGAAACGGGATTGATCGAACCTATTGAAAATAAAGTCAGCCTTTTGAATACGCGACCTGTCATTACCCAGTGACGTCAAAGAGAAAAATCGATACGTTATTAAAACGACTGTGACCATACACGCGGAACTCGACAGGTTTTGATTTGCATCCTCTCATTCCACTT
The DNA here is from genome assembly GCA_032872505.1 of Leptopilina syphax. Taxonomy (NCBI): domain Eukaryota; kingdom Metazoa; phylum Arthropoda; class Insecta; order Hymenoptera; family Figitidae; genus Leptopilina; species Leptopilina syphax. The sequence continues at coordinate 2,784,330 of CM065474.1, read as the reverse complement.
CGTTCTCTTCCACCCTCTCTCTCTCACACACTTATTCTCTATCCTTCTCTCTCTCTCTCTTTTGAATACAGGAAGAAAGTTTCGAAACGAAACGTAAACGGACAGTTTTCACGGCTCCTGGGACTCAAGGGTCCACGATCCAACGATCTTTCACTTCCGGTCTGTGCCAACTGTGCGGCGAACACCAGAGACTTTCCTCTCAATTGGATTTGAATACGGAATTAGGGTCGTTACTCTTCCCGAAGGAAGCGGTAAGACGTAGTTTTACGATTGAACGTGCAAAAGAGATGAAAAGGACCGCAAACGAAAAACGTCTTTTTCTTTTCACAAATAACCTATCAAAGTTTTTTTTTCCAAGAGGCAATTGTCGAGAAATTTCAGAGTATTTCTTTTTTGACGATGCATTTTTTAAATTCAGTGATAAATATTATCAGAAATAGATTATCCCATACGAGTACCGTAGGGTACCCGTACGGGATCATCTAATTCTGATAATATTCGTCACTGAATCAGATTAACTTATACGGGTACAGTAGGGTGCCCGTATGGGATCATCTATTTCTGTATGACGTAGTTCAAAAAAAGGAACCTAAAAGGGTGCCACCCTTGCCGTATTAGTCAGTCCAGCAACCGCCACCAAGTTAACTAGTTGTGTACTGTCATCTTCGACTCCAGTTCCAAAAACCTCTTCAAGTACCAAAGGCATTCTTCCGAGTATCGTCCTGGTCAAATTCATTCAAGGAGATAATTTCTACTGCGAAGCACATTTCTATTTTTCTAAGCACTGCATTATTTCGACTTCAACGTCAAATCAATAATTCGGTCACTCCTAGGCTGAGGGGTGTTCTATCTAATTTACATCGACACCTGAACTCCGAACCTTTCAGATCGGGTGACCCGAAAATAATTTGAGGGAAATCTACTGCATTTTCTGTTTCCGCTAGACAACGTCATTTCCTCGACCACACACTGAAGGGGGCATCGCTTTCTGAGTCTGGAACTCTAACAATAACTTTAAAAAGGACATCGCTAATACTTTAAATGTTGTCCCCATTTAAATTGTCAATTGATTCCACAAAGTTCTAAATTTATTTCAGTGTCCCTGAAGACATCTGGATCTACTCTTTCCAAGTCTGAAGGATGTTCAATCTAATCTGCATCGACCCCGAAAAAATTCTGAAGAAAATACCTAATTTCATTTTTCTGTCACTGATGTAAATATATGGATTACACTTTAAAGATCTTCAAAACAAATAGACATCCTTAAAAGAAACGAGCTATAGCCTGGAATATCGACGATATTCATCTGCATGTCACCTTTTTAAATAAATCACTAAATAAATATAAAGAGCGTATCACAAATTCTAATTTCGATATTGAGTCTCCTGACGGATATTTGCGTTACCCCGGATAAAATTGGTTCGTATTCTAAATGCCACTAATGCCACTTATAAAAACACACTTAGATAACAGTTGTTTTACAAACAAGTAAAACAGTGAATTCTCAATGTAACGGAGATAATTGGTTTAAAAACTCAACAAACATTGATCTTCTTCCAGAAGTCTTTGAAATTGCATCTGGGTCCTAATTTCAGTTCCTCGAATGACATCAGGGATTCTTAAATACCTAAACGAAAGTGAATTTCTAGATAAGAGATATCATCCAAATCAATTGACCTTCACTGACTCTGTGTTGGCTAAAGCAGACGGACTTGCAAAAATACTTAAGGAAAATGCTCCACTTCGTCCAATTATTTCTTTAATTAATAGTCCCACTCATTTTCTAGCCAAAATATTATATTCCTTGAAAAATTGTATTAGTTTACCACGATCACATATTAACAATAGTGTCAAAAACCAACTTCTTCTGACAGACCTATTAAATATTCTTCAGATCATCCAACCCAACAGAAAAATCCAACATCTGGATCTATCTACTCTTTATTGCAAAGGGTTCAAATAAATTGTTTTAATATCTTTAGATAACAACCTAGGGCTGTCTCGCAAATAATTTGAGGGAAATCTACTGCATTCTCTATTTCCGTTAGACTACTACTGATCACAGTATGGACCAAACTTCAAAGAATGTTTCAATCAACTTACTTGGAGGACGTACCAAAACAGAGATCTATTGAAACTTTTTTAGAAACACTCGAAGATTTCCGGGTTTGACGATTACGAATATTGACGAGAAGAAGGGGAATTGAAATTCAAGTAAGAAGGATAAGGGAGGGAGAGGAACGGAGCAAGGAGAGGGGATTAGGTCAGTGACGATTGAGACCTGACGGGAAAAGGTCATTGACTGGAAGGCCTGACCCGAACAGAAAAGGATGAATTGAAGAGCTAAAGGACTGACAAAAATTGTGCATTTTGTGAAGATCATCTAACTATGCAGAGGTGCATTGAAGCCAAGTAAATAGGCATCACTTTGTTTAGTTAAACTATTGAATTATGTTACGAGTATATTTTTAGTCGCCTTGACTTTGACTCCTGGCAAAATAGAAAAAAGTTGTCTTGATGAGTAAGTCTAAACCAGTATTGTGCCATGAATTGAAAATAGAAAAAAGTTGTTTTGATGAGTAAATCTAAACCAGTATTGTGCCATGAATTGAAAATAGAAAAAAGTTGTCTTGATGAGTAAATCTAAACCAGTATTGTGCCATGAATTGAAAATAGAAAAAAGTTGTCTTGATGAGTAAATCTAAACCAGTATTGTGCCATGAATTGAAAATAGAAAAAAGTTGTCTTGATGAGTAAGTCTGAACCAGTATTGTGCCATGAATTAAAAATAGAAAAAAGTTGTCTTGATGAGTAAGTCTAAACCAGTATTGTGCCATGAAAATAATTTAAGGGATTTATTTAATTTATTTAATTTATTTAATTTATTTCCGTTAGACAAAATAATTTCCTCGCTAATAAATAAATTTTCTCTGACAACATCTTAGGCTCATTGGCTTTCCCTCATCCTAAAATAGATTCAATTCTGAAACTAATTTAAAACGAGGAACCTATATTTAAAAGGGTTTCAGTTTTAACGTAACCCTAACATATGGTAATAATTTCTCAGCTAGATGATAAGAATAGTAAAAGTTTTAGGAAACAATGAGTCTAGAAAAGAATTTTATATAATTTGACGTTAATGAGAAATTCTAAATAAAGTGTTTTTCTTCTTTAGAAAATCCATTTCACCCTCTTTGTAAATAAAAGCTATAATATTTGTTGGAAATCGAATTTTCGACCACAACAACTTTCTGTTGCTGTAGATAAACTGTAAATCTTTCAATTTACGATAAATCTGACAACTGGATGTACTAGAGTCCAATTTCTTTAGTATGAGGAAATCCTTTTGAAGCCTTCAAACTGCAGCTTTCATGTAATTTTAAACTATACGTAGAATGTTAAAAAAATCTAGTAAATTGAATTTAAAGGCGTCTTCTTAGATATTGTCAAAAATGTTAATATTAGTATTCTTTTTTAATTTCCATTGCTTCCTGTCTTTTAAAGTTCACTTCAAAAAGGTTTTTATCAAAAAGTACCAAAAAAAATCATTTAATCAGTATCATTTCATAAACTTTCCGAACTGACTCCATGATTAGAAAAACGGAATTATTACTACATCGACGTATATTGATGTAATTAAATGAAAACGAATTTAAATCCGCTGTAATTAAAGCAGCATATCAAGGGAAGACTTTTGGTGTTTTAGTGGATCAGAACTTTTTGTTGTTTCTTGAGAAACGTCGGCAAGGAGTTTGTCTTTAAAGTAATGCAACATTGTTAGTGTTCAAGTACTTATAGAACCTAAATCATGTTATGTAAATTTGACTGTTATCTTTAGTTATAAAAAGGATAAAAATGAGTGAAAATTTAATGAAATTCATTCTCAATATTCCAGGCGCGGATCCAGGGGGGGCACAGTGACATGCCCCCCCTCGAGAATTCAAACTTCCTGGAATTTTTTTAATAAAAATTTCATTCATAATAGGTCATCAAGCTAGCGTCTAGCAGATGCCCCCCTCCCAAAGAACCTTGTTTGGATCTGCCCCTACAATATTCATAATCAAATTGAATTACAATGTGAAAAGAAACTTAAGTTTAAAACATAATTTATTTCGTTTAATTTTAAATAAAGATTCATTGAAAATTCCTCACTAGTTTTGTAGTATAAACTGATTTTAGAAACTAACCAGCTTGGGTCAAAGCCCTATCTAGTTCACTCAAACCGAATTAAGGAACTACTACAACATACAGCATTAATCGAATTAGACATGTAAGAAGCTTTATCTGAACTTAGGCGATATCCGGCGTGTATCAAATTAGAGAGAGTAAGTCCCCTAACATGTACACGATTACTCGAGCTTACCCTTTTGGGGAATGAACGTTTTTGGTCTGTTTACAAAAAAGAAAAAAAATTTCCCGATACAAAATATAATAGACCCTTCCCTAATTATTTATAAAAATTATTAATCTTTTCCAAAAACAAAAGGGTAAAGTTTAAAAATAGTTTTCACTTTTATAAACATTAACAATAGAGAAAATGCTTCTCACTGATTTTAACATTTGCTGCTATACGATATATGCGAATGCATGTGCACGTTTCTCCGAAAAGAAATTCGCTTAGAAGAAAGACTTGGGTAATACGTCGAGGGACTTCGTAATGCACACATAAGAAAATCCTATATTCCGTTCGATGCACTTAGAATATTTCTTCTTTTTGCCTCTGCCTTCTCTTTTGTCATGCCCTTTTCACGAGTTGGTGCAAAAAAAAAAATGTTTAAGAAATAAATTCTTAATGATAAAATTTATGAGTTGAATTTAAATTTAAAAAAAATCTCTTTTTGATGTAATGGAAAACCATTAGGTTTATTTTTCTATAACAGAAATCTGCTATGACATGGTAACGCTTGCTATTGGTCAAGATACGATGATGAACAAAACATTTGAATCGTTTAATTAAAATAATTATTATTTTCCGGTTCAGTTACAAAAATTGATTAGCAAATTAGTTACCAAAAAAAGGAAAGTTGTTAAGAGTCTAGGAGACTAGAAATATTTGAATAACTAGAGAACGTGTAATGAAAAACATGAGGTGGAAATATTTCCCCACTTCCACTTTTGTAAAAGTGTATATTTTTATCGTCAACTTAGAGCTATAAAACTTCTATCTATTCTTCAGTCGCAAACCCTTGAATGTCATTTTAAAAATGGCACCTTCTTTTAGCGCACACATTTATGGCGTCAGGTGTTATCTTTAAAGTTGGATCCCAGAGTTGTCAACGCCAAGCTTAAACTTCTAGTTGTCAGAGACGAAAAACAAAATTCCCCTACAAAAAGAAATGTATTTGATTCCAATAATATAAAAAAACTGGGTTTTTTGAAACCCAGTTTTAAAAAAATATAGTAATAATAATTTACCATTGATTTTAAATTGAGAAGAAAAAGGGAGGAACTGAGGAAATGCAATGGGAATATTGCAAGCCGTATGTAACGTAAAAAAGGAGGTAGAGAGGAAAAATAAAAACGCAACAGCACAGTAAGAATGAGGGCGATTTACACGTGGCTTCCAGTTGGTGGAGTTTATGTCCGACAGTCCGTGACGTGTGGGGAGTTTTCCGCCTGCACTATACGATTGTGAAGCTGTGGGCTCCAGAAGCGCGGCAGCACTGTCTCACTGACAAACCGCACTGAATTCCTTTTTTTTCGCCCATCCTGATGTGTTCCCACTTGGCTTGTCTTATTTTTCAACTGAAGGTGATATATTTGAAAAGGAAAAATCGTCGAAGCGACTGCAAAATCCAACTGAGCTCTTTTACAAATACTCTTTTTTTCAGCGAGGAAAAGATAATTTGTTGCATCCCTTATCTCGATTCTTTGTTTCAAAACAAATTAAGTTTCATTCAATTGGGTCAAAACTAATCCTAAACATCTACAAGTATTTAATATCAACAAGTTTCAATTAAAACAATTTTTACTTAAATAAATTGTTTTGACACCAATTATCCAAACAGACAATTAACGATAATCAAAAAGTTAAAATTGTTAGCTCTTCCAAAACGTGATCAAGTCTTCTAATAGCAAAAAAAACACTAAAAAATTTTTAACAACCATTAAATGAATTCAATTTGATTTTCTTAAATTCACTCTTTCTCTTAGTATCTATATCACAAAGTTTTATTGAACTTTCTTAACAGCCAAAGAAAAATGTCATTTAACAAGATTTGATATAAAACAAGTTCACATATAAGAAGATCCTATCACAGAAAGTCACTGTTTCGAGTTTGAGAAACTCACACAATTTATCGATAATGAACAAAACTTCATGGGGAGAAAAAAAAACTTTATGTTACATGAAATAAAAATACAGAATTTTTTTTTTAAACTTGTTTTACACGCACACATGTTGGTTTTGAACAACATGTTCTTGAGAAAATTCTTCTATTATGATTTATGTTATTGCTTAGTTTCGAAAATAAAATTCTATTTCCTCTATTCTTGTATTTATTTGGTATCTAAAAATGTTTCGTAATTTTAATATCTGTAACATCATCGCAATGTATTTATAAAATAATATTTTGTAAAGTTTAAATCTGAATCCATATTTTCTTGTGAACAGAGCAATATTAGTCCAGCAAGTGTGACCAAGTTAACTAGTTGTGTACTTTCATTAGGTATTTCTTCTTTTACTTCAATCTAGAAAATTCGCTTCAAGCACCAAGAACCTTCTTCGAATCTTGTTTTAGTCAAATTTATTCGGGGAGATAATTTCTACTGCGAGGCACATTTTTGTTATTCTAAGGACTGGGGGTCGATTCTGTAACTTTTACACTTCCCACTCCCATTTACACTTCCCACATTCATATCCCACCTTCCACCCTAATTTTCAACCTTCCACTTCCCACTCGCCCTTCCCACCTACCACTTTCTACTCCCACTTCCCTGCTTCCACGTCCCATTCAAAAATTTCACTTTCCCAACATTAGGAGAGGAAAAAAGAGAGAAGCGAAAGTGGGAAATGGAAGGTGGGAAGTGGGAGTAGAAAGTGGAAGGTGGGAAGTGAATGTAAAATGTGGGAGTAGAAAGTAGAAGGTGTGAGGCGAATTTGGAAAGAGGGAAGTGAGAGTAGAAAGTGGGAGTGGAATGCGGAAGGTGGGAAGTGGATGTGCAAAGTGGAAGTGGGAAATGTAAGGTGGAAGTAAAAAATGAAATATGGGAAGTGGGAGTACAAAGTGGAAGGTGGGAAGTGAATATGGAAAGTGGGAGTAGAAAGTATAAGGTGGGAAGTGAATGTAGAAAGTGGAAGTGGGAAATGAAAGGTGGAAAGTGGAAATAAAAAGTGGAAGCTGGGAAGTGAATGTAAAAGTGGAAGTAGAAAGTAAAAGGTAGGAAGCGAATGTGGAAAGAGGGAAGTGTTAGTAGAAAGTGGGAGTCGAATGTGGAAGGTGGGAAGTGAATGTGGAAAGATGGAAGTGATAGTAGAAAGTGGAAGTAGAATGTGGAAGGTGGGAAGTGAATGTAGAAAGTGGAAGTAGGAAATGAAAGGTGGAAAGTGGAAATAAAAAGTGGAAGCTGGGAAGTGAATGTGTAAAGTAGGAGTAGAAAGTATAAGGTGGGAAGTGAATGTAGAAAGTGGAAGTGGGAAATGAAAGGTGTAAAGCGGGAGTAAAAAATGTAAGGTGGAAAGTAGGAGTACAAAGTGGAAGGTGGGAAGTGAATGTAAAATGTGGGAGTATAAAGTGGAAGTAGAAAGTGCAAGGTGGGAAGCGAATTTGGAAAGAGGGAAGTGAGAGTAAAAAGTGGGAGTGGAATGCGGAAGGTGTGAAGTGGATGTACAAAGTGGTAGTGGGAAATGTAAGGTGGAAGTAAAAAATGAAGGATGGGAAGTGTGAGTACAAAGTGGAAGGTGAGAAGTGAATGTAAAAGTGGAAGTAGAAAGTAAAAGGTAGGAAGCAAATATGGAAAGAGGGAAGTGATAGTAGAAAGTGGGAGTCGAATGTGGAAGTAGGAAATGGAAGGTGGAAAGTGGAAATAAAAAGTGGAAGGTGGGAAGTGAATGTGGAAAGTGGGAGTAGAAAGTATAAGGTGGGAAGTGAAGGTGGAAAGGGGGAGTTGAAAGTGAATGTAGAAAGTAGGAAGTGAGAGTGGAAAGTGGAAGTGGAATGTGGGAAGTGAATATAGAAAGTGAAAGTGGGGAATGGAAGGAGGAAAGTGAAAGTTGAAAGGTGGGAAGTGGCAGTAAAAAGTGGAAGATGGGAAGTGAATGTGGGAAGGGAAGAGTTGAAAGTAGAAGTAGAAAGTGGAATGTGGAAAGTTGAATGTGTTAGTAGAAAGTAGAAGTAGAAAGTGGAATGTGGAAAGTTGAAAGTGTTAGTAGAAAGTAAAAGGTGGGAAGTGAATGTGTAAAGTGGGAGTAGAAAGTGAAAGGTGGGAAGTGAATATGGAAAGTGAGTCCTGTGATTACAATTATCGCTTACATTATAAATTTCGATCGTAACATTAATAAAGAAGAAAATTAGTTCGATTCTAAATTTGTAGTTCTGATAAAAACCGTCAATATTGAATATAAACTTGAATTTATCAACCAAAAGGAATGTTTACAATAATAAATGTGAATATGTTAATAATTCACAGTTGCAGAATTTATTATGCAGAGTAAACTTTGATTCATTAGGTGAAATTATCAAGAGCCGGTAAATATTTGCCTTTCCCGTTGGGAAAATATTTGCTAATAAAATAGAATGTAATTTAAAATTATATAAAAAAAACTTAAAAGTGTGAAGTGAAAATGGTTGGTCTTTAAAAGTTTAAGTTCAATCAATAAAGCACATTTTTGAAAGTACATTCTAATATGACAGGAATTTGAGTAGATGGAGGATAACCTTCGTTGCAGAAATGTCAATAACGATATTGTTTATCGGCAGCTTTTAGAATACGATAAGTGGATGTAGATATATAACGAAACGATCGAAAGCGAAGGAGAAGATGGAATGCCGACCCCTTTTAACGCATCGAATCAAAATTCCGTCGTCGTTGCAAAAAAAGACTCAATGACAATAAATGTCAGATTTTCCCAAAGATAGTCAAATGGAAATTAACTGAAATTATCTGAAATTATCTAAAAATAGATTCTTATTTTCCAGCTTTTGTTTTTAAAGAAAGAAAGAATGGGAAATTAAGTACTAAGTGTGAGGGAAATTTGAGGCTCAATTGAATGTTGAGTGAAACTTTATGTCAAGAATTCTTGATGGCATGAAAGTCAAGTATAATTACCAAACAAGTATGTTAGGTATGTACCGCTTACTTGACAAATATTAGTACGCATGCTAGTATATTTTGCAATGAATAGTGGTTGTACTTGTAAATTGCTGAGTACAGCTTCCTCTACGGACGTTCAGTTGATTTTCCATTACAGCAAGCAAACAAGGCCGGGACGACCTGCCAAGAAGATTAAGAGGGATGATAGTTGTAAAAGCGCTTTGCGCCAACTTCCACGTGCCTGTTAATGCGACGTGAACTGCGCTCTCTGGTATAACCGTTCACGTACAAGAGTTAAAGTACTCATGTGTACACGTGTTTTGTCGACTCGTGTACTCAGCCAATTCTAAACTTTCTTCAAATCATAGGTAAAGCTTTTACTGAAAGCCCGTCGCTAATTCCCTCTTCTTATCCTTAATGTCTTTTGTTTGGTATTTTAATCGCAAATTTGGATTCTACTTTGCTAATAGTATTACTGTCGTCATTATCAAAAATAAACGATATGCAACATAAAATAAAATTATCTACACCATCCACTTTCCACTCTCAATTCCCACTCCCACTTTCCTCTCTCACTTCTCACTTCCACCTTCAACTATCACTTCCACCATCTACTTTCCACTCTCACTTCCCACCTTCCAGTCTTACTTTCCACTCCCACTTTCCACTTCACAAATTCCACTTTTTACTTTCCACTCTCACTTCCCACCTTCAATACTCACTTCCGGCTTTCACGTTTCACTCTCACTTCCCACTCCCACTTTCCACTCTCATTTCTCACTTCCACCTTCAACTATCACTTCCACCATCCACTTTCCACTCTCATTTTTCACTTCCACCTTCCACTATCACTTCCACCATCCACTTTCCACTCCCACTTTCCACTTCACAACTTCCACTATTCACTTTCCACTCTCACTTCCCACCTTCAATACTCACTTCCGGCTTCCACGTTTCACTCTCACTTCCCACTCTCATTTCTTACTTCCACCTTCAACTATCACTTCCACCATCCACTTTCCACTATCACTTCCCACTTTCCACTCTCATTTTTCACTTCCACCTTCCACTATCACTTCCACCATCCACTTTCCACTCCAACTTCAAACACCCACCTTTAATACTCACTTCCAGCTTACACGTTTCACTCTCACTTCTCACTCCCACCTTCCACATTACACTCTCATTTCCTACTTTCTACCTTCAACTCCTTCTTTCGCTTCTCACTTTCCACTTCTGATGGAGTGGAAATTGAAAGGTGAGAAGTGAGTGTGGAAAATAGATGGTGAAAAGTGAGAGTGGAAAGTGAAAGGTGGAAGTAAGTATTGAAGGTGGGAGTTGGAAGTGAGTGTTAAAAGTGGATGGTGCGAGTGAGTATTAAAGGTGGGCGTTGGAAGTGAGAGTGAAAAGTGGATGCTGGAAGTGATAGTTGAAGGTGGGAGTTGGAAGTGAGAGTGAAAAGTGGATGGTGGAAGTAATAGTTGAAAGTGGGAGTGGAAATTGACAGTGGAAAATAAGAGTGAAAAGTGGATGGTGGGAAGTGAGAGTTGAAGGTGGGAGTGGAAAGTGGAAGGTAAAAGTGAGTATTGAAGGTGGGAGTTTGAAGTGAGAGTGAAAAGTGGATGGTGGAAGTGATAGTTGAAGGTGGGTAGTGGGAATTGAGAGTGGGAACTAAGAGTAAAAAGTGGATAGTGGAAGTGATAATTGAAAGTGGGAAGTGAGAGTTGAAGGTGGGAGTGTAAAGTGAGTGTGGAAAGTGGAAGGTTGCACAGAAGTCTGTCAACCGGGCTGCGAATTATGTTTATATTATTGACAACAAGTCTAAAAACTTGTGGGACTGCAAATTATTTTTTTTTGTAATTAAAATTTTTTAGTGGTCGAGTGATTAGCTTTAAATATTTAAAGAACATGGTAATATTACTTCCTTGGCAATTTGTCGAGTAGCTAATAAAGTACATGCTGAGGATGCTAATGAGTGGATTGATGACTTTGAACTTTTCCGCAACGAGTACTTATCAAGGAATATTTTAAATATAGATGAAACTGGGTTTTTTCAAAACTGCCACCAAACCACACCTTAGACACAAACACGAGATCTACATTTGGCATTGTTTTAAAGCTTACCACAATTTTTCGTTTAGTTTCACAGCAAAGTAACCGCTTAAACGATCCATAAATTTTATTTATTTCTATTCCAGTTATTAATTCGATTTTTGAATACTCTGTTGCTTTCATTAAAAGGGAATTGTGTCGAGAGTAAAGTTTTAGTGCTCTCTGTAAATTATTTTCAATTATGATTTATAAAAATAATTTGCTTATGATACAATTGGAACTAAAATGCTAACCACTTTATTTTAGTCATCGTCGTTCTACTTTTGCAATACGAATATAACAGAATGAAATAATCAAATCCTTTGGTCACAGAATACATAATGGCTTATCTTTGACAGTCCCGTTGATATGTCGTGAATTAAATTATGAAACAGATTCGCGTATTCGAGTTTAGACGCTGGAAATCGAGTAACTCGATTATACGTCTACTATGAAGCAGCATATGACATTACACAATTGCTGTTATACTTTGTACATACAAATACTCTTAGTAAAATGAAATCAAATGGACTACTGTTGACAATAATTGAATACTTTATTATTTACACTGAAATGGAAATATAGAATAGATATACAACAAATTATTGCCATATTTTTTTTAATTTAGAAACTGTTTTCTCTCTGAAATTTTTAAAATAAATAAATTCTTAAAATAAATAAAGTGGGTAAAACAAAATTTTTAGATTAATACGAACATTGGTATGGGTAACTACCCAAAAAAAAGTTAAAAGTAGAATAACGATCCCGCAAAATTAAACAAGAGGTTGGTTCCTTTCCAACTCAAAAATTAGGGTCAACTCAAAAGCTCGTATAAAATAATTTCTCTGCTTCTGATGTGCAATGAATGAACAAATGAAGATATCAATTCTTCTGTGCAATTAAATTAATTTTTAGTATCGATTGATTATTTCTGCATGTGTTAAAATTATTAAAACGTTATTAAATTAAATGTACATATATTTGAAACATATTTTTTTTTATCACGCTGCTATTATCCTAAAACGATACGATAGATGCAATTAATTTATCGCAGGTTTGCTCGCTCGTTTCAATGAGCCTTAGGCACATCTATAATAGACGGATTAAAAGCAGTCGAGGCATCGATGCGTAAGGGACAAAGGTGTAACGCTGCTCGCGAAGGGTAATGATTTTCATCGTCAACACCATTTACACCCTCGTTGGGAAACAACTCCATTGTATCTAGGTAGATATATTTTGTCAACCTCCCCTTTATTTTACACTCGCATCATGTTTCAATATTCATATCAGAGAATTTCAGTAACGTTATTTAATTTCAACAACTTTTCAATCGTTCACATTCAATCCCAAAAGCACAGTGGAATACAGAAAAAAAAAACAATACCTGTTAAATAATTTCAATTTTGTTTGTCAATTCACTGGAATAAGAATTTATGATCCACTGTTGAGTCTCTAACCGAAACTGTAACATTTAATGAATAATTTTGAAAAAATCTATCTATTGTAATTTCACTTCACTTCACTTTCACTTTCACTAAACTTTCACTTTACCTTACAATCACTTTCACTTAACTTTAACTTCACATTACTTTCACTTGACTTTTACTTTACTTCACTATCACTTCACCTCACTTTCACTTTACATTCACTTTCATTTCACTTCATTATAACTTCACCTCACTTTCACTTCACCTCATATTCACTTTCATTTCACTTCACTTTCACTTTCACTTTCACTAAACTTTCACTTTACCTTACAATCACTTTCACTTAACTTTAACTTCACATCACTTTCACTTGACTTTTACTTTACTTCACTATCACTTCACCTCACTTTCACTTTACATTCACTTTCATTTCACTTCACTTTAACTTCACCTCACTTTCACTTCACCTCATATTCACTTTCATTTCACTTCACTTTAACTTCACCTCACTTTTACTTCACACCACCTTCACTTCACTTTCACTAAACTTTCACTTTACCTCACAATCACTTTCACTTAACTTTAAATTCACCTCACTTTCACTTCACATTTACATTCACTTTCATTTCACTTCACTTTATGAAAGTAAAGTGAATGTGAGGTGAAGTAAGATGATATGAAAATCAATGTAAAATGAAGTGAAAGTGTAGTGAAAGTGAAGTAAAAGTGAAGTGAAAGTGAAGTAAAAGTGAAAATCCTGGCTCCTGTTATCGTTGCTTCAGTTTACAATCGCTAAGATTCCAACAAAACAAAAATTCGAATCGATATAAAATATTTAATTTTAGTATTTATTTTTTAGAGAAAGAAAAATAGAAATTGTTCTGAGAAGGTTCATCTAAATTATGGGCAAGGTAATATTATCTAAAAACTCGTTGCAGGCGCACGCATATGTTCGTGTTTGAGGTACACGTTCCATGTACTGTTTGCGACTCACGACCATAGGTGATAATTAAAGCAACCAACTGTCCAAAACAGAGAGTGGGTACAAAATAATGGTGGCCTTCTCTGGCAAGAGCTTCACGAAGTTATCATACCCATTAATACAAGCCGGTCCGGTCCTGGCATATTTGAAGTTGAAGTACTTTAATACCCGTAATTTCAATCTTCTTTGGAGAAATTTAGTACCTACTTATTTTTCAACATACTTTCTAAGTGATAAAATTCAAAAATTTATTATTGCAAGGAGAAGTCCTGGACAAAGTGTCCGAACAATTCAAAAGTCTCTGACAATTCAAAACAGGTCAATCCTTAGTCGTTGTAGATCCTCCTGCTTGGTCTGTTTGGTCTGTTTTTCTACGAAGGCATCACTTCAATAGATTCCCTTAAATTTCTTGAAAATAAAGAACGTTGAATACTTTTAATTAATAATTAAAATTTTTGAACCTGTGACCTAGATTCGTCAGGATAAAGTAGTTCCTGAATAGTTTTCAACATACTTCGAAAGCAAGAAGGTTGACAATAAGTACTAAGTCCAACATTCACAATTATCATTATAACTTTAGGAAAAGTTTAATGCAACATTACATTTACTAGCTGAGAGTCAGCATTCCAGTGTGTGACCTCTAAGCACCAAAAAAAATTTCAAAAAAATACCTAATGGAGAATCATAATTTTTTAAGCTTTTCAAAAATATTTGTCTAAAGATTAATTAGATTTGAAAAATTAGGAAAAACTATGTATAATATATTACGTAAGAGTCTACAGAGTATCTTACTGGAGACCCACCGTGAAATATTGCCACAAATACGTGAATAAATTACACACTTGCGGATTGGACTGGGAAGCTAAATGGGTTCCTATATGAGTTACTGCATAGTTTCATAACGAGATTTCTGCAAGGAATCTTATTTGCAACCATATGATTATTTCCACTAAACATTCCATACAAATTCCCTTACACATGGCCAGACGTAAATTTCATTCAATTTTATTATTCTATTTCACTCAAAATACAATCAAGAAACCCTGACTCATTTCTGCAAATTAGAACAAGTGGAGGTTTTAATTTTCTTTTTTGAATTACAAATTGTAAAATTTGATTAACCATGTTTAATATTTTCATCCTTAAATCCTCGCTTAAGAAAATTGGTAGTGGGAATTGTTACATAAATATACGTGTTCGTTATGGAAACCTCAGTTTAAATTCGTTCCAAATTCTAATTTTGATTCATAAAATTATTTAACCTTTGAATCCGAGATTAATTATTGATCTATTTATTTGTTTGAAAAAAAGATCTGATTCCTTTTAAATTCAATGCTGCTTTTTTTTAACAAATGATCCACAGAAATAAGAGAATAGAAAGTGTTCCTAAGCTATTGGATGTAAAAATCTAGGCTCATGAAAAATGAGCACCTAAGAGGAGTGTATGTTTTATTATAGGAGTCGACTGATCATGAGAAATTTCTTATATTTAAATAGGGTGTTATGACCTCGTAAAAGTTAGGTAGCGCTTTTAATCAAAGTGTTAAGGAATTACGGTAGAATCAGCTGCCTTAACTTAAAAGCCAGCAAGAGCTCTGTTTAGTACTTAAATTTTACAGAGATGTAAATAATGTCCTTGTAGTCTTATCCCGATTACTGAGCTGAATTTTTCGTTTTTGATTCAGAACGGGTAAATTTTAATCCTTCAGGATTAATTCCCAGTCGGTAATATAGATTTCTGCGATATCATTTTACCATCGGTTGGTAATAACTAAATTATCGACCTGCAACTACAACTTACTGTTCTCCAAATCCCACAATGGTTCCAACCACCAAAAACTTTGCCAACGTAGAAAAAATAATTTAATTACATTAATTAGCATAATTTTCATTAAAAGATTTTCATCAAATTATACTTTTCATATATTCTAAAGAAAGTTCTTCTTTTTCACCCCCTTTATCCTTGGATTACAAAGAGAATTGTTCTCTACGTGGTTTTTTCTCACAGAATTGCAAGATAAAATTCCGTATGTAAATTTTACGAGAATATGGAAGGTTTCAATAAAAAAGAAATCCACGTCTGGAAAGAAAGTGATACGGCTTTTCAATATTGATGAACGTTACGTTCTGAACTTAGTATAAACCTGCGTGTGTGACAGTTTTGTGGCAGATTTTACCGTCTCTTATTTTCTAGCGTTACGGCGCAATGGTGGTGGTGGTGGTGATAAAGGCGTCGATACGCGAACCCTCGTTACGAGACCAGTGTTCGACGAGAAAGAAATATCGACAAAACTAGCGTCGATACTAGCACACAATATCGTTCAAAAAAAAAAAATTTATACTCATGATTTATATTTCACAGGAAACTCTGTCAAACAGGAAGCTGAAGGCAAATAGGCATTGCTGACTTTTTTTCCCACCAACAATTTTTTTTCCACCAATTAATTTACCATAAACCAATAAAAAAAAAAATTTCATTTGATTTAAAGCAATTAAATTCTTTTCATTTTTCTGTCAGTTCTATTATATAAATTTCCGGAATATTTGACGATTTACAAATAATAGAATGAAAAATAAACATTTTCACAATTTCATTGTAAATTGGCTCTGGTGTGCAATCGTTTGGAATGGAAATTAATTTTTTAATAATATAAAACCAAAAAAGCATTCTCATTTTTGTAAAAAAAAAATTCACTACACAAGTATTCCATTCATTACAAATACTTTTATTATTTGTTCATTTAACTTCATGTAGAGACTTGTAAAATATATAATACAGCACTTTCTGTTAGGAATATATTACAGATTGCTGTTTTTACACAAGTTTAAAGAGATATTCTACATACAAGTGAATTAACGCTCTAAAATAATCACTCGACCGTAAAAAGATGGTTTTCATGGAAAAAGGGTATATATATATAGATGCACACATATATGGGTAACAATGCTGCCAACTTTCGAGCGAGTAGACAACATTGCAATTTCAAGTGGACTACTTGACACAGAACAACCCCCGTTTACAAGTACGCGACCTGTATAAATTTCTCGACCATTTCGCATAACAAACGTTATTATGCGAACAACCATGCGAATGAATTGGCAGCGTTACTAGAAAAGAGGAGGGAGAGCATCTGCAAAGCGAACCAACTTTTGCCATTAATCGCGAACGAGGGAGTGCGATCATACGCTGCGATTAATTAATTAATGAATTATTTTCCCACAACTGTGGTCACCGAGTTATTATGTGTATCACTGATATATGTGTGTGTATGCAACTATATATATATATATAGTATGATACTTTGTTTTCGTCGCTTGACAAATAAACTTTCATATTTCCATGATTCTATATACAAAGCTTTTCTATACATTAAACTTTTAGTTTTCCCCCAAAAAGCACTCTCATCAAAATGTAATTGTTTATGTTATGTCTCAAAGGGAAACCAAACATATAATTATTTATATTTAATTTGTCCGGCATTGGGGATTCAAGCCTGATTTATTCACAGAGCGAAAGGCTCTGATATTAACGGACATTAAGAAAAAGGAACTCTAATTAAATTTAACAAAGGTTTTATTTGAATCCTTTACAATTAGAATCAGAGAGAAGGAGTAGATCCAGATGTCTTCAGGGACACCGGAAATTAGAACTTTGTGGCATCAATCGAGAATTTAAATTGGGGACAAAATTTAAGTGTATTAGGAACTTACCTTTTAAAATTATTCTTGGAGTCGTAGACCTAACAAGCGATACCTCCTTCAATGTGAGGTCGAGGAAATGACGTTGACTAGCGGAAACAGAGAATGCAGTAGATTTCCCTCGAATTGTTTTCGGTCCAGCCAAAATGAAAGCTCCGAAGTTCAGGTGTCGATGTAAATTAGATAAAACACCCCTCAGCCTAGGAGTGACGGAATTATTGATTTGACGTTGAAGTCGAAATAATGCAGTCCTTAGAAAAATAGAAATATGCCTCGTAGTAGAAATTATCTCCTTGAATGAATTTGATGGTACACAACTAGTTAACTTGGTCACGGTTGCTAGACTGATACGCAGAAGACACTTGTGGGTAGTACACGACTACTTAACTTGGTGGCGATTCCAGGACTGATGAATTTGGCAAAGGGGGCACCTTATATACAGTGGCATCCAATGGAAAGAAATGGTAATCCCACTCATTTTTATTACCTTTGGGTCAATTTTATTCTAGTGATTAATTTAGACCCGCGTGCATGGTCCCTGTATCAGACAGGTGAGTAAGCTAATAGGCGGATGACAATCCTGGATGACCATATATGGTAAAGTCTGTTCAGGTGTCTGACAATTGGATCGACTTGTTTGGATTACAACAAAAAGGAGGATTCAGATTCTAACTTTACAAATATAAAAAAGTGATATTAAATCTTAATTTTTAAGTTAGCGGAAAATTTGGATGATTTAGACAACGTTTAACACCCCACCAATCAAAATTAAAGTAATACTAGCCGCGCACAAGGACCGGAATCAACTGTCAGATGAGGGAAATGAATTACGGTTAGGGTCCCAGACCCAACATTACCTCGATCCGTTTAGGGGCGTAACTGACAATCCCTCTCCAAAAGAACTCTCCAGGCCCTCCTTCCCCTTCTACCTCAATTCTACTTAATGATGCTAGCAACAATTTTCATCAACGGCAGTTGAACAATCATTACTTTTCGCAATAATAATCCGCAAATAGAATTCACAACTCCAGAGCTACTAATCAAAAAAACCTCCCACATAATCTTACCTAGATTCACATAAAATATTGATTTAAAAAAAAAGTTTCTTTCGCCCCTTTATAGGAGGGATGGGATGTACATAATCTTTATGGGAAAAAGAGGATGGTGAGTGTGATTGCATTAATTGTTCGGCGGTTTCCACGACGTGACCCATCCTAACCAAACGAAGTTAGGGAAAGCTTGTCTAACCCGATAACGAGTACGCGTTAACTTAACGGGCTTAAGGAAACTTGGTTCATGAGGACCGTTAAAGTTTGAAATGCTTAACTGTGCCTAGTTCAGTCCATCAAATTGAGTCGCTTAGACAGTTGATTAAGTTTGGGCTCGTTAAACTGCACAATACCTTCAGTCTCTTTTAATTTTCCAACCGGTCGGCTACACTCCCTTCTGATTTAAAAGCATGATACCAAAATAAATCACCGATGCTAAAAATACAACAACAAAATTTATCCAAAAACTCTAAAAAAAATCCATCTATTTGCAGATAGAAAATTTACTTTTAAAATTAAAGGACATTTGGTGACTATTTATTATTTTTACATTATCTCCATTTAGTATAATTTAAAAATTATCAGTATTGTATTATTACTGATTATTGGTGGATTATAATATTAAAGTTCAAAATTGTCAGCGTAACAAGCAATTTCCTAGTGGAATGGGGCATTGATTTTGTGCTCCGACCACATCTGGTGATATCCGAATTAGCAAGTTTAACCATACACGATCTTAACCGAATTAGGGAATTAACTCGCATATCTGTCGTGTAGTCAGGTAAATTACTATTATATTATGTTCTTCTAATTTAGATAAATATCATTTTTCTATATATGAAAAGTTTTAAAAAAAAGTTAGTAGAGTTGTTTTTACAGAAAATTTGTTCCTTTTGATGATTATTTTTTAAAAATAAATTCCTTTTCCAATAGTTGAAGTGACCAAAGATTTTCCCACAGAGTTGTAAGAAGCACTACAAATTTAGGTTTAGTAAGTTGCTGAGTGTGAACAGAGGAGAATATCCAAGAGCTATAGAGCAGTATCTCGGTTGGTTAAACCGTCACACAAGTACTAGCAGATTAACTAAAGCGTGACTTGAACGGTCATTGATCTTACTGCTCATGTTCTCTTTGTTATTTGAGATAGAAAAAAAATTATTGGCACTAATCAATAAACTATCTCAAAGGAAAAATTATATAGTCTGGAAATTACAATCTCGTGTTTATTATTTTACGTTCTGCAATAAATTTACAAACAGTGGCTAATCATCTTTTTAGGTAGTACCATTCAGATAGAAAACAAATAGAAACGCGTTAGTAAGAGCATTAGATCAGGTATTGTGCGGTTTAGCCGATTTTGTGATCACTTTCATCGACGACATGCTGTGTACATCAGAAATTATCGACGAACATCTATATCACTTTGAAAAATTATTTCATCGATTAGAGCAGTATGATCTAATTTTTAAAATATCTCCTTTTTTGTAAAATCGTGTAAACTACTAAGCGGTATTATCGGTAGGATAAAAAGGAACAGGAATTAAAAATTTCTAAACACAAAATATCAGATGTTAATTTAAATGAAGAAAATTATTTAAGGAAACTTGGAAAGATTAGAAAACTTAGAAAACTTAGAAAACTTAGAAAGATTTACGGAAAAGTAACACCTGAATGTTTCATCCGAATTTTTGATAATAATTTTCAACAGAAAATATAGTTTTTCGAGACTTTTCGGTTTTAATTGAAACTGTTATCAAATTATGATGCAACCTCGAGGGAGCACTTTCGGGGTAATCTTTTCAAGTTGGTTACTATAGTGTATAAGTTTGTTCCTTATTTAGTGGAGTTGATAACGTTTACATCATGGATTTACGATCCCTCACGCTTTGGACTCATAAACGACCAACATTGATCCGTTTAGAGGAAGTTTCACAGCGCCAGGTAGATAAACTACCACCGGATCTCCGTGACTTGATTCAAGTAATTTCACTTGAATTTGATAACATAAATACAATTTAGGTGAGAATTTAATTTTTTTTGTCTTTGTTCTGTTTTCTCCAAGGCGGAATCAGTTCCCTAGAGTACCGACAAATTATTTCCGGATTCCTGTATTCGGGATGCACCAGGAAACACTCCCCTCGAAGACCTTTAATGATGCTAGATGCTACAAACTACGATGACAGTTCGATGATGAATCGACTTGATTGTGATGACAAAAGTTTAATTTCGAGCTTGGCTGGTATATTCCTCGGTAATATTTTCCGTTTCGTTTAACAAGAAATTAAATGTTCCGCATGACCCACAGAAATACATTAGGCAATAAAAACTGACACAATTATAAATTTATAACATCCATCAATGATCAAAATTTTCCGTAATATGACTTATCGGATTACCATCCGTTAATTATGAATGAAATCCGAGTTTGTGGTCAATAAATGAATTTGATAATTTTCTAGTGTTAGTTGTGCATGTACCAAGTGCGCAATATACAGGAGTGCTTACTTGGAGCTGTGCAATTTGTCCGATCACTACATGCATGCCGTGCTGTTCCACCAACACGTTAACCAAGAACCAGTACGTGTCAGAGGATAATGGCACGTGGTCATGTAAATACAACGTGCCAGGGTACCCCAACTGTTTTGTGAAATCGTAATATATATTTCAATTCTAAAGTATGAAGTAGCAGTGTTATGATTATGGGCAATGGAATTTTTTAATTTCCAAAATCCTAGTCATTGACAACAACTATTTTCTGGAATTTGAATTCACGTCTTTTGGGGTTTTAATATCCAAATTTTAATACAGACCACCTTCTAAATTAATAAAATTAATAGAAGTGAATATTCGAAAAAAATGGTGAATATCAATAAAAAATACATAACTCTATGCTCTTTAACACGTGATAAAAAGTCATCAAGTTGGTGTCATGTTGTCGAAAGCACTGTATCCATAAAGAAACAAGTGCAAAATTGGTAGTTAAGAAAAAGAAGTAAAAGAAGGAACGAGTAGTTGCGAAATTGATCTTCTGAGCTAGAAAAAAAATATTGTCTCAAGTTAACATCATGAAAAGCGTGAAAGAATATAAAACGAAGGCTGGAATATCTTTTTATTTTTAATATTTTAATTTTTACTTTAATCCCATTTTATAATATAATTCATTCACCACAATTAATTAAATAATAGTTGTATTTAAAAAAATTAAACATCTTCATTAAAAGTTAGAAAATACACTTATTATCAAATTAGCTAAAGACTTGAGAAAGTTAATGCTACAATAAATGGAATAGCACTTGATGGGCCTCAAACAAGTTGAAAGTTTCAAGTACAATAGCTGTTTGCAGAAATTTGGATTAAGCAAAATTCTATTTAGCTTATACTCTCTTGAAAATAAGGAAAAGTTTTATACTCCCAAACAAGGAATAATTCGAGAAATATTTAGAGACAATCTAAATAATATTTACATTGTTTTGGTACTTAATAAACTAGGCGCAAAGTAATCAAGAAATTCTAATTTTGTGATAATAAACACAGAATATCGCGAGGCTGATCTTATCTTTAACATAGACCCTTTAACATACCCTTTGCAATTCGTATATCCTTGTATGGACATTTTCTTTCCAATATCCTTTGTGACATTGTATATGGAGAAAATTATAATCTGAATTTCAAAAAATATAAAATGCAATACATATTTTTCTTAAGTTTGAATAAAGCTTTTCATATATGACACCACTCGAACTATCTCTCTCGGGGAAGAATTTTGTCCGAGAAAACGAATATAAGAAAGGGCCACGATAAATGTGAGGATCAATAGTCTGAATTGAGAATGATAAATGTTTCCAACACCTCACTATAGAAATCATGAAAAACCCCTTCTCAGGAATATAACAAAGATTTACATGTTTCAGTGTTCATGACTTATAGGCGGATCATAGGTAAATATATTTTTAGAAATGGTATTGATTCAATACTAGATTTTTATTCATCGTTGATACAGACTCGACAGAAATATTTTTTTTTATCAAAAATTCAAAAATACTTTAATCTACTAAACATTATATTAATACTAATATTTGTTATTCATCCATTAAACTAGAAGTATTCATTAAAGAATAGATATGAGATTACTTTCGGGTGAATCTTATGTGGCAAATAGATTCATAAGAGTTTGAATTAACGAGTTAAGTTGGCTTTCTAGTACCACTTTTTATTTAAGATTCATGATATTCATTCCAAAGAAACTTACACATTCAACTTCTTGCTCCATAATTTGAAAGGGAGAATATCCGAAGATAAATACATTCGCTTGTTACAAGTAGTAATATATAGAACAATCTTGTAGACAACGTTTATCATAATCGCAATTTAATCAAACTTTGTACTTATTGTTTTAATTGTCAAAACAATAATTAAAAATAATTTTTAATTACTTAAAAGTGACCAATTTTCCCCTTTCACTATTCGGGTGAGGGAGAATTTTTCCTAAGAAATAATTCTTCGATAGTTGCCACGTTCGCAACACTTCCCCCTACCAACAGGAAGCTACCAAGTCACCCAAAATAGTTTGAATTAATTTTGAAATTGTTACCTTTTTCTTGTACCCAACTCAGAAATTGTTACCTACCCATAATATTACCCTGAAAGTTATTAACTTTTTATTAACATCCGGAATTCTTGTTATATCCCATAATCAAAAATAATGGAAGACTTTCCTCTTCAATTTTTCTACGTAGTGAAAATCACTTGTTATACAGGTCCGAATTAATTATCATAATATCATCGAATATCCACTTTGGTCCCTACCTTTTTTCCGCGTTTACTTCCGTATTAGGGAAAATGAATTTAAAATTCAATTTTAATAAATAAAGGAAAATCATTTAAAGATAAATAAAACCTAATGAAAAAAAACCCACTTTATAGCACTAAAAGTTTTAAAATAGAAATTATATGAAATAACAGAAACCGAAATCTAATTCACTTAATTGGCTAGCGTAGAAACTTTATAATTAAATAAATAGACCGCTGAGAGGAGAAGATAGAGAAAAGGACACCGTTTAAATTAAACTTCACTTTAATTAAATTGAATTTGGACTTTAAAGAGATTCCAGTATTGAAATAGAGTGCACATCAATTTTAATATAAAGATTTTAGGAAGTAAAGTCCGTTATAAATACTAGAACGAAAACTTTTTTCTATTTTCTTTTATTCACCTCGTTTTTCTCGTGTTTATTTCAATAAATTAAAAAAAAAATTATAGGTGGCAGCGGTGGCAATAATGATAAATGATAAAATAGAACAAACAGAATTAACAATTACTGAAACTATCAGAGGGACATGATTAATTACACATTTGTGTAATCGAAAGGATTCTTTTGCTTTTCTTAATGTTAAGTTAGATATTTGCGAGATCCAAGTTTCCCACCTCATCACTGGATCAATCAAAGGTGATGTCACTGGAGCGATATTGTCAGTGGAGTAATAACCACTATCTACAAAGGAAGGGTTTCCTGGCGAACATAATTTGAGGTGATTCCTAATTATTCAAGAACACCAGGAAGACAAGTCTTTGGGCATTGTTGATGACCTCACTCGTTAAGGGTACGTTTCACCAACACCGATTAAAAGTTAATAATTAAATCCTTAACCGACCAATCATGAGCGGTTGAACTGACATTAATTAATGATTATAAAATCCGATGTAGTGAAACTGTTCCTAAGGTTTGTTTGGTTGCAATAAATTGCTGGCAGGTTTTAGCTGATTAACCATCAGTTAAAAACCTAAAGCAACCTAAAGGGGGTCGCTACTGGACAGCTTAGTCTGTTTCGTAGAACTTTAGGTACTGATCATGATGGTTTGTCCAGCAAGTCTAATATTGATTTGACTAACTGCTTCTCCATTTCATTGGGCACCAGTCTTCTTGCATTTCGGACATAGTCTATCTTTCCACAAAGGTGGCAGAACACATCATTCTCATTCTAATTGTGGTCTTCGACTTATGCAGTTAATTTTCTTTTGCTGTGTTCAAGATTAAAACTAGTACCCTAAATAGGGTACTAGTACATAAAAATAGCTTTAAGTCTGTAATAGAAGATATTTTAAGTAACCTTAAATCTGTCAATTTTTAAATGAATAAAACACAAAACTAATAAGCAAATTACAAATTTAATTAGGTTCCCATGATTATCAGTAAGCATGAAACGATTCCCTTCCCTCTACATAAACGATCGATCGCGAAGGGATTATTTAAAATTCCATTCCCCTCTTCGGCGTTAATGCGGTAAATTGAAGAGCGAGAACGTGACGCAGAGAATTAGTTCATTAGATTCCCTACAATATGAATGTAAATGACACTCTCAGCGTCTAACACCTAATAATGTGTATGTACTAAACTTTCAACCAAGCACATCACACCATGTTGTCGTATATTTAAATGAGTTTAATCGTTAGCAATTAGTAATATGACTCAAACAGGAATGGCGTTGGCGAGGTAAATCTGTTGAACGGGCAACCACAGCAATGTGAGTTGAGTGCTAGCGTTGGCTTCAATTTACTTTACAAATGGAAATTCCTAAAATTGTTATGTTCCAGTCAACTTCTATATGATGACATTTTAAAAAATTTCTTTTTATGAGAAACATTCTTTTCCTTCTCGGGGTGAAAAAAAATTAGTAATTACAAAATTTAATGAATGTTGCAATATGCAAATTAATTATGAAAACTTTAAATTAAAATTTCAAAGCTTTTTGAATATAATCCCGGATTGTAAAGGATATTTTTAATTTCTCATAATTTTTTTTTCTAACAGATTTTTTGTGTAACTTTTCCATTAGTTTGTTTCTTGATAATTAAAGCCAAAGTGGTTCAAGATAAACCTACCAAACGTATTCGAAAATTTTCAAAAAGCTTTATTGATTTCGAGTACAAGTTAGAAAACTTATGGTATTTTTTTCATCACTGCAATGGCAATTCGCAGATTTAATTCAACAAAAAAAATAAGATATGTAAACTTTTGTCCAAACCTGTAAACACTTTTTTTTATCACATCATATTCGTACGTAATATTGTTTCCATTTTGTTTGCAATGTTACGAAATTGTATTATAGAATTGTCAATCAAATCAAACGTCAAATTGCGAAGCAATGCATATTCATCACTTTGTTGTTGACAAATGAATTTACATACGCGTATTGTCTCGTTTGTGCCTCAATCGATTAATGACTGCACACTTATTTCTCAACTTTGCCTAACAAAATATATAGTTTACAACAAAATTAGAAATGAATATTTTTAGTCGCAATTGTCACATTTAAAAAAAAATGATTAGTTTTTTAGAAACTGGTAAATTTTGATTTTGTAAATCACTTAAAATATCAAAGGAAATTTCTAGGTGGACATCGATTTTCCTCACTTCAAAGGTAGCAAGTGATCATGTTTCAAGTTGGCTGTTAGACCGATAATTAAAACGTCAGCCGTCATTACCTGGATTCAAAGAGGTGGAGATAATGGCTAACGAGTTCACAGATACTATATATAGTGAAGGACAATTACAGTGTTATTTTTCCTTTCGTCATAGTTTCGACAAGAATTTAATAACTGGTGCATGGTGGTCCAATGTCATTCCGGTGATTGGAACCTAACCACTTTTCTATAATCACTTTGATTATCAGATTTTTAACAAATAAATTTAAATATCAGACAGTTAATTCTATTCTATTTGAGGTGTACCAAGTACATAACTATTGATGGATCAGAATAGACGTATATTCCGCATTTCTAGTAGTAGTATTATCATCTTGTTATCTTTACGGTTATGAGGCTCTTAAACTTTATAGAAATCGTAAGTCATAATTTTCTCGTTTCCTGCGGAAATAATGTGATACAGTCAACGCAATTGTTGGTTGAATTTTTCGACTCTACTATATACGCAAGGGACAAAATTAAAATTATCCTGTTCTATTCCTTTAAAAATGCAAGAACAATTAAATTTAAGACTAGTCGCTCAAGGTATAATAATTCTCTCTAATGGTTTTTATTCGAAGTTCCCACTATTATTAGTAAAAAAAGAAAAGCAGTTTCTTTTCTCGACAATTTTTCACATTTATTATTACTGAAAGGCAACTGAGTAAAAAAGAAAGGAGATAGTCTCAAACGGGTACTAGTACATACGTCGCGTCGGTTTGTCTTTACGACTCTATTTATTATAGCGTTACGCTTGACGTGCCATGTTCAGATAATGTCACGGAACTGCGTACAAGCCTAGGTATTGATACAACAATCCTGTCACGAAATACACATAGTAAACTCTCCTATCTACCAATGTCCTATCTATTGGTATGTAAAATACTGGATAACAAACGTGACTTCCGCTGAAAGGATTTATTACCGTAATAGAAATAGCAGTTTTGGGTGATATGTCTAAAGGATAGGATTTTATGCTAATTTTCAAAGTTGTAATACGCGATAATTTTGAATTTTAACCAAATTTTTTTTCGATTTGGTATCTCTTTCTTTTTCGATTTTGGTAATTCTTTGCTTGGAATTTCTTTGCAGAATTTTTCTTGATAATTAAACTTGTCTGGTTAGCAGGAGAGTTTGGAGAAATGTGCAATATTTCAGGCAATGGGTTTGCAAGGTGGGTAGACAAATAAGGGCGCAGGACAGAGAGAGAGGGTTAATGGCGCGGATGTTAAGATTGGTGTGGGACTGTGGGTCAAGAGATTAATAGGCAACGCACAAGGAATCGGGTTTCCTCGACATTCAAATGGGTTGTGATTAACTCCAAGTAACGTCTAATTTGCATTGTTAGTGCAATCAGGTAGTTAGTGACATTAACTATAATATCCCCATTATTTTATTAATCAATGATTTTTGAATTTAAATTTTTAGTAATTTATCTAAAAATTCCCATTTTTTATTTTTTTTTAGCAAGAAAGAAATCTCGTAATTCTGTGGACAAGTTTGCTTGGCAAATATATTGGCTTTCAAACTTCTTGACCTGCTCAACGATCAAAGTAGGAGTAGCATCATGCATCAATGTTCTTAGAAGCAGTGTAATAATGTCGGCAACTAAGAGAGGTTGTCTTGATTTCATTTAAATACGGTACATGGTTGGAGTTACTAAATTCAGCAAGCTTAAGAGGAACTTCGGCAACATGTAAGCTTCAGACTAAGTCTGTCTGATGTAATGCAAACCACTATTGCGTAAAGTTTTGAATAACAATAAGTGAAGTTGCATATACGCAAGAGTCAAATTGGGGTGCTTGAATAAATCCAAAGTCTACAATCCGATAATTATTATGATTTACAAATTCATTCTTCTACTACTAATTTTTGTAGTCCCCCATTTGGTACTAATTTTTCTAACAGATATTCAAACAATTAGGCTAATAGATTTATTATAAATTCCCTTGGACGCTTGACAACTTTTCTATCAACCGAACTATCCGGCTTGATCCATAAATGTATATATTCAACAGTCCACATAAAAAAAGAAAGCGAACAAAATATTGATTCAAAATTGTGGTATAAAACCGTACCCAGGACTTTATGACTTTTCTCCCACAGCGAGGTGTGCGAAGTTTTTTTGATGTCGTAGCTGACACCTTAGCGATGATGGATGACGGGGAACGGAAGTTAATGTTCTTTGTACACTGAAATGGACTTTCTTGATTTACCAGTTTCATTTAAAAATTTACTTGAGAAAAAATTTTCTAACTCGATTTCTCCTTCTGTCAACAAGCTTTGTCATTCATCGTTTCAATAATTAGCTGAATTAGCTGTAAACAAATATGTTAATACATATTCTTAAAAATCTGTTCCATATATCTCCAAAGTTAGAGGATTTTAATGTATTAAAGAAATCCCGCAGTTGGTAAACTTCGAGGTAAACTTTCAACATTTTGGGAATAAATTCAAGTATCAGTGAAGCTATAGTAAAGAAAACTAAATTCGTCAATTTTTCCACACTGGATTTTATATATATCGTGATGTAATATAAAGTCAACTTGAAAGTATTTTAATGTCCGGCGTACAACCTGAAAACTTCACCCAATAATATTATTTTATGACGCTCAGAAATGTTACATACTAAACATGAAAAAGTTATAGCCGGATCATAAAGAGACCACATAAGTCACATGATAGTTTATATCTATTATAGTCACATAATGCATTACTGAGAACCTTCAACATTGTATTATATATTCCTGTATACTGTAAAGTTATAATTCCCTTTGATTACCCTTTTTTAGTCAATTACAAAACTGTTAAAAAATTAATTAACAACAGTACCCCAAGGATCCAAACCATAGCTTTTATCGCGTAGAGAATTAATATTTTCCCGTAAAATATTAATTTAGAATACATAATGGATCTGGATTTTGAACGCAATAAAAAATTTCCTTCTGCAAATTTTTCTTGGTCAAGGGTATTGGATCTTTGGAGTATTCTGGATGAAGGTACAATTAATAAAGGCTAATTTTTACTGTTTTGGATTCAATGGAAGGTAAAACAATTTTCAAAATGCTGTTGATGAGCAGACATATGGTATTAAATTATTTTAAAAAACGATTTAAATAATGAGTAACGTATATATAAAACGTGTAAATTATTCTCAAGTGAATTTGAATATTGACTAACAATGTGCAGTTTGCTAAATTGAGAATTGGTCGGTTTGAATATGGTTTATGCTTTCATGTATACGTTTAATCTTTTCGTGATTTCCCAACAGAGACCTTACGCAGATATAGACTGTTCCAATGCATATATTATAAAAGTACACAAAATACACGAACACATTACATATTTTATGTAAATATTAAATTATCGAAAGTACCCAATTTCTCAATAAAAATTTAATGTTCATAAACTGTGAAATTATATTTTGTTTCATTTTCAAAAGTGAAATAAGAAACGGGGCCTTAAAAAAAGGACGCGTTAAAAAAAATTTTTTTAACAAATACATTTAATTTTATAAACAAATACATTGTAACTGAAGAATCAGTAGATCAAAAATTCTCAATAATCCAGCGCGAGACTCCCAACTGGTATGCAATACCATTCGCGTGGAATCTTATTGAAAAGAAAGATAGGAGGGAAGTTCCTTTCTACCCCTTCTTCATATTTTCTTTTACGTCTTAACCGGCTTTCATTCGTGATTCGTGAGCCCATTCTTTCGTATCGCTATCGCATTGTCGCCCTGTCGTATATTAAAAGATTTACAACTTTAATAGAGGGACATAAATGCATCCAGGACATTAAGCAGCATTGAATTTTTTTTTCAAAATTCTATAAAGAATTATCTGCTTATAATAAGCGATAAATGAGGACTGTTCATGAATAACGATGCATGGGATTGAACGGAATTGATACGTTCTTTAAAATCGTAAACTTGGTTTTGATAATTCGGTTAGTTTTTCGAAAATATTCAGGGCTCGAAGTAGGTCCGTAAATCCTGAAAAAGTCCGTTTTTTTAAGAAAGGTCCGTAAAGTGTCCGTAATTTTATTCAAAAAGGATGGAAAGTTGGTAAATTGTACAATATAATTTTGAGAATTTTAGAGAAATTACAAATTATTGCAGAAATTCAAATATTTTTAAAAGTAATAAAATTCTTTTCGCAAAAATTCAATTATGTTCAAAGAATTTGTTTAAATTCTCGTCAAAATTTCAATTATCTTCAAAAATATTAAAATTCTTCTCAGAAATTCAATTATTTTCAAAAAAATTTAAGAAAAAAATTGTCAACATCTCAATTATCTTTATAAATAAATAGCAAAATTCTTCGACAAAATTCAATTATTTTCAAAATTTTTATTAAAATTCATTACCAAATTTCAATTATTTTCATAATTAACAATATTTATCACACGATTTCATTAATTATTTTCTCTAAAGTTATAAAATTCAATTATTTTCAAAAAATTTTAATAAAATCCATTGCAAAATTTCAATTATCTTCAAAAATAATAAAATTCTTCGCAAGAATTCAATTATGTTCGAAAAATTTGTTTAAATTCTCGTCAAAATTTCAATTATCTTTAGAAATATTAAAATTCTTCTCAGAAATCCAATTATTTTCAAAAAAAAATCTAAGAAAAAATTGTCAACATCTCAAATATCTTTATAAATAAATAGCAAAATTCTTCGACAAAATTCAATTATTTTCAAAAGTATAATGAAATTTAATTATTTCTAAAAATTTTCATAAAATTCAATTATTTTCAAAATTTTTATTAAAATTCATTACCAAATTTCAATCATTTTCATAATTAACAATATTTATCACACGATTTCATTAATTATTATCTCTAAAGTTATAAAATTCAATTATTTTCAAAAAATCTAAAAAAAATGGTCAACATTTTAATTATCTTTATAAATAAATAGCAAAATTCTTCGACAAAATTCAATTATTTTCAAAAATTTTTAACAATTCTCGTCAAAATTTCAATTATTTTCAAAAGTAAAAGTTTCAAAAATTTACATACAGAAAGAATTTAATTATTTTTAAAAAAAAATTTAATAAAATTCTACAAAAACTTTTTATCCATTTTCAAAAAAATAATAAAAATTTAACAAGAACTTCATTAATAACAAATTTTTTTTTATAAATTTCTTTGCAATCATTCAACTAGGAAATAATAAAATTTTTCTGAATAATTCAATTATTTTCGTAAATAATAAAATTCTTTTTATGAATTCAATATTATTTTCAATAGAATTTTAATCGAATTCCTCGAAAAAATTCTTAAAAATTTTATTAAAATTCGTTGAAATGAATTTAATTATTTAGAAATTTGTTGATAAAAGTTTCAATAGGAATTGAATTCCAAGAAACATTCAATTACTCAATAAATTATTTATTTGCATCTTTTTATTATTTAAATAATTGAATTCTGGTAGAATTTTCTCATAAACATGAATTAATAATTTAAAAATAGATTTCAGTTAAAATCTTAGATTATAATTAATTGAATTCTTTCGAAGAATTCCATTAAAATTTTAAAAATAATTGAATTTTATCTCGATTTTAACGAGACATTTTTTTTTAAAATTGTCTTAAAAATAATTGAATTTCTACAAAAAAAAAAGTTTTATCAAAACTTTCTAAAATGTTTGAATTTTTGCTAAAATTCTGATATTTTTGAAAATAATTCAAATTCTTGCGAAGAATTTTATAAAAGACTTTACTGTAAATAATTGAATCTCTGCAAAGATTTTTTATTATTTTCACGAAAATATTTAAATTTTTGAGAAAAATTTTATTAAAATTTCTGAATAAGTAATTGAATACAGAATATCAGCTAAGAATTTTTGTTATATTTTTAATTTATGCCAAGAATTTTATTAAAAATTTTTGAAAAATAATTGAATTCCTGTTAATTTTTTTCAAAATTTTTTTTTTTTTTATTTAATTATTTTTGAAAATTTTAATAAAATTCTTCGTAAGAATTCAATTATTTTCATAAATAATAAAATTCATCGCAGAATTTTTCAACTATTTCAACTATTTTATTCAATTTTAATTGAATTTCTCGAAAAATGGATAATTATTCTCAACAATTTTATTAAAATTCGTTGATAGAATATTCAATTATTTGAAAATTTGTTGATAACGATTTTTTATGAGTATTAAATTTTAAGAAACGTTCAAATTATTCAATAAATTATTTATTTGCATTTTTACATTTAAATTTCTATTTAAATAATTGAATTCTAGTAGAATTTTCCAATCAAAATTTAATTTTCATTTCATAATAATGAATTTCAATTCAATTTTTAGATAATAGAATATTAAAAGCAATATAGAATTTTTAAAAATAATTGAATTTTGTAATTAATTCTTTTGAAAAAGTTTAATTAAGTTTTCTTAATATTAATTTTAGTTTCTATTTTCTAATATTTATTTAATTAAAGAATTTACGAATAATTGAAATTTCGTAAAATTGAATATTGTAAAGATATGAATTTGATAATTGTCAAGGAACTTTTTCGAAAATTTAAAAAAATAATCGAAGAATTTTGGTTTTAAATTCTTAAAAATAATAATTGAATTGATAATGATTTTAATTATTATAAACTATTTTTATTAATAATTATTATTAATTATTATTATAAAATTATTTTTTATTATTATTATTATAAAACATGAAGAAATCGATGACTTCGGGTCGAAGACCCGGAGTTATCGATTTCTTCATGAAAAAAAAAATTGAAAAATTGAAAAATTATGCAAAATTGAATTTCTAGTTTTAAGTAAAATATTCGCTTATTTGATTCGGCCTGATTCTATTTTTGTCAGTTGGTCCATAAATGGTCCGTAATTTTTAATTTTTGGTCCGTAATTCGAGCCTTGTATTTGATTATTTTTTAATTTGAGAAATTTTTCATTCAAGACGAAGTTAAAAGGTTAGTAACCAGTTCCTTGACTTCAACCCACAATGACAAGTGAAATATTAGGTCCATTCGTACAGTAGATAACATCGTGGTTTGTCGCGGTCGACCACATGACAGGATAAAAGGACACCGCCATTTACAATCACCGACTGATTCCAATCAACACTATATATATGGTAGTTATAAGGTAAGTCCTGAAAAAATCGTCTCCTAATAGAATCAGAGACTCATTTATGAATGTAGGTCTATTACAGGAATTCGGTTTATCAAAAACTTTTCTTCATCTGCAAACCAGGTCAAAGGTTCAGATAAACATTGTATATTGAAATATTTATAAATTTTTCACAAATATTTTGATGTGATGTAACAAAATAAATATGAGAAATATTTCAAACTTCAAACATATTTACCCGGAGGGCAATTAAATCCATTTTTCATCAAACACACATTATAAACGCAGATATATATTGTTCGCAATATACGAATTACATCATTTTATCCAATAATTATCGTTTTTCGAAATTTTTAATAATTATAAAAATGCTTTTGAAATTAAATTCCATTTATGTAGATTAAGAATTTAAGAAATATTAAACTATATAGAATAATATCCACATGAATCTATTGTATTTAATCAAGCAGAGCGTTAGAAAAAGGAAAATGAGTAAAATAAATTTTGCAAAAATAAATTAATTACAACTTCTGAAACGTTAACTTAAAATTTACGTATATTCTACATAATATTCAATTTTTCCCGATCACGTCAAATTGAAATTTTATTTGCGCACGTGACTTCTATTCACAAGGATAAGATCTATAATAATTCTGAATCAATAATTTCTGCAATTTCCTGGAAAGTACACGTATGTCTCATCAATTCAACTAGTTTCCCAAAACCTGCTCTGTAATGATGAAAGAACTGATAAATCTTTAGTATGCAACGCCTTCCTCTATATTAAATAAATATTTTTCTCTCTTGTTTTTTTTTACATATAGTAGGTATAAAATAAATAAATAATACGAATGAATTCAATTCGAAATGAGACTTAAATCTGAGATTTTTTATCACGATATTGTCGACATGGATATAGAATTGAAAAAATCTTTTCTTAAAAAAATTACTGAGAGAACAATAAATTTTTCACTAAAATTCGGATTAAATTGTTATCTGTTTATTTATTTGCTAGGTTTAATATTTAAAAACGCAATGTTTGCTGATAAGCAAACAAAAAGTTGTGTTAATTGGACAAGGATTTTCTCACAGAAGGTCTTAAGAGCTTAAGTGAAATCCTAAGTTATAAGCGTACGAGATCGTTGCAAAGAGCTTGACTAAACTTCCCTCCGACATGCACTAACACAAGTATTTGTTTTCTTGTGTCTATGAACATGCGTTGTTTACATACTTAAATCACGATTTTCAAAGTAACATCAAAATCCTTAGCCTTTGAAGATTTCTAACCTTCAGTATAACTGGCTGTTGGAAATTAGTAGTATTTCTAGTGTGAGGGTAACGTGTTCTTAATTTTATTGACAACCAGATATTCGTTACTAGCTGATTACGAATCTAAAGTCGGATTTTCAAAATTCAAAATGGCGGATCCAATATGGCGGACATTTTTTTAAAATACTCAGATTTGCATAAAACTTGTTACTCGGGGGTTTTCGTGGTCACTGATTACGAATCTGAGGTCAGATTTACAAAATTCAAAATGGCGGATCCAATATGGCGGACATTTTTTTTAAAATACTTAGATTTGCATAAAACTTGTTACTCGGGGGTTTTCTAGGTCACTGATTACGAATCTGAGGTCAGATTTACAAAATTCAAAATGGCGGATCCAATATGGCGGACATTTTTTCAAAATACTTAGATTTGCATAAAACTTGTTACTCGGGGGTTTTCGTGGTCACTGATTACGAATCTAAAGTCGGATTTTCAAAATTCAAAATGGCGGATCCAATATGGCGGACATTTTTTCAAAATACTTAGATTTGCATAAAACTTGTTACTCGGGGGTTTTCGTTGTCACTGATTACGAATCTGAGGTCAGATTTACAAAATTCAAAATGGCGGATCCAATA
The DNA here is from genome assembly GCA_032872505.1 of Leptopilina syphax. NCBI lineage: Eukaryota > Metazoa > Arthropoda > Insecta > Hymenoptera > Figitidae > Leptopilina > Leptopilina syphax. The sequence continues at coordinate 2,749,349 of CM065474.1, read as the reverse complement.
TGGCGGCCATTTTTTCAAAATACTCAGATTTGCATAAAACTTGTTACTCGGGGGGTTTTTGTGTTCACTGATTACGAATCTAAGGTCAGATTTACAAAATTCAAAATGGCGGATCCATTATGGCGGACAATATTTTAAAAATAATTAGATTAGCTTGAAGTTTGGTATCTGATTTTTAGGATCGCTGATTATGAATCTAAAGCCAGATTTATTCTACCAGACCCTCGTGAGAATTTTTTAACAAAAAATTTGATTCCTCAATTTTTTAAAATTAGCAAATTGCGTGGAATATAAATGATAAATTACATCTGTTTATTATCAGCGAAGATTTAAAAATCATTTTTTAATGTCAAATGTATTTTATATCGACCACTGGGGAGAAAGTGAATGTCTCTTAATGTTCCGTTTATGCAGAAATTCTCGGGATACGAAATCTCGGTTACAGCCCAAGGGATCAAGAAACCTAAACTGCGATTGTTTGGGGTGTTTTGGTAAATATATCAACAGTTGTACTTGAAGCTTCTCTCCTGGGACTGCCAAATCCACTGTCCAAAAAATAAAAAGATACATGAGCAATATTCTGTTCGGTTGTTTATGTAACTTTTTATTTTGCAAAGCGGATCTTTTTTGTTCTTTAAGACTCCTAGGTCACTAGGATAAAACTTATTTGGGGAATATTCAACGTTTAGAAAATAATTTTTAATTTAACTCTCAAAATTGTAGACGCATTAATTATGTTTAAAAAATAGGAGTTTAATATTAAAAACTTTGCATTTTAAGTTTCGTTATTTTATCTAAGGTTTATTTGCCATCATAAAACGTTTGCCTAAACGTTAATAGTGTTATTTGATGCAAAACCTTAATTAATATAATTTGGATCCCTGTACAAAGAGTATACTTAGAGTCAAAGTCAAATGCGATACATGGATCTATATATAAAATCACGAGGTGTTTAATATTCTGTTCAGTCAGCCAAGGTTCAAATTTATTTGCTTTGTACACTTGCAAAAGCAAGTAATATTTCCTTCTCAGTGGAGCTGAAAATTTAGTCGTTAGAAGCAAATATTGATTGTAAGTTATACATTTTTTGAGTCACTAAAAATTTATAAGAATATGATTTTTTCGGTCTAGCATTTGTAGTAAACTCATTACATTTATTTTCATATTTGGCTTCGCTTCTCCCAAATATTGAAACATTAAAAGATAATTTTTGATAATTTTTTTTTTCATTTTCTATAACTTTGTTTTGTTCTTTTTAAAAAACTTTTGTTTAATTATAAAAATTCACTAAAAAGTAGCAGGATGAAAATTTCAAAAATTTTGTTTAACTTAATTTTGAAACTTGAAATTTGATATGATTCAGCTTGGAGAACTTTTTGACCATTTTATTGTGGCGCATATGTAACTAATGTGCATAATTAACACAACATCAAAATACGCTTTCAGAGCAATTAGTCTTCCTCTCTTCTACTATGAACATATGCATACTTTACTAATACAAATTACACATAAATTGATTTCAAATGGAATTGTGCAACTTTCATAAAAACTTAATATTTGTAATTTTCATAATTTTCATAATTTTCATAATTTTCATAATTTTCATAATTTTCATAATTTTCATAATTTTCATAATTTTCATAATTTTCACCATTACAAGTATTTACATATTTATAATATTTACATAAGTCGACCAAATTATAAACTTATGTTATTTAAAAAAAAACCGTTTTCTACATTTAACATTTTCTAGAATATTTTTTTCTTTTTTTTAATAAGAAATGTTATGTCACATTGGTGACTTTCCCTACTCGATAATCTTAGAGATGCCCGTGAAAGGGTGTTTGGAGATTTGGCACGTGTTAGTTGTTTCTTTTCTTTGGGAAAGCTTCACATCGTCTGCTTCCCAATGCGACCATTTCTCGTCTGATCCTCTATTTCGTCTTTTTTTCTCTTATCATCTTTTCGATCTTTTTCTATTTCTCTTAAAAAAAATATTAGAAAAGTGGTAAAAATTATTTTCTTCTTATTATAATTTGTTACTTCCCAATAATTGGATTTTTAAATTGCAATCGATGGGATTAAGTGAATAAAAATTAAAATAACCAAAAAATAAACCTAGATTTGCTTTTTGGTATTTCTAAGCTCAGTCATTCATTTCTAAGGTATCCTCGGCTATAGACAAAGCTTGTTAATTGTTAGCAATGGAGTTCAATACCTGGAATGCATAGAAGCGATAGATTAATGCTTTTGTCATAAGCACGCAACAAGGCACCATTGTTCTGTGCTGCATCTGGTTATCTGAGGCTTCCTGAATGTCAAAGGATAAGACATTCAATCGATAGAGGAGGAAACATTGTATAAGCTTGTTTGCTCATTGCTATCGCAATCAATAAACCCATAATTCGATTTAAATCATTTCTCAAATTTAAGCCACTTAAATATTTTCATAACTATAACAAGATTTTTTTTTGATGTCTACCTTTAAGGAACATTTACACTAAGGAAAATTGAAAAATGTCTATTTCTCTGCCAGGGAGTTTAATGCTGTTCGTGTTCATTTGAAATATTATATGAATATTTTCCAATTGATTAAAATTCAAATTGAAAATTTTGCTGATTGGTTATAGAAAGATAGATGAACGTCAAACGCATTACGCTACATAGTATAAGCGTTTGTTATTGTTGTCGTGAAATCGGTAGAGGGTTAGGTGGTTTCCGCTCAATTAATCATTGTCAAACACGATTCGTTTCCTGTCCCCGCCCCAAGCACTAAATCTAACGCAGCCGCTACACTAGGACACTCTGGCACTTGGAACCTCCCGGATCAGAATGCATCATATAACTTAAATATTTCCACTAATAATTTTAATCTTTATTTGAATATACACTTCATCCTTCCTCTAACATTTTTAAATCATTTTTTAATTGAACATAAGTTGTTCTCATTGATTGGTAAATAACTATAAACTCGAATGTCCGAAAAGGCGAAAAAACTAGTAAGAGCTATTTTTTTAAATATTAATTTACTTTTGAGAAGCAAAAAGATTGAGACATTTCGAATAATTTTTAGGGAGTAAAGCCTAAAAATATAGACAGAATGCAATTCAAATTGTAACGAGTCACTTTAAGCGTAACTAGCACTTTTCCTGGGGGGATCGTTTTGGCATGAAATCTTTTTCGCGGAAACATGGTTGAAGATTTTTATTTTTATGGTACTCTCGGTGAAATGCTGTGGAAAATTCAACGATCAGCTCTATGGAGCGAGAAGCTACTCAGTTCGGGTAACATTTTTAGTTGAAAATGCTTCTAATGAAATTATGCTTGAAAACAAATAGAATCACGTACGTCGAGTCATTAAAATCCAAAATGAAAAATCAAGCGTTATTAGCAAATTTTATTTATTCAAATAGCTTATCGCCAACTGCATTTAAATTATATTTTCATTGTTAGTAAGACAGAACCAAAAACTCCGAGTAATAAGTTTCAAGCAAATTCGTCAGCTTTCTAATATTTTCTTCCGACATTTTGGATTTTTCAAATCTGACTTCAAATTTGTAATCAGCTAATAAAAAAAATGAGTTTGTTAGGTAAGTTCAATGAGACTCGGAGAGAAATTATATCAACAAAAAAATGATATTAAATTCCAATATAATTCCCAGGTGTGAGGACCAATAAATGTTTCACTCTACGAGCTCATGACTAGGACGTTAGCGCCACCTCGAAAGTTGTCAGTTTGATTAACCGGCGTGCGAAGACTGTTTGCCCGTTTTTGGATGAGTGGTTTAACCAAGCGTTGATTTCCAGTTCTCGGTCAAACAGCTCTATACAAGCGAGAAGACTTCGTGTGGGAACGTCGTCGACAAAATCTATAAGTAGATTCCTCGACAAAATTATATTATTCGACCCCACCTCCTTTCTCCTATTTTATTTATTAATTCGACAAATATTAATTTTAACCTGATTGTTGTAATCACTCTAAAGGCACAATAAGGAAAGATTCTCCATGAAAAATATTTTTGCAGTAATTTATATTTTTAGTTTTAAACTCGATAAACTTGTTATTTATTTTCCAGTTAGAGTCCTAATTAGATAAAAGCATCTAAACTATGTATAACATTATTTAAACATTGTTCATCAGACTAAAATCTTTAAAATTATTATTAAATTGAAAGCAATAATTGTATTTTCTACTTTATGCAACCCTTTGAAGAACCTTTTATGTTTAAATTAGAAATCTTCTCTATTTCGTATCATACTAAAGATTGTCAAACAAAGTTAAATGTGAAATATAATTTTTTTTAATGAAATCACGAGGTAGATACAGTAGCAAAATATTTTTAAGTGGATCCCTAAACAAATTTATGTAAAATCAAATTAAGCATCCTGTAGGTAGAATTGAAGTGCTTTCTGGGACATAGGGTCAATACCCATCTCTGATCTTAATTATAATTTCTCGCAGAAAGAAATTTCGGGAATTATTTTAAGCAGAGAAAATTATTTTTACTCGTATTAGCTTCGATGTAAAATGATGATGTAATTCATCGATATGTTGGATAGTCCACTGTCAAACATGACTGACATCATGGATATGTTCGGTAGACCTTGTCGTGTGGTGGCGGGACTTTTCACTAAAGGACAACCAAAGGAAAATATTTCCCCAATTGGGCCAATTGCTCCAGAAGTAATTATTATCTAACACAATAAAGATAAATTAAATTTAGTTACCAAGAGGAAATGTTAAGATTGTTGACAAAGATGTGTTTGAATCGTTAGCGGATTTCCTAAGTACGTTGAGATGTACAATAGTTTTTGAAGATCAACATCCTGAGGCTCCCGTCTCAGGGAGACTTTGTGGCTGAAGTATTTCCACTGGATTGCTTTTGTGATAGCCATCGCGTGCTGATCGCAGCCAATTTCGAGAATTGCGGTATTGCACGGTCGCACATCGGAAAAGGTCGTTAAGTTTCAATGGAACTAGTTTCCATACAAAAGGGCTTATCCAGACTCGTTCATGTTACACTCAAGCCAGGGGAGAAACGTCACTAAGTTTTCAAATTGAAGTTATGGAAAGTATTTTTTTTAAATGTGTTCACTTTTGTTTTTTTGAATTTTTAAAAAAGAAGTTTTGTTACTATTTTGATGAATATTTTGGAAACTATTTGTTAACAGTAATTATTTTTTCAAAAAGGGGAATCTATTTTGTTGTTCCATTAGTTGGGTTTAGTTTCAAGAGGGACGTAATATCATTAATTGAATTTGAGAAGTGGGTTTGAATCACTTGGGCTAAACAGGTGAAGTGAGTTACTTAGTAGACGAGTTTCGGTATTCGATTGGACGATCGTTACACAGCGGTTTGGCTTTCTAATGCCTCTTTTGCCTTCCGCCTTCGTTCTCATCCAAGCAATATCCTTTACTGTGGTTTTCGATACTGCTCAGTAGAAGCTCTTTATAGAGCGTCTGAACCTTTTCGGTTTCTCAACCACTACATACATCTACTTGAAAGGCTCCTAACTTTAGACCTTGTAACTTATAATACTGCCTTTGTAGGAAAACAGAAAAAATTTTGTTTGCTAAATTACCCAAAAAAAAAACCGCACAAAGTAAAAGGGTTGAGAAAAGAAGAAAGGAATTCGAACATCCACTAGACAAATAGAGAAGGGAATTTAATTCTTTAATGGAAATGTAGTGCTGCTAAAAATACCCCCATTTAGTCATCAAAATCTTTTTTAGAAAATTATCTAATTAGGTAAAATACTGTTAAGCTCGCTTTTAAGAAACTTTATATCTCACTTTGGAAATAATTTACTTTGGGGGAATTTTATTTCTGTATTGTTGTAACAAGTTTAGCTTTAGAAGCAACTTTAAAAGAAGCTTCTTGGAAGCTTACTTAACGCTGTGCATATGGAGAGATGAAGGAGGTAGCAGTCAAGCTAAACACAATGCATTTTCTGTTAGACGAACTTCTAGATGGTGCTACAGCTACAGCTGCTAGCTACTTTACTTAGCACTAAGTTGTGGCTTTGGTACGATAGTCCTTCGCTCTCTAGAGATAGATCTTGTGAAGAAGGAACAACCGAAGGGAGAGTAAGTTGCCTTTGCTAGTAAATATTTTCAAGAGACTATGACGTAACTTCCAGAATTTAGTTCTAAAAACAAAAATTATTATCAATTATACTCAAAAACATTACATCAATAATAGTTTTTTAATTCATCATGTATTTATTTTACTTCGTTAAAATAAAACTATAATATAGAAGATATGCCAAAGAGGTGAAAAATTTTTTTTGACTTTCTGATATACTTTTTGTCGGAACTCTTCAAAAGCCAAGAGTTAGGGAACTTACAAGCCCAAGAGGATTAAGATTTAAATCCACCTGATTTATCTATTTACCACAAAAATATGATCTCTCAAACGAAATGTATATTCGACAGTACAGAAACTCACATAAGTTCCTTCGAGCTACAAAAATGATTTGCAGAGAGCTGCTTATATAAGTGCTATACATTTTTTCAATATTGAAGAAGTACTGGCAAACGTACGAGTACTTATGTTTCGATCATAAAAAAATTTCTCTTAAATTTCACTGAAATTATTTTATAGAGATCCTTTCATTTTTTCGACAACTACAATTATCAATACCTTTATCGTCCCACACCTTTAGAATTTCCCTCCAAATTCTTGAACAATAAAAATTTTACTCTACAATCAATCGAGAATTTAAATGGGGACAATATTTAAAAGTATTATTAGCTTTACCTTCTAAAATTATTCTTAGAGTAATATACCCAATAAGCGATACCCCCTTCAGTGAGAGGTCGAGGAAATGAGTTTGTCTAGCGGAAACAGAGAATGCAGTAGATTTTCCTCAAATTATTTTCGGGACACACAAAAGCAAAAGGTTTGGGTACAGGTATCGATGCAGATTAGATTGAACACCCCTCAGACTTAGAGTAACCTAATTATTTATTTGATGCTGATGTCGTCGTAATGCTGTCCTTGGAAAAATAGAAATGTGCCTCGTAGTAGAAATTATCTCCTTGAATGAACTTGACTAAGAAGAGACTTGAGGAATGCACTTGGTACTTAAAGAGATTTTCTGGAGTTGAAGAAGACACTTGATGACAGTACACAACTAGTTACCTTGGTGTCAGTTTCGGGACTGATGAATTCGGCAATGGTGGCCACCTTTTATACTGTTCCATTCAAGGGAGGGGAGGATATCCTCCCCTCCCTAATTAATACCCCCCACTTTAATTACTTTAGGGGTCAATTTTTGGTTATTTATTTTTGGATCATGGCTTAATCCCCGAACTATGCAAAATTATAACTAAATTTAATTTCCAGAAATCAACTGTTTTCATTTATGATTTTGTGACAAGTCTGAAAGTAATGCTCGTGTTGTACATTACTCTGAAATGTTCTTACATCTAACGGGAACAAACATTGAGAAAGTTTCCCTTTACTTAGACGCAGGGGTACAATCTAAAATTTAACTGCTCCTGAGTCCTGATCTCTCACCAGCCAGAACCGGAAGTACCTCTGCTCAAATGCATCTTCAGCGCTTTACAATGTCTCCAGCATTGAATCTCCTCAGCACTACACTTTATAGACAAGAAACTTGTTAGTCTCGGCAATTTCGTCTTGTCAATCATTATGACTTCCTTGAAGCAAATTATTTAATTTTGACTCACAACGTACCCTAGAGGAAAAATATATTTAAAAAAATAAATATTTGCTACAACTCCTATCACTTTGAAAATAATTAACATTTTTTCTCAGTTAACACTTTTATGAGAACAATTAACTAACGTACTTTATGGTGAATACCGAATGTAATAATTGATATGCAAAATAGAACTTTCTTCATTTTAAAGTTTTAAGTGCTTAATGGTCAAAAGTCATGAAAATTGCAAAATTATCTTCAACCACTATGAAGAATCGTAAAAGCAACTGCATTTCGTGGAAGGTACATGTAACCCTGAGAAAACTTTTCAATTATTAAAGTTCAATCTCATTCTAGCCCAGCATCCGAGAAGTGGAAGTAACCTCGACAGTTTATCGTTTTTGTTGATAACGAAATAACAAAATTGCCTTTAAAAGGGCGTTACCCACTTTTATACATACATGAAAAGAGCTTTTATATTATCAACATAAACAGATTGTTAATTACAGTTAATAAGCCAATGGAGTTTAAAATATAAGCCACTGGATTTTAAAAAAAAATAAAGAGCAGTAAACATACCATTAGATAGAATTTGAAAAAAAATTACAATTTAATTTTCAAATTATATAAAGCACTCAATTCTGTTTTTAATGTGACATGTTTTTTATTCCATTGTCAGGAAACTAACTGCTCCTGCACTTGACCTTACAGGCTCTCTGTGTGTGCACTCCCTCTTTCCATTCCAAAGTAAATACTCGATCGTTAATGGTTACATTTATCTTAGTGTCTCGAGTTGGGAAGCCATTCGTTGTAAGTGATCCAGTGCTAAACCGTCTAAATCTGCAGTTCTAAAGAAGTTGCGCGAAAAAAATAGCAACAGACCAAAAAAGGAACAGATTTATGAGACGCAGACGAATTGATTGCGGGTATTTATTGTTTTTTCAGAAAAGATTTTCTAGAGAAACGAAAAAGAAAATTTTTTTTGCTACTTACAAAAGGTAAACCGATTTTCAATATTGTTGACCCTATTTGCTTCATCAAAAACAATGCCACCTTGTAATTTAATTCTAAAGACTAAGAGTCCTTTGAATTTATTGTACTTACTCAGATCCAACAGGAAACATAAAATTTAGTTTATAAATTAATTTGTATACGTTTGGGAATAGTTTATTCAAGTGGGGACGATTTTTACTATTATTAAAGACGATCGACTTATAAAATCATCAATTAAAGTAAAGTAAGAAGTCCCTAATCCAAAAACTCTCCAAACCGGTCGTTCATACAATTGATACTGTTAGTGGAAAGTGGATCTCCTGATTGTCACCCCTTATCCCTAGTTTTACGATCTTTTGTTCAGCTATTCAGAGTCTCTTATCATCCGATCTCCAATGATTCAACTTTGAAGAACCTTTGGAATACAATTCGAACTATCTTAATTCCTCTTTGTAAAATTTAGTTCATTTCTTCTAAATTCCGAAAAGATTTTGTTCCTGATACTAGTGGAAAATTTGATCAAATTAATATTTGATTGAGGACAAATTAAATAAATAGAATAACATTTCTGATTGTAGCTGAATTCTCGCATTCTTCACTCTTGAGTGAAAATGTTTTGAAGTATAAAAATGGTATAAAATCTCTAAAAATCAGAGATGAAATGTCTCTGTGCAAAAATTCATTCCCTTCTTGTTCTGAGTGGGGACTCAGAGCGCAGAGGCAAGGTGGAAAAAGTTAGTTGAATAATTCAAGAATCCTAGAGTCAGAGAGAAAGATGGAAGGAACAGAAATTCACCGTAACCTTTAGGTGCACAATCGTTATTTCCGCTAACCGGAGACCACCCCTTGAGTTTTCTTTTCTCACCTAGAGTCACTGTTTCATGAAATTGTAATTCCGTAATAAACATGAGGAGAAGTGATAATTCGGACCTTCTGCTTCCATTTTAGAGAATTTCTGATTGTCGTCAACGTCTGTAAAAGAAAAATATAATGATTTAGTTTAGAAATAATCTACGACTGAAAGAACTTATTCAGGAATAAAAATAAAATTCCTCATACGTTTACAATTTGCATCTTTTTTGCTCATTTAGTTTCACTGCTCAAAACTCGTTATGTCAAAAGTTTCGAATCAAATAAAGGAAACACGTACCTATTGTTTTGTTACAATTTCGCAAGAAGTTAGGATTATTTACATGCTAGGCACGAATACAGACAGTGCTGAATATCAAAGTCGTAAGTTTTTTCCTTTTACATATACACACGCGATGAAAATAAACATCTACCCTTCAAACAATTTTATCCAGTTTGCAAAAACAAAAGCAGCATTCGCTCTTCTATGCAATGAATAATATTAATTATTTTCATAGGACAAAATTAAACTTTGTGACTACAATCAATTCAACTGGTTAAAGTTCTCTAAATTAAGATATAAAAACTATTTCAATAATGAGAAAAGAAATCGAGTGGAAATTATTGTAGATCGATTTCTTAGGTGAAAATCAACTAACTGTGATGCAGTGAAAAGATTCCGTTGCAGTCTTCTTTCGCTGAACATCTTGCGAATCCGTAAGCTTGACTTTCAAGTCGAGGATGAGAGGGATTTCCGATATAACCCCCCTTTCCACTTTCCTTTAGGACCAGCATATAGTCTACACATCCTGTCTCCCCGAGCGGGAATACAGGAAATTGATCCTAGCTAGGAGATATGGCGACGATGAAAACTTCCCGCTGGGGCGCGTTACCCATAAATACGCAAAAGAACCTTTCTACATTAATCACGGTAGAACTCATGCACTTCATATTAATATCGATAAGATTGGAATATATCACCATTAGAGTTTTAGAGAAATTTTAAGAAACTCATAAACATTCTAATGTCACACTTTTCCAGGTGGAAAAATTGATTGGATTATAGTGAACAATACGGGAATTTGTGCCTGTGCTTCTTTGACTTAGTTTTTGATAATTTTTCTAAAATTTAGAAGAGATAGATCCAGATGTCTTCAGGCACACTGAAAATTAGAACTTTGTGGAATCAGTTGAGAATTCAAATGCGGACTAAATTTAAGGTAATAGTTTTTACTGGCTAAAATTATTCTCAACGTCCTAGACCTAACCAGGTGATACCTCCTTTAGTGTGAGGTCGAGGAAATGACTTTGTCTAGCGAAAACAGAGAATGCAGTAGATTTCCCTCAAATTATTTTCGGGACAGTCAAAAGTTTCTATTTGAATCCTTTACAATTAGAATCAGAGAGAAAGAGTAGATCCAGATGTCTTCAGACACACTGATACAAAATCAGAACTTTGTGGAATCAATCGAGAATTTAAATGGGGACAAAATTTAAAAGTATTAGTCACTTACCGTCTAAAATTACTCTAAGAGTCGTAGACCCAACAAGGAATGCCTCCTTAAGTGTGCCCCAGTAGCACGTAATATAACAGCAATATTTAGAACACTGACTTAACATTACCAAAATTACCTCAATGTTGCTGGACTGACCCAGGAAGCAATTCTTCCTTCAGTGTGAGGTTGGAGAAAATGACTTTGACTAGCGGAAACAGAGAATGCAGTAGATTTCCCTCAAATTATTTTCGGGTTAGCCGAAGTAAAAGGTTCGGAGTCCAGGTGTCGATGCAGATTAGATTGAACACCCCTCAGACTTGGAGTAAACGAATTTTTTATTTGATGCTGATGTCGTCGTAATGCAGCCCTTGGAAAAATAGAAATGTTCCTCGCAGTAGAAATTATCTCCTTGAATGAACTTGACTAAGAAGAGACTTGAGGAATGCACTTGGTACTTAAAGAGATTTTCTGGAATTGAAGAAGACACTTGATGACAGTACACAACTAGTTACCTTGGTGGCAGTTTCGGGACTGACGAATTCGGCAATGGTGGCCACCTTTTATACTGTTCCTTTCAAGGGAGGGGAGGATATGATAACACCCCCACTCTAATTACTTTCGTGGTCAAGTTTTTTTTTTAAATTATTTTTGGCTAATGGGCTTATTCCCTGAACTAGGCAGGTGAGGGACCCTATGGAAGAGTGACGAAATACTGATTACCTGATTTGGTAGCCACTGTCGACTTGTAAAACTATTGGATCAATGATGCTCCAAAAGCTGCTTTAATATCGAATACTAAAAACTCAAACAATTGTGGATGAATTTACCGACTTCGAAAAAAACAATCACTTGACTTTGGTTCAAAAAGTCAGACATCTCCCTTAAATTATATTAAGCGAAAAGTTTGAAGTAGACCATGAGCTGGTGTATTTGGATCTGCTATCTAAATGTACATAATTACAACTCGACAGTCCATAAACCGACTGCACTCGGCAAGAACTTTTTTACTGTTTTTCTCTTTCATACTAAAAAGTTGAGGGTTTATTACGTAATTTTTATCCCTTCAATAAACTAAATTCTGATTTTGTCTCATTTTGTATTCAGTTTTTTTACATAATTTCAAATTTTTCCAGGTTGTCATCTATTTGATTTTTAGATCCAGTACATTTAAACAAACCTCTCTTATTTTTATTCAAAGTTTTACTATTTCAGAAAAGATGATTATTTTAAGTCGTCTTCTTAATGAGAATTAATTTTTTTTTAACAAAAGGTGTGAATTAGTTAAGTAATACATTTTTTCTGAATGAAGGAAATGGTGACTTTAAAACAGTAATCAGTACAATATGTCTCTATATTGTGTATAATTCTCCGTCTATTGTTTTTCCTTGTATCATTCCACTCTACTGCGTTCATTGTATCTAAGCAAAACATGCGGGTCATCACACTCCGTAATGACGTTATTAACTATTGTGAAAATTAAGCTCCTTTTACTAATTAGGTATTTAATTGAATCTGTGAATAGACCACAATAGTTAAGTTGGGACAATTAAAATCTGCTAAAATATAGTGTTTGTTAAAATTAACGAAATCTTTTAATAACACCAGAAATTTTCAGTTTTCATTTTTCAATACGAGTTTTTCAAAACTAGACAATTTTTCATTTGTTTTGAATTTGAAAACAAAAGTTCGAATTTGGATTTTCGTAATCAAAGTCAAAGGGAATTCTAAAACACAAAATTAACCTTTACAGAATCACAAAAAGTGACTTCGAAATAGTTCACTGAAAACATTTTAATAGACACGCATCAACAATTACCCCTTTGATTTAAGTGACTTAATTCGTGAGAATTTCAAATACCCATCATTTCTAAACATCTCAATTGTAAACATATAAGTTTAAGTTGCAGATTCTCCGGTTTGCGAGTGATATGCACCCAACGTTGTGTAAATGATAGTTTAAATTTGAGTTTTCCAACTTAACTGTCGAAATACTCGTTGTAACTACTCTCTCTATATATATGAAATGTTTCCAACATCGTTCAAGGTGGAAGATAAATGATACTGTTTCCTACATACATGCTCATAGTTATAACCCTCTAGACAGACAGTTTTGGATCATCTGCAATGCCGGCAGAGCTCTGTCATGATCGAGCATGTAAAATCCCAATTCCCTTGATAATGGCACACACCATCAGGGGTTGTGATTGTTATGAGAATTTAATACCCAAGTGACATCTCACTGAAAATTTGCTCTTGTAGGAAATTCTCCAAACAAGGCAATGTCGTGAATTTCACTACCTTGCTAATGTTTCGATGATAATTCAGATATTTGGTAATAATTTTCCAATTGGGGTGACATAAATCGTGAGGTAAAAAAAATTAACATAAATTAAGGAAGCCAGAGACTTTTGGTATTGAAATTAAGATATTAAAAATGTAAGGTCGAGGAAATGACATTGTCTAGCGAAAACAGAGAATGCAGTAGATTTCCCTCAAATTATTTTCGGACCAGTCAAAAGTTTTTATTTGAATCCTTTACAATTAGAATCAGAGAGAAAGAGTAGATCCAGATGTCTTCAGGGACACTGAAACAAAATTAGAACTTTGTGGAATCAGTCGAGAATTTAAATCTAAATAAATTTTCGTAGGTCTAAGAAGTGATACCTCCTTCATTGTGAGGTCGAGGAAATGACTTTGTCTAGCGGAAACAGAGAATGCAGTAGATTTTCCTCAAATTATTTTCGGGTCAGACAAAAGTGAAAGGTTTGAATACAGGTGTCGATGCAGATTAGATTGAACATCCCTCAGACTTAGAGTAACCTAATTATTTATTTGATGTTGATGTCGTCGTAATGCTGTCCTTGGGAAAATAGAAATGTTCCTCGTAGTAGAAATTATCTCCTTGAATGAACTTGACTAAGACGAGACTTGAGGAATACACTTGGTACTTGAAGAGGTTTTCTGGAGTCGAAGAAGACACTTGATGACAGTATACAACTAGTTACCTTGGTGGCAGTTTCGGGACTGACAAATTCGGCAATGGTGGTAACCTTTTATACTGTTCCTTTCAAGGGAGGGGAGGATATGATAACACCCCCACTCTAATTACTTTCGTGGTCAAGCTTTTTTTTAATTATTTTTAGCTAATGGGCTTATTCTCTGAACTAGGCAGGTAAGGGACCCTATAGGAGGCTGACGAAATACTGATTGTTATTTATTTTTAGCTCATGGACTTAATCCCTGAACTGGGCAGGTGAGGGATCCTGCAGGACGCTGACGAAAAACTGATTGTTATTTATTTTTGGCTCATGGGCTTAATCCCTGAACTAGGCAGGTAGGGGACCCTATAGGAGGATGACGAAAATGGATGACTGATTAGCCTGGATCTTCTCTGAATTATTGTCAAGTCTTTCTTTCCTCGTTTTTGAGTAAACATTCTCCCACAACAGTTAGTAGACTCATTAACTTATCCTCATTCCAAACCAGATTCAATTCTGAAACTAACTTCAAAGAACAAGTCCCTAACCCACTGCTTACAGACTCCTCTTGAGTTTTTTGAATTAAACTTTTTCTAAATTAGATCCTAAAGAACGTTTGGTAAATTTACCCCTTTCCTTCTTTTCATAGAACATTTTCCCCCGAAAAACTTCTTGCTTCGTCAGTCGGAATTCTGATATAATAATTTTCGCCAAATTTCCCTCAGAACAAGGATTAGAATTTTCAAAAACTACACTTCCTGGAAATATTCTCCCAATTCACTTCCACCTTCAACATTTGCTTAACCTGCAAGTTTAGAATTAACCAATCTAAATTTTCTCCTTTCTCTCTGCGAGTTGAACCTTTCTCGTCACAATTTTGTAAGTCCCTTCGTGTGGTGCTGTACCTAATATTTCATCGCCCTCTCCCCCCTCCCGTTTCCCATATAGTATCTTCACAATTAAAATGTCAACTAAAATAAATTAAACTCCCGCTGCCACTGGTACTGGATCCTGGATCACCTAGAATTGATGTCTCTTTCTACATCAGAGGATTTAATTTTCGGAATTCAAGCTTAAGCAGATTAATTTTTCACTCGAAAAATTTTATCGAAAAAACTTTTTTCCTCTATCTGTTTTCTGAAATTAAATTCCATAAGTAAAAAAATACCCTAATAAAAATTGATTAAAAAAACCACTAGAAGTTTATAGATAGGGGATAAAGTTTTTATTATACGTCTAGAGAGAATTCTAATTGGATTCCTTAAGTACATAATCCCTAATCCTCTATTAAGTTTTAAATAGGATATACAATTAGAAATTTATTGCTGCATCGACAAATTACTAATTGGCTTTTGTGTATTGTAAAGTTGAAAAATTTAGGGTATTGTTTGTCTTTAACTGGATCCAATGAGGATTCTTTGAAAGGAAACAAATAGTATGCAAATTTTGTTGTTTCGTTAGAAATATAATTATATATTTAACAATAAGTTGAAAAATTCCGAAAATTGTAATAAATCGAGAAATATTAATAATTAATATCACTAAGTAATTATTTTAATGTTTGTGATGGTTTTAGAGTTTTAAACTTCTAGAAACAAAATTATATTGATCGGAAAATTTTCATTCCGCAACGGTATCACTTCTGACATCTATTGTGGTAGTTGGGAAACTTGTCGTCTTGTTCGAACTGATTTACTTTATCATGACTCCCTTATTTTTATCGCCTAAAAGTATTTTAAAAAACGGTCGAGAGTTTTTTCTAAAAACCATTTTCCAATTATTTATTTTCTAATAAAGTTCAATTTCTAAAAGAATTCAAAAGTGAAATTTAGCAGCAAAAATTGATAGTAAAAGAAATTTAAGCACTTTTGAACCAATTTCTGGACTTTCTGCACTTTTTGGGGTCGCTAATTACGAATCTAAAGTCAAATTTTCGAAATTATCAAAATTCAAAATGGCGGATCCAATATGGCGGACATTTTTTTCAAAATTGCTCAAATTTGCATAAAACTTGTTACTCGGGGGTTTTCGGTATCGCTGATTACGAATCTGAAGTCAGATTTTCAAAATTCAAAATGGCGGATCCAATATGGCGGACTTTTTTTAAATTGCTTAAATTTGCATAAAACTTGTTACTCGGGGGATTTTTGAGGTTACTGATTACGAATTTGAGTTCAGATTATAAAAATTCAAAATGGCGGATCCAATATGGCGGAAATTTTTGTAAAAAGTGATCAAATTTGCATAAAACTTGTTACTCGGGAGGTTTTTAAGGTCACTGATCACGAATCTGAATTCAGATTATAAAAATTCAAAATGGCGGATCCAATATGGCGGAAATTGGAAAAATTGATCAATTTTGATTAAAAATTGTTGTAGTGTGAAGAAAATTATAAATCTTTAATTTTTCCCTAACACAAAAAAAATTCTAAATTAAATCCACTATGCCAAAAAATATTTAATTATTTAAAATATTTCTTGGTTAAAAATAAAAAAAAAATTTTTTGAAAACAAAATATATTTACGTAAAAATTCCCCATCCATTATACAAATAATATATCAAATACCTGAAGAATTTCTTTTCTCTTCTTTTCTTTTTTTTTATTATTGATTTACACTTTCGAAAGAAATATGCAGGGAAATTTTTGTGAAAAAAAAGTTGTGTGTGAGAGTATGAAAAACGTAACTTTTTCCTTTAAGAAGCAAATAGGTTAAAAGTTTATTTCAGAGTTTAGAAAAGTAGAGTAAGATTCAGTTATTGAAGTGGTTGAAGAATCTCAATCGAATTTTCAAGATGCAATTTCAATAAAATTGCCGATTCTTTTTAACATAAAACGCCGCCGAATAGAAGAAAAGTTTTTATATAAATGCTGAAAAATATTGGGAAATTTTTGCACAATCTTTAAGAAAGAGAAAAATTAGAAAAAAATACATTTTTTTACAATTATTTTGATATACGAATTTTCAATGACATTTCGAAGAAAAAACAAAAGATAATTTGTCGTTAATGTAGAATGATAAATAATTTTTTAAAAAAATGTTTTATAGTGTAAATTTAAAAAATTACTGTATTCTTAAACATCACTTAAGGGAATCCGATGAAAAATTATTGAAAAATTTAGAAATTTCTCCAAAATTGACGAATAGGAAAAATTTTACAAATAGAAAATAAAGAAGTAAAATTAAGGTCAGGTAATTAAATTTTTAATAACCTTTTTATCAATTTTGTTTAAATGTACAAAATGTGATAAATTTTTTTTTTATTTTTACTGAATCCTTTTTTATTAATTTCAATTATATTTAAATGAATACTTTAGAAAAATGGATGTGTTGATAATTCAAATTTGCAAAAATACAAAAGAGGCGAGAGAAATGGCTTTGACTGGAAAATATGAATCATCAGAAATTTATTATCAGACAGTAATTGAGCAAATAGAAACATTGATGGAAAGTATCATAAGCGAAACCCGAAGAGCAAAATGGTTTCAAATTCAGAATCAAATTACTGACGAGTTTGAACAGGTTAAAGCCGCTTCGTATGCTTTAAATCTTTTTCAAATGGATATTCAGAGAAATTCATTTCTTGGTAATATTTTTGCGATGATATTAAATTTCCTCTTTTAAATAATAAATTTTTTTTTAAATAATTAATAGTTATTTGAATAATTTTAAGAAAGGTAAAACCACAATAGGAAGCTGATTTTTAGACGTTAGTGAATTTTTTTTCTGAAAGAGATAAAATTATTCGAATAAAATAATAATTTCAAACTTTGAAATAAGTTTAATTAATATTTCATCAATATTTTATAATTTAAAAGAAAAAATTTTTCATTTTTTAAAAATTTTAATTAATTTACTAATTTATTTATTCAATTTAGCTGGAAAGTCATCTTTATCCCACGAGGAACCAACGAGAGACACTGCTTCTGGAAATGATTCTTCAGAAAATTGTTATCAACTTTTTCGATCTGTACCTTCAACTCCATCAAAAGGTTTTACTCAGGATTCCGAAATTTGGCGTACAACTTCACAACCAGATCAAAAGTAATATTTTAAATAAAAAAAAAATCGAATGGAATCTGAATTTGTTGTAAAATTTTCAAAATTCAAAATGGTGGATTCAAAATGGCGACTGAAAAGCTTGAAAATCAAAAACCATGATTTTTAACTATAATTATTTTGATAAGTATTTTGGTCTTGACAATTTTTGAAATTCCTGAATTTTTCCACTTCAGAAATCAAAGATCGAGCAGAATTCAACAAAGAATTCAGCCAACAAACACAACACTGCGCAAACCATTCGAAACAACTTTAAAAAAGGATGGAAATAAGAGTGATTTGAAAAAAACCAAAAAGAAAGCAATCGAAAAAGAAGAATCAAATAAATTTCTCTCTTATACAAACAGTCGAGTAACTCCATCAAGTTTAATAAAATTACTAAATTAAAATTACTCACAAAATTAAAATTACCAAATTAAAATTATAAAAATTAAAATTACATCATTAAAATTACCTACAAAATTAAAATTACATAATTTAATTAACCTAGTAAATTAAAATTACTTAATGAATTAAAATTGCACACTAAATTAAAATTTAAAAATTAAAATTACATAATTAAAATTACTAAATAAAAATTACATAATTAAAATTACCTACTACATTAAAATTACATAATTAAAATTACCTACTAAATTATAATTAAATAATTAAAATTACTAAATTAAAATTACAAAAATTAAAATTACATAATTAAAATTACCTACAAAATTAAAATTACCTAATGAATTAAAATTGCACACTAAATTAAAATTTAAAAATTAAAATTACATAATTAAAATTACCTTCTGAATTAAAATTACATCATTAAAATTACCTACTAAATTATAATTAAATAATTAAAATTACTAAATTAAAATTACAAAAATTAAAATTACATCATTAAAATTACTAAATTAAAATTACATAATTAAAATTACCTACAAAATTAAAATTACATAATTGAATTAACCTAGTAAATTAAAATTACCTAATGAATTAAAATTGCACACTAAATTAAAATTTAAAAATTAAAATTACATAATTAAAATTACTAAATAAAAATTACATAATTAAAATTACCTACTACATTAAAATTACACAATTAAAATTACTAAATAAAAATTACATTATTAAAATTACCTACTAAATAATAATTGCATAATTAAAATTACCTACAAAATAAAATTACATAATTGAATTAACCTAGTAAATTAAAATTACCTAATGAATTAAAATTGCACACTAAATTAAAACTTAAAAATTAAAATTACATAATTAAAATTACTAAATAAAAATTACATAATTAAAATTACCTACTACATTAAAATTACACAATTAAAATTACTAAATAAAAATTACATTATTAAAATTACCTACTAAATAATAATTGCATAATTAAAATTACCTACAAAATAAAATTACATAATTGAATTAACCTAGTAAATTAAAATTACTTAATGAATTAAAATTGCACACTAAATTAAAATTTAAAAATTAAAATTACATAATTAAAATTACTAAATAAAAATTACATAATTAAAATTACCTACTACATTAAAATTACATAATTAAAATTACCTACTAAATTATAATTAAATAATTAAAATTACTAAATTAAAATTACAAAAATTAAAATTACATAATTAAAATTACCTACAAAATTAAAATTACCTAATGAATTAAAATTGCACACTAAATTAAAATTTAAAAATTAAAATTACATAATTAAAATTACCTTCTGAATTAAAATTACATCATTAAAATTACCTACTAAATTATAATTAAATAATTAAAATTACTAAATTAAAATTACAAAAATTAAAATTACATCATTAAAATTACTAAATTAAAATTACATAATTAAAATTACCTACAAAATTAAAATTACATAATTGAATTAACCTAGTAAATTAAAATTACCTAATGAATTAAAATTGCACACTAAATTAAAATTTAAAAATTAAAATTACATAATTAAAATTACTAAATAAAAATTACATAATTAAAATTACCTACTACATTAAAATTACACAATTAAAATTACTAAATAAAAATTACATTATTAAAATTACCTACTAAATAATAATTGCATAATTAAAATTACCTACAAAATAAAATTACATAATTGAATTAACCTAGTAAATTAAAATTACCTAATGAATTAAAATTGCACACTAAATTAAAACTTAAAAATTAAAATTACATAATTAAAATTACTAAATAAAAATTACATAATTAAAATTACCTACTACATTAAAATTACACAATTAAAATTACTAAATAAAAATTACATTATTAAAATTACCTACTAAATAATAATTGCATAATTAAAATTATTAAATTACAAATTTAATCTTAGAATTTTAGAATATAATCGTAGAAATTACAATTTCCAAGAGTAGTAAATAAAGGAAAGTTTTCAGTGTATAAATTTTATTTCTTTCCAGAAAAAAGAAACATCTCCTAAAGCTCCTTCCAAATCTCATACAGAAAAATTTAATTCATCCGGAAATTTAAATAAACTCATAGAACTATTGGGTACAATTTACTAATAGATTCATTATATACTTTATTAAAGGAGGTTTCTCATTGCAACGACGAAATTTATATTCGAACTCTGAAATTCTTTTTCTGCAAACATTTATGACTTATTGTTAGTTATATCCAGTTATTTTTTCTTACTTTTAATTTTTATTTTTAAAAAAAGACGATTTTAATGTCAAGTTTATAAAATTCAAAATGGCGGATCCAAAATGTCGGATGAATTTTTTTCTCTAAATTGATTACAAAATTAACTTGAAACCAACAAAATAACAAAAATTATGTGAACCTCCTCTAAAGGCAATGGAAAATTAAATAAAAATTTTCAAACTAAAAGAAAATATTTATAAAAAGTGGATATAAAAGTAAATTTTTCAATTTTTAGAAAAGGATATTCTTCAAAATAATCCAAATATTCATTGGGATGATATTGCCGAACTCCATCAGGTTAAACGACTCCTTGAGGAAGCTGTGATTCTTCCAATTTTGATGCCAGACTTTTTTAAAGTACTTTTCGTTACGTGTTTAGAAAAATGTAAACTTTACAAAAATGCGACCATTTTGAAAATATTGAATAACTTATGTTTCTCTTTTAGTATTTCATTGTATTATTTTGTAAAAATAAATTTAAATTAAAAAACTTTAATTATACCTAAACTTATTAAAATTAAAATTTTGTAAATTAAAAAATTTATAAAATAGAATTTATAAAACAAATTATATTTGAATTTTCCCAGAATTTTTCACGAAATTAAATTATCATATGTGACGCGTTCCCAAGAAAGGTATACCTAAGAAGGAAAAAATTTAAGGTTATGTTTTAAATTTTTTGAGTAAAAATACAGAAAGAGAATGAATTATTAATTAAAAATTGTTGGTTTTCAAGTTTTTATTATATTCAAAATATTCAATTAATATTGGTTTAAAATTCAAATAATTAAAAATGAACTTTTAATCAAGATAAATCTAACTCGAACCCAACCTATAATTCGTTTGCTTCTTAGGTACATTTCTTCGGGTCGCGTCACATATTATTATAATAAAATAAATAAAATAAATGAATAAAATTATTATAATCAAAAACTTGGAATTTAAATTTATAATTAAATTATAATTTATAAGTAAATTATTTTAACACAAAAATTATTCAATTCTAATTGAAATATTAAAATTTCAGGGAATTCGAAGACCATGGAAGGGAGTTTTAATGGTTGGTCCACCTGGAACGGGAAAAACAATGTTGGCCAAAGCAGTGGCAACTGAATATGAAACTACATTCTTCAACGTCTCCCCATCGACTGTAACTTCAAAATATAGAGGCGAGTCTGAAAGACTAGTACGACTTTTATTTGAAATGGTAAAATATTTTTAATCAACTTATACTTTTTCTTTTCATAATTAACCCTTTCGTGACTCAAGGAGTTTTCTGGGTCGCCGATTGCGAATCTATAAAGTCAGATTAAGAAAATTTTCAAAATTCAAAATGGCGGATCCAATATGGCGGATATTTTTTTAAAATTTCTCAAAATCAGTTGAAACTTGTTACTCGATGGTTTTCAGAGACGCTATTTTCAATTTTTATAATATGAACTAAGATTCGTAATCAGTGACCTCAAAAACCTCCGAGTAACAAGTTTTATGCAAATTTGAGCAATTTTGAAAACAATGTCCGCCATATTGGATCCGCCATTTTAAATTTTGATAATTCGACTTCAGATTCGTAATCAGCGGTACCGAAAACCCCCGAGTAACAAGTTTTATGCAAATTTGAGCAATTTTGAAAAAAATGGCCGCCATATTGGATCCGCCATTTTGAATTTTGAAAATTTCGAAAATTTGACTTTAAATTCGTTATCAGCGACCCCAAAAAGTGCAGAAAGTCCGGTAATTTTAGAAATTGGTTCAAAACTGATTAAATTTTTTGTCACTATCAATTTTTGCTCCTAAATTTCACTTTTGAATTCTTTAGAAAAATCACAAAAAGTGAAATAAAAAAATAATTACAGTTTGCTGACAGAAAATTAGAGTTTACAATAAAATATATTTTTTTCATTTCTCGTAGGCAAGATTTCATGCACCGAGTACAATTTTTATCGATGAAATAGATTCGCTTTGTTCAAAACGTGGTTCAAATTCAGAACACGAGGCCTCTAGGAGATTCAAATCAGAATTTCTTGTTCAAATGGATGGAATTTGTTCAAATATGTATTTTAATTTTACTTTAATGTCTATTTTAAATTTAACTTATTATTTAAATTTTTTAAGTTTAACTTACCTAAATTAAACTTTTTTTAATGTAAATTTTAAATATTGAAAAATTTTAAAAGTAACTTAAATTTTAATTTTTAAATTTAATTTAAAAATTTTAATTCAAAAATTGTAGTTTAAAAATTTTAGTTTATAAATTTGAATTTGAAAATTTGTATTTAAAAATTTGAATTTAAATATTTTAATTTGAAATTTTAATTTAAAAATGTTAATTTAAAAAAATGGTTAATTTAAAAAACTTTTAAATTTAAATGAAAACTTTTATTTCAAATGTGAAACTGAATTCATTTTTGTTTCAGTTTTGAAATTAAAATTTTTATGTGAAATAGAGAAAAAACTATGTAAAATGAATTTGAAAATAGAAAATTTTAGTGAAATCTATTAAATAATTAAAATTAAAATTTCAGTGAAGATGAACCAAAAGTTGTAATGGTTCTTGCTGCGACAAATTATCCTTGGGACATTGATGAAGCATTGATTAGACGTTTAGAAAAACGAATATACATTCCTTTACCAAATGGTTAGTCATAAATTAAATAAAAAATAAAAATTTCTAAAAGAATTTTTAATAAAGACTTTAAATAAAAATTTTCTCAGTTAAAGTATAAAGAAGTTAGCCGAAGTTGCAAACAACAATTTGAAATTTTTCATATTCTCGAAAATTTTCTAAAATCTGTAAAAAAATGTAAATAATAATTTTTTATAAAGAATTTCATCAAAATTTTTAAAAATAATGGTTTTTTTCATTAAATTTTTTGAAAATAATTGAATTTTTATTAAAATTCTTGAAAATAATAATTTTTTAAAAAGGATTTTATTAAAATTTTTAAAAATAATTAAATTTTCATTGAAATTCTTGAAAATAATTCAATTTTTATTAAAATTCTTTAAAAAAATTATTTTTAAAAAAGAATTTCATTAAATTTTTTGAAAAAATAATTGAATTTTTAATAAACTTATTTTTAAAAAAGAATTTTTTAAAAGAATTTCATCAAATTTTTGGAAAATAATTGAATATTTATTAAAATTTTTGAAAATAATAATTTTAAAAAAAGAATTTCATCAAAATTTTTAAAAATAATTCAATTTTTATTAAAATTCTTGAAAATAATAATTTTTTAAAAAGAAATTTATCAAAATTCTTAAAAATTATTGAATTTTTATTAAAATTCTTAAAAATAATTGAATTTTTATTAAAATTCTTAAAAATAATTGAATTTTTATTAAAATTTTTAAAAATAATTGAATTTTTATTAAAATTCTTGAAAATAATAGGTAATTTTTTAAAAAAGAATTTTATCAAATTTTTTGAGAATAATAATTTTTTGAAAAGAATTTCATCAAAATTTTTAAAAATAATTGAATTTCTATTAAAATTTTTGAAAATAATTAAATTTTTATTAAAATTCTTGAAAATAATAATTTTTTAAAAAGAATTTCATCAAAATCATTTGATAGTTATTATAATAAAGAGTAAAAAAATAATTTAGATGAAGGAAGATTAGAATTATTAAAAATAAGTCTTCGGGATGTTAAAATTGATCCATCAGTAGACCTCAGTGAAATGGCGAGTAAACTCGATGGATATTCTTGTGCAGATATTGCAAATGTTTGCAGGTATATAACAATTTTTTTTCTTCTATAATACTTACTTAACTTTTTTTCTTTTTTAAAAATTAATTTTAAAAAATAATTTTCTTTTTTTAATTTAAAAATTTGATTTGAATTTAATTGAAAAAAAATTTTCTCTCCATAGAGACGCATCAATGATGTCAATGCGTAAAAAAATCGCTGGCTTGAAACCTGACGAAATAAAGCAGATTAAAAAAGATGAACTGGATTTGCCCGTAACATCGGCAGATTTTTACGAGGCAATTGAGAGATGCAATAAAAGCGTTTCCGCCGAAGATTTGAAAAAGTACGAAAAATGGATGAGAGAATTCGGATCATGCTAAAAACCACCTTTCGCAATTTTTTTTAACTCCTGATTTTTTTAAATTAAAAAAATGTAAATTCAAATAACGCCGGAGAATGTGGACAAAAAGTACTTTTAGGGAAAAAGTAATTTTCAAAATAGTTGAAATATAAAAATTTTCTTTGCAAAATAAAATAATAAATTTTAATTTTCCTTTGAAACAATAGTTATTTAAAAAAAATTATTTATTAATTAAAATTATTTCTTTAAAAAAAAAAAGATTTCATTTTTTAAAAAAGCAAAATCTATTTACACATTTTTTTAAATAAAATTTATTTTCTATTTATCAATCGAAATGTATTGTTTTAATATTAGTACCCATGCAGGCTCTTCTTTTGGAGCACTTTCAGGTAAATTTATCCACAATTCAGAAGACTTTTTTTGCCACTGAAAAATAAGAAAAATTTTTTTTTAGTTTCTTAAAATTATTTCCAAAACTTATAAAGTAAATAAAATAAAAAAAAATTCTTTAATTTCTTAAAATTATTTTCAAAACGTATTTAAGTAAAAAATAAGTAAATTTTGAATTGTAATAAATGAACAAAATTGCTATCAAACTCACAGTGAGTTTTTTTCCGAGGCCAAGAAATTCCACAGTAGCTGAAGATAATAACGAGACACTTCCTAATTTGACAATATTATTTTTTGGCCATGAGAGAAAAGTGGCGTATAATTTTTCACCATTTTTGCTCTCCGTGTACCAAACATCTCCAGATAGTGTATCGTTTTGAGTTTTCCAAGGTCTTGTATTGTAAATTGCTTCTCCATTTACAGAGAGCCAAGATCCTGAAAAAAATAGCGAAAAAAAACGGTTTTACGTATTTTTTAACAGAATTGCAAAATTCAAAATGGCGGTTCCAATATGGCGGTCGAATTTTTAAAAAGCCAACAGGCTTTTTAAAAATTCGACCGCCATATTGAAAAAATATTTATATATTCTCAACGATTACTTATTTGATAACAGAATTGCAAAATTCAAAATGGCGGTTTCAATATGGCGGTCAAATTTTTAAAAAATACACAAAAATTCAGAATTTTCTTAACAATTCTAAAAATTTAATTCTATTATTTTTAAAATTACTTAAAGGGTTCGAAATGAAGGGTTCAAGGTATTTGTCGGCAGATTTCCCAAAATCCCCTAAGCAAAAAAAAAAAAAAAAAAAAATTAAAAATTGAAAAAGAATTTATTAATTCTTTACCCATTCCTCGAAGTCGTTCTTCATAAATTGGACTTATAATTCCATCCTTAGTGGGACCTACATTCATTAATAAATTTCCATTACAGCTCACTGTGACTACCAATTCTCGAACCAAATCTCGAACAGACATGTAATCCTTTAAATCAGCATTCCTTCGAAAGCCCCAAGACTTTCGATCAATTGTCATTGCATTTTCCCATTTGTGTTTTATTAAAACTCCTACAATTCGCACAAACAATATTTTTAGTAATCAATTTAGAAAAATTAACATAATCATTTTCAAAAATAAAAATAAAAATTGTCCTGCTTTTATAAAAAATTAAAATGAAAAAAAAAAAATTTTTCAAAAAAAAAAAAAAATTATATTAAAAAAAATAATTTCATGTTGAGTTCATGTTAAAAAAGAAAAATTTATTTTTTTTGTGATACTTTTTAAAAAAATTATATAATTAAAAAAAAATTTTTTTTTCAATACAAAATTTGTTGAGGAATTATTATTCCTCAACAAAATTTCGTATTGAAAAAACACTATTATTTATATTTTTATTATATTTATTATTTATTATTTATTATTTATTTTTTTTATTATTTATTTTTTTTATTTTTTTTATTTTTTATTTATTTTTATTTTTATTTTATCAAAATTAATATTATGAAAAACAAAATTCTTTTATAATCACCTGGATTATAACGATCAGAACATGTATAAAAATCTCCATGACGACAAGTTACGTTAATACCCCATCGATCATTAACAACAATGGTTTTTCTCACTGAACTCAAATTATAAAGCCAACTGAGAATTTTCGTCGACGACCAATAATCATCAGGAGCTTCCCAATCGCCATCAGACCAAAGAATTTCCGGTTTATACAAATCAATAAGCTCCCACAATTGTGGAATAACTTTGTCCACAACAAATTTATTCGTTTTAAAATTGTTCCTTTTGTCCTCCAAGTAAAGTGGATGAAACCATTCATAGAGAGAGTGATAAAGTCCAAACGTTAAATTCGTTTTTGCTCGGATTGCATTCGACAATTCACCTGTCGAACATTTTTTTTTTCTTTTATATTTATTATTTATTACTTTTAAAAATATCATTAAATTCGATTTTTTTTAAATTTATTGAATTATTTTGTTCTTTTTTTAAATTTTGGTCGTTTAGACCCAGAGGACTGGAAACTGGCACACAAAATATATTTAAAAAGATTTCGGTCGTTTAGACCCAGAGGACTGAAAATTGGAGCAAAAAATATAATCATAAAAAGATTTCGGTCATTTAGACCCAGAGGACTGAAAATTGGCACAAGAAGTAATTTAACAAAAAGATTTGATATTCCATTTGAAAAAAAAATTTTTTGGACCTAATTTCAATAAATATAGTGTAAAATTTTTTTTTATTAAATATGAGAAAAAATTGTACCTATTATGTCACGATGAGGACCAACATCGACAGAATTCCAACTGTAGGAATATTTCGATGGCCAAAGTGCAAAACCATCGTGATGTTTACTCGTCAAGACAACGTACTTTGCACCTGAATCTTTAAAAAGTTGACTCCACTTTGCAGCATCAAAAAATTCTCCAGTAAATTCGCGACCGAATTCTTGATACGAAAAATTAGGGGGATAATGCTTTTTCATAAAATTATTGATAATGAGATTTCCATCTGAAAATAAAATTCGAGTTTTTAATTCATTAATTTAAGTATCAATTCGACTTTAAATTTAATAGAACATCCAATAATTAATAATTTTTTTTTTTTTTTTTTTTTTTTTAATATTATATCAAAAAATAGAAAAATAATACAAGTACCTTTCCAACTTTTCCAAAACCATTCGGATCCAAGACTGGGAACACTGTACACACCCCAATGAATGAAAATTCCAAATTTTGCATCATCGTACCAAGAAGGCAAAGTTCGTTTATCCAAACTCTCCCAATTTGGTTCAAACTCAAACTTTTGAGGATTATCAAAATATTGAGCAACTGAATAATAATTTAAAGCCAATAGTGAAAATAACAATGAGATTCGAAAACTTTTTTCAATCATAATGCCACGAACTTTCTTTCTTTTGCAAAAAGAAAAAAATTATTATAATGTCCACTCGAATGTAAAATGATAAAGAAAATAAATTTATGAAATAGAACACTGTTGTCTTCTCTTATCAGAGAAATGTTAACATGTTTATAAATTAAAGTCTTATCAATGATAAAATTCTATTTTAGGCCAAATGAGAAGCATCTGTCAATTATTATTTTAGGTGATCATTATTTGCACGATACATCAAATTCTTCCAAAAAAATTTTTTATTATTGTAATCATTTGGTGTCGTAATTAGGTAAAGGCAAAATTTTATTTTCAATTTTTGGATTAAAAATGATTTTTTAAAAATTTTTTTTTTTTAATTTCAAATTTCTTTTTTAAATTTTCAAATTTTAAAAATTTTCAAATTTACCAACTTTGAAATATACAAAAAAAAGACAATGAAAAATAATCTAAATTATGAGAGAAATTCAAATTTTTATTTTGCAAATATTTCGAGTTTTATTTGAAAAAAATATTTACTAATTCATTGTTTTTTTATTTATTTTTTTTTTAATTGTTTTGTTTTGTTTGTTTTCTGTTTTTATTTTTTTACTTTTAATTACTTAAAATTGTTAGAAGGAAAGTTTTATTTAAGAAGTATAAAAAAAGCAATTTTTAAAAAAATTCTTAAAAGCAAAGTTTTAAAAAAAATGTCATCGAAATTCTACAAACAGAATTGTATAGAATTTTCCAAAGAGTAGAATGAATTTTTATTTTTTAATTTCATAAAAATTAAAATTCATAATTATCTACTAACTATGAAGAAAAAATGCAAAATGATTAAATAATTATTTTTTCATAATTGCAAATAAAGTTTTTTTCTTAATTTTGTATAAAACTCGATCTTTTGAAATTTAATAAATCAGCAAAATTGATTATAGTTATTATAAAGAACATAAAAAAATATAAATTAAAATAAAAAATATAAAATAGTAGTTTTGTTTTATAAAAAAGAACTTTTTAGTATGAATGTCGAAAGATAGAAATGCTTTGTAAAAAAAAGTAAAAATTTTATTATTTTTTGAAAAATAAATTAATTACCTTTCGATTTTTCCTCTTTTGTAGAATCACTTCTCTTGGATTGTAGAGTAATTTTGTTGTCAAACTTTTTTGTCAAAATGATTTAAAAATAACAATATTTTCCAATAGAAAAAAAGTTTGTAATTTATTTTATAGAAAACTTTTTGTTTAATATACAAAACTGATGACATGACCTTTTAAAATATCTTTCGAAAGATCTTTTCAAACGTACAGTTACGAATAAAATTACTTTTATATTCTCCTAGTACAATTTTTTTAGATCTATGTGCGATATTGGAAAAAACTATGAAGCCTCATATTATTTATAAATGTAACCTTCGATAATCGATTTTTTGAAATCGAGTAAAATATTCCATTTCTTAAGAGTAACTAGCAACAATTCGAGCGCTACTAACTTCTTACTTACTTTTTTTAAAAATAAAATTAGGAATTTTAAAAATAATAGAATTTCAAAAATTTTTAATTCCAATTTTTTTTTCATAAAAATAAAGCATGAATTAGAATATAGTTTCAATACTGTTATAACTATAATAATCATATTCAGAGATAGGGAATTCAGAAATTTTTTTCAAAAATACTGAAAGTCTGAAAAAATTAAATTTTTCGAATTCATAAAAAAATTCTGAATTTTTGTGTCTTATTCAAAAATGTTAATAAAATTCTAGGCAAATTTTCAATTATTTTCCACAATTTTTTCTCAATTCAATGATTTTCAATATTTTAAATATAATTTTTATTTTAACAAAAATTTTCCAAAAGAATTCAATTATTTAAATAAAATTTTTTGATTCAGTTCTTCGAAAAAATTCAATTTTCAAAAATTTTCCTCAATTCAATGATTTTTAATATTTTCAATACAATTTTCATTTTAACAAAAATTTTCTAAAAGAATTCAATTATTTAAAAAAAAATTTGATTAAATTCTTCGAAAAAATTCAATTTTCAAAAATTTTTCTCAATTCAATGATTTTTAATGATTTAAATAAAATTCTTTATTTTAATAAAAATTTTTCCAGAAGAATTCATTTATTTAAAAAATTTGTTTGATTACATTCTTCGAAAAAATTAAATTACTTTCAAAAATACGAAAAAATTCTATAAATAAATTTTTCATAAATTTCTTCGCATAAATTCAATTATTTTCTTTAAATAATAAAATTTTTTACATTGATTCAATTATTTTCAAAAATAATAACATTCTTTACAGAGATTCAATTATTTTCATAAATAATAAAAATTTTTTTTTAAAAATTAATTATTTTCATAAATAATAAAAATTTTTTTAGGATATTAATTATTTTCATAAATAATAAAAATTTTTTTTAGGAAATTAATTATTTTCATAAATAATAAAACTCTTCGTAGAATTTCAATTATTTTTATTACAATTTTAATCGAATTCCTTGAAAAATGTATAAAAAAAAAAATTTATTATAAAATTCGTCAAAAAAAAAAAAAAAAAAAAAATTTATTAAAATTCGTCAAAATAATTAAATTATTTAAAAATTTGTTTACAAAATTCTTTATAAAAATTAAATTTTAAGAAACATTCAATTAATCCAATAAATTATTTATTTGCATTTTATTTGTATTTAAATAAATTTAATAATCGAATTCTCGTAGAATTTTCTAACAAAAATTGATTTTAAAAATGAATTTCAATTAAAATTTTAGATTATAATTGAATATTAAAAGCATTATGCGGTGAGAATGCTTTTAATTTTCAATTATTTTTGAAATAATTCAATTTTGAAAAGGTTTCAAATGAAAATCTTGGAAACTTTCTATTTTTCATACTTTTCACTGCAAATTCTGTAGAATTAAAATTTTTTCGAAAAAGTTTAATTGAATTTTTTTGAAATTATTTGAAGTTTTTATTTTCTAATATACATTTAATTGAAGAATTTTCGAATAATCGAAATTTAGTAAAATTTGATTGTAAAAATTTTTTAAACGTTTTGAACATTTAGAACTTTTTCAAAAATTATTAAAAATAATTAATTTAGAGAAGAATTTTGGTTAAAAATTCTAGAAAATAATAATTGAATTGAAATGATGAAAATAAGTTTTGAAATAGTTATATATACAGTAACAATATTCTTAAAATATAAAATAATGTTTTTTCACTCGGTCATAACTTGGAGTAATCGATATCTTCATGTTTTATTAAAATATTTTTATAAGTTTGTTTAATTTAAAAAAAGTTTGAATTTGAATGTTTTGTAGAATTTCAATTCCTGGGGAAATATAATAATAATGAAATATTTTAAAATATTTAAAAAAAAAGAAATTATTGTTTTCGATTAATTTTACAATTAAAGAAATTGTAATGTTTTTCTTCCGCAGAATAAAATAATGAATTTATCAAACAATATTAAAAAAAAAACTTATACATTGGGCACCAACAATCAAAAAGATCTCCATTTTGATCCGCCATTTTGAAATTTTAAAATCAGCATAAAATTTGTATTTCATCAAAATTTGTTTGTATTTTGTGTCTTTTTGTAATTCAAACCGAAACAAATAGCATTTGGTATTTTGGATATTAATTTACATGGAAAAAAATTCTAAACACGAAACGAAAAATTATCGAAAGAATTAATTACATTCTTTCGATAATTTTTCGTTTCGTGTTTAGAATTTTTTTTCATTTTTATTGAATCAAAATTTACCCTTTCATCTAACCATAACCTCGATGTTTTTTGATTCTAAAATGTAAAATTAGTTCGACCACGAATGTTAAGATGGAACAACTGAATCCAAAAATTAAGATAAAGTACATGCTTTTTCGAATATTCGAATTCAGGTCATTAGTTTCAGCATGAAATGTTTCTCTTTTGATAGACTTCTTAACGGTCGTAAAAAAATACTGCCGATGCCATTTGAACGGAATACCGGTTTCCG
Source organism: Leptopilina syphax (assembly GCA_032872505.1). Classification (NCBI taxonomy): domain Eukaryota; kingdom Metazoa; phylum Arthropoda; class Insecta; order Hymenoptera; family Figitidae; genus Leptopilina; species Leptopilina syphax. Next base: position 2,717,308 of record CM065474.1, on the reverse strand, counting down.
GTAATCGAACTAGTATTTTTTCGAAACTTGCTGCATATGGAGAACCTGGTTTACATTTTATGGAGACCAACATTTTAAAGAATTTTTCCTTTAATTTTCGCATTGCCGGATTACCTTGTTTTTCCCTAATCTCACCTAAAATCATATCAAATTGCGCGTCCCGCATAAAACAACTTATATTTTTATGTTTCAACAAATAATCAACACATTGCTGATGATTCCTGGCAAATGTCAACGTTCTCCCAAAATATTCCCCCTCCATTGAATTGTCACGTGGAATAATCCAAAAATGATTCGAATTAATGACTGGCGTAAAATTTGAGCCGTACAAACCGTTCAGTGTATCGATTCCAGTAAAAATTTTCTTCTGCAAATTATTGTAGGTAAATGCGGTGTAAATCACAGAGGAATTCAAGAAGCATGTAATTAAGACGGTGGCGAAAAAAAGCATTTCTGCCGATTTTCGAGGTCTGTCTGTTGGGACACAAAATCCTAGCATCATACCTATCAGATTCATTAGACGGTAATTTTTTACTGAAAAGTTGGAAATTTTCACAAATAGCCAAATCATCAGTAGCAGGATAATAATTACAAGCAAATAGGATAGATTCCATTCGACTAAATCTAGAGTACTGTCTTCTGACAAATCTGGTATCACTGCCGAAATCTGTATCATTTTAAAATGACTAACAACATACTTGACTTGTTTCTTTAAACAAGGGACAAAATGTGCTCCAATTAGGACCCCAATGAAATCAATCTGACCGAAAATTATTTTTCTATGTAGTCCCGAGTTCTCATCTCGTTTACATACAGATGCATCCCAAACTGTTTTATTCGAAATAATGTTCTTTATTCGAAAATTCATTTTCTCGGAAAGAATTTTCACGAGCTGATAATCGGATCCATCTAATGCAACAGCTGATTTCGTTCTGAAAATTGTCAAAAAAGGTGGATAGTGAAAAAATCCGACCTTCAGCCTATAACCATAAAGATTCAACAGTTTGTCAGGAAATAAATCCCCTTTGAAATTTGAAAGCGAAATTTGAATCTTTTTCAACTGGGCCCTAAACGGATTGAAGTAATACAACATTCCCGAAAGTGCACCTGAGAATTTCAATCCATTAGAAATTTCAATAAATTCCAAAATGGTAACGTCTAGGTAATGTTTCCTCCACATTAGTTTTAGGAATTTTTCATAACATTCCTGATGATGTGTCACTTTTTTGAGGAATAGAATTTTTGGTCTCTGTTCTGCTTCTAATTGATCGGTCAAAAATGTTAGTAAATTAAAATCGTTGGTTAAGTCGAATGTTGCACTGATTACGAACAATGATGATCGGGAATTTTTTATTGCTGATGAGAAGGAACTTAATGCTAACGGAGACAATTCTGTTGTATTTCGATACTTGAGGAATAAACATGGCAAACTTGATTTTATTATTGGAAAAGTTTGTCGATCGTCAGCTATGGACACGATTTGTCTAATTTTTAAATCATTTTGAACTTGTTTTTGTAGAATGGCGGTTATGTCGAGAGATGACGAAAAGCCGAGGGTACAGTAGAGTAGCAAGGAGTAAGTGAATTTAAAAGCCATTTTTATTCTAAAATCAGAAAGTTTTGCAGTTGCTAAAGAATTAATTTGTAAAGATTATCAATTACCTAAAGATCCTTGTTTCCTTTTTGAACAAAAACGATTTTTCAGCAATTTTTGCTTTTTTCGATTGACGTAAAATAAGGGGTTTAGATATTACCGTTTTGTGGTACGACAATGTTCGTACTGAAATATTTTCCATCGTATTCTGTTCAAGTATCTAAAGGAAAGATCTTGGAATTATTTCTGACCTGTACTAATTGCGCAAAGTTCGATTTTTCTAATGATGCAATTTGTAGTTGTCAACAATTAATTTTCTACATTTTTTTCTACTGTTATGTCTCAGAACAAAACCAACATATTCTAAATTGTCTGGCATTGGAGATTCAAACCTGATTTATTCACATACAGGAAGACAGGTTTCAAGGAAGAGTAACTCCGGTCACAGTGATAAAAATTTTATTGCAAATGGTAAACCAACAGAAGAATGACAAAATACTGATGACCATATTTGATATCTGCTATCCAGACAAAAGCTTATCAATACTGCTTTGATGACAAGAAAGGATTTAGATTCTAGGGCGCAAGATGTTGCTAAAGGAATGAAAAGCTATTTCCCCAACAAACACTACAATTGAGCTACTGAATCCAAAGATCAGAATAGTGAGAATATTCTGTAAACACTGCAGATTCGAAGCATCACTTTCAGAAATTAAAGCTTCAATCATTGTGTCTGTTTCCTTAACGCTGCTAAAATATTTCTCCTGCCAAGTGTACGGAATTCCAGTCTGTTGTAATCTGGTGAATATCTTCAGAAACCTTGTTTCATACGGAAAACCCGGTTCACACTTTACAGAGATCATCAGATCAGCTAAAGGTTCCTTCACCTTATGCATTAAAACAGAAACATTATCTTTCCCAGCACTGGTAATTGCCAAATCAGCTTGGGTAGAACGCATAAAACAAGTAACATTCCTATGATTTAGCAGATACTGAATACATTCCGAATCCGTATTAGCAACTCTAGAAGCCCTTCTCACATAATCAGCTACTTTCACTTCGTCAACTTGAAAAAGTTGCAAAACATTTGAATGAATAACAGGAGTAAAATTTGTCGAATACAGATAATTCAATGTATTGATGACTGTACTCGATTCCGTTTGTAAGTTAATGCTGGTAAATGCTGTAAAAATAACAGACGAATGAAGAAAGCATGTGATGAGCATAAAGGCGAAAAAGACTCTTTCTGCCGATTGACGGGGTAAAGGTGGTGCATGCATTCCCAGCATGATTCTAATCAGATCTACAATTCGCCAATTCTGCTCATCAAAACGGACGATATTTGGAAAAAGCCACGTTATCCCAAGTAGGGCCACAATTGCCATCAAGTACGACAATCTTAATTCTACCGAAAATTTCGTAGCATCGTCTGTTAAAGTCGGTGTCACTGCTGAATAGTAGATTTTTCCAAAACTGTGCTCAATGTACCTGATCATTTTCTCCATACAGGAATTTATCGCCCTTCCCGATTGAACCCCGACAAAATTTAGCTGACTATAAACCAAGCCACGTGTGAGTCCAGTATTTTTGTCCATCGTACATGACGTTACGTCCCAACTCGTTTTATTCGAGATAATTTCCAAGACTCGAAAATTCATTTCTTTGGACAGGATTTTCACGAGCTGATAATCGGGACCGTCTAGTTTTAAAACATGACCTGATTCGTTTCGAGTAATTGAGACGTAAGGTGGGTAGTGGAAGTACCCAACTTTCATTTTGTAACCGTAAAGATTCATCAGCTTATCAGGAAATACCTCGAAAGAAATTTTCGAGTTAATTCGGAGTTTTGTAAATCGAGCAGTAAAGGGATTAAAATAATGTACTACTAAATCCGTTTCCTTTGAACTGAAGTGTTCGTTTCTACTTTTCTGTTTTATTACTTCCAGGATCGTCAGGTCCAAAAATTTGTTCATCCACATAAATTTGAGAAACTTTCGATAGCTTTCACTCACTGTACATTTTCTTACAATTAGGATTTTCGGTGTCTGTTTGGGTAGCACCAACTTTGTTAAGAATCCTCCCAATGCAAAATCATGCGGTTGAAGTTCAGTTTCGGAAAAAAGGACAATCAACGTTGATCTGGAGTTTATGAACATCGGCATAAGGATTAATTGTAGAGTACGATTTTCCGTTGCGTTTTTATAATCCACGATAACTACTGGTAATTGTTTTGCAATTGCTGACAAATCGTAGTAATCGTCAGTGTTGTTAATTAGACACATAATCTGCCTAATTTTTGAATCATCTTCAACTGTTTTAATCAGAATGGAGGATATATCAATGTTTCTTGACAATAGGAGTATATCAGCTGGGTAAAGTAGCAAAGCAAGTAATACAAAAAATGCCAAAGCCATTCTGAGGAACTCTTTCTTTTTTTGTACAACACTTTAGCTGAACTTTAGAGCGAATGTTTCGTATTCTGCTTACCGACAGCACTTTAATCAATATTCTTTCTAATACTCTTAGGAAAAGATTACGATCTTCTATTTGTCCTGCTACAAAAATGTGAAATCAATTCACCAACAAATGCAACAATGAAGTGGAAGTACCCCACCTTCATTTTGTACCCATAAAGATTCATCAGCTTATCAGGAAACACCTCGAAAGAAATTTTCGACTTAATTCGAAGTTCGGTAAATCGTCCAGTAAACGGATTAAAATAATGTTGTACTATTGAATCTGCTAATAAATCCGAAATGAAATATTCGTTTCTACTTTTCCTTGGTATTATTTCCAAGATCGTCAGGTCCAAAAATTTGTTCATCCACATAAATTTCAGGAACTTTCGATAGCTTTTCCCCACTGTTACTTTTTGTATCATTAAAACTTTTGGTCTCTGTTCAATTTGAATCAATTGGGTCAAGAAGTTTAGAAGCTGAAAATTGTTTGCTGGAAATGTTGGTGACAAAATTACAATTAACGTTGATCGTGAATCTATGAACTTTGGCATTGTGATTAATTCCAGAGCCGGGTTTTCTGTTGTATTTTGATAATTGATGACAATTGACGGTACTTTTGTTGCTACTGCTGACAAATCGTAAAATTCGTTAGTGCTATTAGTTAACCAGATAATCTGCCTAATTTTAGAATCATATTCAAATGTTTTAATCAGAAAGGAGGAAATATCATTCTTTGACCATAGAAGTCCGGTAGTTGTGTAAAGAAGCAAAGTAGGCAATACCAAAAATGCCGAAGACATTTTTTTTTATTCAACTAAGAAACTCTTTGTTTTCTTGTACAACACTTTAGCTGAACTTTACAGCGAATAGTTTCTCATGGAAATATGTACTTTGTGTTGTGCCATCCACTTTCTATACAATCAATATTTTTCTAATATTCTGAGTAAAAGATTAGGATTTTCAATTTTTATGCTAAAACTTTGCTAATAAATATTTATTTCTCTTAGATGACGGATCTATTTCTTATTTGTCGAGGAAACAATACAAACAATACGAACCCTTGACCTTTGTAAATGAGGATTAACTCCGAGAACCCAGGTAACATTTTCTTTCTCCCTTCATCGCATGGAAGCTACTATAGATAAAAGGATAATACTTGAAATACAAACTCAAGAGGTAACGAACTTATTGGAGTACAGGTGGGTACAGGTCACATAGTACAGAATGTTTGGCTATCCTAAAGGGATAACACAGTGATAAAGAAGAAAATTCGTTTATCATAAAAAGTAATAAAGATATTTGTCAAACTATCAATTTCACCGTTTGTCGGTAATTACAGATCACTGTCAATTTTGAACAAATAATCAGCTGTATCGTCCGGTAACGACGTCATAATTAAAATATTCGGAATTTCTATATTTTACATAGAAACATATTTTCAACAAAATATCTAACATTATAAACAATAAGATAATACTCTATTAATACTCTATTACTCCTATTAATACTCTCAAATTTTGAAAGATTCAGATTAAATTTAAATAATGCCCATAGGATTCAAAATGTCAAATTAATTATTACTAATTAACAATAAAAATTATTAACAAAATAATTATAATAATTATATAAAATATAAAAAACATAAATAATTAAATAACAATATTGATTATTTGTTTAACTAATTAATAGAATATTTTAGAACAAATTGTTATTAATTAATAGAATGTTTAAATAAAATTATTTATAGCTTATTGTTAAATAACAAATTTATAAGCTACTATATTATTTAATGAAATAATGGTCAAATTGTTAATTATAATTAACTACCTTATTTTTATTTACTTCAATTATTAAATTGTAAACAAACAATATTCGAATATCGTAAATAATTACAAATTTTCCTCCCCTAAGAAAATTGGTAGTGGGAATTGTTACATAAATATACGTGTTTCTTAAGGAAACCTCAGTTCAGAAAAATCAATCATCAAAACTCTCTTAAAAACCTCCAAGTCACAAAATCAATCTCCTATAGTTGTCAAAAACAAATCTTCAAGTTCTTTAAGTTAAAATTTTCAAGTCTCAATTTCAAGTTTATTTAAATTTTAATCATGTGTTTTAAAGTTTTAGATTCAAAATTTTCAAGTTACAACAATTCTAACCTCAACTTCAACAATTTGACTTTAACTATGTAAATCGTCTTTAATAATAGCAAAATATTATAATCCGAAATTAAGTATTGAACCATTTATTTGTTTAAAAGATCTCATTCTTTTTAAATACAATATTCCTTATTTTCAATTGAGCCAAAGAAATAAGAAAATACTAGAAAGTGTTCCTAAGCTATTGGATGTAAAAATACAGGCTTAAAAATAATTTATTAATTAAATTTTAATATTTAATTATAATTTCAAACAAGTATTGTTGTTCACCATATTTTTAGGACGTAACACAGCATCGTTCATTTAAATATAAAATTTAGATTATAATCCAAAAGTAAATATTCTACTATAAATACAAACGGAAAAATAATTATAGTAATTAAAATAAAGTAATTTCAAAAAACTTTGGATGTAATTGTTAACAGCGTTATTAATTTTGATTTACTGGGCCGAAAGTAGATACAAACTTTCTTTCTTTCTTTCTTTTAACATTTAGTAACGAATAGTGATAGTAAATTTTTTGTTAATCTCCAATTTCTCAATCTTTTTTGTTTTACGATGATATCTCCTCAGCACTCCGATTATAAATATGTGTATTAATTCCAGTACGCTAATTATTGATCCACCGACAAACAGTCCAAATATACCACCAACATAGACTGAAAAAAATAAGTAAATATATAAATTATTATTAGGTACGAAATTTTAAGAGTTCATCAATTCGTTCAGATTTTTGAATGACGAGGCTGATACATTGTCCAATTATTAATTTCCTAATTATAAATTACCAAGTAAGTATAGCCTATTGAAGACCACTTTTCTTTTATAGCGAATACTCGTCGGTCCCACATGATGAATATCAATTTTAATATCGTCCTTAGATTCAATTGGAATTACATTGAATTTAGTGTCATAATAAGTATAACTACAAGGCGAAGGACAATCGCAGTGCATAATATCATAATTTCTTTCATCATAATCAGCGTCACCTGGCATTTGATAATCTTTAAATCGATCTGCAATGAAGAAATCACCTATAGTTTCAAAATTATTCATTATAGAATAATTCCTAAAATAATTACTAAAATAATTAATAAACTAATTATAATCATACAAGTATTTCCATATAGACAATGTAAATCTCGAAGTTCGCAGTCTCGTGTTGTGTCTGCAAAAATCCTAATGTTATGAAAGTTTAGATTCTATGGGGGACAACATGAGGGAAAGATGCAAAAGCTAAACTCACTTGGTGGGAAATAATACGAAGGATTACAAGCACAATATTTTATAGCATGCATTTGTTTACATTCAGCTATACAAGTATCTAAGCTGTATTTCCTTTTCGTAGTGAATTTATTTCTTCTACAGGGAATTTTACTCGAGTCCAAGTCCAACACTTCCCGAGTCGCAAATTGCGAAGAACATTGAATTCTCCCATTTAAAGAGAATCCAGTCATAATCTCTTGTCCCCAATTAGGCCAACTTTGTGTCCCATGTATAAGAAGTATAATTCGTCGATACTCCTCTAAGTATAAGAAATTAAGTGGAAAAAATTTCACGAAAAGTGAAATAACTTTTCGTGAAGTTTAAAAACTTACCATCATCATTAGCTAGAACATACTTGTGCTGAATATCATGATTAATATCGGATGGGAATTTTATTTTACCCAACTGAAATGTAAACTTTAGACCACTTTTACTTCCATAGCCTGCAGTTTTGTTGGGTACAAATTGTTTGTTGTTTTCATCTTTCTCAGAGCGTGCCGAATTGAATGAATAACAGAAGCCATAGAGTGTTTTTTGCAAGTGAAATATATCACAGCAGGATTCATTTCGACGATTCCAGGAGCAATCGGAAAATAATGACTTACAATCGGGTACTGTTCTGTACAAGATATCCGTTATGTTGAAATCTACTCCGATAGGAAAAGAAGAAAAAGGAAAAGAGAAAGTTAATCCCTAGGATATCACACCTTAAATAAATTTTCTGTCAAGTATATATTAAATTCTTTTACAAACTTGCTAGTTCTGAAGAAGCGATATCCACACCCTGCAAATGTCTCATTTCAACTAAATTTCCAAAAACCGAGGATGACAAGATATTCATTAGACGTCGATATAATATTATTGTTTGCGAATTATTTGATGGGATTATTTCTTTTTCCAATTCCAATGCTTTTGTCCAGTCAACTCTCTTCTTGGGGCAAATTGTCACACTTGGGAATGGTACGAATGCAACTCGATAACTCGACGAGTCAATAACAACTTTAGTTGGAGCAGCCTTTTGGAAAAGAAGAAATCTTACTACTTAAAACAAAATTCTACCCAAAATTAATACTTTCACGTATGTGATGAGAATGTATAAAAACTGAAAAAAATCCTTCTGTACATTTTTAAGACTTACTTGATACTCAAAAATAATTGTAGACATTTCTTGAGTTGTAAAATAGATGAATATTGAGAGAAAAATAAACCAAATTATTCTATCCACTGTATGTAATTCATGATCGAAAATATATCTCACACCATGAAGACTACAACGATAAGCAATAAATTTCGATAAACATTCTTTATTAATAAATTTCTCTTTACTGTCAACTTTTTTAATCGCTTTCTTAACTCTTGGGGGAATTTTCGAATTTTTCTTCTTAATCCAATTAACTAATTTGATCCTTTTCTTCAGTTCTATTTGTGTACAATTTAAAAAAAAATAATTTAATTCCAAATAGATCCGTTTATTTTATAAAATTATACTGACAAAAAACTTACCCCTAGGAAAATTAGTGCCTTTAATATTTGTTCTTTGCATTTTAAGAAATAGAGAAGGAGAAGCTTTATTTCTTGAATTAAGAATAAAATAATTTCAACTCAAGTGATGAGAAGAAAAAATTTGAAAGTAAAGGAAAGTTATTTAAACTTGAGAAAATTAGTATTTGGTGTAATCAATAAAACGGTGGGGTTATTTATTTACACATTTAGTTAAATTAATCCAAATTCAAAAATGATTGATGGAGTACGGTAAACATTGCACTTAATTTTGCCCCTCTGACGCATTAAGCTAGCAAACAGAGGGAATATTTTATTTATAATAAATAAATAAATTTATAATAAAAATAGTTAGGAAAGTAACGCCCACTTCTTTGGTTTGGGCATCATGGTTTTCTCTATTCTCACTGCCAGATATAGGAGTGAAAAGAAGAAATGGTAGCGAGGTATAAGTATGGGGACTTTTACTTTTAAGGGGTTATGACACTCTAGAGGTCAAAAAAATAGATGTTTTTTGAGAATTTTTTAAAGCAAACTACGAAGGCAATCACAATTATGATCTGAGGACTTTATTGTACATTTATTAAGGTACCGTCCCATGATGGCGTGAAAGCGTCGGCGTAAAGCGTAAACCATGTGAGTGAGTGAGAACGTGATATCTATTCATCTCTTTCTATCGCACGATTTCTGCTTTACGCCGACGCTTTTACGCCGTCATGTTTTTGGCGTGAAGGGTCCGCGGCCACACCACCCGTTCCTGTAAATTTTGAAATATCATAATTATCAAAATTGTTTCTTATTCCTTATTACTGTTACGATCCTAATTATTATATCCCTAGTGTTTTCCCGATTTTATTTTAATATTAATTAAAATAGGGACGGGGTTTGGTAAAAACAAGAAAATATTATAGTTGAACAGATATATATATATATATATATATATATATATTGAAATAAGAAAATTGATGAAAAATAAGAGATGAACACGTGTTTTCTAATATGAGTCTATAAGTGGTTTCTACCTTGAACAATGGGTGATCCTGGTCGTTGAGGTATAATGGCACCAGTAAAATAATGGTCGACTAAGTGGATGCAGTATTGTGTGACTTGAGACAAGAACTATAACAGCAAATTTGACTTCCAGATTTACTTTCAAAAATGCACTTTTGAAATACACGTAGAGTAAAGGACCACCACTAAGACTGGGTTTTTAGAGCACTGTGTCGTGAAGAACCACTTGTTATTGATAATATTTTTAGACTGAAGATCGTTTGATAGTCTGGTCCTTCTTATACCCAAATTTGCCTGTGTATTTTAGAAATTGTACGTGTTTCCATGTATTTTAGGAATCGTACAAGTTTTCATGTATTTTACGAATTGTACGAATTTCCATGCATTTTAGAAACCCCTTTGTTACTGGAACACTTGTGGTGACTCACTATTAGATCGCACGTGTACATTCCCTATTACTCATGTTATTTTATAATTTTGTTATTAATTGTTTATAATTTGTTACAATTTGTTATTTATAATTATAATTGTTTAACTTTGTTATTAGTTAATTATAATTGTTTAAATTTGTTATTATTTATTATTACAATTCTGTTGTTGTTGATATTTATTATATTACAATTCTATTATTTAATATTTATTATTACAATTTATTATTATTTCTTAAAGTTTGTTGTTAAAATTGTTATATTTAACTATTTATTACATTTTGTTATTATTTGCTAATATTTATTATTACAATTTATTATTGATTATTAATATTTATAGTTATTATTTATAATAATATGTAAATAACAATTTTTGTTATTAACTTTTATTATGATTATTACTATTATTATTATTATTATTTCGACTATAAAGTGAAAGTTTTTCATGTGAAAAATTTTGTTTAACGTGCAATTTGTCATATTCCCTTATTCTTTCATGTAAACAACACTTTTTTGTGATACGCAGTGAATTTAATTACATGTTATTTCCTGTAAAAATTGAAATTTTTTTCAGGTGCAAGTTGTGATATTAAATGAATTGTAATAACTAGTTAATAATAAAAGAGGATGGAATTTTCTAATTTGAAATCCAAAAGGAATTCCAGACAGGAAAAGAAGAAAACATCGTACCATTAACTAAATCTCTTTATTGCTCTAAACTCGTACCTTAATCTCTTTAAAAGTACACTTGTAGCTAAAAATGAGTTTATCCATGAAACTCGTGCATATTAAAATTGCACACCTCTTTTTTTTCTCCACCACCACGTCCTCATCCCGCACTTCCATCTTCTCCTTGCACAGCAGAGAGTTTCAAGAAGATCGCCAACACGATTACTCCAAACATCCATTCATAGATAAACGTGTCTAGGTTTAAAATGAGTGAGTGAATGAAGAAGTGTAAAAAGGAAAGTTTCGAGAAGAAAATCTCGATTTGGTCCACGACGAAGGATCGAGGTCCGAAAGTTGGGTTATAACCAAAAAAATTATTTATTGGTTTTTCTTTTTTTATTTTTTGGTCTTTAGAAGCTCTCTGATTTGACGAGGCTATGCTGTAGTTGCAAACCCTCAATCAAATCAAGACGAGGCGGCGATTGTGCGACATTTACTTTTCTCTCGCGAAAATAATCGCATCTTTGCTTTTGACTGTCAACGGCCGGATGTCGACTTGCTCTTGGACTCCTGCCATTCTTCTCCAAACGCTCGTCCTGCTCACTTGTTTGTGCAATACTATCGGGAATTGGCAACGGTTTCGCCACTCCGATTCTCACAACGCCCTTCGGTGCACCCTTCAGGGCCTGCACCGCTTGGTCAAGGGTCGCATTCTCCAAAGTGATTTCGTTGACGAATAGTAGACGATCGCCAGGTATCAATTGACCGTCGACTTGAGCAACTCCCCCCGGTACCAAGGATCTTATTACTATCACAGTTTCGTTGGGATTCATTGGATCCTGAAAAATAAACATTTTTATTATTTATTAAAATAAATTCTATTCAATGACGCTGCAGTTAATTTCAAAGATTGTTTACCTGATAATCTAAAATAGAAAATCCAAGGCCTCTCTCTCCTTTAACAAGCTCTATTATTTGGGGCTCGGAACTCCACATTGCGAGGCCCGTCAGCGGCTCCAGAGATCTTGACTTTATTTTATTGAAACTGGCATCGGTGACGGTCGCCGTCGTCGTGGCCGATGCCAATGAACCATCGGATTTAGCCTTCACGAGTCGATCCATCGATGGTAGTAAATTTTGCAAAGAACCTCCGAGAATACTCTAAAAGTAGAAAAGCATTCGATTTTAGTGTCGTTAGACTATTTTACTATCTAAACTATTTCCAAATAGTTTAGATTCTTTACTTTGCAAAATGGAGTGAAAAAAGGAAATTTATTTTCTACCCTAGTTTGAAAAGCAGCCTGATGCTGGGCCGTGTCAATTGGACAAAGTGGATCTTGCGATTTGATATTTCGTCCGCACACCATTCTCACATGAACGGGCAGTTCCTTTAAAACACTCACGACCTCCATGTGATTAATTCCCAAAAGTCGATAACCATTCACCTCCAGTAATTCATCACCAGATCTTAATGTATCATTCTGTCCAACTGGACCTTGAGGCAATATTGAGCGAATATAATGATGCGGCCTCACTTCCTGTCCGTTTTCCACATCAACTGTTCCTTCCAAGCTTATTCCCAAACCGCTTCCTTCGGCAAATTTCTTCAATTGCGCCACCTAGACAATAAATATTTTTCCATTACTCCTGTTCTGCATTTCTAAAAAATTCTCCCTCAGTCCTATCATTTAATTTTTTTTTAATCATATTCGAAAGTATTTATCATATTCGAAGTTTTTATAAAAATTGACACTTACCACTATTTCCACGTCGGGTCCGACTATTTTCTGCCATTTGGATTTAATTGCAGCTTCAATTTGAGGCGATAATTCCTGCGATGGATCGCTTAGAAGTGCTTCCACATTTGCCTCTGGCGATGAATCGCGTTTCTCAGCTTCTTTCTCCATTTCGTGAAGAATCGCGCTATCGATTGTTGTATGTGACTCGCCCTCTGCTTCGATTTCAGTCGTGGATTCTCCATCTTGCTGTAGAAATAAATTTCGAAAATTTTAAAATTAATTTCAATGTAAAGAAACAGTGTTCTTAGGACTTTTAACTAATTACATTTTTTTAAAATACTTTAATTGTTGTAGTAAGTGAATTATTATTGTGAAGAGACTTTATAAAATTTTAGTATTTTGACTTTTTTTCTAAAACTTACTGCAGTGATTGGAAAAGTAGCGAGACTCGTAATCGACGGAGAACTCGGTTGTGGTAATCGAAGTTCACTGGCGGCAATTGCTTGCTGTAATTGCTCGTATTTTGGACCACGTAGATACCTTTCTAAACAAAGAACAACAGTGTATCCAGTACTTCTTAAAACTTCAACAGCCTCATGATTCGAGTAGCCCTGCAATGAGTGTCCATTCACTTCCACAATTCGATCGTTTATCTGTATCTTCCCACTCAAATCGGCCGCACTTCCTTCGCTTATACTTTTTACAAAAATACCCGAGAGCTCCTCTGAAAATTCAAAATTCCCCATCAATATCCTAATCCCTCGGAAAATTTTTCATTTCCAAATCCAAAAAAATATTTTTTATTAAAATAAACAAACCAAAAAGTAAACCCAAGAAAAAAAGACTAAAGAATCTAAATCGTAATTCAGGTGAAGTTTAAAGAGTCACCTTTCGAAAAGGAATTTTCGTTTTGTAAAACTTTCGATATTTTTATCTTTTGGTAAAAAAATACTTTCGTATTTCAGATATAAATTTTAGATACAAAAAAAAGGAAATTATGAGAAAAAATTATGAGAATCCTTACCTTTTTCACAAACGTAACCAGCGATCGTGATGCCGAGACCGTAACTATCTTTCTTCAACTCGACGGTGAAGCGTTCCATTTCAGGCAAGGAGTCGACGTCAATTGGATCCATTGAGAGTGCCGGAAGGTCTTGAATTTGAATCGGACCCGTGAGCGTTGGAATGAAGGGCGCCGATCCAATGGGCGTCGGATTTCGCACGACGTCCATAATAAGGCTCGGTCTCGTCTGAAGCACAATTAGTAATTCAATCAGTCTGTAACCTTAGCATTTACTTCACGTTCTCGATTCAATATATAAGAATGAAAAATTCATTTTTTCGAAAAATATATATTATTTATATTTCTTAGAAAATAGAATTTTTTTTTCCAAACTCTCATTTCGATTGTAAATCGGGTGATTTCATTTAAATTTTTTATAATCGAGTCCATCGCATGTCGAGGAATTAAAATTAATTTATTCAAAACTGAAATAATTTTTTAAAAACCAATATTTACAAAACATTGGTTATAATTTTTTCCAGGAATTTAAAAATTTTACTTTCAATATGCAAAAACTTTTGTGAATTTAATTATTCTTGAAAATTACAACTGCACTTCTTTCTATTCTTGAAATATTTCCTAAATCATGAACTAAAATTCTTTTTCAAATTAATTCTTATAAAAAGGAAGTTATACAAGAATTCAGTTATTTAAATATGGGGCATTCCATTTCAAAACGAACCATTTCTAAAACGCTGAAAAATTCAGTGGAAACTCCCCTTAAATTTAAAATAATGTCTCGACTTTCTGAAAATTCTATTTAAAAAAATCCCTTAAATTCAGTGTAATCTCCCCTTAAGTTTAAAATAATTTCTCGACTTTTTGAAAATTCTATAAAAATAAACCCTCAGATTCAATGGAAATTTCCCTTATGTTTAAACTAATTTCTCGACTTTTTTAAATACAGCACTTTGGAACGCTGTATCTTCAAATATACGCAACACTCGCTTACTAATGCGTTAATTTACGAGTGTTGACAATATTGAAATTTTGTTCTCCAATGGAGATTGACAGTTTGGGTTAAATAACCAGTTATCTATATTCAGATGATGATCACACACACACGAAGAAAAATGCTTACATGCATTTCAATGTCTGGATCCTGGGTATACATGTATCCATTGTCATAGTTGGAATCAGTTTTCGTGTGACGGACATTGTACGTTTCGGGAGTCGAATGAATCAAATGTCGATCGAGTTCATCCGGATCGCCGAGAATTTTCGTTGGAACAATTGGAGCGTGACTGCCGAGGGCCTAGTAAAAAAAATAATCAAAATTGAAATTTTAAAAATTCAAACTCTGATGGATGAAAAGAAAAAAATTCTTTTTCCTTTTCTCGTTACCTGGTAATCGGGGGAAGTAGGTTCGACTGGTCGCGCAACAACAAGTCTCACGTGAGTTCCAGATTGTCTGAGAACCGCGGCGACTTGCTCGCTGCCCATTCCCCGCAAATTGACATCGCCAATTTGCAGAATATGATCTCCACTCTGCAATCTATTGTCCTAAAATAATAGAATTAGAATATTTTTTTTATTTTTACTCAATTATCACTCTGATGGTGCAAAATATTTTTTCTGCCTCTCTTTAAAAAAAGAAATTTTACTGAGGGGGAAATAGTCTAAATATTAGTTCCTAATTTTGAAAATAAGAAGCAAATTGTTTAAGATAAAAATTAATGAGTAAAGAGAGTGGGAACTTTAGACTTACTCGATCGGCGACACCACCGGGGAGGATAGTTTTGACGACAACTCCAGTGCTGCGCCCTCCGATAATTCCAAACCCAAGACCGCTGCCATCATTGATGAGATTTATTACTTCTACTTGTGCCCACTCGGTGTTCAACTGAAAAATGATTAATCCTTGTTGTAGCTATATTTTAAAAAACTAAGCTCCTAAAACTTACCACCATGTCAGTGCCACTCTTAGCGATTTCGCTAACGGCGGACGGAGCTGTTTCGACAACAGGAACTCCAGAGGCGGCAGTTGTTGTGGATATTGATGTTGGTGCAACAGTAATTGTAGCTGCAATGGGAACAATTGGTTTTGATGCACTCGATGATACTGCGGAAGGAAGTGGCGGCGCTGATTGATCCTTCGATGCGGTGATGTCGGTGAATCCGCTGCAGACGCCAGATCCTGTTCCCTCGGCAGCAGCTGCGGTCGAAATCGAGGCCCCGGATGCCTCATCCGGCACCGTTGGACTCCCAATATCTGCAAAAAATTTCCAAGATGCTAAGAAATTATTTTTCCTAAATTTTTTTTAGATTCTCATCACAGGGAAGGTTCCCTGTGATGAGAATCTAAAAGACTAAGAAAAAGCAAACCTTGGGCGCTTCTTGCGACAATTAGCTCAACTACTCCACGAGCCTTTTGAAGAATTGCAATTGCCTGCTCATGGGAAATATTCGAGTCCAAGGGTTGTCCATCTATAGCTAAAATTTGATCTCCTTCCACGAGACGACCATCGCTGAAAGAAGGAACAATATTTATTAACTTTTCTTATTTGTTCTACTTCGTGTTCTGCGAGGGTCCCCTAAGAATTTTCCGAAAACGTAAATTTCTGCCTCTAGACTTGAAATTACTTCTCGTATCATTAAAAGTAGTTATGCTAACTTAATAACAGGGTTGCCACAAAAAATTTAATTTTGTATTTCCCTGAGGGGCCGTCCATAAACCACGTAGCCCCATTTTTTTGGAAGGAATTTTGACCCCCCCACCCCCATGTAGTACGCAATTATATGTATTAGCGCCATTTTTTCCTCTTGTCGTAGTCAATTGCTTGACCCCCCCCCCTCCCCCTCAAGAGGCTACGTTATTTATGGATTTTTAATGGCCAGCGTCCCCACCCGCCCGTATCAGAAAAACGAAAATCGGAAAAAAAGTTCAAAAAAAATTCATAACTCGATCAACTTTCAACCAAATTCTTGTTTCTTGGTCGCAAATTAAAGAGGGATTAATGATTCTTGTCATTGGACCAATAGGAATATAATTAACAAATTTTTAATGGCCAGCGTCCCCACCCGCCCGTATCAGAAAAACGAAAATCGGAAAAAAAGTTCAAAAAAAATTCATAACTCGATCAACTTTCAACCAAATTCTTGTTTCTTGGTCGCAAATTTAAGAGAGATTATTGATTCTTGTCATTAGACCAATAGAAATATGATTAAAAAATTTTTGATAGCCAGCGTCCCCACCCGCCCGTATCAGAAAAACGAAAATTAAAAAAAAATTGAAAAAAAATTCATAACTCGATCAATTTTCGACCAAATACTTGTTTCTTGGTCGCAAATTAAAGAGAGATTAATGCTTCTTGTCATTGGACCAATAGGAATATAATTAACAAATTTTTAATGGTCAGCGTCCCCACCCGCCCGTATCAGAAAAACGAAAATCGGAAAAAAAGTTCAAAAAAAATTCATAACTCGATCAACTTTCAACCAAATTCTTGTTTCTTGGTCGCAAATTTAAGAGAGATTATTGATTCTTGTCATTAGACCAATAGAAATATGATTAAAAAATTTTTGATAGCCAGCGTCCCCACCCGCCCGTATCAGAAAAACGAAAATTAAAAAAAAATTGAAAAAAAATTCATAACTCGATCAATTTTCGAAAAAATACTTGTTTCTTGGTCGCAAATTAAAGAGAGATTAATGCTTCTTGTCATTGGACCAATAGGAATATAATTAACAAATTTTTAATGGTCAGCGTCCCCACCCGCCCGTATCAGAAAAACGAAAATCGGAAAAAAAGTTCAAAAAAAATTCATAACTCGATCAACTTTCAACAAAATTCTTGTTTCTTGGTCGCAAATTTAAGAGAGATTAATGATTCTTGTCATTGGACCAATAGAAATATGATTAAAAAATTTTTGATAGCCAGCGTCCCCACCCGCCCGTATCAGAAAAACGAAAATTAAAAAAAAATTGGAAAAAAATTCATAACTCGATCAATTTTCAACCAAATACTTGTTTCTTGGTCGCAAATTAAAGAGGAATTAATGCTTTTTAAAATGTGACCAATAAGAATTTATTTAAAAAATTTTTGATAGCCAGCGTCCCCACCCGCCCGTATCAGAAAAACGAAAATTAAAAAAAAATTGGAAAAAAATTCATAACTCGATCAATTTTCGACCAAATACTTGTTTCTTGGTCGCAAATTAAAGAGGAATTAATGCTATTTAAAATGTGACCAATCAGATTTTATTTAAAAAATTTTTGATAGCCAGCGTCCCCACCCGCCCGTATCAGAAAAACAAAAATTTAAAAAAAAGTTAAAAAAAATTCATAACTCGATTAATTTTCGACCAAATTCTTGTTTCTTGGTCGCAAAATAAAGAGAGATTAATGCTTCTTGTCATTGAACCAATAGGAATATAATTAAAAAATTTTTAATGGCCAGCGTCCCCACCCGCCCGTATCAGAAAAACAAAAATTTAAAAAAAAGTTAAAAAAAAATTCATAACTCGATCAATGTTTGACCAAATTCTTGTTTCTTGGTCGTAAATTGAAGAGGAATTAATGATTCTTGTCATTGGACCAATAGGAATATGATTAAAAAATTTTTGATACTAAGCGTCCCCACCCGCCCGTATCAGAAAAACGAAAATTAAAAAAAAATTGGAAAAAAATTCATAACTCGATCAATTTTCGACCAAATACTTGTTTCTTGGTCGCAAATTGAAGAGAGATTAATAACTCTTGTCATTGGACAAATAGGAATATGATTAAAAAATTTTTGATAGCCAGGGTCCCCACCCGCCCGTATCAGAAAAACGAAAATTAAAAAAAAATTGGAAAAAAATTCATAACTCGATCAATTTTCGACCAAATACTTGTTTCTTGGTCGCAAATTAAAGAGAGATTAATGCTTCTTGTCATTGGACCAATAGGAATATAATTAAAAAATTTTTAATGGCCAGCGTCCCCACCCGCCCGTATCAGAAAAACGAAAATTAAAAAAAAATTGGAAAAAAATTCATAACTCGATCAATTTTCGACCAAATACTTGTTTCTTGGTCGCAAATTAAAGAGGAATTAATGCTTTTTAAAATGTGACCAATAAGAATTTATTTAAAAAATTTTTGATAGCCAGCGTCCCCACCCGCCCGTATCAGAAAAACGAAAATTAAAAAAAAATTGAAAAAAAATTCATAACTCGATCAATTTTCGACCAAATTCTTGTTTCTTGGTCGCAAATTAAAGAGAGATTAATGCTTCTTGTCATTGGACCAATAGAAATATAAATAAAAAATTTTTAATGGCCAGCGTCCCCACCCGCCCGTATCAGAAAAACGAAAATTGAAAAAAAAGTTCAAAAAAAATTCATAACTCGATCAATTTTCGACCAAATTCTTGTTTCTAGGTCGCAAATTAAAGAAGGATTAATGCTTTTTAAAATGTGACCAATAAGAATTTATTTAAAAAATTTTTGATAGCCAGCGTCCCCACCCGCCCGTATCAGAAAAACGAAAATTAAAAAAAAATTGGAAAAAAATTCATAACTCGATCAATTTTCGACCAAATACTTGTTTCTTGGTCGCAAATTAAAGAGGAATTAATGCTTTTTAAAATGTGACCAATAAGAATTTATTTAAAAAATTTTTGATAGCCAGCGTCCCCACCCGCCCGTATCAGAAAAACGAAAATTAAAAAAAAATTGGAAAAAAATTCATAACTCGATCAATTTTTGACCAAATACTTGTTTCTTGGTCGCAAATTAAAGAGAGATTAATGCTTCTTGTCATTGGACCAATAGAAATATAATTAAAAAATTTTTAATGGCCAGCGTCCCCACCCGCCCGTATCAGAAAAACGAAAATGAGAAAAAAAGTTCAAAAAAAATTCATAACTCGATCAATTTTCCACCAAATATTTGTTTCTTGGTCGCAAATTAAAGAGGGATTAATGCTTCTTGTCATTGGACCAATAGGAATATAATTAAAAAATTTTTAATGGCCAGCGTCCCCACCCGCCCGTATCAGAAAAACGAAAATGAGAAAAAAAGTTCAAAAAAAATTCATAACTCGATCAATTTTCGACCAAATACTTGTTTCTTGGTCGCAAATTGAAGAGAGATTAATAATTCTTGTCATTGGACCAATAGGAATATGATTAAAAAATTTTTGATAGCCAGGGTCCCCACCCGCCCGTATCAGAAAAACGAAAATTAAAAAAAAATTGGAAAAAAATTCATAACTCGATCAATTTTCGACCAAATACTTGATTCTTGGTCGCAAATTAAAGAGAGATTAATGCTTCTTGTCATTGGACCAATAGAAATATAAATAAAAAATTTTTAATGGCCAGCGTCCCCACCCGCCCGTTTCAGAAAAACGAAAATTGAAAAAAAAGTTCAAAAAAAATTCATAACTCGATCAATTTTCGACCAAATACTTGTTTCTTGGTCGCAAATTAAAGAGAGAATAATGCTCCTTGTCATTGGACCAATAGGAATATAATTAAAAAATTTTTAATGGTCAGCGTCCCCACCCGCCCGTATCAGAAAAACGAAAATGGGAAAAAAGTTCAAAAAAAATTCATAACTCGATCAATTTTCGACCAAATTCTTGTTTCTTGGTCGCAAATTAAAGAGAGATTAATGCTTCTTGTCATTGGACTAATAGGAATATGATTAAAAAATTTTTGATAGCCAGCGTCCCCACCCGCCCGTATCAGAAA
Organism: Leptopilina syphax; assembly: GCA_032872505.1. Classification (NCBI taxonomy): domain Eukaryota; kingdom Metazoa; phylum Arthropoda; class Insecta; order Hymenoptera; family Figitidae; genus Leptopilina; species Leptopilina syphax. The sequence goes on along the minus strand of CM065474.1, from coordinate 2,696,742 downwards.
AACGAAAATGAGAAAAAAAGTTCAAAAAAAATTCATAACTCGATCAATTTTTGACCAAATTCTTGTTTCTTGGTCGCAAATTAAAAAGGGATTAATGCTTCTTGTCATTGGACCAATAGGAATATGATTAAAAAAATTTTGATAGCCAGCGTCCCCACCCGCCCGTATCAGAAAAACGAAAATTTAAAAAAAATTGGAAAAAAATTCATAACTCGATCAATTTTCGACCAAATTCTTGTTTTTTGGTCGCAAATTAAAGAGAGATTAATGCTTCTTGTCATTGGACCAATAGAAATATAAATAAAAAATTTTTAATGGCCAGCGTCCCCACCCGCCCGTATCAGAAAAACGAAAATTGAAAAAAAAGTTAAAAAAAAGTTCATAACTCGATCAATTTTCGACCAAATTCTTGTTTCTTGGTCGCAAATTAAAGAGAGATTAATGCTTCTTGTCATTGGACTAATAGGAATATGATTAAAAAATTTTTAATGGCCAGCGTCCCCACCCGCCCGTATCAGAAAAACGAAAATTAAAAAAAAATTGGAAAAAAATTCATAACTCGATCAATTTTCGACCAAATACTTGTTTCTTGGTCGCAAATTAAAGAGGGATTAATGATTCTTGTCATTGGACCAATAGGAATATGATTAAAAAATTCTTGATACTAAGCGTCCCCACCCGCCCGTATCAGAAAAACGAAAATTAAAAAAAAATTGGAAAAAAATTCATAACTCGATCAATTTTTGACCAAATACTTGTTTCTTGGTCGCAAATTAAAGAGGGATTAATGCTTCTTGTCATTGGACCAATAGAAATATAATTAAAAAATTTTTAATGGCCAGCGTCCCCACCCGCCCGTATCAGAAAAACGAAAATTAAAAAAAAATTGGAAAAAAATTCATAACTCGATCAATTTTTGACCAAATACTTGTTTCATGGTCGCAAATTAAAGAGGGATTAATGATTCTTGTCATTGGACCAAAAGAATATGATTAAAAAATTTTTGATAGCCAGCGTCCCCACCCGCCCGTATCAGAAAAACGAAAATTAAAAAAAAATTGGAAAAAAATTCATAACTCGATCAATTTTCGACCAAATTCTTGTTTCTAGGTCGCAAATTAAAGAGAGATTAATGCTTTTTAAAATGTGACCAATAAGAATTTATTTAAAAAATTTTTGATAGCCAGCGTCCCCACCCGCCCGTATCAGAAAAACGAAAATTAAAAAAAAATTGGAAAAAAATTCATAACTCGATCAATTTTTGACCAAATACTTGTTTCTTGGTCGCAAATTAAAGAGGGATTAATGCTTCTTGTCATTGGACCAATAGAAATATAATTAAAAAATTTTTAATGGCCAGCGTCCCCACCCGCCCGTATCAGAAAAACGAAAATTAAAAAAAAATTGGAAAAAAATTCATAACTCGATCAATTTTTGACCAAATACTTGTTTCATGGTCGCAAATTAAAGAGGGATTAATGATTCTTGTCATTGGACCAATAGGAATATGATTAAAAAATTTTTGATACTAAGCGTCCCCACCCGCCCGTATCAGAAAAACGAAAATTAAAAAAAAATTGGAAAAAAATTCATAACTCGATCAATTTTCGACCAAATACTTGTTTCTTGGTCGCAAATTAAAGAGAGATTAATGCTTCTTGTCATTGGACCAATAGGAATATAATTAAAAAATTTTTAATAGCCAGCGTCCCCACCCGCCCGTATCAGAAAAACGAAAATTAAAAAAAAATTGGAAAAAAATTCATAACTCGATCAATTTTCGACCAAATACTTGTTTCTTGGTCGCAAATTAAAGAGAGAATAATGCTTCTTGTCATTGGACCAATAGGAATATAATTAAAAAATTTTTAATGGTCAGCGTCCCCACCCGCCCGTATCAGAAAAACAAAAATTTAAAAAAAAGTTAAAAAAAATTCATAACTCGATTAATTTTCGACCAAATTCTTGTTTCTTGGTCGCAAAATAAAGAGAGATTAATGCTTCTTGTCATTGAACCAATAGGAATATAATTAAAAAATTTTTAATGGCCAGCGTCCCCACCCGCCCGTATCAGAAAAACAAAAATTTAAAAAAAAGTTAAAAAAAAATTCATAACTCGATCAATGTTTGACCAAATTCTTGTTTCTTGGTCGTAAATTGAAGAGGAATTAATGATTCTTGTCATTGGACCAATAGGAATATGATTAAAAAATTTTTGATACTAAGCGTCCCCACCCGCCCGTATCAGAAAAACGAAAATTAAAAAAAAATTGGAAAAAAATTCATAACTCGATCAATTTTTGACCAAATACTTGTTTCATGGTCGCAAATTAAAGAGGGATTAATGATTCTTGTCATTGGACCAATAGGAATATGATTAAAAAATTTTTGATAGCCAGCGTCCCCACCCGCCCGTATCAGAAAAACGAAAATTAAAAAAAAATTGGAAAAAAATTCATAACTCGATCAATTTTCGACCAAATTCTTGTTTCTAGGTCGCAAATTAAAGAAAGATTAATGCTTTTTAAAATGTGACCAATAAGAATTTATTTAAAAAATTTTTGATAGCCAGCGTCCCCACCCGCCCGTATCAGAAAAACGAAAATTAAAAAAAAATTGGAAAAAAATTCATAACTCGATCAATTTTCGACCAAATACTTGTTTCTTGGTCGCAAATTAAAGAGGAATTAATGCTTTTTAAAATGTGACCAATAAGAATTTATTTAAAAAATTTTTGATAGCCAGCGTCCCCACCCGCCCGTATCAGAAAAAACGAAAATTAAAAAAAAATTGGAAAAAAATTCATAACTCGATCAATTTTTGACCAAATACTTGTTTCTTGGTCGCAAATTAAAGAGGGATTAATGCTTCTTGTCATTGGACCAATAGAAATATAATTAAAAAATTTTTAATGGCCAGCGTCCCCACCCGCCCGTATCAGAAAAACGAAAATGAGAAAAAAAGTTCAAAAAAAATTCATAACTCGATCAATTTTCGACCAAATATTTGTTTCTTGGTCGCAAATTAAAGAGGGATTAATGCTTCTTGTCATTGGACCAATAGGAATATAATTAAAAAATTTTTAATGGCCAGCGTCCCCACCCGCCCGTATCAGAAAAACGAAAATGAGAAAAAAAGTTCAAAAAAAATTCATAACTCGATCAATTTTCGACCAAATACTTGTTTCTTGGTCGCAAATTAAAGAGGAATTAATGCTTTTTAAAATGTGACCAATAAGAATTTATTTAAAAAATTTTTGATAGCCAGCGTCCCCACCCGCCCGTATCAGAAAAAAGAAAATTGAAAAAAAAGTTCAAAAAAAATTCATAACTCGATCAATTTTCGACCAAATACTTGTTTCTTGGTCGCAAATTGAAGAGAGATTAATAATTCTTGTCATTGGACCAATAGGAATATGATTAAAAAATTTTTGATAGCCAGGGTCCCCACCCGCCCGTATCAGAAAAACGAAAATTAAAAAAAAATTGGAAAAAAATTCATAACTCGATCAATTTTCGACCAAATACTTGATTCTTGGTCGCAAATTAAAGAGAGATTAATGCTTCTTGTCATTGGACCAATAGAAATATAAATAAAAAATTTTTAATGGCCAGCGTCCCCACCCGCCCGTATCAGAAAAACGAAAATTGAAAAAAAAGTTCAAAAAAAATTCATAACTCGATCAATTTTCGACCAAATACTTGTTTCTTGGTCGCAAATTAAAGAGAGAATAATGCTCCTTGTCATTGGACCAATAGGAATATGATTAAAAAATTTTTGATAGCCAGCGTCCCCACTCGCCCGTATCAGAAAAACGAAAATGAGAAAAAAAGTTCAAAAAAAATTCATAACTCGATCAATTTTCGACCAAATACTTGTTTCTTGGTCGCAAATTAAAGAGAGAATAATGCTCCTTGTCATTGGACCAATAGGAATATGATTAAAAAATTTTTGATAGCCAGGGTCCCCACCCGCCCGTATCAGAAAAACGAAAATTAAAAAAAAATTGGAAAAAAATTCATAACTCGATCAATTTTCGACCAAATACTTGATTCTTGGTCGCAAATTAAAGAGAGATTAATGCTTCTGGTCATTGGACTAATAGGAATATGATTAAAAAATTTTTGATAGCCAGCGTCCCCACCCGCCCGTATCAGAAAAACGAAAATGAGAAAAAAAGTTCAAAAAAAATTCATAACTCGATCAATTTTTGACCAAAATCTTGATTCTTGGTCGCAAATTAAAGAGAGATTAATGCTTCTTGTCATTGGACCAATAGAAATATAAATAAAAAATTTTTAATGGCCAGCGTCCCCACCCGCCCGTATCAGAAAAACGAAAATGGGAAAAAAGTTCAAAAAAAATTAATAACTCGATCAATTTTCGACCAAATTCTTGTTTCTTGGTCGCAAATTAAAGAGAGATTAATGCTTCTGGTCATTGGACTAATAGGAATATGATTAAAAAATTTTTGATAGCCAGCGTCCCCACCCGCCCGTATCAGAAAAACGAAAATGAGAAAAAAAGTTCAAAAAAAATTCATAACTCGATCAATTTTTGACCAAATTCTTGTTTCTTGGTCGCAAATTAAAAAGGGATTAATGCTTCTTGTCATTGGACCAATAGGAATATGATTAAAAAAATTTTGATAGCCAGCGTCCCCACCCGCCCGTATCAGAAAAACGAAAATTTAAAAAAAATTGGAAAAAAATTCATAACTCGATCAATTTTCGACCAAATTCTTGTTTTTTGGTCGCAAATTAAAGAGAGATTAATGCTTCTTGTCATTGGACCAATAGAAATATAAATAAAAAATTTTTAATGGCCAGCGTCCCCACCCGCCCGTATCAGAAAAACGAAAATTGAAAAAAAAGTTAAAAAAAAGTTCATAACTCGATCAATTTTCGACCAAATTCTTGTTTCTTGGTCGCAAATTAAAGAGAGATTAATGCTTCTTGTCATTGGACTAATAGGAATATGATTAAAAAATTTTAAATGGCCAGCGTCCCCACCCGCCCGTATCAGAAAAACGAAAATTAAAAAAAAATTGGAAAAAAATTCATAACTCGATCAATTTTCGACCAAATTCTTGTTTCTTGGTCGCAAATTAAAGAGAGATTAATGCTTCTTGTCATTGGACTAATAGGAATATGATTTAAAAATTTTTGATAGCCAGCGTCCCCACCCGCCCGTATCAGAAAAACGAAAATTAAAAAAAAATTGGAAAAAAATTCATAACTCGATCAATTTTCGACCAAATACTTGTTTCTTGGTCGCAAATTAAAGAGGGATTAATGATTCTTGTCATTGGACCAATAGGAATATGATTAAAAAATTCTTGATATTAAGCGTCCCCACCCGCCCGTATCAGAAAAACGAAAATTAAAAAAAAATTGGAAAAAAATTCATAACTCGATCAATTTTTGACCAAATACTTGTTTCTTGGTCGCAAATTAAAGAGGGATTAATGCTTCTTGTCATTGGACCAATAGAAATATAATTAAAAAATTTTTAATGGCCAGCGTCCCCACCCGCCCGTATCAGAAAAACGAAAATTAAAAAAAAATTGGAAAAAAATTCATAACTCGATCAATTTTTGACCAAATACTTGTTTCATGGTCGCAAATTAAAGAGGGATTAATGATTCTTGTCATTGGACCAATAGGAATATGATTAAAAAATTTTTGATAGCCAGCGTCCCCACCCGCCCGTATCAGAAAAACGAAAATTAAAAAAAAATTGGAAAAAAATTCATAACTCGATCAATTTTCGACCAAATTCTTGTTTCTAGGTCGCAAATTAAAGAGAGATTAATGCTTTTTAAAATGTGACCAATAAGAATTTATTTAAAAAATTTTTGATAGCCAGCGTCCCCACCCGCCCGTATCAGAAAAACGAAAATTAAAAAAAAATTGGAAAAAAATTCATAACTCGATCAATTTTCGACCAAATACTTGTTTCTTGGTCGCAAATTAAAGAGAGATTAATGCTTCTTGTCATTGGACCAATAGGAATATAATTAAAAAATTTTTAATGGCCAGCGTCCCCACCCGCCCGTATCAGAAAAACGAAAATTAAAAAAAAATTGGAAAAAAATTCATAACTCGATCAATTTTCGACCAAATACTTGTTTCTTGGTCGCAAATTAAAGAGAGAATAATGCTTCTTGTCATTGGACCAATAGGAATATAATTAAAAAATTTTTAATGGTCAGCGTCCCCACCCGCCCGTATCAGAAAAACGAAAATGGGAAAAAAAGTTCAAAAAAAATTAATAACTCGATCAATTTTCGACCAAATTCTTGTTTCTTGGTCGCAAATTAAAGAGAGATTAATGCTTCTTGTCATTGGACTAATAGGAATATGATTAAAAAATTTTTGATAGCCAGCGTCCCCACCCGCCCGTATCAGAAAAACGAAAATGAGAAAAAAAGTTCAAAAAAAATTCATAACTCGATCAATTTTTGACCAAATTCTTGTTTCTTGGTCGCAAATTAAAAAGGGATTAATGCTTCTTGTCATTGGACCAATAGGAATATGATTAAAAAAATTTTGATAGCCAGCGTCCCCACCCGCCCGTATCAGAAAAACGAAAATTAAAAAAAAATTGGAAAAAAATTCATAACTCGATCAATTTTCGACCAAATTCTTGTTTCTTGGTCGCAAATTAAAGAGAGATTAATGCTTCTTGTCATTGGACCAATAGAAATATAAATAAAAAATTTTTATTTTCCAGCGTCCCCACCCGCCCGTATCAGAAAAACGAAAATTAAAAAAAAATTGGAAAAAAATTCATAACTCGATCAATTTTCGACCAAATTCTTGTTTCTTGGTCGCAAATTAAAGAGAGATTAATGCTTCTTGTCATTGGACTAATAGGAATATGATTAAAAAATTTTTGATAGCCAGCGTCCCCACCCGCCCGTATCAGAAAAACGAAAATTAAAAAAAAATTGAAAAAAAATTCATAACTCGATCAATTTTCGACCAAATTCTTGTTTCTAGGTCGCAAATTAAAGAGAGATTAATGCTTCTTGTCATTGGACCAATAGAGATATGATTAAAAAATTTTTGATAGCCAGCGTCCCCACCCGCCCGTATCAGAAAAACGAAAATTAAAAAAAAATTGGAAAAAAATTCATAACTCGATCAATTTTCGACCAAATACTTGTTTCTTGGTCGCAAATTAAAGAGAGATTAATGCTTCTTGTCATTGGACCAATAGGAATATAATTAAAAAATTTTTAATGGCCAGCGTCCCCACCCGCCCGTATCAGAAAAACGAAAATTAAAAAAAAATTGGAAAAAAATTCATAACTCGATCAATTTTCGACCAAATACTTGTTTCTTGGTCGCAAATTAAAGAGGAATTAATGCTTTTTAAAATGTGACCAATAAAAATTTATTAAAAAAATTTTTGATAGCCAGCGTCCCCACCCGCCCGTATCAGAAAAACGAAAATTAAAAAAAAATTGAAAAAAAATTCATAACTCGATCAATTTTTGACCAAATACTTGTTTCATGGTCGCAAATTAAAGAGGGATTAATGATTCTTGTCATTGGACCAATAGGAATATGATTAAAAAATTTTTGATAGCCAGCGTCCCCACCCGCCCGTATCAGAAAAACGAAAATTAAAAAAAAATTGGAAAAAAATTCATAACTCGATCAATTTTCGACCAAATTCTTGTTTCTAGGTCGCAAATTAAAGAGAGATTAATGCTTTTTAAAATGTGACCAATAAGAATTTATTTAAAAAATTTTTGATAGCCAGCGTCCCCACCCGCCCGTATCAGAAAAACGAAAATTAAAAAAAAATTGGAAAAAAATTCATAACTCGATCAATTTTCGACCAAATACTTGTTTCTTGGTCGCAAATTAAAGAGGAATTAATGCTTTTTAAAATGTGACCAATAAGAATTTATTTAAAAAATTTTTGATAGCCAGCGTCCCCACCCGCCCGTATCAGAAAAACGAAAATTAAAAAAAAATTGAAAAAAAATTCATAACTCGATCAATTTTCGACCAAATACTTGTTTCTTGGTCGCAAATTAAAGAGAGATTAATGCTTCTTGTCATTGGACCAATAGGAATATAATTAAAAAATTTTTAATGGCCAGCGTCCCCACCCGCCCGTATCAGAAAAACGAAAATTAAAAAAAAATTGGAAAAAAATTCATAACTCGATCAATTTTCGACCAAATACTTGTTTCTTGGTCGCAAATTAAAGAGGAATTAATGCTTTTTAAAATGTGACCAATAAGAATTTATTTAAAAAATTTTTGATAGCCAGCGTCCCCACCCGCCCGTATCAGAAAAACGAAAATTAAAAAAAAATTGAAAAAAAATTCATAACTCGATCAATTTTTGACCAAATACTTGTTTCATGGTCGCAAATTAAAGAGGGATTAATGATTCTTGTCATTGGACCAATAGGAATATGATTAAAAAATTTTTGATAGCTAGCGTCCCCACCCGCCCGTATCAGAAAAACGAAAATTAAAAAAAAATTGGAAAAAAATTCATAACTCGATCAATTTTTGACCAAATACTTGTTTCTTGGTCGCAAATTGAAGAGTGATTAATAATTCTTGTCATTGGACCAATAGGAATATAATTAAAAAATTTTTAATGGCCAGCGTCCCCACCCGCCCGTATCAGAAAAACGAAAATTAAAAAAAAATTGGAAAAAAATTCATAACTCGATCAATTTTCGACCAAATACTTGTTTCTTGGTCGCAAATTAAAGAGGAATTAATGCTTTTTAAAATGTGACCAATAAGAATTTATTTAAAAAATTTTTGATAGCCAGCGTCCCCACCCGCCCGTATCAGAAAAACGAAAATTAAAAAAAAATTGAAAAAAAATTCATAACTCGATCAATTTTCGACCAAATTCTTGTTTCTTGGTCGCAAATTAAAGAGAGATTAATGCTTCTTGTCATTGGACCAATAGAAATATAAATAAAAAATTTTTAATGGCCAGCGTCCCCACCCGCCCGTATCAGAAAAACGAAAATTGAAAAAAAAGTTCAAAAAAAATTCATAACTCGATCAATTTTCGACCAAATACTTGTTTCTTGGTCGCAAATTAAAGAGAGAATAATGCTTCTTGTCATTGGACCAATAGGAATATGATTAAAAAAATTTTGATAGCCAGCGTCCCCACCCGCCCGTATCAGAAAAACGAAAATTAAAAAAAAATTGGAAAAAAATTCATAACTCGATCAATTTTCGACCAAATTCTTGTTTCTTGGTCGCAAATTAAAGAGAGATTAATGCTTCTTGTCATTGGACCAATAGAAATATAAATAAAAAATTTTTAATGGCCAGCGTCCCCACCCGCCCGTATCAGAAAAACGAAAATTGAAAAAAAAGTTCAAAAAAAATTCATAACTCGATCAATTTTCGACCAAATACTTGTTTCTTGGTCGCAAATTACAGAGGGATTAATGATTCTTGTCATTGGACCAATAGAAATATAATTAAAAAATTTTTAATGGCCAGCGTCCCCACCCGCCCGTATCAGAAAAACGAAAATTAAAAAAAAATTGGAAAAAAATTCATAACTCGATCAATTTTCGACCAAATACTTGTTTCTTGGTCGCAAATTAAAGAGGGATTAATGATTCTTGTCATTGGACCAATAGGAATATGATTAAAAAATTTTTGATACTAAGCGTCCCCACCCGCCCGTATCAGAAAAACGAAAATTAAAAAAAAATTGGAAAAAAATTCATAACTCAATCAATTTTTGACCAAATACTTGTTTCTTGGTCGCAAATTAAAGAGGGATTAATGCTTCTTGTCATTGGACCAATAGAAATATAATTAAAAAATTTTTAATGGCCAGCGTCCCCACCCGCCCGTATCAGAAAAACGAAAATTATAAAAAAATTGGAAAAAAATTCATAACTCGATCAATTTTCGACCAAATACTTGTTTCTTGGTCGCAAATTAAAAAGGAATTAATGCTTTTTAAAATGTGACCAATAAGAATTTATTTAAAAAATTTTTGATAGCCAGCGTCCCCACCCGCCCGTATCAGAAAAACGAAAATTAAAAAAAAATTGGAAAAAAATTCATAACTCGATCAATTTTCGACCAAATACTTGTTTCTTGGTCGCAAATTAAAGAGAGATTAATGCTTCTTTCAATTGGATCAATAGGAATTTTTTAAAACAATTTTTGATAGCCAGCGTCCCCACCCGCCCGTACCAGAAAAACGAAAACTGAAAAAAAAAATCGGAAAAAAATTCATAACTCGAATAATTTTTGACCAATTTTTTGTTTCTTGGTCGCAAATTAAAGAGGGATTAATGCTTCTTGTCATTGGACTAATAGGAATATAATTAAAAAATTTTTGATAGCCAGCGTCCCCACCCGCCCGTATCAGAAAAACGAAAATGAGAAAAAAAGTTCAAAAAAAATTCATAAGTCGATTAATTTTTGACCAAATTCTTGTTTCTTGGTCGCAAATTAAAGAGGGATTAATGCTTCTTGTCATTGGACCAATAGGAATATAATTAAAAAATTTTTAATGGCCAGCGTCCCCACCCGCCCGTATCAGAAAAACGAAAATTAAAAAAAAATTAGAAAAAAATTCATAACTCGATCAATTTTCGACCAAATACTTGTTTCTTGGTCGCAAATTAAAGAGAGATTAATGCTTCTTGTCATTGGACCAATAGGAATATAATTAAAAAATTTTTAATGGCCAGCGTCCCCACCCGCCCGTATCAGAAAAACGAAAATTAAAAAAAAATTGAAAAAAAATTCATAACTCGATCAATTTTTGACCAAATTCTTGTTTCTTGGTCGCAAATTAAAGAGAGATTAATGCTTCTTGTCATTGGACCAATAGGAATATGATTAAGAAATTTTTGATAGCCAGCGTCCCCACCCGCCCGTATCAGAAAAACGAAAATTAAAAAAAAATTAGAAAAAAATTCATAACTCGATCAATTTTCGACCAAATACTTGTTTCTTGGTCGCAAATTAAAGAGAGATTAATGCTTCTTGTCATTGGACCAATAGGAATATAATTAAAAAATTTTTAATGGCCAGCGTCCCCACCCGCCCGTATCAGAAAAACGAAAATTAAAAAAAAATTGAAAAAAAATTCATAACTCGATCAATTTTTGACCAAATTCTTGTTTCTTGGTCGCAAATTAAAGAGAGATTAATGCTTCTTGTCATTGGACCAATAGGAATATGATTAAGAAATTTTTGATAGCCAGCGTCCCCACCCGCCCGTATCAGAAAAACGAAAATAAAAAAAAATTGGAAAAAAATTCATAACTCGATCAATTTTCGACCAAATTCTTGTTTCTTGGTCGCAAATTAAAGAGAGATTAATGCTTTTTGTCATTGGACCAATAGGAATATGATTAAGAAATTTTTGATAGCCAGCGTCCCCACCCGCCCGTACCAGAAAAACGAAAACTGAAAAAAAAAATCGGAAAAAAAATTCATAACTCGAATAATTTTTGACCAATTTTTTGTTTCTTGGTCGCAAATTAAAGAGGGATTAATGCTTCTTGTCATTGGACTAATAGGAATATAATTAAAAAATTTTTGATAGCCAGCGTCCCCACCCGCCCGTATCAGAAAAACGAAAATGAGAAAAAAAGTTCAAAAAAAATTCATAAGTCGATTAATTTTTGACCAAATTCTTGTTTCTTGGTCGCAAATTAAAGAGGGATTAATGCTTCTTGTCATTGGACCAATAGGAATATAATTAAAAAATTTTTAATGGCCAGCGTCCCCACCCGCCCGTATCAGAAAAACGAAAATTAAAAAAAAATTGAAAAAAAATTCATAACTCGATCAATTTTTGACCAAATTCTTGTTTCTTGGTCGCAAATTAAAGAGAGATTAATGCTTCTTGTCATTGGACCAATAGGAATATGATTAAGAAATTTTTGATAGCCAGCGTCCCCACCCGCCCGTATCAGAAAAACGAAAATTAAAAAAAAATTAGAAAAAAATTCATAACTCGATCAATTTTCGACCAAATACTTGTTTCTTGGTCGCAAATTAAAGAGAGATTAATGCTTCTTGTCATTGGACCAATAGGAATATAATTAAAAAATTTTTAATGGCCAGCGTCCCCACCCGCCCGTATCAGAAAAACGAAAATTAAAAAAAAATTGAAAAAAAATTCATAACTCGATCAATTTTTGACCAAATTCTTGTTTCTTGGTCGCAAATTAAAGAGAGATTAATGCTTCTTGTCATTGGACCAATAGGAATATGATTAAGAAATTTTTGATAGCCAGCGTCCCCACCCGCCCGTATCAGAAAAACGAAAATTAAAAAAAAATTGGAAAAAAATTCATAACTCGATCAATTTTCGACCAAATTCTTGTTTCTTGGTCGCAAATTAAAGAGAGATTAATGCTTTTTGTCATTGGACCAATAGGAATATGATTAAGAAATTTTTGATAGCCAGCGTCCCCACCCGCCCGTATCAGAAAAACGAAAATGGGAAAAAAAGTTCAAAAAAAATTCATAACTCGATCAATTTTCGACCAAATTCTTGTTTGTTGGTCGCAAATTAAAGAGGGATTATTGCTGTTTAAAATGTGACTATTGCATTTTTTTCTATAAAGTGTAATAGCTAGCGTACGTTGTTTTTGCGTTGATTAAACCGTATAGGGCCACCGCGCTACTATATGTGTGTCGGCGCCTTTGGATTTTTCTGATGGCTGGCGGCCGGCGGGTCGCTAGTTTCACCGAGCCCTTTTTTATGGCATTAAGCTTCATTATTTTTGGGCTTTTCAAAAACACTTTACTTTTTTAATGGTCTCCACCCTTTGGTAAAAAATTTAAAATTATTAAAAACTATCAAAAATTCAAATAACCGAATTTCTTAAAATTCAAGATTTTTTCTTCTTTTTTATAGCATTAAGCTTTATTATTTTTGGGCTCTTTAAAATTTTGATTGAAAATTAAAAATAATTGAATTGGTTCCAAGAAATTTATTTAAAAAAACTGGTAAGTAATTGAATTCTTATTAAACTTTTGTTTAAATAATTAAATTCTTTTGAAAAATTTTATTAAAATAGTAGAAATTAAAAATAATTGAATTGGTTTGAATGAATTTATAAAAAAAAACTAGTAAGTAATTGAATTCTTATTAAAATTTGGTTTAAATAATTGAATTCTTTTAAAAAATTTTATTAAAATAGTAGATATTCAAAATAATTAAAACGAGCAAAATTTTTTTAAATTATTGAAATTTTGCCAAAAATTTTATTAAATTTTTCGAAAATAATTGAATTTTAGAGAAGAATTTTATTACAGTAGAGACTCCATTATCCGGACTAATGGATGCAGGCACTTGTCCGGATAATCAAAAATCCGGATAATCGAGTAAAGTACGAATTAAACAAATTTTTGATTCATAATTTTATGTATTTATTTGCATATGTATTAAAATAAGACTGAAACAAACTAAAACTTTTAAAGTCAACATTAATAAATATTTAGTTAGAAATATTTCAAAATATTTACATAAACATTTTCTTAAAATAATTAAAACACTTTAAAACGCAACATTTCGTGTAAATAAATTTAAAATAGAAGTTAATTAACGGCTTGAGACCTTATAAACTTTATAATAAAAAAAAATTTTTTATTTTAAATTTGTCCGGATAATCGAATATCCGGATAATAGGGGTCCGGATAATGGAGTCTCTACTGTATTTATAAAAATAATTGAAATTTTTGTTGAAAATTTTAAAAAAATTTTGAACATAACATGGTGGACCTTTTTTCAATTCAAATTCATATAAAAATTCAATTCTTTTTTCCCTCAATAACCGATATGCTCATTTTTTTCTCTAATTTCAATTGAATGTTTATTTCGTTCCTGAATTTTATGCTTAAAAATAATTCCAAACCCATCGAAGCATTTAATAATTGACACAGCGATTATTGCTGATGAAATAACTGTATCGTGAGGACCAAGTGCACTTCACAAGTGAATAATCAACAATTTGGATATTTTTATCGCTCTCTCATCTCTTCTTGTTCTCCATCCTTTTTTTTAATTTCATAAAAGCTTCATTGTCACAAGGTATATATTATAAGTACTTATTCAATTTCATATAATTAATGCAACATTTTTTAATTAAGTTGACATTGTAAAACGATTTCAAGATTCGTTATCAGTTAAGGGGTTATTCAAAATTTGTATAGAGCTTTAAAAGAAATATCTATACACATTCCCTGCAGTTAATGAAGTCATTAAAAAAAATGTCAAAACCAAATAAAAAATAAAGAAAATAAAAAAAGAGTTCTGGGAAAAAAACGGATAAATTCTTAAAGCAGATATATATTTTCAATGCTGTGTATATAGGAAACATGAAATTTTATAGCAAAAGAAAACTTAATAAGATTTTATCCTTTCACAAACCCCAACAGGAATTAATTGGGTGTATTTATTAATGTTCCTACAATACGAAAAGCAATTTCGCTCTTAATCTCCAGTTCTTAGGATTTGGAAAAAAGTAATTTGATCCCAAATAGCATATTGATTTTAAAAGTAATATTTTAAAGTAATTATTTAAATATAAATAAATATCAGTTATTTTACTTTAAAATTACTTTTTCTTTAAAATTACTTTTGTTTTAAAATTACTTTTATTTTAAAATTACTGTTACTTTGAAATTACTTTTACCTTAAAATTACCTTAAAGTAACCTTCGTTTTAAAATTACTTTTGCTTTAAAATTACCTTCGTTTTAAAATCACTTTTGCTTTAAAATTACTTTTACTTTAAAGTTTATTACTTTTTCTTTGAAATTACTTTTACTTTAAAATTGAAGTTAAATTAAAGTAATTGAAAATTCAATAAATGTTCACTAACAAAAATACTATTCCGAATACTAAGTAAATTACAAATTAAATTTACATATTTTTTCCTAGTAATATTTTAAAATCAAAATTATTTTTTAAATTAATAATAAAGTAATTTTTTTTAACTAATGGCAAAAATCGATGGAAAAAATCACCTCAAAATTGCTAAAAAATTACTTTTAATTCTTTTTTAAAACTTTTTGTTTATAATTTCTATAAATTGAAAAAAGAAAATAGTTTACAAAAATTATATGAGAAATTATAAATAAAAGAAAAATCTGAATAATTTTTCCCCTTCTTTTACTTTTATAATTATTTCATTAAAACTATAATTTCAATTATTAAATTTCTAGTTGAATTCTCCACTAAAGCGAAATAATTCAAAGTTTCAAAATCTCAAACTTTGTTTATACGTTTCATGTTTATTAACATCTCAAACTATGATTAGTTTTAATTAGAAAGTTTTAGATTCAAAATAATTCATTATGTTGATAATTTCTAGTGTTACAACTTTTAAGAACTCAATATAACAATATTCCTTTATAAAATGTTTGTATAATTATTAAAAGCGAATTTTCCCACGCATAAAATAATTTTTTTTCATCTATAGAATATATTGCGATTCAAATAAAATTTCTATAATTGAATAGATTTTTCATATTTGCAAAAATTTTCTATATTTAAATATAAATTTATTTTATTGTCAGATATTTTGTATTTTTTATTTTTAATAATAAATTACAAATTTCTACTATAAATTTTAACGAATTATTATTAAATATTTATTAAATTAAAATAAACAAAATTTTAATTGAATTTTTATTTATAGTGCTTATTTTTATATCGCAAATTTTCAAATTCCCGCCAAAAATATATCGAACGTTTCTTCAGTTCAATGCGGGTTCAATTATTGTGCAATTTGTAAAATTTAGTATTAAAAATTTTAATGAATAGTAATTTTTAGCATAAAAGTTAATAAAATGATGTTGAAAATAGTTTTAGTAAAAATTTGACTATAACATTTACGTTTAACCTTATCAGTTAGTAAAAAATAATTAAGTTTTAGTAAAAAAAAAAGTAATTTTTAATAAAAAATATCTAATTTTTAGTCAACAAAACTAATTTTTAGTTAAAAATAGCTAATTTTTAATAAACAAAACTAATTTTTAGTAAAAAAATAACTAATTTTTAGTGAATAATAACTAACAGTTTAGTAAAAGAAGATTAAAACTAAAAAGATACGTATTTGGACTAATTAAATTAGTTACAATTGTTAGTTGTAACATAAAACCTACAAATGAATTTATCCAATAATTAGTTGTTTTTTAATAAAAAATTACTAGAAAAAATTAAGAATTTTTGTGAAAAAAATTAGTTATTATTATCTATCTAAATTTAAAATTATAGGGTACGAAACGAAGTGTGGAATAATTTTTATTTTTATACTTTCGCAATCAGTATACTGATCATTTTTTTAAAAACAGTAAATAATTATTTTTTACTATAGTAAAAAATAATTATTAATTACTTTTAAAAAGAAATTAATTAATGAAAACACTATAGTAAAAAATAATTATTTACTTTTTTCTAGAAAAAATAATTTACTTTCAAATAAATTAGGTTTAAAAAAATGAGTCATTTCTAATTAATTCAGATTTTTATAACGTAAGTTAGATTTAGATTATAAGTTGAAAAAACCTTGGAAAAATTTGTATAAACACGAGAAATTTTCCAAATAAGAAAACATAAAGGAGAGTATGAAAAAGTGAATGATGAATGTTTAAAAGGGGTCAATTTTGCATTATTCCTGGTAGTCGAGGGTGAACGGCATGAAATCGATTGACAAGACCTAAAAACAAAGCCGATCGATCGGAAACGCTCGAGATTTTTATATAACTAAAAAAAAAAAGCATAATCTCGAATTTTTACATTTCACTTGATAAAGAAATCGAAAGAAAGCTAAGAGAAGAGAAGAAGGAAAGGGGAAAAAGGGGGAGGATTCGTGACACGTGACAATTACTCCGAGGATAATATATAATCGACCAGTGGCACGTATCAGATATACACAAAATTAGCACACAAGTAAAAGAAAAAAATAAAACACAAAGAAGAAAAGAAAAAATTTATAAAATTTAAGAAATTTATGAATTTTATAAAATTTATGAAATTTATAAAATTTGTAAAATTTATAAAATTTATAAAATTTGTAAAATTTATAAAATTTATGAACTTTATAAAATTTATAAAATTTGGAAATTTATTAAATGTACGTAATGTAAGAAAAATTAACCTTGAGTCGAATGACAATAATCACAGTTTGGAATTTCTTGGATTCCCGGTTAATGGCCGAGGAAAAGGAAAATGTCAAACGAAAGATAGAACACACAACACAACTGCATCAGTCAATCGTTGATCTCGCGCATTGTAACAAAGAATTCATATGTGGAGGACATAGTTGCGAGGGAATGTTTTGTTTTTTTTTCCTCTCTTTTTTGGGGGGGGTTTGTTGAGTGTGTATGTGAGACCTCGCGCAATAACAGTTTGTGAACAACTGTTTTATCAGACGACCGCACATACATACTGAACACTACCCCCTAAAAAAGAAATCACTCGGCTCACTTAAGCGCAGTGTGCAATGGGAATTTTGAAAATGGTGGGGGGGTTGGAAAATTGCGCATGCGCAGTTTCAACTACATAAAGGCATAGGCAACCCGCTTTTACATATAAATACGACGGAGACCACCCTCTACTCCGCAAACTTGGTGAAACGACCCCGCACGATGCGTCACTTTCCACCCCCTTTTCGACGCGGTCAATCATCCCCGTGGGACGGCCGACTTCTTTTTCTCTCTATGCCTTATATACACTTGCTGCTGCACTATAACCACCATGACTCGTCCACATTTCATGGAATCATTATTTTAATTTGTATTTTTACTTTTATTGTTATATTGCACCATTTGTCATTTTTTTAACCCAAAAAATTTTTAAATACTTTCCACATTTTTTTACCCTGCAGACAAAACACTTTTCTGATAACTTAAACTGACCCCACTAATTTAACATGAAACTGAAATTTTAAAAATTCTAACCTTCAAAGAATCTCACCCTGAAAATTTAAAGAAAATCGATTTCTTTTGCTTAACCCTTTCGTGCCTACGGGACATATATGTCCCACTTGGAAAAATGTATGTTAATAAATTTAGATTAAAATTAAAATTTTTTAAATTCTAACCTTCGAAGAATCTTACCCTGAAATTAAAAAAAAATCGATTTCTTTTACTTAACCCCTTCGTGTCCCTCCGGGACATATATGTCCCACTTGGAAAAATGTATGTTAATAAATTTAAATTTAATTAAAATTTTCAAAAATTCTAACCTTCGAAGAATCTTACTCTGAAATTTAAAAAACTCGATTTTCATTTCTTAACCCTTTCGTGTCCCTCCGGAACATACATGACCCACTTAGAAAAATGTACGTTAATAAATATTTTAAATTTAAATTATAATTTAAATTTAAAAAATTCTAACCTTTAAAGAATCTCACCCTGAAATTTAAAAAAAATCGATTTCTTTTGCTCAACCCTTTCGTGTCCCTCCGGGACATACATGTCCCACTTAGAAAAATGTACGTTAATAAATTTAAAATTTAAATTAGAATTAAAATTTTTTAAATTCTAACCTTCAAAGAATCTCACCCTGAAATTTTAGAAAAATCAAATTCTTTTGCTTAAACCCTTTCGTGTCCCTCCGGGATATATATATGTCCCACTTAGAAAAATTTACGTTATTCTTATAAAAGTCAACCAAAAAGTATTTAAAATCAAATTCCAGTGAAAAGCATAAGAGAATTTTTCAATTAAAGAAAAATTATTTTCTATTTAAATTCGACCAAAGGGAATAAAAGCTTTTTAATTAATGATGTAAATTTTAACTATTGACGAACGTTTATTTTAGGAGAACATTATTTCAACTCGGAATTCAGAGAGAAAGAAATGAGATAATAAAACTCGTTCAATCAATTATGAAAATTACATCTACAGATAATTATTCTTTATTCGGAGAAAATTATTTCTATGTTATTTCTGAGATGTTAGAATATTTCCACACAGTGAATAATAAAAATTTCACAGAAATAATAAATTATATATGTAAATTCAAAGAAGTTAAAAGCCTTTCAATTATTTAAAAATACATTAAATTTTAAGTGTAAAAAATTATCAGCTCTTTTATGTGTCTATTTTCATTGAACAATCGATAAGCAATTTTTCATATACGTTCAAAATATATTTTTTTTTGCAATAAATCAAATTTGAATAAATCACATCTGACATTTTTTCCGTTCAAATTTAAATAATTAAATAAATATTAAGATCTGAATGCAAAAAAATCTGTTTAAAAAAGCATTTTTAGAAAACAAAAAGGCATTTAAAAAATGGATTTATAAGAACTTTGAAGCTTTATCGCTCTTCATTAGGTTACAAAAATATTGCCTCTACTTGATAATAATAGTTTTTTCTTCTTTAAATAAAAAAGAGATAAAAAAAACTTACATTCCAGCAATTCCATTCGGTTGAATTTCCTGTAGAAATATTCCAAGTTCTCCCTTATCTTTACTTCGCAGACCAACAACACTAAATCCTAGGCTCATTCCTTCGGATTTAAACAGCTATAAAAATTTTACATATTAAGCAAAAAATAATTTAAAGAATTTTTTAAAAACTTAAAAAAAATAATAAAAATCATAATAATTTAGATATTTTTTCAAAAATTCAAAACTTCATAAAAGTAATTCTTCTTTCAAATATTTTGAAAATTATATTTTGAAAATGTCATTCTGTAATTATCTGTAAAATGTAATTATTTTCGAAAAATTTTATTAAAAATCTTCGAAAGAATTCAATTTTATCAATTATCAATTATTTTTAATAATTTTGGCAAAAGTTCCTTGAGAATTTTCGATTATTCAGAAATTCTTCATTTTAATATTTAGAAAATAAAAACTTAAAATAATTGAATAAAACTTTTTCAAAAAAAAAAAATTAATTAACTACAGAATTATTTCCAAAAATTAACGCTATAATGATTTTGATATTCAGTCATAATCTAAAATTTTAAATAAAATTCATTTCTAAACAAATTTTTATTAGAAAATTCTACTAGAATTCAATTATTTAAATACAAATAAAATGCAAATAAGTAATTTATTGAATAATTGAATGTTTCTAAAAATTGAATTCTCATAAAGAATTAAATTTCATTTTATGAACAAATAATTATATTTTTAATAAAATTTTCAAGAATAATTACATTTTTCGAGGAATTCGATTAAAATTGTATTAAAAATAATAGAAATTCTACGATGAGTTTAGATTGTTATTTACATATTATTATAAATAGTAACTACCTATAAATAATAAATATTAACAAATAATAACAAAATTGTAATACTAAACAAGTAACAATAATAAACAATAATAAATTGTAATAATAAATAGATAAATTTAGCTTCTATAATAAATCCATTATCTTATCAACAAATTTTTTTAAACAATTGAATTCTTGTGAAGAATTTTATTAAAATTTTCCTAAATAATTAAAATTCCTGTGAAAAATTCGAAGGAATTCAATTGTTTTCAAAATTTTTTTTTTTAAATTTCTTTGCATAAATTAAAAATAACAAAATAACAAAATTCTTTGCAAATCTTGAATTATAATTTTAATTGAATTCCCTGATCTGTGGTAACCGTTATATATTTTTAAATAGTACCTTCAAATTGGAGCAATTAATCTAATTGAATTAAAACTAATTAGTAAGTAATCAAATTAAAGTACCAGGACTTGAAATTTGAAATAATTAACCTTGAGTCATTTAGTTAAGATACTTATTACCCAATTGTTACTAATTGATAAATTTTACGGTAAATAATAATTTTCAAAAATTCGCAGTAATTGATCTACTCGCAATAATTGAAGCTCTTAACCTGAATAAAAATAATAATTAATAAAGATGAGTAGTAAAAACTTAAATATTTACTGATCTTACCTGAACCGTAAAAGTTTGACGACCCTTCGCTGCAGATTCAATTACTTTACGGAATTCCTTCGCGTACGAAGGAGTTGTAATGTGGGGCATGCCACCGACATCTGATATTAAACTTGGACTCGTCACCTATTTAGAAAAAAATTTTAAGAAAATATCTTTTTTATTTCTGTTTTTAATTTCTAATCATTTTCAAAATTAAAGTTTTAAATTTTTAGAATTTTTTTTAAAGTAACATATTCTACCTGAGCACTGGTGTCCTCACTGCTACTGTGTACGAGTGGAGCGACAGGAACACGCTGATCGTCAAACTCATTTGCATCCTGATAAAGTTCTTGAAATATATTTTGACCAACTGGTTGTAATGGTGTATTGGGTACAGAAAATTCCAATTGTCCACCGAGATGAATATCAAAATCACCGGGCAAAATTGACGGATGTTGTCCAAGTTGGGTGTTCAATTCAGTGAGGGAATCCTGCAGGGTGATGATACTTCGAAAAACGGGATCCTGAAGAAGTGCAATCAACGAACGAATATCCTGATTCGTGTGCATTTGCAGTTTTGGATCGTCGCAATCCTCCAGACGCTCCTCCACATGCTCCAGCAAATGGAGAGCAGTGGACATGTCTTGAACAATAAATAGTCAATAAAATCTCGTCTCAATAATTTTTCATAAAAATCTTATAATTATAAATAATAATTTCTTAGTTCTATCCAAAATTAATTATATCCCTTTTGGGGCGCATGATAATTCCCCAAATTTCAATTTCTATTTTCAAAATTCTTTTTCAGAAAATCGAAATTCTCATTTCACATAATTTTCATATTTCGAAATACCATTGAACATAATTTTTAATTACTCGAATTATTCTTTATCCTAATATTTAAATAATAAAATTATCCTTTCACATTATTTTTAATATATCGAAAAATTTATGATTTATTTATAATAATGATATTAACTTCAAATTAATTCTCAATTTCTGAAATAATAAATTTTCTTTTCTCTTTTCTAACCTTGGCCTTGAATCAGCTGGGCCTTTTTCATATCTTTGTGTATCTTAGTTCATTTGTACTCAGTTAACCTTATTTTGAATTCCTTATACTCTGAATTTAACGAAATTATATTTCGTATTGTCAAAATTATATTCTCCATTTCCTATTTCTGTTAAATAATTATTTTATCATTTATAATTCACTTTTATTTGAATATTTTTTTTATAATTTTAATTTTGTGTATCTTAGTACATTTGTACTTTGTATTTTTTACTCAGTTAACCTTATTTTGAATTCCTTATACTTTGAATTTAACGAAATTATATTTCTCATTGTCAAAATTATATTCAGAGTTATTGTTATTCCGAATGGAAGACGTCTTTTTTCTAAAGCAGAATTTATTACCTGTATTTAACGCCATTGCTGTTCTTTAACAGCTTCCTGGAAAAATTTAATTTTCCTGCCTGTAAAAAATATTTACGTTACTTTGGGATAACACATTCGTTTTTGAGACAAATTCAAAGGTCAGAAGATCTGATCCTTTTTGAATTTAGAATCATTTCATACGATTTATCAAAATTATCCAAGTCAGTAATTTTATTTAAACTATTTTTTTCTTATTTTCTTAAATAAGAAACATTTTCGGCAAATAAATGTTAACTAAGGTAAAATTTAGAATCATTTCATACGATTTATCAAAATTATCCAAATCAGTAATTTTATTCAAACTATTTTCTCTTTTTTTTTAAAGAAAAACACTTTCGAAAAATAAATGTTTACTAAAATAATATTTCGTCGAAAAGTTTTCTTTTCCCTTTGCACTGTAAATATTTAAATACTTAAAAGCTTTAAAAGTCTTAAACTCTTAAATAAAGGAACAAACATTTTAAACATAACCTCCAAGTATGTTAATTTTAAAATAGGTTATTTTAAATTGAATTTATTTTCAGGTCAAGTTACGTAATAAGAACGAATCGATTTAAAAAAAATACTAAAAATTACAGTCTACCTTTAAAACTTGATAAATTGAAAAAAGAAGAAATAGAAAAAAATGGTGATTAACATTATCAGTTTTCTTACGTCAAAAAACGATGCGTGAAATTCCAAAAGAAGAAACAAGTTAAACAGAACAATTATCCCCCAATGTTTTATAACCTACGAGGCTTAAACACCGTTTTATTTATGCACTGAAACATCCACTATTGATTAATAAACAATTCTACTCGATTTATTTGTTTTTTTTCTCACTTCAATGCTTACAATTGAAAACTTATTTTGACAGAATGCACAAGTTTAGAGAAATTTCTGACAGTTCTCTCATCTGACAAGTGTTGTCAGCTGAATTTGCCCTGCAGCGACAACTGGTAGAATTTACGCGAATTAGGTATAAATTTTTCTTTTTTCGGTTGAAATTCTCTACTGGTAACAAAGAAGAAACTAGGGAATTTAAAAGTTTCCCTAGTTAGAAATTTAACTAGGGAATTTAATAAGTTTCCCTAGTTAAAAATTTAACTAGGGAATTAAATACTAAATACGTTTCCCTAGTAAAAATTTAAAAAATTTAACTAGGGAATTTAATTTA
Organism: Leptopilina syphax; assembly: GCA_032872505.1. Classification (NCBI taxonomy): domain Eukaryota; kingdom Metazoa; phylum Arthropoda; class Insecta; order Hymenoptera; family Figitidae; genus Leptopilina; species Leptopilina syphax. The sequence continues at coordinate 2,673,257 of CM065474.1, read as the reverse complement.
ATTTCAAGTTGGCTGCATTGTTTTCTCACACTTCGAAACATAACCTAAAAACCGCTTTCCTAACCTAAACATAAAAACTCTTCTAAAATGTTTAAATTCTCAACATTTTGCAAAAGTTTTATTATCAATTAAAAACAAGTTCCCAACAACATTCCTTTTTAATATAAGGAAGAAAAAAAAATGTTTTCTCTACGATTCACGCGAATTCCAACCGGTATTCGATCATGTCTACTCCAAAATCGAAAACAAAATAGTGCAGCACAAATTGCACCTACATCAGAGAAGGAATTAATAAATCATGTAGCCGACGATGTGGAATATCCAGAAATTCTCGATTTATCATATCCTGCGAGGCATATAAGAAATTATGAGAAAATCGGTGAATTTATAAAGAGGCAAAAAACAGTTGAAGAAAAAGCAATTGCAATTAATATGCCGAGATATTATGGTTTTACTGTTGTTAAAATGTTTGAGCACATTGTTCATTATAATTCATTGGAGCAGACACAATTTTTAACGAGAACACATATTATGCCAACAAATGGTTTACCATCATTTTATAATGATTTAATAAGTACCGAGGAATTGGATAAAATTGTTGGCAATATTAGAAGTCAAATTGAAGATGTTTTAGTTCTTGAGTATGCGAAAAGAAAGTAAGTTCTATTTTTTATTACTTCAAATTCAAATTTTTATTTTTTCAAATTCAAATTCTAAATTTTTATTTCTTTAATTTCTAATTCAAAGTCAATTTTTTATTACTTCAAATTCTAATTTAAATTCATATTTTTATTACTTTAAATTCAAATTCAAATTTCTAATTCTTAAAATTCTAATTAATTTAGAGAAAAGAAGATTATTAATTCTACGCAAAATAAATTCTACAGGAAAAAATTCTACACATTAGAATTAAATAGAACAAAATATTTCATTAAAATCTTTTAATTCTAAGGGATTAAATATAACATCTAAAAATACTACAGAGATTATTTTAACTAAAAAAAATTTTAAGAATAATTTTTTTTGCAATCAATTTTTTTAATTCTATGCAATTAAATTAAACACAACTAAATTCAAAGTATATTTTACTAATTTACAATAAAATTTATTTCTATTATAAAAATTTTTTCTGGAAATAACGATTTTTAATAGCAAAATTTACTATTTTCAATTTTTGATCTTTTAAGAAAATTATTCAAATTTTCCTCGAACATTACAGACTTTTCACTTGATAATTAATTTTAAAAAAAGTAGCTTTCAAACTAAAAAAAGGAACTATCGAAAAATTAAATTAGATAATTTTAATAAAATATAATTAATTTTTTCCAGAAATTGAAATTAAATTTTTAAGAAAAAATAAATTTTTTGAGCAATTCCTGTAAAACTGTATTAAAAATAATTGAAATCCTGTGATGAATTTTATTATTTATGAATATTTATTTCTTTGCAAAGAATTTTATTAAAATTTTTGAAAATAATTAAATTCCTGAGAAGAATATTATTATTTATGAAAATAATTGAATTCACGCGAAAAATTTCTTTAGAATTTTTTTAAATAATTGAATTTCCAAAAAGAAGTTTATTACTTTTAAAAATAATTGAATTCTTTCAAAGAATTATTTTTATGTAAATAATTGAATACTTGGGAAGAATTTTATTAAAATCTAAAAGAATAATAGAATTATTTCAAAAAAATTAAATTTTAATTTTATTTTAAATAATTGATTTCTTTCGAACAATTTTATTATAATATTTGATTTGATTTATTTTTTATAAAAATAATTGAATTCCAGTGAAAAATTCTAATATTTTTGTAAATAATTGAATCAAATTCTGTAAAATTTTGATATTTAAAAATTATTTTTATTCAAAATTATTCAAATGAGAAAAATTTTTGAAAATAATTGAAATTTTTCCAGGAATTTTATTAAAATTTTTAACAAAAACTTTATTATAATTTTTAAAAATAATTGAAATTGTAAAAAGAATTTAATTAAAATTTTTGAAAATTTCAAATTTTGAGATGAATTTTATTAAAATTTTTGAAAATAATTGAATTTCCAAGAAGAATTTTATTACTATTTAAAGATAATTTAAATTTTGACAAGAATTTTTTTAAAACTTTTGAAAATAATGAAAATTTTGCTAAGAATTTTATTAAAATATTTGAAAATAATAGAATTCTTCCAAAGAATTAAAAAAAATAATTTTTTAAGTAATTGATTTTTTCGAGGAATTGAAATTCAATTTTTAAGAATAATAATTACATTTTTTGAGCAATTCCTGTAAAATTGTATTAAAATTAATTGAAATCCTGCTATGAATTTTTTTTATTTCTGAAAATAATTGAATAATTGCTAAGAATTTTATTAAAATTTTCAAAAATAATTGAATTCCTGAAAAGATTTTTATTATTTATGAAAATAATTGAATTATTGCGGAAAAATTTTAATAAAATATCTTAAAAAGAATTGAATTTCTCTGAAAATTTTTGTTACTTTTAAAAATAATTGAATTCTTCATAAGAATTTTATAAACATTGTTTTAAATAATTAATTTTTTTGAAATATAATAAATATTATGAAAATTTTATTTTATATAATTGAATTCTTATGAAAAACTTTATTTGTAAAAATAATTGAATTTTTCGAATAATCAATATTTAAAATAGTATTAAAAATAATTGAAATTCTTCGATGAGTTTTATTATTTATGAAAATAATTGAATTCTTGCTTGCAATTTTATCAAAAAATTTTGTTAAATAATTGAATTTCCATGAAAAATGTTATTGTTAATGAAAGTAATTGAATTATTGTATAAAAATTTTGTTAAATAATTGAATAATTTCATTTTTTCGAATTTTTTTCGAGAATGCTATTCTAAATTAATTGAGTTCCTGTGGAAATTTGATTATTTATGAATATAATTGAATTTTGGATGAATTTGATCAATTTTTTTTAAATAATTGAATTCTTTTGCAAAATTTTATGAACATGCTAGATATTGAGAATAGTTGAATTGTTTTAAAGAATTTAAAAACTCATTGCAGAATTTCAATTATTTTATTTATTTTTAATACAATTTTAATCGAATTTCTCGAAAAATGGATAATTATTCTTAAAAATTTTATTAAAATTCGTTCATAGAATTGAATTATTTGAAAATTTGTTGATAACGATTATTTATGGGAATTGAATTTTAAGAAACATTCAATTATTCAATAAATTATTTATTTGCATTTTATTTTTATTTAAATAAATGAAAATATTAAAAAATAATATTAAATAAATATTTATTTGTAGCATCAAAAAAGAATTACCAGCAGACGTTGTATCAGATCAGGAGGAACTTCAAAAAATACAAACAAAAGCAATTATTCGTCAAATAAATAGAATTCTATTTATCGAATTATCCAGGAAATATCCACATTTACTGGAAACGGAAGTTGACATTGATCCACGTCTCGAGGCTTTTTGGACTGTTGGTGGAATGGATCCTCCAAAATCAATAGTGTATAAAAAGCGAAAATCACGTTTACTAAAAGACTATGCCGAGGATCCAATCGATCGTTATTTTCAGTATTTTGGTGAGCCCTGTCTTCAATTGCGACACGCTCTACCTCTAAGAGAAATGATTCCTCATTCAGAAACGGAAAATCCAGATTACATTGTTCCTGAATATAAATACGATCCTTTAACTGTTGGCTATCAACAAGGTATAAGACACGGGACAAATATTCCCGGTTTTTGGCCTGGTGATAAAAATGAATTTGGTCTTTTGTCCTATCATCATTGTAATTATATGACAAATAGGCCGAGGGATTATGACGATGAGGAAATTGCACTGAAAACACAAGCGATTAGAGCTTGTTATGCATGGCTTCATACGCAGGCCAGTTATCAAGGTAAAATTCAAAATTTTAATTTTAAATTTCCTTTAAAATCGGTAAAAAAAAAACTATATTTTTGTGTGAATAACACGAATATTTCATTTCACATATTTTTGAATTATTTTCAAATGAAATTTTAATCAAATTCCTCGAAAAATGTAATTATTCTTAAAAATTTTATTAAAAATTCGTTGATAGATTTGAATTATTTGAAAATTTGTTGATAACGATTCTTTATGGGAATTGAGTTTTAAGAAATCTGAGAGATGAATTTTTTTTTTTGTTTTAGGCTTCTCAACCTATAATGATGTGACTTATCCGCTATTGACCCAAAATGTGATCCTTAACGGACAATGGTGGTTCTTTAGTGTCTATCAATTGAACACGACTTTGTTCAGCAATCATCACATAGACGATAATCCGAAGAGAAATCTCTATTGGACAACTGGTCCAATGCAGTTATTCGAAAAAATCGAGGACAATAAAGTACATGGTCTAAATGATGAGGTGTTGAAGAATTTAATAAAAATGTACATAAATGAACCACAACAACGAGACGTCGAAATGAAACCCTATTTAGGTTTGGACGAAAAAGTTGTCGCTGATATTCAGGATGATGAAAAAAGAAAATGGCTCGAGGAACTGTACAAGAAAATCATGTCTTGCAGAGGGAGATACCTGTAAGACTTTAATTACATTTTTAGAATTATTAATAATCTTTAACGTCCTTTGATATTAAATTAATGGCAATTTTATTTTAGAACTATGCCGGAAATCTTCCATTGGCAGGAAATCTACATGAGAAAATTTAAGCAAAGACCAATGGAAAAGAAATTACAACCTTGGCAAAACCGTATAAATATTTTGCTACGAAAAATGGACGACCATCCACCCAGATATCTTCCAAAGGCTTTGAGACCCCATCCGAGGAGTAAAGCTAGATATCAAAAAACTTTCTATCCACAGTAATTGTTTGGTACGTATTGAGGTGAATTTAAAATATTCGAATAACAATTGTGTAAATAAGTGATAATTAGATTTTTTTTTGCAAAAATGTCATTTAATAAATAAATTATCTAAATAATTGTGGATTATTTACAGAATTTTTCGGTGAACCGAAATTTCATTTTGACCCCTTTTTAAAAATATAAATATAAATTACAAATGATTGCAGAAATTCAATTAATTTCAAAAGTAATAAAATTCTTCGCTGAAATTCAATTGAGTTCAAAAATTTAAAAACAAAAATTATCGTCAAAATTTCAATTATCTTTAAAAATAATTAAATTCTTCTCTAAAATTCAATTATTTTCATAAAATTAAATAAAATTCTTGGTAAAATTTCAATTATCTTTATAAATAATTAAATTCTTCTCTGAAATTCAATTATTTTAAGTAAATTTTAATAAAATTCTAGACAAAATTTCAATTATTTTTAAAAGTAGTTTTCAATTTTCCACAATTGAATGACTTTTAATCCATTATCTACTATTTTAATGGAATTTTCCAAAAGAATTCAATTATTTAAAAAAAAATTGTAATAAAATTCTACGCAAACCTATTATTTTCATAAAATAATGAAAATTTTACAGGAATTCAATTATTTACAAATTTTTTATAAATATTTTCGCAATAATTCAATTATTCTTTTCATAAATAATCAATTTTTTTACAGGGATTCAATTATTTTCGTAAATAATAAAATTCCTTTTAGAAATTCAATTAATTTCATAAATTATAATAAAATTTTAACAGGGATTCAATTTTTTTTTTCTTTAGGGATTTAATTATTTCCACAAATAATAAAACTCATCGCAGAATTTCAATTATTTATTTTTAATACAATTTTAATCGAATTTCTCAAAAAAATGTCATTATTATTAAAATTTTTATTAAAATTCGTCGAAAGAATTTAATTATTTAAAAATTTGTTGATAAAATTCTTTATGGGAATTGAATTTTAAGAATCATTCAATTATTCAGTAAAATATTTATCCAATTATATTTTCCAATTTTATATTTGTTACAAAACATTTTCCTCACGTTTCTGTAATTTATAAGGAGATTTTAAATAGAATAGATAAATTTTTAATATATATAATAAATTTTAGTTATTAATAAAGAAAGTCGCAAAATTTGATTTTTTTTTTGAATTTTATCGTTTGAATATGATTGTGTTAAGAGAAAACCCTTTGATAGAAAAATTGATGACTCCTTCATTTTCATCGGTTATTCCAACATTGTAGGTTAAACGATTTCTGAAAAAAAACAAAGAGCGTAAAAGTAAAGATAATAAATTAAGGAGTGAAAAGTAGAACAGAGTGAAATGCGATATTTTATTTAAATTTTATTACTAGAGAAAATTACTATTTGACTTTTAAATATTGAATAAAGTGCAGTTTATTATGAATATTATGAATATTACAAACTGCATTATTATCATACATATTATATTACCGTATGCAAAAATAGAAGCATTTTTCCTAATTCTGAAAATTAAAAATTTTAAGGGACTCCGAAGAAAATATTTTAATTTTCGGTCCAAGTCGAATTCTTTTTTATAAATTTCGAATTTTAAGTTTGTATTATGCTTTTGATAACTAGTAAATTCAAGAAGCTGAAGAAAAATCGACTGGGGCCCGAAGCATCCAGAATTTTAGTAGTATTTCCGGTTGGGGTCCTTTAAAAATTTTAAAATTAAATTAAACTTTAAAAAATGATTAAAATTTTAAAATCATAGGACATAAAGTTCAGATCATTAGATTCATTTTTTGAAGTCACATAGTAGAAAGAAATAGAATTTAGATAATTTGCAATCCATTTATAAGAATTCACCATTTTTGGTTTTTTGAAATTGTTCGTAATTTTTAACTTACTTATTATAAACCACGACAACCGTCTCATCCTGTGGTGTTTCGAATGCAAGAACTTGAATAGCATCATACAAAGGCTGAAAATTAATTTCCGTGTGAATTCTCACTGATCCAGGAGGTACGAAACGACTAAAATGTTGAATAATATAGAACAAAGGAAGTTTGAAGAACTGATCATTTTTCGCGTCGACTATTATTGAAGGAGCGTATTTATATTTTGAAAGATTCGGTCCTCCGTCTTTATTCAAGACTGGATTCAAATTTATCCAACCAGAAACCGAGTGTTGAAGGAACTAAAAAGTAAATAAATGTTTACGTGCGATCAAGTTATAGAAAACAAAGGTTCAATTGGTAATTATTTTTATACCGCAAACATTTCCAGAATATAGTTAATCGACTGATCCCAACAACCGAAGCAGGTTTTCTTTCTGAAAACTATAAATTTCTTTTTATGTTCAAGATTCTCTCTTAGATAAGTTTTACAAAACTAGTTGAAGACTTACGCTCAGAGGCCTCTGTCATTAGGATATATTTATTAGGATACTTTTTATGAATTTTGTCCAGAACCTTCTTCCTTGTAATTGTAGTATAATGATAGTGAACCGCAGTTCCACCAACGAAAGGTTCGGCAAGTTTATTTTTCATTATTTTCCTCACATACCAAGATATTGAATAATCAAGAGAATCATCAAAGATTAGTATTCGAGTTCCATTATGTGAAGATTCATTTATAGATGGACCTAAGTTTCGACCAATAAATTTTGCTGCTTTAGCTGGAGACCATGCCATTGTCATTTGATGACTCAATGGATTTAACGCATTTTGCGGATCATTGCCTATTGAGATACCCCAAAATTCCATACCGAATTTACTGTATTCATCCAGAAATTTTATCAAATAGTTACTAAAAGTCTGGTAGTGTTTTGGCTTCAAAAAACCTTGAATAAATGAAATTCCTATAAGTTTAATATTTAATTCGCTGGCTTTCTTTTATAACTTACCGAATCCTGAAAAAGATTCCGTAATTTTCATCCATTTTGGTGCGGTCCAAGGAACTGCTATCAACTTTAGATTTGGATTTAATAACGCCGACTTCTGCAGGAGGGGAATTTTATAATACAGATCCTCATCGGCAAGTGCGAAATGCTCCAGGGTGACATCATTATTAACATCGTCGAGAGTGTATTTTCGAGTTGAAAAATCTGTCCCTCCAATCGGCACTCGACCGAAACTGTATCTACTGCCTTTTTCTCCAAAATAAGAACTACAAGAAAGAGTAACTCAAAAATAATTATAAGTCCGACAATTCAAATTTTCCTTGACTTAGAATTCGAAGTCACCCAAAAATTTTGGGGTATTTGCTAAAAATTATCAAATAAAAAAAAATCTTAATATCTTACTGAATTAAATTGTCCTGAGTAGGAAGACTAACACTTTGAATATTAATAGCAGCAGAATCAGTGATTGTTGCTCCAAAACCTAAAATTGTTTGATGCTTCTTTCCACGAACTAGGGATATGATAGAACCGTTCGTCTTCAATTTGTCCATGTAGCCTTTTTTGTACCTCATTCGTTCGCCAGATTCATCACTCGCATACCAATGAAAAGTTAACTCTTCAGGAGGTCCTTGTTCTTCCATAAAGTCACAATACGTCGAATTGCAGATACAACCGTTCCCATTGTGTCCCAAACTACGAGATATACACTCCTCGGAATTACCTGTTTGAATAGTTATTTTTTCAAAATCTACATATTTATTTTATAGGCAAAAATTACACACCTGCTGTTATACATGTGATAATCAGTAATATCCACAGCATCATCTATTCTTAACTTATCAAAAAATTGAATTTGTTACTTATTTCCAGCTATATGTAATAGTACAACGCAAGATAAGAATTTTTACAAAAAATGGGTTTTTCGCGAAAGGACAAAGTCATTAGTAAAAGTGATATATTGCAGAAATGTGAAAATTATCTACAAAAAATGTTGTCCAATTATCCGTATTAACCTTAGAGATAAGAAACATAGTTTCAACAAAGACAAAATTTTCTGAGTGCGATTTTAGACAATTTTTTCATTTACTAGTTTAGGAAATTTTTAGCAAAATGTAATGTCAGAATTTACTATTTTTCAATTATCTAAAGGGGTAACACTATTAGAACTTTTAAATCTTCGTTCATAACTTTCCATTCTACTAATTGTTTTGCCTTTCGAATAGTTTTATTTTCTCCATAATGTTGCCCTACATCTATGAATTCTTTAACTCGATCTTCAAAATATTTTAACCAGTTTTCTTTATTGAATGGGGGTAAATTTTTTTAGTATCGTCTTCCATAATTTTTCTTGAGCATTAGGTTTTATTGTAACGTTTCCAATTTTTTATTCCTTTTCCAATTTTCGAAGTATTGTGTCATGTTCCCTCTATGGTTATTCTCCTTCTTAATAATCTTGAACTAGGATCTTTTACATTATGTAACCAAAGTAGTATTTTATGATCGTCCAGCTCCCGCAACACAATCTTATTATTTGTTAATTAATTATTTATTACAATTTTGTTAATAACAAGGCATTTCCATGAAAAACGTCCATGCGTTACTATTATTAAATAGGCTGTATCTTTTTTCTAATTATTATTAAAATAAATATTTTTTAATTATGATGTATTAAGAAATATAGAAAATTGTCCAATTTTAATTTCAATTTTACAGCATAATGTATCAAAGATATACTATTTTTAATGTCGTGATGCATGGACAACTTTTTTCACTTCTGATAACTTATGATATTTTATATATACATATTTTTTTATTGTTTTGTCACTTTTCACTTTTTATCATCCCATATATTAAGAATATTATTAAGAATGATGAATAGTATTTAAGAAAAAAACACGTGTTCTTCACTTTGTAATCTGTAATATTCTGTAATACTCTGTAATATTCATCATGTAATGGTCATGTATCAGATGGTCATGTGGAATAGGAAGTAATAAGACGGGGATATACATAGTATTTTTTATTCAAATTTTGATTTTCTTTATCTTAAACAATTAAATCTAATTAAATGTAGGTATTACATTCTAATTTCTGGTAAAGCAATATTATTTCAGTCGCATATGTGTGACAATGACACATCGTCGAATTGTCCACTAATTATTTTGAGCCAAATAGACAATTGTATTTATCGAAAGCGGCGCTAATTGAAGATTTATAATTCCATTTTCCGCATCAAGAAGATCAACTTCTTTATAATTTTCACTCCTAGGGGAAGAAATTTTCATATCATGACTGAAAAATCATTCTATGATGATATCATCGTAGAATGATTTTTCAGTTATTAAAAGATTGTATATTGTCACTTCCTTACCTGTTGTATATTATCACAACGGTTTCATTCTTTGGTGTGTGAAAGGCCACCGATCGAAGTGGATGAAACATTATTGAACTGTCCTTGCTTCCAATTCGAATGGATCCACGTGGCAAAAATCTGCTAAAATGATGAAGAGCATAGTACATTGGTTGCTTGAAAAATTCATCACTCTCTGGATTCACTATAATTGGAGAATCGACATTATTATTAATCCAAGTTGGCCCACCGGTTTTATCAAGAGCCAAATTCCAATCAACCCACCCAGTTGACCAGTGTTGTAGATTCTGTTATAAGAAGAGGATGCCAAAAGTTAGGAGAATGCCGTATTTTAATTTTTCAAAATTTCATTACCTCGATTATTTGTGTCACGTAGGATTGAGCTCTTTCCCAGTTTCCTAATCTAACCTTTGGATTTTGCCATGGAAAAGAACCTTAAACGAGATAAATTTAATCTTCTGCTGATGTTAACGACCCTTAGTGTCCAAAATCGTTATTTTTAACACTAAGGGTCGTTAGCATCAGCAGAGGGTTAAAACGACTTAAGTAGTTCCCTTCCCTTTCAGATTTTTAGCTTCTCTGACACTAACCTTCACAGGATTCCGTTATCATCATAAACTTGTCTGGAAAGTGATTATGGGTCATGTCTAAGACAGCGGCTGGAACAAGAGCATCCCAATACCAGTGGATACCAATGCCACTGATGTACTTCTCGGCGAGATTGTTTTTGAAAATTAAATCAACAGACCATGGTAGGGAGTACCTTTGGTCATCAACAGTGATGATGATAGTTTGATTATGTGGCGAATTGGCTAAAGACGGTCCTAAATTATTTGCCACCCAATTTGCAATACCACTCGTTGTCCAACCCATTCCGTTGATGCGACTTAGAGGATAATAAGCATTAGAAGGTTCATTACCAGTTGAAAGAGCCCACATTTCTAGGCCCTCTCTTTTGTATTCGTCCATAAACCTTAGCAAGTAATCCGTGTACACTTGGTAGTATTCTTTTTTTAGAAAACCTATGAAGATTTGTATATTTTACGACTATGAGTTAATTGAGGTTCCTGATCTTAAAAGGGGACATATACCATTTAGAATCAGTGCTACATGTACCCTTTTAAGATCTGGACCCTCAATTGTACTATTTAGGCCTGTGCGGACGAAAATCTATAACCGGTTTTCGAAACAATTTTCTTAAGTCGGTTTTCGGTTTTAATCGGTTAAATTTTTATGTTCAAATTTTAAATTATGCTTTGTGGGTTTACTAGTATAAAGTGTTCCAAACTTACCAAAACCGGTGTAATAGTCATTCGTTTTCATCCAAGTAGGCGCGGTCCAAGTAGCTGCCAAGAATTTCAATTCTGGATTTATTCTCAAAGCCCTCTGCATCAATGGAACTTTGTAGCTCATATCTTCGGGGGCGAGGCTAAAATTCCTTAAAAGCGTATCTTCTTTAAAATCATCGTATGTGTAAAATCTTGTTGAAAAGTCAGTTCCCCCAACTGGAACGCGTCCAATGTTGTATCTGTTTCCCTCCTTGGCAAAGTATGTACTGGAAGAAATTCAATTTTTTCGATAGTTCGATAGTTCGATCTAAATTATATCAATTTAGTGTTTAACTACACTTTTTGCGAGAAGTAGTAGAATTCTTACTTGAATAATTGTTCTTGAGTAGCCTCGCTGAGATTTCGAATGTTAATTCCTGCCGCGTCTGTAAAGGCACCGCCAAATCCTTTTATATCCTGATACTTCGATTTATGATCAATGGTGATGGTTCTCGACGAGGAGGAGCGGTTGCTTATTCTCCCCACTGTTAATTCCATTCTCTGGCCGGATTTCGTCGACGAGTACCAGAGAAATCTTCCAGGTTCGACATTAGTTTCCGGAGTGGAATCACAGTATGTGGAATTGCAAACACATACAATACTGCTATCTCCAAAATGACGAGGGATGCAAACATTGGCAGCTATGAATATATGAAAATGTTTTTAAATCCCCGATGGAGAAAATTTCTAAAATTATTCTATTGTTCTAAACGAAACACATTACTCCTTATACTTCCATAATTTTGTCACAGAGTTCTAAATTAAAAAGTAGATCCCAAATTTTTGAATAATTTAAAAATTTTCTAGTTTCAATGCTTATAAGTATGAAGAGTTTATAATTTTACAATATAAATGCAAATAATGACGATTTTTCTAATGAAAGATAATTTACCTGCTATCGTAAATAAAGCGAAGAAAGCTGGTACAAGCATTTTGGTGATGTTTTCAATTTCGAATAACTTTTACTCCTGCGAATCGTTGAGGAGGCAAAAAATGTAAAACTGCAACAATTTAAATATATTATATCGAATATAATTTAAATACATAAGCATTTGTCCATGACTATGTAGGGTACTCTGACGTTTGTCACAGATAAGAATTTATGATAAATATATAATCAGCAAAATTTTAATTTATTTCCAAATTTTTTGAGAAAGTGTTTATCGAAACAAAACAAAAAAAAACCTTTTAGACCGGTATAAAATTAATTAGGTCTGGAATAATTATTTCATATTATAAAAAAAAGAAAAATTTTAATATTTAATTAAACTAAGCCGAAAATTTTTTAATGAAATGTTGCATTTGTTTTGGTTATGTAACTTAAATATAAAAAAAGGAAGATAATAAGATAAGATATATGTTTTAAAAAAAGAAAATTGCAAGTGATATGAAAAAAAAGTTTGTGAATACAGTTGAATATTATGAAATTAAAATTATGTCTCGCTCAATTCATATTTTATTAATTTTAATAAGAATAAATAGGGTAAGAATTCCTATAATCAGTATTAATATTATTCCCTTATAATAGGATCCCATATGCGGAAAATTAGATTGGTTCCTATGGAAACCCATATGGGATCCTATAAGTTCCTATAATTCCCATATAGAAGCCTTTAAGTTCTTATCGTACCCCATACGCCATATTGGATCCGCCATTTTGAATTTTAAAAATCTGATGCTAAATTCGTAATCAGCAACCTAGAAAACCCCCGAATATTGAGTTTCAATCGAATCCGATCAATTTCAAATTTTTTTTCCATCATATTGGATCCGCCATTTTGAATTTTGAAAATCTGATGTCGAATTCGTAATCAGTGACCGCGAAAACCCCTGGGTAAAAAATTTTATCCGATTCTAAACAGTTTTTAATTTATCTGTTCCGCCATTTTGAATTTTAAAAATCTGATGTCAAATTCATAATCAGCGACCACTAAAACCCCTTAGTAACTATTTTTGTTCTTTATTTTGCAATTTTTTCAAGCCATGCCCTCTGAGATTTATTTATATGTGTAAAAATAGAGTTATAATTACAATAAAAATCCCACATTTTTCGCATCCATAATAAAAATTACACCGAAAAAGTGTAAATCGATAGTTTCATAGACAAATCCTTGATTTTAATGATTATTCCCCAAATTTCAATTTCATAATTTTCAAAACGTCGAAATGTCATTTCAGATAATTTTCATATTTCGAAATACCATTGAACATAATTTTTAATTATTCGCATTATTATTATATAACCTTGACCTTGAATCAGCTGGGCCTTTTTCATATCTTTATGTGTAACTTAGTAAATTTGTACTCAGTTAACCTTATTTTGAATTCCTTATACTCTGAATTTAACGAAATGATATTTCTTATTGTCAAAATTATATTCTCAATTTCCTATTTCTGTTAAATAATTATTTTATCATTTATAATTTACTTTTATTTGAATATTTTTTTATAATTTTAATTTTGAATACCATTTCACTACATAACCTAAAATTAATTCACAGTAAATTATTTTTAAATGCAAAATTATTCATTGTCCCATACAATAACTTTCTACAATGATTTTATTGAATTGTCATTCTCCAATTAAAATTAAGGTTATATTTACAAAAATACGCACATGGCGTATAAAACCTCAGAATGACATCTTCAGTGTTACGCATCACTGAAAAATCTAATTAAATGAATTAAATAAAAAAAAATGTAGAAAATAACTTAAGTGGTAAATTACCGATGGAAACAAACAAGCATCAATTGACAAGAAAGTCACTATAATTTATCGAGCAAGAATTTATTGAATGTTGAAAATATAGCGAGATAAGAACTATATCTGCATTAGCGACAGTCGACGACTAGTGATATACATATATAGATATATGTATAATATCATAGCGTTCATTCATTTCCGCGATCGGAAGATTCACGTTTCGGAATATAAAAGCTCGTAATTTATTGTCGTACGGTTAAATTCGGGCACAAAAGATTGTAGTGTCAAGTAAATAAGGATTATATTTTAAATACCTTTTCTATCAATTTGGAATTTCTCTTGTTTTCACGGCATGGCACCGGATTTTATTTTAGATATACCCAGATTTAGAGTCGCCATCATTGTTCTCATACTCAAGATACAATACGGGTGAAAATCTAGGGAAATTACTTGAAATCACCAATTTTTTCCTATTGATTTCGAGTAATTTCTCTAGATTTCCGCCAAGATTGCTTTTATTAAGAAATATTATCGACAAAATAAGTGCTGTAAGTAAAATTACTAAACTTATAAATCTATGATAAATGTCAAATTAAAATTAATTTTTTTTTTTCAAAAATTAATTGTGTCAATTCACAAAGTCATTAGCAAAGCAGGATTTTTGGTGAACAATTGTTTCTAAGAATTTTCGAGATAGTAAATTCCCTAGGAAGCCATATTTGTATTGATGCGGAAATAACTTTTTTAAAAAAGAAAAAAGTGTCTTAAAAAAATTCCCGCCGGCTTAAACTTCCGGTTAAAGTACCACCATTATTTGTTCTAGTGAATTTTGTCAGTATTCAGTTATTCACCCCGGAAAATCCAAATGAAAATACTAGAGAATTTGGGAAAATTTAATTTTACGTTGGCAGTAATTTATTTTTATAGTTTAAAGATAATTTCACACACCGGTGACTAAAAATCGGCTTTAAATTTATTTTTTCAGGTATATGCAGGATTTAAAGGATTGAAAAACAAAAACTGTGCTGATATGGATTAATAACTTTCTCGAAGGAATCGATTCATCCAAGTAAGAATTTTATTATCTTCTATTTGAAAACTATTCTTTCGATTAATTTGGTTTTTTGCATTTATTTCTGAGCAAAATCTAACCTATGAGAAGAAAATTTTCGGTTTTTTGCTCATAAAAAAAATATTTTTTTTTCAATATTTCCCGCGAAAAATTTAAAGAGCAGGATTAGAAGAAAAATGGAATTATCGTTATTTACCACGATTTACATCAATGGAATTTTATTCATTCAGTTGTAGATCGTTGATGACGACAATTTTTATATTTTTATGTTTGGCTAATGGCAATCAGTAAAGTAGAAATCTGCTTTTATATTTTAGATACGATCAATTTATTTTAATTTCAATATTTCATTTTTGTCTTTAATTAACATTTTTTATATTCAGTAATAAGTAAATTAAAATTCTAATAAGGGAAATTTTAATTTTTAAAAAATGAGGATAATAATTTTTATCCCTTGATTTTTAAGGCGGTAATTTCAAATTAATTAAATTGGAACTTATATACTTTTATAAATAAAAAATGCCAATTAATATAATATATTACATTATAATTATTAAAATATATGATATTATAATATAATATTAATAATAATAATAATAATAATATAAATAATTATTTATTAATATCAATTAATATAATTATTTATATAATAATTTATTATTATTATTATTATTATTATTATTATTATTATATAATAAATAATTAATATTAATGACAATAATAGTATTAATAATTTAATAATAACAATAATATAATTTTTTTTAAAAACAAGTTTTCTTTTCTATAAAATGTATAATATTAATAACAAATCGAATAATATCGGAGATTTGAAGGAAAAATAATTTTGTTGAAGGAAATTTTATTACTAGTCACCCTGAGTTTTTATTGGGTCTAGTTTCAGTTTCTAGTTTTTCCTATATAGTGCTCAACCGCACCCGGTCTTCCCTATGCATTGACTGAAATGTTTCCCTTTACTTCAAATACAAATATTTCTGCAGAAAATACATTTAAAACTATTGAATGCGGATCACTTTTTTTGGATTTAATGTATTATTTTAAAAAGTAAAAAAACAATATATTATAATATATTTTATTATATTATTATATTTTATTATATTTTATTATCACATTATATTATATTATATTATATTATATTATATTATATTATATTATATTATATTATATTATATTATATTATATTATATTATATTATATTATATTATATTATATTATATTATTCAATTACCATTATTATTATTATTATTCTTTCGATTATATTTCATATTTTCATAATTTTTATAAATATTAAAATTTTAGAAAAAAAATTTAATTCTTTCGTGAAATTTTATTGAAAATAATTGAAACATGAAGATATCATAACTCCGAGTCTCCGAGTCTTTGACTCGGAGTTATCGATTTCTTCATGTTTTATAATAATTAAAGATGACCGATTGATAAAATCATTTACAATTCAATTATTATTTACAGGAATTTTTAACTAAAATTCTACGATTATTTTTTTAAATTTTCGAAAAAGTTCTTTGACAATTTTCAAATTTTACAATATTCAATTTTACGAAATTGTAATTATATTTGTAAATTCTTCAATTAAATAAATATTAGAAAATAAAAACTTAAAATAATGTTTAAAAAAATTCAATTAAACTTTTTCAAAAAAATTAATTTCAAAATTCAATTATTTTTAAATATTTACGCTATATTGCTTTCAATATTCAATTATTATCTAAAATTTTAACTGAAATTCATTTTTATGAAATGAAAATCAATTTTTATTAGAAAATTCTACTAAGAATTCAATTATTTAAATACAAATAAATAGTTTATTGAATAATTATGAATGATTCTTAAAATTCAATTCCCATAAAGAATCGTTATCAACAAATTTTCAAATAATTGAATTCTATCAACGAATTATAATAAAATTTTTAAGAATAATTATCCGTTTTTCGAGAAATTCAATTAAAATTGTATTAAAAATTAATAAAATAATTGAAATTCTGCGATGAGTTTTATTATTTGTAAAAATAATTGAATCTCAAAGAAGGATTTGATTACTTTCGAACAATATTTAATTTTTGGGAATAATTAAAAATAAATAATAATAAAATAATTGAAATTTTTGAAAATAATTGAATTTTTGCAATAATTCCTAACTTTTACAAAAAGGAATTTTTTTCGTGTTTTTAACTAAACATCTAAAAATCTTTAACCTTTTCAAAATTCAATTATTTTTAAAAATTTAAGCTCTAATGCTTTTAAAATTCAATTATAATCTAAAATTTTAAATGAAATCCATTTTTAAATCAATATTTATAAGAAAATTTTACTAGAATTCAATTATTTAAATTTTTTCAAGGAATTCGATTAAAACATGTAGGTATTAAAAATAATTGAAATTCTACAATTAGTTTTATTATTTATGAAAATAATTGAATTTCAGAAAAGAATTTATTTACTTCTAAAAATAATTGAAATTTTGATGAGAATTTTTAATTGAATTTCTGCACTTATATTATTATTATTATTACAATTCTGATATTTATTAATTACAATTTTTTATTAATTATTATTACAATTTGTTATTATTTTTTAATTATTATTTGTTATTATTTGTTAATTCTAATTTGTTATTACAATTTGTTAATTATAATTTGTTATTACAATTTGTTATTATTTGTTAATTATTATTTGTTATTACAATTTGTTAATTATAATTTGTTATTATTTGTTTGTTATTACAATTTATTTCATTGAAAGTTGCAATTTGTTATTATACAACTAAACTATTAGTTCAAACAATAAATTAGAATCAATAATATTTTAATAATAATTATTATTATCATTAACATTATTATTATACATATTATTATTATTATTATTATTATTATTATTATTAACATTAAATTATAATTAATTACGTATATCTATTTTTCCCCTCATTTTTAATATAATCCATCTTGTTTAAAAACCTCTGGAAATTTTAATATTTTCGCGAATTTTAGCTTTCGCTTTCGTTTAAATACAAATATTATTTCTATTTCGTTTGTCTTTTTTTCCTTTTAAATGAAATTATGTAATTTCTGTAGATATATATATATATATATATATATTTGAGAAAAAAAATAGAGAAAGAAAAGTGTGTACACTAATCGGAAAGGTAGTAGCAAATAGCAGAAAATGGTTTATTTGAAATTGACATTTCCTTCTTTATCCCTTGGTGTTTATGAATGAACGGGAGGAATCCACTAGATTTCGCCGGTCGTTCAGTACTACTTTTTAGTAACTTTCAACTCTCGTCGGTGTCGTGTGTGTGCTCCTGAAATATTCTTTTTACCCACCGATTATATACATATACATAATTAATATATATTTATAGTAACGACAAAAATTTTTACTCCTTAAAAATAATTTTTAATATCTTGTTAAAAATTTAAAAAAAAAATGTTTTAAAAAAACTGTTTTAAAAAGCCGAAGATTAAGAAAATAGTGGAGTGTAGTTTTAATTGAGAGGAAAGAAAAATTTTGTTGATACAAATTTTATTAACTGTGCGCGATGACAAAAAAAAAATTGTGTGATATTGTTTCGATGAGAGGAAGATGATGATGATCGTGATCGTGATATGAAAAATGTGTGCACACCCCAGAAAATTCCCCAGAACTTCTCCACCCTGTTTGTCGAGGCGAAAAGCCCTTTATATCTCAAACGCAGCAGTCACAAAACCGTTTGAAACACAACCCTCGTGTAGTCGCGATTTCGCGAATTCCAGACATTGTTTACAGGAAAGAAAAGTCTTCGTCTCGTTTAGAGAGAAAACGGTGTTGTGTGCTCCCTCCCCTTCCACACAAGAAAAAAGTCGGCAACGATTCGTGAATATTGTGACTATTTATTTTAATGAAAAATAATGTAAACTCGTTTATTCCGCTTCCGGTACGTAAAAAAAAATCTCTCCTTCGCGTGAAAAAAAAGCTCCTCGTAGTAGTGAAAAAAAAAAATATTTATTGTTGAGAGAAGTAGTGTGTTACTCCCCATTTTCGTGTGAGCCATTTAATCCGTCATTGCAACGTCGCCCGATTCATTGAACCAGGAAAAATATATTTATAACCTCAAAAATATCAAGTGTTTTCTCTTTCATCTACCGGGAAATATTGTGATATTTTCGAAAATTGTGTTTTTTATAATCGAAAAAGTGGGTGAATTTATTTTTTTTTCGGGTAAAAAAAAAAGTGGAATTGTGGTTTTGAAAGAGGGGGGAGGAGGAGGAGGAGGCGAAAGGGGGAAGAGAGAGAGAGAAGGAAAATCTAGTGTGTTGGTTCTTATACCAAATTCCCGGTGTCAACTACTACTCCTCGATGGGATCCGAATTCCTGACGTCAAAGAGCCAATATGGCGTCTACAATAAGCAGGTAACCCTAACCTCAAAACGTGAGTTTCATTTTGTTTTCTAATACCGACAGTTGGACTAACTTTGACCAGCGGAGATGCAAATTGACGAATTCTCATTGCACCAAGCATCCCATCGGCTAGTTCCTCTAAACGGAAACAAGTAAGTCTCTCCGAATTTCGGGTGTTAAACGCGTGTGTGATTCGCGACGCTTTTCAACGACGCTTTTCTCACATATATACAAAAAAAAAAAGAAAAAAGTTTCTTCCTCTCTTCTCTCGAAAAAAAGTGATGAGGAGAGCCTAGAGAGAGAAATACACACACACACTTTGTGGACAACAAAAATTTTAATACACTCGTCGCGATTTTATTATAAGTCTTCGCTCACTAAAAGGGAGAGAAATTTTTTTTTTGTGTGTGTGTTCTTTCGGGAGAAAATTTTTCCGGGAAAGTATCGCGAATTTTTTTTTTTTTTTTAGGTCCACGGGAAAAATTGATGAAAAGTGCAAAATTAATTTCTCTCTCTCTATCTCTCAGGAGGAAAAAATGATTTTTTAAAATCAAAATTCGAAATGAACGAAACGTAATTACGAATAGTTTTCGATTTCAGGAAACTTTGGGTACGTTTCAGATTGTTCTTTTTTTTCACAACTCCCTTTCTCTCTCTCTCTCTCTCTTTCTCTGTTTCTCTTTGCTTTATTCTCATAGCCAACTGAAATCGATTCAAAGGGATTTTTTTTCCTTTGGAAAATTTGTATGTGTATTTTTTTTAACGAGAGTGCAAAGTAACATTTTGGAAAAAGAAATTTTCTTTTTTTGATTTTTTTTCGGTGTTTTCTCTCACTCGTAGGTGTAATCGTACACATATACAAGTCTCATGATATCGATTAAGTGTTAGGGTCAAGTTCCCGAATTTGCGAGAGAGAGAGACTCACTTACTGTCCGTATAACTTGATGTTTAGAATGTATATATTATTATTTGATCGATTTATTAAGTTGTATTAATAACCCATTTTGTTTCGTATGCCGATTTCTATATGTGTGTGTGTATGCAATTTATATGCATTGGAAAATTACATAAAGCAAAATCGATATTTTAATCATTTTTACCCTTTTTTTTCGGTGTCCGTCCATTTTTTATTTTTATTATTATTATTATTTATCTCCTGCGAAAAGTGTTTTGAAGTTTTTTTAAATTCCTCTTCTTAACTTTATGTGCAATTTTGTAAATTAATTATTGTTGGGAACAAACATTAATTTATAAAATTAAAAAAATTTGATAAAATTGAACAAATTTGATAAAATTGAATAAATTTTAAAAAATTAGATAAATTTAATAAACAGGCCTCGAATATTATGTTTTTTTCGATTTTTTATCGACTTATATTAAAAAATTGCAACTTTTTCGACTTTTTTAGACTATTTTCAAATAATGCGACTTTTTATCGACTTATATATTAAAAAATTGCGACTTTTTCGACTTTACTTCAAAATTTTGCGACAAAATACTATTTAAAATTTTTTTTTAAATTGTACAAAAATTCTTCAATTATTTTCAAAAAATGTTTTGAACATTTTTGAATTGTATGGAATTTGTAAAACTATTGTCATTCAAAAATTATTTAGAAATATTTCTAAATGGTTTTAATTTTACGAATTTCTTTATTAAAATTTTTGAAAATATTCTACCTTAATGTCTTTAAATAAAAAATTGACGGTTTCAATTATTATAAAAATCTGAATTTTTGTATTTAAATAATTGAATTATCGAAAATGATTCGGAAAATTATTAAAAATTAATATAGATAATTGATTTGGAGGTGAAGTTTAGTTAAAAATTCTAGAAAATAATTGAATTTTTTGGAAGGGTTAGAGTTTTAATTTTTAGAAATTATTAAATTTCAGAATTTGCAATTTTTTAAATTAATTCTTTTTAAATATTTTCAATTTTAAAATTAATGTATTGAAAATCATCGAATTGTTGCAAAGAATTTTATTTAAAAAATTTTATAATAATAGAATTTCTTCGAAAAATTTTATTATTTAGCAAAAAAATTAAATTCTAGCGAAGAATTTTGTTAAAATTTTGGAAAATTTTATTTAAATTCTTTTTTAATATTTTTTTTTAATAATGGAGTTTCTTTAATAATTTTAATTAAAATTTTTAAACATAATTGAATTTTATGAACAATTCCATTCAAGTTTTTTTTTTAAATATTCGTGTTTGTTAAAAATTGAATTTTTTCGTGGAATTTTTTGAAAATAATTGATTTTGCAAAGAATTTTAATATTTATAAATATAATTGAATTGTTTCGAAGGATTTTATAAAATATTTTATAAAATAACTCAAATGTTTTCGTCAAATTTTATTCAAATTTTTTTTTTTTTGAAAATAATTGAATTTTTGAAAAAATTTTTTACTATTTAATTAAATAATTGAATTCTTACGAAGAATGTCATTATTTATGAAAATAATTAATTTATAAAATTGCAAATTTAATAAACTAATTTTTGTTATTAACAAAAATTAATTTAATTTATAAAATTACAAATTATTGAATTAAAATATTTCCAAAAAAGGAAAATTTTCGATCCAAATAATTGTTGAATTTTCATTATCTTTTTTTTTATTAAAAAGTATTATTTTGAACGTTAAAAAAATTAATTTTCAACTAAATAATTGTTTAATTTTTATTATTTTTTCTTTTTATTAAAAAATATTTTGTATTCAAAAAGAAAATTGATTCTCAAGTAAATAATTGTTGAATTTTCATTATTTTTTCACTCATTTCTTCATTTTATTCAAAAATATTATTTTGAATGTTAAAAAAAATTAATTTTCAATTGAAAATTTGAGTCAAATTCAGTTAAAAATTCAATTGAAAATTGAATTCATTGGCATCAAATATAAAATTTTTTTTAATTTGCAATTAAATTTCGAAATTTTAATTTAATTACAAAATTGGATGGAATTGAAAAATTAAATTAAAATTGAGTGGAAATTACGATTTAAATTTTTTAATTTTCATGGAAATTTGAAGTATATTTTGATTCAAAAGGAGTATATATTTTATGTACTATATTTTTTTCAATTGAATGAGAATTTATCAACATTTCATTTTACTTTATTTTCAGTCTTCTATCGTCTCGGAAGATTGAGATTGTCTTCCTTGATAAAGACAAACTTTGAAAAAATTATCAAATCAATTGAAATTATTTTCTTAAAACTTTACGTATTTGAAAACGAATGAAAACTATATTTTCAGGCTCATTTCAGTTTTCAAAGAAAAAAAGAAAATTTTTCATACATTTTTTGTAATAAAAAAAAGAGAAAAACCTCAAAAAAAATATATTAGACGCTGACAGTCGACGCTAACTGTAGAGACTTTAAAAATTAATTATCGAAACGTAAAATTGATTAAATGGAGTTATTTTTAATTATTGAATTTTTGTTAAAATAATAATTATGCATTTAAATGAAAATCGATATGTAAAAGAAATATTAAGGAAAAATATTAACACAGAATTTTATTTAAATATTCCGTTGAAAGTTTACACCCGATTAAAAATTTCTCTTAAAAATTCTCAATAGAAAAGTATATTTATACGTTCAGGAAAAAAAAGTCGGGGACTGAATAATATTTTTTAAAATTTCCAGTAAAAACAAATGCAACTTTACTCAAAACTTTTCCAAATTGTTGTCAAGTTTAAACTATTAGAGATGCTTCTAAATCTTAAAAAAAATAAGACCGAAATCGGCAGTGTTTTTAAATAATAAAGAGATATAAAATTAATGAATCAGAATTTTTTTTAATTGTTCAGAAAATAAGTGTAAAACAACAAGCGAAATTTTAAAAAACGTGGATAGAAAGAGAGACGTACATTCTGAATATTATCTCGATATTATTTTGAAATTTTTATGAATTTAATGAAGAACTTACGTTCACTTTTGTATTCTCAGTTATTAGATATATTTGTAGTTCTATTTCGTTTATGTAAATCCGAATATAATATTTATTTACATATCGATAATGTAAATCTAAATAACGTGCAGATTCGTGGAAAATAAACTTTTGAAATTTCAATTGGCATGATGCAAAAATTTTATCGAATCGAAAAAGAAACCCCAAAAGAAAGTATTTTTTGTCATTGAACTTCAACGCTGACTTTAAAAAAGAATTTAAATTACTATTATTCTTGAATTTTTTAGGGCCCTGAACATATTTCTTTGGAATAATTTGATGTGAAATTGTTAATTATAAAGAATATTTGTATTTTTGATCGAAAATATTAAATTGAAAGAAGGTTAGATGCACCAGTAACCGTTGCCTTAAGTTATTTTATAAATTTGAATTTTATTTTAGAAGTAAAAAATAGTAATTAGAAGAATTATGGATCAAATTATGGATTGGAAAGTCGATGCGATTTTAAGAACTTGATTGGTGCATTGAACCTTGAAGAGATAATGACGAGAATTTACTGATTATTGTGTTTTTTGGCAGATGGACAATGACGGCTGACTGGTAACCGGCGGACTCTCTCGCGGTGGCGCTGGCGTCAGGATGGAGCACCTCCAGGCCGCCCTGGACCCCAGGAAGCAGGAACTATTGGAGGCCCGCTTGCTCGGAGCTCGGCCGTCTGTAGGGTCACAGATCCAGACGGGACCCCAGTCCTCGGTAAACTCTGGTCAGTCCGTACACAGTTCAGACTCTAACATGAGCACCGGCTCAAATCACAGTGATAAAGAAATAGATCCCAATACTCCCGAGAAAGTTCCACGGACCCCATCGGAGCGCAAGAGGAGACGCAAGGTCGATGACTCTGGCGGCGGTTCCGCCTCGACGAAACTCTCACGACCAATGATTGCAATCGATAAGAAAATCAACGACTACTTTCCTAAGCCCTTAATTTCACCTCAACCGTCGCCCCTCGCCGAATTCTCCCTAATGCAGCCGCCTCGATCTCACATTCAACTGCCCCCCCTGCCGCCCGGCAACATGGTCCACAAGCAAATGCAAACCGAGCTCACTTGCCAACTCATCCAGGAACTCGAGACACAAGCCTCCTCCGATCTCGAGCTCCACAACAATAAAATTGACGAGCTCAATCGAGCCGCCGAGGAACTCAAACACCAAGTGGCTAGTCAGAAGAAAGTCATCGAGGAGCAAAAGTTGCATATTAATAAGTGTATAGAAGTCGTCAAGAAGCTTCTCCAGGAGAAGTCGAATATCGAGAAGAAGGAGGCGAGGCAGAAGTGTATGCAGAACAGACTGAGGCTCGGGCAGTTCGTCACACAGAGGGTAGGGGCGACGTTTCAGGAGAACTGGACCGACGGCTACGCTTTTCAGGAGCTCGCGCGACGCCAAGAGGAAATCACCACCGAGCGGGAGGAAATCGACCGACAGAAGAAGTCCCTCCTCAAGAAGAGGCCCTCAAACTCGGAGACGGGGCGAAAGAGAAACCAGGCCCAGTCGGCCCTTCACAACGGCACCGAGGCGACATTCCTCAAGCCCGACGCGGTCCCCGGCTCCTACACCTGGCAAGAGTACTACGTCGCCGACGAAATTCTCAAACTCAGGCAGAACGCCCTCAAAAAAGAGGACGCCGACCTCCAACTCGAAATGGAGAAACTCGAGCGCGAACGCAATCTACACATTCGTGAGCTCAAGCGAATTCACAATGAGGACCAATCGAGGTTCAATTCCCATCCTGTCCTCAACGAGCGCTACCTCCTCCTCATGCTCCTAGGCAAGGGCGGCTTCAGCGAAGTCCACAAGGCCTTCGATCTCAAGGAGCAACGCTACGTCGCCTGCAAAGTGCACCAACTCAACAAAGACTGGAAGGAGGACAAGAAGGCCAATTACATAAAGCACGCCCTTCGGGAGTACAATATTCACAAGGCCCTCGATCATCCCCGCGTTGTCAAACTCTACGACGTCTTTGAGATTGACGCCAATTCCTTTTGCACCGTTCTCGAGTACTGCGACGGTCACGATCTCGACTTTTACCTCAAGCAGCACAAGACAATTCCCGAGAGGGAGGCCCGCTCGATCGTAATGCAGGTCGTCTCTGCCCTCAAGTACCTCAACGAAATCAAACCACCCGTCATTCACTACGACCTCAAACCCGGCAACATTCTCCTCACCGAGGGCAACGTCTGCGGCGAAATCAAAATCACCGACTTCGGCCTCAGCAAAGTCATGGACGAGGAGAATTACAATCCCGATCATGGGATGGACCTCACATCCCAAGGCGCCGGCACCTACTGGTACCTACCGCCCGAATGCTTCGTCGTCGGCAAGAATCCACCAAAAATATCATCAAAAGTCGACGTCTGGTCGGTCGGTGTGATATTCTACCAGTGTCTCTATGGGAAAAAACCCTTCGGTCATAATCAGAGTCAAGCGACAATTCTCGAGGAGAACACAATCCTAAAGGCGACCGAGGTGCAATTCGCGAACAAACCAACGGTCAGCAATGAGGCCAAGGGCTTTATTCGAAGTTGTCTCGCCTATCGAAAAGAGGAAAGAATTGACGTTCTCACATTGGCGCGACAAGAATATTTACAACCCCCAACACCGAAACACGGCCGGCAGGCTAATAGTCAACAACAGCAGCAACAACAACTCCAGCAGCAGCAGCAACAACAACAATTACAACAACAACAACAGACTTCATTCACCACTGGTATGTTCAGCGGGATGAACGCCTCAAGTAGTTCGTAGTGAAAATTACGATCCAGGGCCAATGAGAGAGAAAGATAGAGAACACTGGAACTGATATACATATATATATAAATAAATAAATAAATATTACTTGAAAAAAAACTGATTAAACTCAATAAAAAAACAAATAATTTCAAGAAACAGTGAATGACATTGTGTAAAAATGGAATTCATGATATTGTGTAAAAAAAAAATTGTATGTTTTACATGTTTTATTGCAGAACATGAGAGAACGCAAGAGAGCGAGAGAGAGAAAGAGAGAAAGAGAGCGAGAGAGAAAGAGAGAGAGAGAATGATAAATGCTTGGTGTAATGAATGATTTAAATATGAAAACAAAAAAACAAAAAAAAAACCTTGCAAATATTATCGTGTCACTTTACGTCGTCTGCTTTAGGTAAAGGATAATGATATTCATTAAAGGTATTTTACTTGTTGTAGGAATGAAATATTTATGAAAAACTGGGCGGAAAACACTATTGTAAAAATTAATAAACGACGCATTAATAGATTATCACGTTTTTTACTTTTTCTTTTTTAGAAATGTGGCGAATTTAAACTATAAAAAAAAACAAAGCAGGTGGGGATTTTTTTTTTCATTTTCATTTTGCTGAACTGTGATTGGAGAGAGCGTTTCGTTTCCGAAAAAAGTGTGGTTTTTTTTTCGAGAAAGAAAATCGATTTTTTTTTAAATTGTAAATTTTTACGATCGAGTTGTGATTTTAATTGGAAATGGTAAAAAAAATTTTTACAGGAGTGGTTTTTTTAATGTAAAAAATTACTACAACTTTTCGAAATCAATGCGATTTCTCCTCTTCGGGGAGTTTAGAAAATAATACAGTAAAAAATGAAAATACAGAAAACGAAAATAAAAATGCAGGAAACAAAAATAAAAATACAGAAAACGAAAATAAAAATACAGAAAAGAATAGAGAAAACAAAAATAAAAATACAGAAAAGAAGAAATAAAAATACGAAAAACACAAAGACGATAAATAATAATTTAGAAACATTAAACAATAAATAAAATAATAATAATACAGAAACCAATAGTTAAGAATACACGAAGAGTATAAATAATAATTTTAAAAAAAAACATCAAATGAGTAATAAATAAAAATACAGAAATAATGTAAACTGAGGATAAAACAGAATTATACTATTTGTTTACAATTGTTTACAGTTAATTTAATTAAAGTTTTTACTGTTGGGCTTTGTTGTAAATAAATAAAAAAAAATAAAGTAAAATTAAAATAAATGTAAAAAATGAAAACAAAAGTAAAAAAGAAACAAGAAAACATATCTTACCGATAAATAAAAAAAAGTTTTACAATGTCGAAGGAATTAAAATTTAGCTAAAAATTGAAGTCTAACGTTTGGAGTTAGTAACTGAAATATTAAAATACTAAATTACTAAAATTTAATGAAAATAGAAAAATTTTATTACATATTTAATTTAATTATATATAATTAAATTAAATATGTAATAAAATTAAAAAATATAATAAAAAATAAATCATTTAAATATTCAATAAAAATTGTAAGGAAATAAAAACAAAATTGAAAATAAAATTTTTAAAAATAGAAAAAAATAAATAATTTTAAAAAATTTAATAAAAATTGTAAGGAAATAAAAAGAAAATTGAAAATAAAATTAAGAAAAATAGAAAAAAATGAATAATTTAAAAATTCAATAAAAATTTGTAAGGAAATAAAAACAAAATTGAAAATAAAATTTTTAAAAACAGAAAAAAATAGAACAATTTTTTACAATATATAGATAAAATAAAAATGAATAATAAAATAAATAAATAAGTTACTAACTTCAATTTTTGGTTAAAATTGAATTCCTTCGACATTGTAAAACTTTTTTATTTATTGATAAGATATGTTTTCTTGTTTCTTTTTTACTTCTTTCTTTTCATTTTTATATTCATTTTAATTTTAATATTGTATTAGGGAAGAATCTGACGGACAGTCAAATCGAAAAGTTAGTCCAATGTCATAATTTCGTAATTTAGAAAAAAAAAGAAAAATTTTAAATTCGTCTCGGTGGAAAGGCGAAGAATTTTTAATTTTGAATATTTAAAACGATTAAAAATTGCATTTGAATAAAAATTACAATTTTCGGTCAATAAAAAACATTTGTTAAAGGTTAAGGTTATGTTACTTAAATCATTTATTATTATTAACAAAAAATTATAACTTTTATTCACATGTAACTTTAAAATGTTCAAAATGTAGAAAAATAAATTCCTTATGCTTCTACCAAAAGGAATTTAAAATTTAATTTGCATTTTTTTTTCTAAAATACGAAATTATGACATTGGACTAACTTTTGTTCTGATTGTTTATCTGATTCTTCCTTCAAGTTAATTCTGTGTAATCCTCAGTTTACATTATTTCTGTATTTTTATTTATTACTTATTATTTGATGTTTCTTTAAAATTATTATTTAACGTCTTAGTGTTTTTCGTATTTTTATTTTTTCTATTCTGTATTTTTATTTTTGTTTTCTGTAATTTTTATTTTCTGTATTATTTTTTAGACTATTTTTTAGACTGAAGAGGAAATCGTATTGATTTCGAAACGTTGGGGTAATTTTTTTATATTAAAAGAACCACTTGTCCGAATGTATTCGTGTGAAAAATTTTTTACCTACTATTCCAGATTAAATTCTTGTCGTTTTTCATCAAAATTATGATGAAAAGTTTATTCGACGAAAATTCTTTTGAAACACTAAAAAAAATTCCACAAAATTATTTTTCACCCAAGAAATTCAAGGGTCAAAATTTATTTTGACTCGTTTTATTTTTTACACGAAAAAAATGCTCAAATTTTGTAGAAAATGTTTTTGTATCCACAAAAAAAATTGCCGAACCGAATGAAAAAGATTTTTATTTTTACGAGCAGTTTAAAAAAAAAAAAAAAAATAACTTCATTTGTTTATTTTTCTAGTTTTAAATCGAATTGTATAATTTATATTTGACCTAAAAGTAGTGAAAATCAAATTTTTTATTAGGCAATTTGTAAAAAAAGATTTAGTAAATAAGATGATGTAGTAAAAAAGATTTACTACAAAAATTGAACCATATTTTTCAAAATCTATCAATTTTTTGTGTAAATTATAAAAATAAAACGCGTCAAAATATTTTTACCTTTTCCTTAAAATTTACTAAATTTTTCCGAATTTATATTTATATTTAAAAATTTCTACCATTTATTTTCGATAAAAGAAAATTTCTAAATTTTAAATTTAGAAAAATTTCGATATAATTTCGAAAAAACCGATTCCCCCCCCCCCCAACAAAATAGACTTTTAGTAAATTTTCTTTTTGTTGTTGTTGTTGTTGTTGCTTTGTTTTCTATGAAATTTGACCTGCTTTTCAAATTAATGATGCTAAATATAAATTTGACAAAAAAGGGAGGTTCAATTTCTTTATCAATCAAATGAAGACTTGAAATTTAAAAATTTCTTATTTTTTTCAATAGTATGCTAAATATTATTATTTGTAAAAAAAAGAAGGGAAATAAAAGCTCGTAAATTGTAATAAAATATTTTAAGAATTTTTCTCTAAGTATTCTTTTGTAAAATAAAATTCGATATTCTTTTCTTAAGAAACATAAACGAATATTTGAGAACTTTAGAAAAAAAAGAAAATTATTACAATAAATAAATAAAAAAGAAATTCTTTATGAAAATAAAGAAGAATTTCTTTTTTATTTATTTATTAATTTTTGTAATAATTTTTCATTTTTTTTTATGAAATATGACTAAATTTTTGGTAATTTACAAAAAAAAAACAAATTTTCATAAATTGAAAAATGATTTTAAATTAAATCTGTGAATTTTGCGAATAAACTTTCTTGAAAATTTTCGTAATCGAAAATTTTTTTCATACACTTTTTACTCAAAAACGAAGAAATTAAATTTTCCAGTAACTCTAAAATAAATAAAAATGCATTTTTTACTCGTTTCTTTAAAAGTTGTGTTTTCTCTAGTAAAAAAATAAGTATACGTTATTTTTAAATTGAGTGCAAATTTTGTATTATTTACAAAGGAAAATAGCAAAAATCAATAAATTACGACGTGAAATGGGTTATATTTTAAAAAATAACTTTTAAAAACTATATCAAGGATTTTTAAACTCGAAATAAAAATTGAAATTAATATTACGAATTTTTATTAATATTTTTTTAAATGAAAATAAAATTATCAAAAATGTTAAGAATATTAATATTTTTAAGAATATTGAAAATTTTCTAAATATTAAAAATACTTTGTGTATAAGGAAAAAAAATAGAAATCGTCTCACTTTTATATAAACGAGAGAAAAATGAAAAGATGACATCCTTGAAAAAAGTGGCAAAAATTTAAACGATAAAGATGAAAATGTAAAAACTGAAAAATTTAACTTCGATTTTGAGAAAAAAATTAATTTTGAATAAGAATGATTAATAAAATTAATTATTTTCTTTTTAAGAAACAAAAAAAATAATTTCTCAATAATAAAGAAATGGATTCAGTTAAAATTAATAAAAAGTCTTTAAGTGGTTAATTTAGAAAATTGATGGATTTTTCATTTCAATTGAAAATTAAAAATTAGTGTGAAATTTTTTTTTTACGATTTTCCATTGTTTGCGTGAAATGAAAATTTGATCAAAATATGAGCATTGAATTTAGTAAAAAATTTATTTTAGAAAAAAAAAAATTTTAATTGTAACATTAAAAAGAGTATTGAAAGTGATGAAAATGAATTTTGAAAATTGCATTTTTGCGAATAGTATTTTTTCGTATCTTTTTAAAATTATCGTTTTATATAAAATATTTATTTTTTTTTAGTAGAAAGCGTCTTTTTTTTAATTCTTTCTAAGTAGAAAAATAATTGAATTGAAATTAATAATTTAATATAAATAACTAAAGAAATAAACAATTGTTTATTAAATTTATTAAATTTAAAAATTTAAAACTTGAAAAAAGAAAAAATTGTCTTTCATGTAAAGTGAAAATAATTGTAATTCACTTCGACTGGTTTTTTTTTAATTGTAATTTGTGTTTGTATTTAAAATTCAATAATTATTTTGTTTAAAAACAAATAATGTTTTGAAATTGTTTTTTTTCGACAAAAAAGTAGGTTATACTCCGAATAATCAAAAATTTTATATAAATAATAACAAAAATATCAAAAATACTTTGATATTTGTTTTTTATTGAAAACTTGATTAAGTTAATTTAAATTTAATTGAAAAATAATAAATTTTTATTTTAATTTCTTTGAAATAAAATTTTAAAGGTAAAAAAAATATAATTTCTTTGAAATAAAATTTTGAAAGTAAAAAAAAATTTAATTTCTTTGAAACAAAATTTTGAAGTTAAAAAAAAATTTTACAAAATGAAATTTGAAATTTTTTTTCTCTAAGAAAGGTAAATTTTTAATTTTTATTAAAGAACGTCAACATTTTATTCGCTAAACAAAAAAAAAAGTTTGTAAAACATAATTAAACTAAATTAATTAAAAATTAAAGAACTAAGTAATTTCAATAAATTTCGAACAAATGTAGAATTAATTGAAACAAAATAAAAAATATTACTAATACTTAGATTTCATTAAAAAGAAAAAAGAAAATTTTTTATATTTATAAAATATAAATTCATTGAAATATTAAAGAATGTCATAATTATTCTCAAAAAGGCAATTTTTTATAATCTCATCACTAATTTTGTTTTTAATGTATTAAATTCGTAAATTAATAAATAAATTCCGGGTTTTTTTATTAAACAAATATTATAACAAATATTTAAATTTAAATTTAAATTTCTCAAATGCAACAATAAAATGTGGAATAAAATATCTTTTTATTTATTTTTTTTTATTTATAAATTAACATTATTTTTGTTCTTTTTATGAAATTAAAAACTGAATTTTTTTCTTGTTATAATAAAATAAATAAATAAAATTTGTAATAAATAGGTAAATTAAATTAATAAATAAATCAAATTTATTTATTTTATTTATTTATTCATTTACAAATTCAAGTTTTTTCTAATAAACAATTGTTAAAAAATATTCTGAATAATAACAAATTTATAATAATATTCAAAAAGAAAGAAAATATTCAAAATGGGAAATAAAAATTTCTCATAAATGCAAAAATAAAAAGTTGAAAAATACACTTTTTTTTATAAAATAAAATAGATTATAATATTTTTTTTGGTATAATTTATGAAAATTATTATTAAAGTTTTGTAGGAAAAGAAAAAGTCAATTTTCTTTAAAGAAAAATATGCAAAATATTTCTATAAAAATTTGTCATATTTCTCTCGTCTCATTGTCAAAAAAAATTAATTTT
This sequence comes from Leptopilina syphax, assembly GCA_032872505.1. Classification (NCBI taxonomy): domain Eukaryota; kingdom Metazoa; phylum Arthropoda; class Insecta; order Hymenoptera; family Figitidae; genus Leptopilina; species Leptopilina syphax. The sequence goes on along the minus strand of CM065474.1, from coordinate 2,640,544 downwards.
TTTATCACAATGTTTAATTTATTTTAAATTCTCAATTTTTTTTTGTCTTTTTTTAGTTTTTTCTTTTTTTCTACCTTTTTTTACTTTTTTTGTGTACTTTTTTAATTTCAGTGTATTTTTTTCTTTTTTTTTTTCTTTTTAGTGTATTTTTTCTATTCTTAATCTATTTTTTTCACTTTTAACTTTTTTTCCCTTTTTTTAATTCGAAAAAACCTATTTTTTTGGGAAACGAAACGATTTTTCAATTTAAGTTTCAGTTTTTAGAAACAAAAAAAAAAAAAAAAATTGTGAAAAAAAGTCTCTTGAGATATCGATAAAGACTGAAGTGAAAATAAATGAAATGAGTGGGTTTAAATGAAAGTTTTTTTCTTTCTTTTTTTTTTTTTGCTCGATTTCAACAAGTAAATCGAATATTGTAATCAATTTGTCAAATATGTTACTTGGAAAAATTGCTATCTTTTAAAAATAGTATATATAATAAATATATACTTAAACAATAGACAAGAATTATTTGATAAAATAATTATACATTGTAAATAAAATGTGACTTTCAATTAATTTCTAATTTTCTAGAAATTAAATGTCTCTATTTCACTTTAAAAAAAAATGTTTATAATAGTGGAAAAACTTTTTTTTTTTTATTTCGTCTAAGTTAAATAAGTAGTTTATAGTATTTTGTATATATACATATAATTTTGTTAAATATTTTTTTTTCCTAAAAAAAAACGAAAATCAAAAAGAAAATTTCCCCCTTTTTCATATATATTTGAAAGGAATCTGGTTTTTTTTTTGAAAATTCTCTTTTTAACAGATAGTAATTTTTCGTACGTTTTCTTTTTTCTATGAAAATGAAGAAAAAATTGACAATTGTGTCAGTTTCAATTTTGTATAATATATAATATAAGACGTTGTTTTAAAAATTCGATTTCCATCAAAAAAAAAAAAAAAAAAAAAAAAAAAAAAAGAAGAAATGAATGACGACAGTGCGAAATTAGGAAACAATAATTAAAAAAAAATGTCTCAGTTTTCTCGTAATGGAAAATAAAAAAACAACTCCAATCACAGTAATTTTTTTTTTTTTTTTTGATGAATAAATAATTGTTTTATACGATGATGATAATATTGTGTGAGCGCAGTGATTATAGGTCAAAGAATGAAAAGCAAAATAAAAAAAAAATTGTATCGTCGAGAAATATAATATGTTTATAAGACGCCGATGGAGATTTTCATTGAAGAAGAAATGTGATTAAACTTTTTTTTTGGTTTTTTTCTTATAGGGAGTTATTTCGAGATGCTGAGACTTCTGTGATGGTATTCGAAATTGTCTGTATACTAAAATTACAAGTCCTTTGTAACTAGGAATTATAATAATAATATTATTATAATGACTTTGAAAGATTGTATTGATTTTAAAATTCCAAAGTACGAGGAGAATGAAAAAGAGAGAAAATTTGAAAATCCTTCAAATATTTATTATTGTCATTATCTTTCTTATTATTTCTATTGCAGGGCTCGAATTCTTTGCAAATAAATTCAAAAATAGTAAAAAAAATTTTTTTAATTTCATCAAAATTTCAATTATCTTAATAATTAATAAAATTCTTCTCCAAAATTCGATTATTTTTACAAAAATTTAAAAAAAATTCTTCTTAAAAATCCAATTATTTTTAATACAATTTTAATAACATTCATATTTCATGAAAAAATTCAAATTTTTTTTAAATTTTAATATTTTTCGAGAAAAAATTCAATTATTTTCTAAAATTTTGATAACATTTCATGGAATAATTCAATTTTTTAAAAAAAATTTAATATCATTTTTCGAGAAAAAATTCAATTATTTTCTAAAATTTTAATAAATCCTTCGAATAATTCAATTATATTTGTAAATATGTAGTAAAATTCTTATCAAAAATTCAATTATATTCAAAACAATTTTACGAAAGAATTCAATTTTTTTTTAAACTTTTAATAAAATTGAAGAATTGAATGTTTAATTTCAATTATTTAAGAAACACGATTATTGTAAAAACTGGAAATAAATTGTTTTTAACACAATTTTTATAAAATTAAAAAAAAATTAATTAAGTTCTTCGTAAAGATTCAATTATTTTTGAAAATTTTAATAAAATCCTTGTCAAGAATTCAATTATTTTAAAAAATTCTTCGTATCAATTCAATTAATTTGAAAAATTTTTATATTTGTGTTCAATTATTTTCAAAAAATTTTTCTCAATTCAATGATTTTTAATATCTACTATTTTAATAAAATTTTCGAAAAGAATTCAATTATTTAAACAAAATTTTAATAAAATTCTGCACAAACATTTAATTAATTTCATAAAATAATAAAAATTTCATAAGGAATTCAATTATTTACCAATTTTTAAAATAAATTTCTTCGCAATAATTTCATTATTTTCATGAATAATAAAATTTTTGACAAAGATTCAATTATTTTCATAAATAATAAAATTTTTGACAAAGATTCAATTATTTTTGTAAATAATAAAATTCTTTTTAAGAATTCAATTATTTTCATAAATAATAAAACTCATTGCAAAATTGAATTTTCTAATAAAAATTGATTTAAAAATGAATTTCAGTTAAAATTTTATAGATAATAATTGAATATTAAAAGCATTATTATAGCATAGAATTTTTAGAAATAATTGAATTCTGCAAAAATTTCAAACTAAAATCTTTGAAAATTAAAATTTTAACTAACAATTCTGTGAAATTAATTTTTTTTCAAAAGGTTTTAATTGAATTTTTAAAAAAAATTTTTTGATGTTCGAGCCCTGCTATTGTCATTGTGATAATGAATATTACATTTTATTATAATTATTATTATTATTATTATTATTATTATATTTTTAATTATTATTGATAATTATTATTAACTATTATTATTGATTATTATTATTATTAATAATTATTATTAACTTTTATTATTGATTATTATTAATTATTATTATTATTATGTAATTATTGTGGAGAAATTGTTTATTCTGTACATCCCAATTTTTTATTTTTAACCATTGAAATTGAAACCTTTTCTAGATTTCTTCTTTTCTTGAGTCTGAAAGCTTTAAATCTTAACAATTCTCAAATTGTAAACACTTTTTGAAGATTTATGATAGTAATAAAATTAGGTAATGTACCTTATATTTGATTTTTTTTCTAAATTTTCATTTTACATCCAAAAAAAAATTTGTCCTTTTTAATTTAAAAAAAAAAATAAATAAAAGTAGTTTTTATTTTAAAAAAATTTTATTTCTATTTGTTTAAAAGAATAATTTTGATTTTATTTTCTTTAAAAAAATAATTTTGGTTTTCATTTGTTTTCCTTTTTTTTAAGGGAATAATTATAAAATTATTTAGAATTTACAAAAATGTTAAGAAATTAAAACTCTCAAATTTAAATAGTAGTAAAATTTTCAGAAAAGGAAATTTAAAAAAAAAATTCATTTAAAATTAGCGCTAAATTATTTTTTTTATTTATTTATTTGTTTTGTTTAAAGGAATAATTATAAAATTATTTTAAATTTATAAAAAAAATGTTAAGAAATTAAAACTCTCGAATTTAAATAATAGTAAAATTTTCAAAAAAAGAAATTTAAAAAAAAATTCATTTAAATTTAGCGCCAAAATATATGTTTTTTTTATTGTCGAATCCTTGAAAGAAAAGATTTCAATTTTGATTGGATGGGAAATTCGGGAGTGGCCAATGGCATTGTCGATCGATCGCAAATCTGCAGTTTGCAGTATATATATATATATGTATATGTATGTATAGAGGAGGCGGTCTTTGGCCTTTGTTGACCTTGACGACCTTTAAATGGAAAATCGACAACGCCTTTTACTTTCCTCTTTTTCTCTACCTGCAAAACTTTTACTTCAATTCAAGGTTAAACTTCAATCGATATCAATTATGGCAATCAGTAAAAATGCATTGTTAAAAAATAATATACAAAAAAAAACAAGAAGCGTCGTAACTATGAAAAATAATTTAAAAAAAGAAAATTCACAGGGTACTTTTTAAATTGAAAAAATTGAAGACAATTTTTTATCGCGCAAAAAGAAATTTGCAATTAAAATATTTTAAAGTAGGTACAAAATAATTATTTTTACTTTTTTTACATTCTCATTTTTAAATAGAATTTTCATTTTTTGTTTAAATTTCGCGCTAGAAATATAGTTTCCCTCCCCCTCCACCCCTTCCACGAAAAGTCACGAAATTTTGAAATTTCGTTTAATGGTACTATTTGCAATAAAAGTGATTTTTTTAAATTGAAAAGTAATAATACTCCACAAAATTATATATTTAAATATTTATATTAAAAATAATTGTACTAATAATAATAATAATAGTAATAATATTAATAATAATTGTACTAAATAATAATAATAAATAATAATAGTTATAAAATAATAGAAATAACGATTGTAATAAGAATAGTAATGTCATCAAGGTAGGATTGCATTTAAGAAAGCATTCAATAGGTGCAGAGATCAAGGACGGCAAAAATGGCAAAAGGTAAAATTTGATTGGTTTGTTCTTAATTTGGTTGAAACGGTTGAAATGAGAGCATTGGACTGCAGACTGAGGTATGAACGCACCTTTAAGATCAGATTATTCCATAATCACATAAATATTTAATATTTGACTATTAAATAACTTGACCTTGAAGGTAAGATTTTTATACAGCAACTAGTTGACTGTTTCTTTGATATTTTGCATAAGATAGAAAAGGGCAGAGATATACGTTTGTCCTTTTTGCACTTAAGGCCTAGTTACAAAGCGCATTCATGTGAACTTAGCCTTAGGGTCAAGTGAGACTATTGTGGACATAGCCTAACAGAACGGAAGCTTTTTAAATTACTTGACGACTCACCCCTGATTTTCTGAGTTTTCCTACCTCACGCTGACGACTGAGGAAAGATGACATTTAAAAATCACAAACATGGCGTCACTAAGTAAAGCCGATTGGTACAATCCTCCTCCTTTTTGGCAAAATGGACCCACACCAGGTGGTTATTACAGTTTTCCATATAATAACCCAATTCCTAAAGAAGGTGGAGTTCAACATTTACAGTAAGTATTTCTCAAAATCAATATATAAATATCTTACACTAAATCATGTGAATCATGCCTGTCATTATTGGCACTGCTTTGATACTTTCTGATAAAATTTTTAACCGCATAATAAAAACTGATTTAAAATTGAATTTTTATCAATTTTTATATTTTATTTAAATTGAATAATTATCCTGACGAATTTATTAATAAACATGTTAAGAAAAAGAATTATAGAAATTAAAATTTCGAAAGTTGAGAAAGGATCTCAATGGGAAGAAAAGTTAATCGAATGTTATAATTTTGTATATTTTAAGTGAAAAAGAATCAATTTTAAATTAACTTTGTCAAAAGAGGGAAAAGAATTTAATTTTTATTTAAACAATTATAAGTTGCAATTGAATAAAAATTACAATTTTTTGTCAATAGGAAATGACAATTATGAATTTTTAGCTGACATAACCTAAAAATTTAACAAATGAGGCATTTCATTTCAAATCATTCCACCAACAAAAAACAATCGCAAGGAGAGCGATTTTCTAATAAATTTTATTATATAAAAATTTAATTATTTGTAACATATTATACACTGAATCGAAAGAGAATTTCATGAACTTTCTAGTGCTATTTTTATTTTTTAAAATTTTTCTCAATTTCGTAGAGAAATTCGTAAGAAATTTCGTAGAAAAAGTTTATTTAAACTCTTAATATCTCAAACACCATTTATTTTCGAAAAATTTTGCGACTTTTTCGACTTTTTTTCTAAATATTGCAACAAAATATCATATTTTTAGCAAAAAATACAACTTATTTCGATTTTTATATTGGAAAATATTTCCAAATGTCTCAAAAAACTATTTATTTAATTATTTTTCCACTTAAATTTTCGAAATATACAATTAAGATTTTTAATAATTGAAATTTTGTAAAATTTAACTAAAATCATTTTTTAAGTTATTCAAATTTTTGAAAATCAACTTTTGAAGAATTTTAATTGCAAAATTTGGAAAATACAAGTTGAATTCTCAAAAATTTTAATGAAATTTACTTCTTTAGACTTATTAAAATTCTAACCCTTTTTGTATTTTTGTTAAAAATTGATAGATTTTAAAATCCATTCTTAATTTTCTAGAAAATATGTTTTTGTATCTACAAAAAAAATTGATTTTTACCATTTTTGAAGCATTTTTTTTTTAAAAAAACGTTTTTAGTTTAAAAATGCTAAAAAGTACCATTTTCATTAAATTTTTTTTAATATGGAAATTAACTTGTTTATTTTTGGAACTAATTGAAATTTTGTACAATTTAATTGAAAATAATTGATTTTTTTCAAAAGTGCGTTTTATAAAAATTTTTGAAAATCGACTTTTGAAGAATTTTAATTACAAATTTTGAAAATAATTGATTAGCTTCTAAAAATTATATTAAAATATTTTTGAAAAAAATAATTCTTTAAAAATTGTAAAAACCAATTTTTTTGTAGATACAAAAACATATTTTCTACAAAATTACGGATAGATTTTAAAAATCTATTTTCTTTTTAGAAAAATAAAAATAAAAAAATAGTCAGATTTTCAACTTGTTTATTTGCGTTTTTACAGTACACCCGTAACAACCGGAACATCCGTTGTGGGAATTTGTTTCAAAAATGGAATCGCAATTGCCGCCGATGTTTTGGGTTCCTATGGTTCCTTAGCTAGGTACAGATCATTAGAGCGAGTTATGAAAGTTAATGATAATATTATGCTTGCCGCTGGTGGCGATTATGCAGATTTTCAATATCTTAAAAATATCATTGACCAAAAAATGTAAGTACCTACAATTTTTTTTTTTTTTTTGGAAAAAATTACTTTTTTCCTGAAAATTTACATTATAAAGTTACGTTTAAACCGATGTATATTAATTTTCATTTGGTAATTTAAATAATAACGTATTTTAAAATTTCAGTCTTGAAGAGCACTGCGTTGATGATGGTTTTACATTGAAACCAAAATCTTTACACTGTTGGTTAACACGTGTTATGTACAATAGACGATCAAAGTTCGATCCTCTTTGGAATAATTTCCTCATTGCTGGATTCGACGATGATAAGCCGTAAGTGTATTCGAATTTTCGCAAAAATTTAAAAAAAAAAATGTTTTTAAATAAAAATTACAACTCTTGCTAATAGAAGGAAAAATTTCTTTCTAGAAGGTAAAGAGAAAGAAATTTTTTCTTCTATTAGAGATGAGTTGTAATTCTTTGAATACTTTTTAAAAAATTAACTTCTTTTAAGAAATTTTAAATCTTGTCTTATTCTTTAGATTTTTAGGCACAGTTGATCATTTGGGTGTTGCATTTTCTGATCCTGTAATTGCGACTGGTTACGGTGGATATTTAGCATCGCCATTGCTTCGTGATGCTCACGAAAAAAATAAGGATATGAGCGAAGAGGAGGCCGTTCAACTTCTCAATAAAGCAATGCAAATTCTATTCTACAGAGACGCTCGATCTTTTCCAAAGGTAACTTTATTTTTTGTTACCTAAATATTACAATTCAAAAAATCTCTTTTATTTAATGCAGTACACTTAAAATTGAAAACTGTATTTTTGGTTTTATTTCGTAACACCCATCGAAATATAAATTGAATTGTATGGTTAGAATAGAATTTAATATAATTATCTTTAAATTTTCAGTATCATTTGGGCATAATTACGAAGGAGAAAGGAATAGAAATTAAAGGACCACTGACTATTGAAAGCGATTGGGGAGCAGCTCTTATAGGAAAATCTTCGTAAAATGATGACTATACCCTCTTTTTATAATTCAAAGTTAATAAAGGAAATTCTTACTAAATCGATTTTGATATTAATATCAAAATGTGACGCTCCACGATAAAAGTGACAAATAACAGTTCTAAAAGGCGGCAAATGTTATTAAAAATTTTTATTTGAATTTTCTAAATTTTCCTACAAAGTAAGAATATCACAGCCTGTTTCGGTAATTAAAATTGTGTGCTCGCATTGAGCGGTTCTTGCATTATCAGTAGTAACAGCAGTCCAACCGTCTTCTAAAATTTCAATTTCAGGACCTCCTTGAGTTAAAACTGGCTCAATTGTAAAAGTCATTCCTGGTTGCATTTGCCCCTCCACTTCGTTTACTGGAAAAAAAATGATAAATTTTTTTACAGCGGCAATAAAAAATATATTAATATAAATACAGTAAGAATACTGTCAGTCCAGTCAGTCCACGAGTGCGAAGAGGACACTCTTATGCGGCGTTCAATGTGCGCTCACTCGCACTCACGCTTAGGGGTGATTCATAGTCAGATACTCTTACTGTATAGGAAGTTATCAATCCTCCAAGTCAATCAATAAAAAAAGAAAAAAAATCCTTTTAACGTTTCGACAGCACACCTGTCGTGAGACATTCAATGTTAAAAAAATATATTTTTTATATATTTTTAATCACTGAACATTGAAGGAGAAATATTTGAAAATAAATTTAGAGATATAAATCTAAATATAAATTTAGATTATTTTTTATATAAACTAATACTCACGGCAATGAAAAATATCCGGAGGACCATGAAAATAGGTTCCAATTCCGTGACCAGCAAAGGCTGGAATTATTCCAAATCCTTGTTTCTCGGCAGTCTCTTGAATAACGCTTCCTTAAAAAGAAAATTTTTAATAAATTCAGTTTCAAAGCTTGGGATTAGAAATAATTAACTCGAAAGTTTGTAAACAAATTAATAATTTGTTCACGAAGTTTCGATTTTCATACATTTTTATATTTCATAACATAAAATTTAACTTCAAGCAAGATAAGTTTTAGTAATTTAAAATTTTTAAATTACCAATGTTCTTGAAATTTTCATTAGGTTTGCAAATTTTTATTGCTTCCATTAGACAAATTTCTGTTGCGGAAATTAAGCGTTTTCCTTCGCTATCTACTGATCCAACTTGAAACATTGTCGAACAGTCACCGTGATAACCATTCAAAAACACCTAATAATTTTTCATACATAAATATGTATCAAATTATTATTATTATTATTTTTCATCAGAATTTAATTATTTGAATAAATTTTAAGATTTAATTTATTTATTAAAAAAATAGCAAATTGTGGGTTAAAAAATAATTTGCACTCACAGTTATGTCAACATTGAGTATGTCTCCATTTTTAAGTGGTCGACTGTCCGGTATTCCATGGCAGGCAACATTATTAATACTAGTGCAAATTGATTTTGGATACCCTCGATAATTCAATGGACTTGGATAGGCAGTATTGTAAATTATAAGTTCGTGAACTTTTCCATCAATTGAATCTGTCGTCGCACCTGGCTTTAAATCATATAATTAATGTAGAAAATTTTAAATAATATTTTCTAAATACATCAAAATTTATAACAAAATTAAAAAAGTTTTAATAACTAAAATTCTTCTGAAATTATAGTTAAATTTTTTAATATATATTTAATTTATTATTAAAAATAATAGATTTACAGAAGAATTTTAGTTAAAAACACTAAAAGAAATTGAATTTTTTTCGTATGCACGTGATTATGTCATCAACATATCTATAAAACAAAAATTGGTCTAAATGATAATTTTCCTCTCCACAAGAATTTTCAAGATCATCCATAACAATATCTGCAAATAGTCCAGAAATTGATGAACCCATTGGGGTCATATATTTGTTTATAGAACTTTCTATTAAATTTAAAGAAAGTGTTGTCAAAAAAGAATTGTCAACATTCAAGTAATCTCTAGTGGATTATTTGAGTTCACCTTTATAAGAGCGTGAATTTGATTTAGAATTCGTTTTGCCAAAAGGCAACTGTGCCTCATTGCTTCTATTTGATTTTCGTCTTTAACTTCTTCAAATTTTGGTGATTCGCGAGGAATCGAAGACTGTGCATAAGATGGTTTTGGTATATAAGATGGCACTGCTCTTCGTTCAGAAACAGTCCACGGCTCAACGATGTCATATTTGCCAAATGAATTATTTTTCTCATCAGGTCCCAACTTTGGAGACTGTAAAATAAATAAATTACTTATTCTGTTCATTCATTCACTGAACCTTTAAATATTTTTAAAATGCAACAAAATTATACATTATTTTTAGAAAAGAATTTGTTTTTTCTACGAGTGAAAAGTAAAGTTAAACGATTTTATGTATTTATTGAGAAAAAAACGAATGGTTACAAATATTTATATTAAAAAAAACAAACCTTTTTACTCGATTGGAAAAAGTCAAATAAATTTCTTCGTTGTGAAGAAACTTTTTGAAAATTTCTTTGTAACATTTTCGAAATTATTTCATTATTATTATGATATTAATTAAACGATATTGTCATTGAAATTTAGAATAATTTTCGGGGTGAAAAGTTTGACTTTTTTCTAAACAAAAACAGTTGCACTTGTGTCATATAAGATATAACCACACGTGTTTATAGTCTCTTTTCATTTTGAGAATTCCAAATTCCCTCAAGTTACTCAACTACTCGGCCCTGCTTTGCGTTTCTATGTTATCTACTTCGTGGCGTTCGAAAAACGAACGAACTTCCATCCCTTCTATTATACTACACACTCAATGATTGTTAATGTTGTGATCGACATGTAAACATCACCGGTGCAAATGTTATTTATTTACATATATTTTTGTGTTTTTTTTGTTCTTAAAGCACCAGTAGTCATTTAGGAAGAAGAAGAAGATATTTTTGTTTGCTATTAACAATGTTGCAGCAATCAAAAATAGACTTCTTCTTCCCTACACTGAAAGGAAGTAAAAGTGCTGATTCCAAAGGAAAGGTAAGTGTAAATTTTTCTTACTTTTTCCAAAGACTCTCATTTTAAAAAACTATTTTACACTAAGCCATGCATTTTCGGAAATCCATTGTTGTAAGAACACTTGTGCTGACTCAGCTATTACGTCCGAGAAATAGTAATTATAGTGAAAGAGAATAAAACGAAAACATTCGAACAAATAGTTTTTAAAAATTAGTTTACTCCAACGTTTTGAAATCTAAATGATTTCCTCTTCAGGGAGTCTATAAAAATATAAAATAATATACAAAAAATATAAAATAATATACAACAAAATATAAATAATATACAACAAAATATAAAAATAATATGCAAATAATATACAAAAAAATCAATGCAACTGTGTGTATAAATTTAAATGTAATTGTGGGAAATCTTATATGGGACAAACAAAAAGACCATTACATATTCGCACTAATGGAACATAAGAGTAATATTGATTTAAATGTAAAATATCATAATGTTATTAGTAATCACTTAACAAATTTCAAAAATGATTCTATTCCACATTTTATAAAATGGGATGAATTTGAAGTGCTAGATATTGAACCTACTCTTAGTAAAAGACTTTTCTCAGAAATGTTTTTTTATAAAAAAAAAGAGGGATAATAGTTTAAATAAAGTAACTGATTTGGATAATTTTGATAGTTCATACGAAATGATTTTGAATTATTTCCATTAATTAATAATGTTGATTGCTCATTTGCCTACTCTTTGTTTCTTATTTGTTTTTGTCTTTATTTAACAATTGATGTACAGAATCGATAGTTCTTTGGAGTTCAGTTTTAATTTCGACTTCACACGCAGAGTTTTAATTTATTTAAGTATTTTTTTAAAATTTCTATGGTGTGTTATTATAAATGTGTGTCATTATAATGTCCATGTTTATCAATGTTAATTTATTTATTTAACTATGATATTAATGTTTATTTATTTATTTATTATTTTTATTAATTATGCATATTATTATTGTTTATTGAAAATATGTTACGATGACGTCACAATATGCAATTAAAAAAATTTCTTGCCAGTCTCTGGTACTGAGAATTTACTTCTGAAATAGAGAACAATAAATGTATTAATTTTCTAGATGTTCATTTTATTAATAATTTTTCTTTTCTAAACCATATGAATTGTTTTCAGCAAAAAAAATTGGTTTCCAATCAAAATAATACCAATTCTCAAAATAAGTCTATAAAAATGTCTGCAGAGTTAAAACGCAAAGCGTCACTAACTAACGAGAATGTGCGTAAAATTCCAAAAGTCGAATCACCAACAAAACTTGTAAAAATTTATCCTTCGCCATTAGGAAGAAATTCTCAGTCCAATCAGAATTCTCCACAAAAATCAAATTCATTCACACGTTCAGAAAGTAGTGAAAATCTTCGAATCGGTTCGTTTACACCAAAAAAGTCACCACGATCCTCGGGGAATTCAAGACAGGCGGGAAAAATTAGTCCACGAAAACTCTTTAACGATACGGAAATTCCAGAATTGACGAGAAATGTAGTTGAAAATTTGAATCTAGTAAAGCAGGGAGGCATTGGTCCGAATGATTTTGATTTGGAAAGAATCTACGACTCGAGGACTTATAATGTTCAATATAACAGTTTGAAGACTGACATTGATGATAAATATGAGGTGAAGGATGTTATTTTCCCAAGGGAAACTCATGCGGATCATTTATTTTCAATTGTTACTGATGTTTTCTCAAGTGTTATAAATTGTGGATATTTTGACGAGCAGGAAGTGGATCTTGTATTTTCCTGTCTTAGTATGTCGGCGAAAGCACAAATGCTATTGGCTCGATTGCTCAAGAGGAAACGAACTTGGTATCGAAATAATGTTCTCCAGTATCCGGAAATTGACAAGGATTTGAATCCTCATATGAAGGAATTGGTCAATAACGGTCTTTGTGAATCGAGTAAGTTTTTAATTTATATTTTAATATCTTAAAACTTTTTGTATGAATAGCTTCCCTAGGACAATTAGAATTTGATTTTTCAATGTTCTAATCTTGTTTTCAATCTTAAGTTCAGAAATTTGATCAGATTACCCAGAAATTGATAATTCTATACGCTCCTTAATGGTAGAAACGTTTTTCTTAGAGACCGACGATGAAGATGTGGAGAATCTTTTAAAAATGCTAAAAGTAGACGAAATTCGTGCGCTGTGTGTAAAAATGAAAGTAGATCATCGTGGATCAAAGGCTACTATGATGGAGAAATTACTACTTTTGAAAAATAATCGAAAATCCTGGTTCATTGGAGCAAAATGTCCAAGTTTGATGCTAAGATCAGTAATTAATGAAGCTTTAGGTGCATGCACGAAGTTATCGAAAAAAGCAGTTTGTATATTTGATAGAATATTAGTTCTATTGTATCCATGTCAAGATCCAGCAGAAAGTATTTCGGATTTATTCTTTTTGCTAACGAAGATTAAAATTGGCGAAGTTATGTATCCAACAACACCGAAAGAACGCTATCCTATTTTTAAAAATAGAGAACAACTTCTAAGGTTAGTATTAATTTCAAATTAGGTTTTTTGGGTTTCTTTCGCTTTTACGAAAAATGTTCAAAAATTTAAACTAAATGTTCGTTCAATAGGTATGTTGAAGCGCTGAATGCTTTGAAGGCATTAATCGAATCCACAGAAAATAAAGACTGGAACTCAGTGAGAGAAATTGGACACGAAGCTTTTAATCGCCTGCTTCCTCATTTAGAAAACGGATCAGAAGAAGAAAATAGGTACAAGTTATCCAAACTAATATTAAAACTTATAGTAAACTGGTAATAGATTTAATAGCAAAATTAAAATTCTTTAAAATTGTAGTAGACTGGTTAGTCTACTATAATTTTAAATTTTTAATGAATTCTAATTAAACCTTTCCGAAAACTTTTGCTGCCTTACTTAATAAAATTTTTAAATTATTAGTACTCTTCCATCGCATGTGAAGAAATACTCACCACTCAGTGTTTGGACAAAAGTTCTATCGAAGAGCATTGACGCCTTTAAGAAAACTCCAGAGACGATAGAATTTGCTGTTAAGTATTTAAGGGCCCTGATTGATCAGAATAAATATGGGAAATCGTACCTCGGACGTTGGTACAAGGAACTTACGCTAATTGAAATGCATCACAGAAAGGATTTACAAACATGTGCCACTTTAACTTTACATGCTCTAACATTGGAAAATTTGACTGAAGTCGACGTTAAGGAATTGCTCGAAAGGGCCAAAAAATTATCACGAAGAAAAACGGGAATTACGAAGGAGACGAAAAAATTAATTTGCCATATTTTAGAAACCGTTGAAGAAAGACTTCCCTGTGAATTTGACGTTGTTAATGAAATCGAAGCTCATATGGTGCAAGGGTATATTTTTCAAACCTAAACCTAAATTTATTTTAATGTACTTTTTAATGAAATGTGGAATAATTTTAATTTTATTTTAGAAATGTTACTGGTTCGAAAAGTACTTGGAAAGTCGATATAGGTGAAGATAAAGCATTCACGAAAGTTGAGAACATTGCTCTTAGGCATTATCATGAAAATGGATTTATACGCGGATTTCATTGCGAGGGTTCTTTGCCTTTGAGTTTGTTCACTATTTTATTCTGGAATGAGTTGTACACAATTTCAGTTCCTGGAGCTTTTGTCTGTTCATATCAAGAGACGCCATTGGATTTATTTACTTCGAAATTTTTCGATAACAGAAAAGAACAAATTGAGGATAAAATTCGATTTATTAGAGGACTTGATAATGAGACATTCGGTGAATTATTCAGCGATGAGTACATTAAATATCAGAATTTTCAAACTATGATTTCTACTAATCTTTTCGAGACTGAACAACATGTTAAGGTTTGTTTCCCTTTCTTCTTTTTTCTCTTTCTGCTTTCCTCATTCTTTCTTTTTCTTAAAGAAAAGAAGGAAGGCAATAAAAGTTTATTTTTGCTTCTTTCAAAAATATTTAGAAAATAAAAAGTTGATCCTGAAAATTAATTCTTCAATAGGAAGTGGCAATGTGCCTTGGAGCAACTGGCATCGCCGGAATCTGCGAGAAACTAGCGACTAATTTTCTTCTCTGGAGATCTGGATTTCCCGATTTGTTCGTGTGGAATCCATTATCAAATGAGGTTTAACTTTACTATTTTTAGTATTTTTTAGTTTCTATTTGGTAAATGTTTTTGAATCTTATGCTCCCAAATCAAAAATATTTGATTTCTTGATAATTAAAATTCCTTTCCTTAATTTTTCTTCGTAGTGCAAAATTGTGGAAGTAAAGGGACCTGGCGATTCCCTAAGTTGTAAGCAGAAATTATGGTTGCAGTACTTGCAGCAAATTGGACTGAGAGCAGAAGTCTGTATTGTGAAAGGTATGTCCTAAAAACAAGAACAAGAAAATACATTAAAGTTTTTAAGTTCAATTTGCCATTAATGAAAATTCTTATTTCTTTCCAGACAAGAAGAAAAGTGGAAGTGCTTATTAAATCTAAATTAAAAATTACTATTTAAAGAATTGACTTGTATTTTTTGCATGAAATTGTCTTTTTTATTCGAATGTATTTTTCGTTTTGTTTGAATGTTTTTCGTTCCACAATTCATTATATTTTTTTAAAAATACTCCAACTTTACTGTTTTGAAATAAAGTTCTATGTTCAATAAATAAATTATAAAATTAATAAAACACTGTTACTCCTATTCCTAATTCCAATTATCTCTCCATTTTCTTTATCTTAAACCAATCCTATAAAATAGCCAACCTCTTTTTCAATATTCCTTATTTAAATTGAACCAAAGAAATAAGAAAATAATAGAAAGTGTTCCTAAGCTATTGGATGTAAAAATTGCAATAATTAAAATTAATTATTGTAAAACTTATAATTTGATTCAGAATTATCTTACATAGATAGTTATATATTTACCGTATGTATTTACCATATGAATGTGTTATTTCATCCAGGTTTTAAAATAAACACTGTGGAAAATGCACCATCTGCTACATATATAAAAATGCCATCATTAAAAAACAAAAGCAGATAAATTACAGTCAGGGTTTAAATTTAAGACTGAAAAAATGGTAAAATGTCGCTGAAACATTTTTTAAACTAATGTCCAAGTTCGAATAAATTTAAATCATTTTTTCCATTTTAAAAAAATTTCTTAAAAATACTTGAAAATTACCCTCCTAATGTGGTTTCGTCCCTTAAATTTAATATTTAAAAAAACTTTACGAAATCGTTCGTTTGAACCAAATTTTATTCACGTTGCACAAATAGAGAACCATATACTTCATGAATCAGCTAAAAGTTATTTGCTATTTTTCTAAAAAAAAAAATGTTGAACGTTTACAGAAACGATTTATTACAATAGTCAGAAAAATAATAATACGTACTTTTTTCTCCACATGACATTTTAAATATTTGATGACATCAAATTATACATTGCATACAAATTTCTTTTTACATAACTTTCTGAAGATATTTATAGAGAAAAAAAATAAAAGAAAATAATTTTTGCATCCCTATATTTTATTATTACAGAGAAGAACTAAAAGAATTAAATTGTTTTTCTTCGTTTTATAAGACTTGATATGATTTATTATGCAACGAAAAGAAAAGAAAATTACCTCTTTTACAACATTTTGAGATACAGAACAAAATATTTTTCTTTGCAGAAATCAATTCGAAATAACATAGTAGAATTTATAGGAAAAAAAAACTCTTTATTTTTAATAAAAAAAATAATTAATATACCTGCTTTTTTTATTGACTGATAAATGGTTATGGAATTATTTATAAGTCTTTTTAAGATCAGGGGGGTGGCAGAAATCTATTTTGAAAAGTGTCTAACAGTCTAAGGACGAGGATCGTTCGAACAACATAGAAAAAAGTTTTGCACAAAGTTCTGGTTTAAGTGGACAGAAAAGTATTTGGTTTTTTGTAGAATGTATGATTCAAAGAAGCGGGAAATTTACATAGGACAAATTTCATATACTTTATTTCAAATTTGTGGAATTTGGAAACCACTCGAGTGTCATTCACAATGGAAGTTGAGAATTTATTATTTCTACTCAATTTTTACACTGACGTTGTATTTTTTATCAACTTTTTTGCTATTTATTTATATGTTTCAAATTCATGAGGATGTTAAAAGTTTCACGCAGAGTGTATTTTATTTTTTCTACTTATTTCAATGTTTTAATGAAATTATCAATGCTCGTTATTAGACGAGAAGTATTTATTAAATCCAATACAATGCTTCTTTCTGATATGTGTCGTTCGCGTGATAATTATGAGGCTGATATTATTAACAAATGTTCTGAGATTGGAAGGTCTTGTATAATCTTATTAGAGAATTTTATTTTTCGTTTAAATAAATTTATCAATGTTTCTGAGGAAGATGAAATTAAATTTATGAATATTTTTTTTTTTGATTTTAGGAGAAGTACTATTCGGTTCTTAATTTTTGTACATATTACTCCGATAACAATGTTATTGGTACCATTAACGTCAGATAAACGAAGGGCCCTACCGCACGAACTTTGGCTACCATTTACTCTTGAAGTGAAATTTGTTTATATTTTAATATATTTATATCAAGCAATGTGTCTGATAATGATACTTTACATTTCGGTTGGAATGGAAAGTTTAGCTTTGACTGTAATGCAGCAGATTTGTGGTCAATTGGAAATAATAAAGTATCGGTTGAGTTTGCTTCCTAAATTGGTGGAAAATAACAAGTACAAACCTGTTAAATACTCTCATGAAGAGGGAATCGTTAAGCATTGTATTAAAAGTCATCTGTACATTTATTCGTAAGTTGAGAGCAATTTTTGATGTAATGGAAGTACTCCTAATCATCAAAAGCAGCATTTATTCTAAATGCTGCTTTTGATGATTTTAGGAGTACTTCCATATTGTTTTCACAGATTGGGAGAAAATATAAATAAACAATTTGGTCTGATAATATTTACACAATTTTTCGCATCCATGGTGAACATGTGTGCTATTATTTACAATATGGCAAGTGTGAGTCCAACTAATCGAATGTTTTGGATAATGATAGCATCTGTTGGGAGTTACATCCTACAAATTTTTATATACTGTTTCTATGGGGATAAAATGACGGAAAAGGTATTTGAAATATTGCACCTGATCCCCTAACAAGATAGGTTTAGCTTCTTAGGTTACTTTTGCAAAAGGAACCAGAGCTCAGAAATTTTTATCTCTATTCCAGAGCTCAGAAATTGGTTCTGCCATCTATACCTTGGACTGGGAGGCATTAACAGTTAATACACAAAAAAGTTTAATTATTATTATGATACGAAGTACGAAACCCATTAAACTGACTGCCTCATCAATCATCATCATGTCCATTGAAACATTTATGAAAGTCTGTACAATTATGAATTTTTATATTTCCTTTTACTTTTTTTATTTAATACTTTGACGCAGTGAATACAATCATTCGGATAGTTCTAAAACATCCACTATTAGGAAATAATTATAAACCATTTAAATTTCAGATTATGAAATCAGCGTATACTGCTTATAATGTATTAAAATAATTCCATAGAACGAACCCCAGCTGAAAAAAATCGTCTGGATTTTCCCATGGACTTTTCAGGTAGAAATCCATATGGAGATTTGAAACTATCCACATGAAATCCGCATGGATTGCCATGTGGATTTCCGCATGGATTTTTTTATATTCTTAATAAACTCCAAATATGAACGAAAACCTCTTTAAAAATGCAGAAAGCAGTGAGTGAGACCCCTTCGGGGTCTCAGAATTCGAATTTGATGTTTATTTTTGAAAATATTTAAAAATAGAAGAAATAGAGAATTTCCATGTGGATTTCCATGTGAATTATTTCAAATCTCCTCATGGATTTCTGCGTAAATTTCCATGTGGAAAATCCAGACGAACTTTTTCAGTTGGGACGTAGTAAATAGAAATAAATTATTAGTAAAAAAGAAAAGAATTATAAATTATTCTTCATGTGACTAAGGCGGTAATTTTGTAATGAGAGTAACAGAAAAATTCTTCGAAATTGTGCAGAAAGTTTTTAATGTATTTATATATAATAAATTTAAAAAAAAGTATCGCATGCAACTACAGTGTTTTTTAAATTTTTATTTATTCATGACATAAACGGTTTACTATTAAGACCCTTTAAGATTTACAACAATTTACAATTAATTTACAAAGCCATAAGTGACATGATAATTATTAAAGTAAATAATTGAAAATAAGTAATGCAGCAAAATAATAATCATCTAAATCATTAATTACACGATAAGTATAACAATACGAATATTCGCAATAACAAGAAATTTAAAAAATTAATTGCAAATTTATCAAATATAAATAGTAAAAATAATAGAGGACTCATTAAGGAACCCTTAATCGAATTGATGAATCATAATTCTACAACCAATCCTCTTTTATCATATCACTTCCTTTCTCGGCAATCATAATTGTAGGTGCATTTGTGTTTCCCAAAGGCACAACAGGCATTACTGAAGCATCAATTACTCTTAATCCTTGTATACCGTGAACCTTTAATCTTGAGTCAACAACACCTTGAGAATCTTCTTTTCCCATTTTACAAGTTCCCACGGGATGAAAATCGGTAGTAAATTTATTTTTCAAAAAGCACAACCAGTAATCATAAGTATTGAATTCAAGGGATTGACATGAGTCCAAAGGTTTTTTGTCGAAGATAAATTTATTTTTTCTCATAACTGTTGAATTGAGAATGTCAATAGTGAGCCTGATACCATCTATTAGCCGATCAACGTCCTCTTTTTCGGTTAAATAACCAGGATATATTAAAGGTGCACCCCTAACAGGATCTTTTTCATTAAGAGCAAGATATCCTCTACTTTTAATTGACAATAATGCCGGTTTAATAGCAATTTCGTTTTCATTTAATGCATCCATAGTAATGAGTATGTCTGGAACATCTTTTTTTTCAAATACAGTTTTGCTGAAGCAAAGAAACATGAATTCGACACTTCCAGCCAATGGTCCTTCCCGTTCTGTTAAATAGTGAAACAAATTTTCCATATTTTTCTCGCAGGTCTTTGGTGTTGTTTCATTATTTTCTTTCTTAGCCGATAGCCCTGGAGCTGACACATGATCATGTAGGTTTTTACCAACTGGAAGATCTTTTATAACTTCAATACTATGTTTCTTAAGTTCTTCACTTGGTCCAACTCCAGAGACCATTAATAATTGCGGTGAGTTTACAACCCCACTGGATATGATAACTTCCTTTCTGGCCAGAATTCTTTTAGTTACATTAGTTTTTAGAGATGTGTATTCAACACCAATGGTTTTTTTTGTTTTTGCATCGATTATTATCTTTGTAACTAGTGATTGACTTTTGACGAATAAATTTTTTCGGATACCTCTAATTGAACGAATGAATGCTATATTTGTACTTGATCGAAAATTATTGCCGGCTGTTAATTGTGATAATGTCACTCCTAATTGTTTAACAGCATTTGGATCCGTTAAATTATGACCTTGTTCTTGGTAAGCATTGAGAAGAATTTTTCCCTCTTCTGTTAAATATGGAAATGTTTGTACTGACAAATATCCACCTGTTCCATGATAATTGGGATTATTCTTCACAACCTTAAAGGAAAAACTGATTCTCAAAAAAGTACAAGAATGAAGAAAATGAAAACTGGTTTTTATTTTAGAATTAAGGAATTAAATTTGTTTGGTAATAAAAATTTACCTCAGGATCTAAATTATTTTCCGACTTTAGAAAATATGGTAAAACATCTTTATAACTCCATCCTGGATTGCCCATTTTCTCCCAATTGTCAAAATCTTCCCGATTTCCTCTAACGTAGTACATGCCATTCATTGCACTGCTACCACCCATTACCTACATTTTTGAATTATTTTTATAAATTAAATTCTCTGCTTACTTTTTTGATTATTAATTATTCGGTATTTTCTGATTACGTACTTTTCCAAAGTGCCATGTAATTTCTTTATTCTCTCCAATTAAACTACTTTCGGGTTGTGTTTTATATTCCCAATCGAATTCTGTTAACCCTAAGTATTTAAGAAAACCAGGTATATTTGCAATCAATGGTTCCTCTTTTCCAACCTCTAATAAAAGTACCTATTATGCAAAATTATTTATTCTTCCTACACTGCTAGTTAAACTAAATCATTATTTAATAAATATGTACAGTTTTTACTAACCTTCCAATCGTTAACTTCTGAGAGTCTATTTGCTACTACACATCCTGCGGAGCCAGCTCCAACAACAATAAAGTCATACTCCTCTGCTTCCGGTATTTCTTGCTTTCAAGAATGATTCAAATTTTCAAATTTATTTCCCTAAATTATTATTTATCAATTGATTCAAATTCATGATACTACTTTGAAATTGTACGTACCAAATTAAATTTCTGGTCAGGTGAGTAATTCAAAAGGTATGAGAGCATGAGCGTGTACAAACAAGTACATAAACTTCCTGAACATGTCTCACCAGAAATTGGAAATAACATTTCTAACTTTTAATTTTAATTCTGAATAATTGGGAAAATCAATTAATTAATACTATTGTACAATTATATTATTAAATTTAAACCGTTAATCCTTTTCATTTAATTTTAAAAATTGATAATTGTAATACCAAATTAATAATAAATTGTAACAAATAATAACAGAATTATAATAACAAGTTAATAGTAAATTGTAACAAATAATAACAGAATTGTAGTAACAAGTTATTAATAGTAAATTGTAGCAACTTTAATAATAGAATCTAGATAGAATAAATTGTAATAACAACTTTAACAATAGAAATAACTATAAGTAATTTACAAACCCGTCCCAATTTTTATTATTATTAATTAAAATTAAATCGGAAAACGTGGGGATAATATAATATTTGGGTTACTTCGACTTAACACTTATCTATATTTTATTGTCATTTTTATATTATAAAACATTAATAATATAATTTTATAAGATTTATTTTAAATTTCGTTTGTTCAAAATATTATGTGAGTAGATTATTGTCCGTTTTCATATCTTTTGTTCGTATTTAAAAGCTAAAAAAAATACATGTAAAAAATCTATAATCATATTTATTTGCACACGTATTTTAAAATATAATATATCATAAAAAATTGTTTTCTAGTAGAGAATCATAAATTTAATTATTCAACGACTTTCAAATAATCTGAAGGTTAAGATTATTTTTTAGGAAAGAATCATGCAATGTTGTAAAATGTACAAACACAATATTTATATATATCTGAGAATATGCGAAATCAGGTGAGTACTGTTGACAAGAATATAACAAATTTTATTTTATTTATAATTTTTCATTTCTTATATTTCTGTCAACAAAAAAAATCATTCTATACAGGCTGTTATATGGATTTCTTTAAACCTTCAGGAGTTCATATATTTTCCTATATAAGATCCTGTGTAGGTTCAAACAATAAATTTTTTTTAATTTGTAGAATTTATTCTAAATATTTATTGTATCTTAGAATTATATTAGAAATCTTAACATTTCAAAGAAAACTTTGAAAATAAATTTGTTGCGAAACGCGACTTACTAAGCAACTACCTAAAACTATGCTAAACGAGCTATTCTAACAAAAAAATCTTCCCCTCAAGGTTCAAGAAATTTAAAAACTTACTAATTCTCTTTCAAATAATATTAATATTTTAGATAGTATTATTTTATTATTTTAAGATTCACCTCATTGCGTATAGGCTTATTTTAGACCTTTAAGTAAAATTATAAATTATAAATTTATAAATTTCACTTACCAATTTCTGTTGTATAACTTTCAACGTATCTCTGGTTGTAATAGAGAAAAAAATTTCCTGTATTGCTCTATTTAAAGAATTACTATCATATCATATGTTAAATAAATATCATGAAAAAATAAAAATTTTGCAATAAAAATGTTTCTCTTATTACTTCTTTTTATTAATAGTAAAATAAAGCTATGCGTATTGAGAGATAATTTACAAAATACATAAAAAGAAATATAAGCGATTACCATATATCGCATTATATGCTGATGCAATCGTTGATTTTACTAAGGCTTTCGATAAAGTTAATCATAGTATACTTATTAAAAATTTTAAAAAGTGCGTCGAATGCGTTTCTGATCGAATCGATGAATTAATAATTCTACAACCAATCCTCTTTTATCATATCACTTCCTTTCTCGGCGATCATAATTGTAGGTGCATTCGTGTTTCCCAAAGGCACAACAGGCATTATTGAAGCATCAATTACTCTTAATCCTTGTATACCGTGAACCTTTAATCTTGAGTCAACAACTGCCTGAGAATCTTCTTTTCCCATTTTACAAGTACCCACTGGATGAAAATCGGAATAAAATTTCTTTTCCAGAAAGCACACCCAGTAATTATAGGTATTGAATTTAAAGGATTTACATGAGTCCAAAGGTTTTTCGTCGAAGATGAAATTATTCTTTCTCATAACTGTTGAATTGAGAATGTCAATAGTGAGCCTGATACCATCTATTATCCGATCAACGTCCTCTTTTTTGGTGAAATAACCAGGATATATTAAAGGTGCACCCCTAACAGGATCTGTTTTATTAAGTGCTAGATATCCTTTACTTTTAGGTGACAATAATACTGGTTTAATAGAAATTTCAGTTTCATTTAATGTATCCATAGTGAAGAGTATGTCTGGAATGTCTCTCTTTTCAAATACAGTTTTGCTGAAACAAAGGAACATAAATTCCACCCTTCCAGTGAATGGTCCTTTTCGTTCTGTAAAATAGTACAACAAGTTTTCTATATTTTTCTCGCAGGTCTGTGGTGTTGTTTTAAAATTTTCTCTCTTAGCCGATAGACCTTGAGCTGACACATGATCATGTAGGTTTCTACCAACTGGAAGATCTTTTATGACTTTAATTTTATGTTTCTTAAGTTCTTCACTTGGCCCAACTCCAGAGACCATTAATAATTGCGGTGAGTTTACAACCCCACCGGATATGATAACTTCCTTTCTGGCCAGAATTCTTTTAGTTACATTAGTTTTTAGAGATGTGTATTCAACACCAATGGTTTTTTTTTGTTTTTGCATCGATTATTATCTTTGTAACTAGTGATTGACTTTTGACGAATAAATTTTTTCGGATACCTCTAATTGAACGAATGAATGCTATATTTGTACTTGATCGAGAATTATTGCCAGCTGTTAATTGTGATATTGTCACTCCGATTTGTCTAGCTGCATTTGGATCCGTTAACTTATGGCCTTGTTCTTGGTAAGCATTGAGCAGAATTTTTCCCTCTTCTGTTACATATGGAAATTTTTGAACTGACAAATATCCGCCTGTTCCATGATATTTGGGATTATTCTCCACAAGCTTTAAGGGAAAAAGTTATTTTAAAAAATATTTTATAAAGTATTGAAGAAAATGAAGGCTTGGTTTTGAATTAAGGAATTAAATTTGTTATAAAAATTTACCTCACGGTCTAAATTATTTTCCGACTTTAGGAAATATGGTAAAACATCTTTATAACTCCATCCTGGATTGCCCATTTTCTCCCAATTGTCAAAATCTTCCCGATTTCCTCTAACGTAGTACATGCCATTCATTGCACTGCTACCACCCATTACCTATATTTTTGAATTATTTTTTAAATTAAATTCTTTGCTTACTTATTTGATCATTAATTATTCAGTATTTTCAGTACATACTTTTCCTAAATACCATGTAATTATTTTATTTTTTCCAATCAAACTTTCTTCGGGTTGTGTTTTATATGCCCAATCGAATTCTGTGAACGTTAAGGATTTAACTAATCCAGGTATATCTGCAATTAATGGTTCCTCTTTTCCAACTTCTAATAAAAGTACCTATTATGCAAAAATTAATTTTTCTTCCTAAACTGCTAGTTAAAATAAATTGCTATTTACTTTCAATAAAGAAATAATTAAATACTTTTAATAAACATTTATAGTTCTTTTTACTACATTACCTTCCAATCGTTAACTTCTGAGAGTCTATTTGCTACTACACATCCTGCGGAGCCAGCTCCAACAACAATAAAGTCATACTCCTCTGCTTCCGGTATTTCTTGCTTTCAAAAATGATTCAAATTTTCAAATTTATTTCCCTTAATTATTATTTATCAATTGACACAAATTCGTGATCTACTTTGAAATTGTACTTACCAAATTAAATTTCTGGTCAGGTGAGTAATTAAAAAGGTATGAGAGTATCAGCGAGTACAAACAAGTACATAAACTTCCTGAACATGTCTCAGCAGAAATTGGAAATAACATTTCTAACTTTTACTTTAAGTATAATAGGTACAATCAATTAATTAATACCAACTGTATTTTTTAGTCTAAATATAAGTCTACGACGTCCTTTTCATTTAATTTTAAAAATGGACAATAAATGACAGTTGCAAACTTCCCTCTGCGAATTAAATGACATTATTACTATTGTTACAAAAGAAAAATTATAAGAAAATGACTATTTAATTTTAAAAATAAAATTTGAAATATAAGATAAATGCAATAACATTGTATTATTGTTAGTATCGAAATACCTTGACTCCTTTCAGTGATAACAAGCATTTAGTTTTATTTTCAACAATACGAACACATTTATAATTTATAAAAACTATTAGCTCTCACACCTCGTAATTAAAAATTTATTTTTTTATTATTTCTCTTTTATTTCAACAAATAAGATTCTGATTACACAATACAATAGTAAAATTATTTGAATAAATAATCTTTAGAATTTTATTCCTCTTACCTTATCTACTAGCAATAATAACACGCGCTACATAGCGAACGTGTTCTTTGTCAATTTTAATTGTCAATAGATATTCACCAGTAATGTTCATTAAAAATTGTTTTTTCTTTTTTATTATAAAATTTAATTTCCTTCAAAGTATTTCTTCACCAAAAATTAAAATACAGAAAAATACTTTGTATTCTATGATCAAAGTATCGATATGAACGAAAAATTTATAAAAACAGATGCTGCAATATTGTGATAAAATCTCCGTAGTGCAACTAAATAATTTATTTTATTTTAATATAATATGTAAAATTATAAATTTCTCTTACCAATTTCTGTTGGGTAACTTTCAACGCACCTCTGGTTGTAAGAGAGAAAAAAGTTCCTGTATTACTCTATTTAAAGTATTACTATCATATAATATTTAAACGTATGCGGAAATAAAAATATACATAAATTATTTAAAAATTTTCCACAAAGAATAAAAAATAATAAAGTGTAACCATAAAAAAATAAAAATGGTTTTCTTATTACTTCTTTTCATTATTTGTAAAAATAAAGCTATTGCATGTTGAGAGGATATTTCACAAAATAGATATACATAAAAAAAAGAATTGTAAACGATTACCATTATTTTTAATTATCTACTGACAATAGAATGAGAAACTACAGGCGCATTTTTTTAGTTAGTATATGTGCATAAATTTAGTACAGTAGAGACTCCATTTTCCGGACTAATGGATGCAGGCACTTGTCCGGATAATCGAAAATCCGGATAATCGAGTAAAGTACGAATTAGACAAATTTTTGATTCATAATTTTATGTATTTATTTGCATATGTATTAAAATAAGACTGAAACAAACTAAAACTTTTAAAGTCAACATTAATAAATATTTAGTTAAAAATATTTTAAAATATTTACATAAACATTTTCTTAAAATAATTAAAACACTTTAAAACGCAACATTTCGTGTAAAGAAATTTAAAATAGAAGTTAAAGGCTTGAGACCTTATAAACTTTATATTAAAAAAAAAAATTTTAATTTTAAATTTGTCCGGATAATCGAATATTCGGATAATAGGGGCAATGTCAATCACAATTACTAAAGACAGAAATGCAACCTGCTTGACTTGTTACACTGCTCGTACTACATTGTCTCTCCACAAAATTTCGATCCCTGCTGGAAGTAAATAGATAGAAACCTTTTCTCTTTTAATCCCTTTCTATTGCTAATATAGAAAGAGATATGAATAATGTATAACTTTTAATCTCTTACCTATACTTCTTTATGCCTTTCTATTCCTATCTTTATCAACTTGTTCGCTATTTCTTTTAATCACCTTTTTTGAATAACTTTTAATAGCCATTTTAAACCCTTCTATCTCTTTTTATACACAATCTTATTACAACTTGTTGTTATCCCTTTCAATCACCTTTTCTCTATTACTTTTAAAATCCTGTCTATTTCCTTGTATCTCTTTCAATGTTAGACCTTATAGACACTATTCTTTATACCTATAAATAACCTATTCTCAATACCTTTTAATAACCTGTCTATAAACTTCTATCTCTTTTTATATATGACAGAAGTTCTCGATACTCTTCTTTCTCCACATTTATAACCTTTTCTTAATAACTATTGATATCCTATTTATACCCTTCCATCGCTTTTTATGTAGGATCTTATTAACACTTATTTATTACCATTATTCCCATTATTGAGATAGAAAAAGATAGAAATGCGAGACTGCAAAACTATAAACCTTTTTTATTCCTTTTTATCATTCTTCTTTTCCGAATGTTATTCTTTTAATCTTCTTTCAATCCCATATTCTATCTCCTATTACTTTATTTAGAAGAGATAGGGATAGTTAAGAATATGGGGATTTGAGGAGATATAATAAGATTATCTCTTCTAATCTACTATAGTATATCCCTTTCTATATACATACTCATAAACTTATACGCGCATGCGTCGATCTTCCCAGCTGTTATGTGTCATGGCGTCGGGTCAGTAGATCCGTAGATCAGAAAGCGTGTGTTATGCACTGTGCGATTGTACGTTTTTGTTTGAGTTTATAACTTCCATATTTTTATAGTTTATTGTAAATATATTTAACCAATAAATGTTTATCAGTAATAGACAACCAAAATTAGTTTTAAACTCACAATGCATCGAAACTTTTCTAAAAATGTATTAAAGATTTACTTGCAAATTTTTTATAGTTAATCGTAATGAATTAAAACAACACGATTAAGAAACTCAATTAACAACAATAGAGAAAGTTTTTAATTGAAATTAATCGATTTCTTCTATAAGGGGTATCTCCTTTTTACTTTCCTTTGGATTAGAAAGGATGTGAAAATGGATAGAGGAAGACAGAAATGTATGAAAAGAAAGAGATTGAAAAGTTCTATCTTCTTTAATTCACCACTTTGCATCCCCAATTTTTTATCTCTTTCTATATATTTTTTTCTATATATTTCTATATCTAAAACTGTATATAAAGAGATTAGAAGGGATAAAAAGATATATAAATATAAGGTTATAGAAAGAGATAAAAAAATTGTATCTCTTTTAAGTATCCATTTTGCATCTCCAAACTATTATATTTTCTAATCTTTTTTTATCCCCTTTTTTTAATCTCTTTGTATCTCTTCACTTCCAGCAGGGATAGTTCGAAATTAGATATACTCTTTCAAAATTAGAATTATTGAAACTTTTAATTTAACTTTAGGATTTATTTTCAAATTAATTCTTCTTGCAATATTTTCTAAGTTGTATTTATTAATTTATGAACTTTTCTAGTTGATGTACTTTATATGTTAGCTGCACTTATTCTGTTGGCTCTGTAAGACAATTTAGATCGAGGATCTCCAAAGTGATTGGCCGGTCCACAATCTGCACCTTAATACCCAGGTCACCAATCACCCTATAGTCACCAAAGGTCTCCTTATCAGAAGAACATTTAAGTTTGATAAAGATGTTTCCCTTCCTGGTGGGTACAGCTCCCACACAAATCGTATATGACATTTTTCTGGATTCACTTCCTCACGAATCTTTCCGAGAACTGCTGCGAACTTCAAACCTTCAGCCACTTTAACAATCGCATTGATGACCTCTTCTGTGGACTTCCTTCGGCTTTTTTGGAAGTCCTTTATTCATCTTCTTCTTCATCTTTGAGTTTTTAGTCAACTCAGGACTATTCCTCTTCCGCTTCTGATCTTCCAAGACGACAGTCTTTAAATCAAGAATGAGTCGAGCGGCCGTTGTTTGTTGATGACCACATGCTTCATATTAGCAGTGAATGTTTTTATTTTTTTATTTCTTTGTAAACATAAAGCACTGTTTTCGAATTAAGTTCACTTTCCTCCAATTAATAACGCTCATCTTTTCAACAATAAAAATTGTTAATGCTAGAGAGTATCCGATAACTAGCAAGTAAGAGACAATCAGAAGCAATTTTTCCTTACTGACTTCTTCTGGTGATGAAATCATACTTGGCTTTTCAACACCTTTTTGCAGAAATTGATGCAATAAACCGGCCTGTGATGCTCTTAGTATCACTTCATTGAATCGATCAAGATAAAAAGAACCATTTCTTGCTATCCAGGAAACAAGATAATACGCCATAGGTTCCTGCAGTATTCTTATTGCGTTTAAATTTAAATTCTTGCTGAAAATGTTTGCATATGTCTTTGACGTAATACAAGATACATTTGCATAGTTTTTTAAATAAGCGAAGCAGTCCTTATCGCTTTTTATGCTAGAAACATTTCCTATTTTTGTGCCTATTTTACGAATATATGAAATAGGACTTTCCAGCAAATTTTTTTTAAAACCAGGATTAGTTAATAGAATTAGAGATGAGATTGCAAGTTCTTCGAGACTTGAAATTTGTGGCTCGGCTCGGAAAGAGAGGTCCAAGATGACTGAGTACAAGTAGCCTGAGTAAACAATGCAACTCAACATTAATATACCAAAAACCATTCTTTCTGTTTGCTTCTCAGGGTTTCTGGTAATCGACATTCCCATTATAATTTGAATGATGTTGAAAGTTCGCCAAGTTTCTTTGTTGAATTTCAAAATCCATGCTACGATTCGAATAGCCGCAATTGCAATACTGGTTGTAAGCAACATATACATGAATTCTTTTGATATTACGACAATCTTAGTAAACTTGGAGGTAATTGGAATCACAGCTTGTATAACATTAAAGTCCACAATACGTATCAGTGGATTTATTAGTAAACCATTCTCTGCAATTGGTAAATCTATTAGATTTGAGATCATATCGAATTTGCCTTGGTATAAGATTTTAGAAATTGTCCTGAATTCTCGAAGTTCTGTCTTAGCAATGCGAAAGGAACAGTGCATTGCTGTTGAAAAAATGTGTGCAATTCGATACACACTTGTAAATTTTGACATTTTGAAATTTTCATTTGCAGAGTTTAGAAATCTTATGGGATGTCCATGAAGATTTAAAAGTTTGTTTGAAAACCATTTTGTCTGCGGTATTACCTTGTGAGCTCTGTAGGTTTTTGCAAAAGGATTGATTTCATGCAGAATGGGTTGTCTACGTACTTTGAATTCCAATAACTGTTGCTCTTCTCGTGAATGGACAAGGACTGCAATGTCCAAAAAATCTTCAGACCAAAAGAGTGTTAGATTTTCCTTGATCAAGTGATTTTCTTTTTGTGAAAGCAAATTAATCAAACATCTGGGATACGAATGTCCGTCAGATAACTGTTTCAGTTGGTTTAGTGTATCTGTTACATGAACCCAGGTGTCATTTCGATTGTCATCAAGAATCATGATAAATAACGTCGTTCGCCTTGGTGGTCGAGATGAGGGTGGAAAGTGAGTTTGTAAACCAATCTGCAGATTAGTCAAAGTAGTACTGAATGATGGAAAGTGTTTAGAAACATCAGTGATGAGAAAATTGACGCTTGAACTTGAATTCTGGAGAGGTTGATCATCAACGATAAACATTACCTGGTGTAGTTTCGATTCCTTTTTTAGGTACTTTATTAATCCCTGAGTATAACTGCCGCAGGTTGACGTCCCAAGAATGATAACAGTGAAGACTGTGATGCAAATGCTGCATTTTTCGAACTTCATCATTAATTGTTTTTCTAAGAATTGTTAATATTAACTTTCTCACTGTATTTGGTTCTCGGATTGCTTCTTCATAAAATCTGACTCTATTGTAAGTGAGGTGAATTCTGTTTGAATAAGTTTTTACATGACAAGGAGTTTTTTATTTTTGGATTTCAAAAACAGATTATATCATTTTTTTCCAGATATGGTAGGAGATTTCTTCAGCAAATTGGTTGAAGAATTCTAAATAATTATGCCCTTATGCTAGCGAAAAATGGTATTTATTTATGTAGATTGTGGGATTTTTTGAATATTTTTTTACCTGAGTGGTTTTACTAAAAGATAAAAGCGAACCTGAAGTAGCGATTAGCGTTTCTTCAACAGCGTATAAGTATGGTTCGTTCGGAAGTAATGATTGGACTTTAAGAATGTGGGTCACACTTAATAGTTATTGTTGCTTTGCTTTATGGGAAAAAACATTTTTTTATCTTTATAATCGACTATAGACTATAGTTTAAAGAAACGCGCGTGTAGCTTCTGAGTTTACAAACATAAAATATATACGTTTACATAATTATGAGTGGGATTCGAATGTAATTTTCCCTTTGTTCTCTGATTTAATTTAATTAATAATTAATTAATATTGGGACACCTGCAAAAGGCCAGTGAAGAAAGATCAGCATCTTTCTTCACTGCCCTTTTGCAGGTGTTGTAGTACTAACATTGGGAAAAAGAGTAATAATACTAATATAATTTTTGGTATAAAGTTTTTTATTCAATTTAATCGAATCATAAATTTAAACATACAACATTATATGCGAGGACAAAGTTTCACTCCTGTCCAAACAAATCTTATCAATTATGGACGGAATTGAGTATTTTTTCAACATTTGCTGCAAAATACAATTTCAATGAATTATTAACATTCATAAAGTTTCTTTTATTTTCCTAAGAAAATACCTATAACATCAAATTTTTTTTTAATTTCCAAATGCACTTATTCATCACGTATTGGATTTACACTACTTTTAAAATTAGTTCCTTCCAATCGTGAAACATTAAGGCACATAAATGTTTACATTTTCTATTAATTGAATAAAATTCTAGTTGTTAAAAAAAGATTAAAATTAACGATAAAAAAGTAAATACTTTGTGTCATTTTTTTTTCTTTTAAATTATATACAAAACTAATGAGAAGAAATACTTATTTACATTTGGACGGAAGAAGTATTCAGTTATTTTTTTTTCTTTGTTCTTTGATAATTCTTAAAAATTGTCTACGTGACAAATTCTGCAGATCTTGATATTTAACTTAATCTTAAAATTATTTTTTTGCGCTAGATTCTGAACACAACGGTAAATATTGTAAAAACTAATGAAGTTATTATAGCAGTATTTTGTCCTGGTTTACTTGTTCCAGACTGAAATAGAAAATTAGAATTATAATATTATTATTTATTTTTAATTATTTACTTTTTATGAATATAATTTAAAAAACTTACTATGATGTAATAATTACACCTATCTCCTTGACAACACTCGGAGCATTTCCAGTCTAAGTACCATATATGGGTACAAGTAGACATATAATTTTGTCTCCTTGCTTCACATTTTCGTTTACTAGAGCATCGTTTGGAGACATAAAATTGTTTCGTTGCTCCCTGCGACCAATAGGGCGGACCTATAACAATTTTTTATTCTAAAAATACCGAATTTACAAAAAAAAATTTCTAAAGCACTAAACATTTACAATGTCGAATTTTCATTTAGTAACTTTTTTTGTCACAAGAGTTTACCATCTATGTTGTTATCGGTAAGGTAGATAAAAATTGCGCGCGAAATTTTATTTAACATGTGATTTCAAATTTTTCGCTCAATTTAAAATATATTTTGGGAACGGTGGTCTAGTAACAATCTAGTAACTTTGTGCAAAAAATGTTAGGATCGACATTCTAAAAAGTGTGCTTTAAAAATTCGGTACTTTGAAAATTTACTCATACGAAATAAAAAATATTTTAAAAGACGATTCTATTATTTAAAAATTAGAATCAACGATTATTCGAATAAAATGAAAATTATCTTCAATAGTATTTCGAAATATAAAAATTATGCGAAAAGAAATTTCGCAAACATACAAATTGAATTGAATGGCGATCAGTGTGAATGAATTTTAGGTTATGTAGTCATTCGGAGGATTAATAATTATGACAAACATAGTCATTCGGAATAACAAAATTTATGTCAAAGAATTTTTCGATTTATTAAAAATAATGTAAAAGGATAATTCTAGTATTTAAATATTAGGATGAAGAATAATTCGAATAATTAAAAATTACGTTCAATGGTATTTCGAAATACGAAAATTATGTGAAATATGACATTTCGATAATAAGAATTTCGATGTTTTGAAAATTATGAAATTGAAATTTGGGGAATAATCATAAGCCCCATAAAAATTCTGATAATTGACCAATATTTTAGGTTATAATCCCTTTATATAAACTTTTATGTACTTAATTAAAACATCCTTTAAGCAAACTTTTTATTTTCCTGCATGGAAACTTTTATAAATTAAAATACAGTCAAATAAAAAATGTCTTTATAAATTATTCTTCGAATACTAACTTCTTGTGAGAAAAAATTGTTTAAAAGAAAACTCGAATTATTGCAGTTCTGATAAGTAAAATTTCTGTTTTTCAATTCGATATAACAAAAGTAGCGTAAAAAATTTTTTTCATATTAACAGCAATTAAAATAAAATGAATTACTTACTTCCCCAACTAATTTCTGAGAGACAAACGTCTTCATCATGTTCACATGTTTTTATCGTATTTAAACATTTTTCAATGTTTCCTTCCTGATTTTGACAAACATAGCATTCTAGGGCGTAGCCTAAAAAAATAACGCAGTGTTATGAAAATTTGTAAACATGGTTTTATTTTAAAAATATACATAATTAACAGACAGTACCTGAATAAACACTAAGGCACAAGAAAACAAATATGAACGCATTCATTTTCATTTTTTTATTCTAAAAAAAACTATATAATCACTTTTTTCGAGCAATCAAACAAATTTAATAAAAATAGGTGTGGCTTTCAATTTATAAGGTAAATTCTATGAACAGTATTTAAAATGAAATATTTAAATGTGAAATCTAGATATTTGTAGATAGTATGTTACTGAATTGATTAATTAGTTCAGTAAAATTTATTGTTTAATTTAAAACTGTTCGCAATATTCAGAAATCACAAATTGAGACTAAAATATAGAGAATAATAAAGTTTCAAACAGATGAATAAACATGTACTATACTGTACATTGACCAATACTGACTCATGTTTTCTTTCCACGCATACACATGTCAGTAGTGTTGATAAATTCTCGAAAATTTAGGTTAGGGTAAAATAACCAAGAAAATTATGGTAATTTCATTTTTTCGAGAGAATATTGAGAATTTAAGTTTATTTATTTAAATTAAAATAATTAATAAACCTAAATTTATTTAAATAAATATTAATTTATTTTTATTAATATAAATACATATATTTTAGCACAATTACGACGATTACTTTTATCTAAAAGAATTTTTTAAGTTATAATGCTTTGGTTTGCCTAGTAGCATTTTTTGCATATTTTTTATTGCAAAATTTAATAATTTTTGTGTTTTTGTCTTCAATGCTTCAATGCTTCAATGCCAAAGGCCGCAGTCCCATGGCAGCGTTTTGCGTTGCGTTGTAATGAGAGAGAATGCAGCAAACGTATATTTGCGTCTTTTTTTATCCCATTACGACGCAACGCAAAACGCTGTCATGGGACTCCACCCTTTGTTTTTGTCATTTTTGTCATTGTGAATTCGACTTAATAGTTAAATTTCAAGTGGAGCTCCCAACCCTGGAAAGTTTACAGTGATCAAAGCGATCAAAACATAATCAAAATAACAAAAATACATTATTGTGAAGTGTTGTTATTACATTATTATTAAATTAAATGCATTTAACGTATTTTCTCTCCTAGCACGATATTGAAGTCAAAATAAAGGTAAGTATTAAATAGTCTTTAACATATTTGTTCGATTGGTAAATTTCCTAATTTTAGAAGTATCTTATTGTTTCTTAATTTTGATAAAAAAACTATTGTCACAAGTTCTTAACAAAAAGTATTATTTATTTTTATATTTTATTATATTTCTCATACTTTATAGTCAAATTTGACTAATTTATATGTTTAAATTTCAGATGTTAATATCGTTAATATTTTTACCCTTAGGTTATGTTTTTAAGTGTATAGTACTTGTTTTTAAGGGCAGACACCACCTTTATTTTTGACCCCTTTAAAATATAAATTATTAAACGAGGTAATATTTTTTTCTTGCATCATTTTTAACCCCAAAAATATATAAGATGGTCTAACCTCTTCAAAAATTAAATATTTTTGATCTTATATGTTTTTAGGGTTAAAAAAATTATGCAAGAAGGGAATTTTTACCTCGTTTATTAATTTAATTTCAAAGGTAGCTTTAAATTAAAATTTTGATATGTTGTAATGTTTAACTGAAATTAAAGTGCTATTAAATGAATAATTTTATTTTCTAGAAGCGTTGATATAATTAAGAAATCATGGACCGAAGAGAAAGACTCGAAAAAGTGATATTGCAAGCTGATGTTTATATGGCTTGCATACAACACGCTTTGTCTACAGAACATTTTGAAGTGATGGGAATGTTACTCGGAGTTGTAAGTATAAAATAATAGGAGACATTGTAAATACCTAATAACCGCATTTTTCGTAAGGTCCAAGTTCACTTTTTGTTTATAAACAAAAAGTGAACTTGGACCTTACGAAACATGCGGTTATTAGGTTTTTACCTTCCGATCAAATAAATAACTTCAAAATTTGAATTTTTTAATTTACTAACAAGTTTGTTACACTAAAATTTTATAATTTTCCATGTTACTGATTTTGTCATCGAGTGAAGTAATTTATTTAAACTCAATGTCTATATTTTCACTTCGAATTGAAAATATAAAATTTTTTTTTGTTACCAGAGTCAAGACAGTATCGCAACAATAATGTCATTGGTGATAATGCGACGCTCGGATAAAAAGAAAGACAGGGTTGAAATTTCATCGTTACAGCAATGTGCAGCGGCAACAGAGGCTGAAAAATTGGCGGAGAAACTTAATTTACCAGTGAGAGTTCTGGGATGGTATCATTCTCATCCTCACATTACTGTTTGTCCTTCACATGTTGGTACGTTCTTCACACTTTTCATAATTACTTCAATAGATTTTTAATACTATATTTCTGTGAGTCTAGTGAGAGCGAGGCGACAATATTTGAACGGGAGTAGGTAAGAATGGAAAATGTAACTAAGTGCGTTGTTTCAAAAGTGGAGTGTATCATTGGACAAAGAATTTAAGGTCATGTTATTCAGTGTGAAGTTTTTCCATAGTAAAGTATATGGGGCACGTGAACACTGAATAACATGACCTTAAGATAATAGGAAAAAAGTTGAAACCTGTGAATAAAAAAGATGATGAGGGACAGAGAAATTGAGAAAATTGGTAAGAGCTTGTGGAGTATGCAGAGAATGTGGATAAAGTTGGAGTTAGAGTGGATAAAAGAAGAGGAAGACTTGTGGAGGAAAATGTATGAATTGAAAGAACGTTTAATGGAAAATAAAGAGAAGGTGATAAGGAAAGTGATTATGTGTCTATGGTGGTGAAAATAGGGGAATTATCGAGGCGAGTTGAAGTCATGGAAAGAGACAAAAGAAAAAAGAACGTTGTGATCAGGGGTATGAATGTAAGTGCAATGGAGGGTAAAGGAGAGGTTGAAAGGAAGTGTGATAAGAATTGATGAGGATAGAACGTGGAAAGAAAGAAGAATTATATGGCTGTTGAGAGAGATAGCATGGAATGGAGGGTAAAGGAGAGGTTGAAAGGAAGTGTGATA
Organism: Leptopilina syphax; assembly: GCA_032872505.1. Lineage (NCBI taxonomy): Eukaryota > Metazoa > Arthropoda > Insecta > Hymenoptera > Figitidae > Leptopilina > Leptopilina syphax. Next base: position 2,603,786 of record CM065474.1, on the reverse strand, counting down.
AGAATTGATGAGGATAGAACGTGGAGAGAAAGAAGAATTATATGGCTGTTAAGAGAGAAAGCATGGAATGGAGGGTAAAGGAGAGGTTGAAAGGAAGTGTGGTAAGAATTGATGAGGATAGAACGTGGAAAGAAAGAAGAATTATATGGCTGTTGAGAGAGAAAGCATGGAATGGAGGGTAAAGGAGAGGTTGAAAGGAAGTGTGATAAGAATTGATGAGGATAGAACGTGGAGAGAAAGAAGAATTATATGGCTGTTGAGAGAGAAGGCATGGAATGGAAAGTAAAGGAGAGGTTGAAAGGAAGTGTGATAAGAATTGATGAGGATAGAACGTGGAGAGAAAGAAGAATTATATGGCTGTAGAGAGAGAAGGCATGGAATAAACGAAAAAATGGAAGAGTAAGAAGTGTTGGTCGAAATGGGAATAAAGGCAATTGGAACTGGAAACGGAAGTCCTGGCATTGGCGATTTTTGATAGGTTAGGGTATTTGTTGAAAGGCGAATAAAGAAGCGTATAGGTTTAAGTGTTTGTTTGTAAGTAGTTATAAGGTTATGTAGTTAGTTTTTAAAAAATTATTATTGATTCCTCGAACCTTGCTTAATGCAGGGAGAGTAAATAAATTGTATTATATATTTAATATATGAATTTATTATATTTTATTATACTTAAATTTATTTTATAGACGTTGGAACACAAGCAATGCACCAACAAATGGACTCCAAATTTTTTGGACTTATATTCTCCGTTTTTTCCGAAGAGAAGGATAGCAAGGTTCGTTTTTCTTCTTTTAACAACGAGAATGACAAATTATTTAGTGTATTACTTTTCTCAATAATGTCCACTTATTTTTAAAACAAATTTTTGCACTTTTTTTTACTCTATACGTTAACAGAGTTTATTATTATTTCCTTTACACTGGCTATTAAAAATACTAAAGATTTAAAATTTTTAGACTCAAGAAGTTCAATTGACCTGCTTTCAATCCTTTAATCAGGAAGCAATTGAAATTCCCCTGGAAATTTCTTATACACTAAATATTTCAGCAGACTGCCTTCAGGTAAGTTTATGGGCGAAATTTTTTAATTAATTAATTAAAATTGAATTAATTTTTAGTTAAGAATTTACTAATTAAATTAATTTCTCCAGACTATGGCTTCGCTACCGAAAATTCTTGTCCAAGAAGAAGAGGAATTGGCAGAAGCGCGAAAAGACCATCACGATATACTGGCTTCAGTTTATAACAATGCTGGTAAGACATTTTTGACCCAATTAATAGAAACCACATATAATTTGAAAAATATTTTTGTAACTTTTCTTTTTAAAAATACAATTTTCTTTTCCAGTGCTGACTAAATCATTGGCTCATATAACGGACATGGTAACCAGGCCTCTAATGCAAACTCTCACAGACAGAATATTGTTAAATAAACTACGCAGTCTACATTTAAGAAAAACGAAACGTGAATTAGAAGAAAAATTCTCTTCTCAATTTTAAGTATTGTTAAAAACTAGGCGTTTCTTCTTGATAAAAAGAAAAATTTTCCCGTAACAATTTTTGAATCTACAGATATTTAACACATTTTTCGAATTTACATAATTTGGAACTATAAAAGTTGTTGATATACTAGGATTAATGGTTGATTATATTATTTAATAATATAAATTAAGTGTTGCATTTCTAAATGTAAAAAAGGAAAATTAAAGTTTATCGTTTCTTTTGTAAAAAAAATTCTTTTGTCAATTTTACTCTCTTAGATTTTAATCTATAAATCCTTACGAGGTAACGAAAGCAAATCGCAAGTTTATTGAATATTCTTATGAGCCATGTTTATATGGTAATAATATTGATTCCTGATTCTTTTTTTAATTAACATAGGAAATGCAAATTTTCTGGTGTGACAATAGTGGAAAAAAACTACAGAAAAGTAAATTTTAATGTTTTTTTTTATTATTTATGAATAAAGATCGTGGCATCGATTTGAGACTGCTACATATATACACTACGAAAAAGACGTCGTATTTAAATAAGAGACTTAGCTGCGTAAAACTTAATATTTCTTTAGTTTCTTCTTCAGATCGTTCCTCTTTGACAAAATTTCTTGTTTTTTTTTTCATTTTTTAATTGTGATTTTAAAAATCATTTTTTTTTTTTTGTTGAAAAAATTAGAACACAGATTCAGCGGAACGTGAGAGGTGAATTGGATGTGAGGGACTTCGTGCAAGTCTTTTCCGCGGAAGTTTTTCCAATGTTGTCAATAATTTTGCAAAGTCCGGTCGATTCTCAGTGTGAAAAGACCAACATAGCATTAAAATATCCTGCAAACGGGGAAACATTAATTTTTATCAAATCTTAGCCCTCAATATTAAAAATTTATTACATTTATTAATCTTTTTCTCAAAAAAAATATATGAAATGAATACCTTAACATCGCGTGATGCTTGTAAATTGGCAAGAGTCTGTTTCATTCCTTTGCCGACTTGCCAAATAATTGCTTCGGGTGGTTGGCCTTTAAACGGCCATTCACCGCAAAGAAGTTCATACCAAACAGTTCTGAAAAAATAATTCGTTAATTTTTCAAAAAAATAATCGGAAAAAATAAAAATTTACAGAGGGGGAAAATTATTACCCAAAAGCGTAAACATCGGACGCTTCGGTGAATGGTAATTCCTCTTGATCTCGATTTTGTTGAGGTTTCAAGCGCCTAACTATTTCAGGAGCTAAATAACACAGCCATCCAGGTGGAATGCTTAAACCATTACCAGTTCTGTAAATAATTAAATTAAAATTACTCAAGTCGTTCAAATAAAATTCTTAATTTTTTTCTTTTAATTTAAAAAAAAGAACAGTTTGAAAAATTAAATTTTTCTTTTTCATAAAAATAAGTAATTATTTTTATCAAAAAATTACCTGTTGCCGTAGCAAAGTTTCGTGACGCTAAAAAGTCCAAAATCGGCAATAACGACTTTGCCATTTTCAAGAAAGATATTTTTACTCTTGAGATCTTTGTGAACAATTCCACGTGCGTGAAGATATCCAATTCCTTGGGATATTTGTTGTGCAATTATGGTTGTTTTATTCATATTAAATTTGTCCTTGCGAAGATGAATGTGTGTGTAGAGGGTCATGCCCTTACTCATGCTCGTGACTATCGCCAAGCGAGGGGGCTTCATACAAGCCCCCATAAATAATACTAGATTCTCGTGTCTTGTTTTCCGAAAAGTTGCCACCTTAAACAACAATATTTTATTTTTCTTTTTGCTTTAAATATTCATTATTATTTTTATTTTAAAAATATTTCTATATATTACGTATATATATATATGTTATATTTTATAATATTTATAAAATATGTTTATTTTTAAAAATCAATTTAGTTTTAAATAATAATTAAAAACGTACCTCTAATTTGAAAGCTTCAAGAGTCTTATCATCGTCGAGATAGTAATCCATATTGAGAACTTTAATTGCCACATCTCCGTGCCAATTTCCTCTATAAACTGTACCGAATCTACCCGTTCCGATAGGTTCCCCTATTTTTAACTCGTCATAAGGAATATCCCATTCTCGCATCGATAACTAAAAAATAAATCCAGTTTTCATTTTCTATTCTCCATGTGAAGAAATTAAAAATATAGTCCCCTAAAACACTTCACTTTTTTTAAAATTAAAAATAAAATCCCTTAAATAAAATTATTTTAATAAATTTAATTAAAATACAATTCAAAATAAGGAGTACATCATGTTATTAAAATTTCGTTTTTGAAACATTATACTCACGCTATTTTGTCGGGGCCATCGTCCATCGCCGGGTTCTCCGTCTGAAACTTGAGAATCCTGAGAATCGACTCTAACCGGCGTTCGATCGGAATCCGTACTAACACTTCCGGAACCGGAAACACTGATAGTACGTTCACTGTCGCTCGAAACGGTCGTTCCCTCAAGTCTATGCGTTTCCAGAGTTAAACTCTTTTCATAAGGCGTCACATCTAAAATAAAAATGTTATTTTAACTCTCGCCGTTTTTAAAAATGTTATTTATTTATTTATTATTTATTTATTTTAACTCTTGACATTTTTAAAAATTAAAATTACAAAAGGTACCGAATTTTTTTTTAATACGAATCAAGAAAAAGTTAAAATTCCGACTTGAAATTGTCCAAAAACAAAATTAAATTTTTGTGTCAAATTGTTTATATATCTTATTTTTAAAAAGTTACTTTTAAATAAATTCGGTTAACTTTATTTTAATAATTTTAATAATTTAAAATAAATTTATACAAAATTATTATAAGAAAATAAATTTCACGAACCTGGAAAATGAAATTGTTGCTTAACAGGCGCCTGAGGTGTTTGGTTAACGTTTACAGGTAACAAAGCTGGACTAGAAGGTGTTGAGCTATTGCAGCTCGAGGTATTTGAACTAGAATCTGCACCCTGGTAAAAAAGATTAATCATACCGATTTTTAAAAGAATATTAAAGTTATAATAACAATTTAAGTACTTAAACACTACAAAAACGTGAAGTTTTACTTAAAATCAACTAGGGAATAAAAGAGGTTCTTTCTTCACTGGCTTCGGATTAACAAAAGAATTTTAAATGCAACAAAAAAATAAATATTTTACACTCTAAAATTTATTTACATTCTTTTAAGGTCTGAAGTCAGATTTTCAAAATTCAAAATGGCGGATCCAATATGAAAAATAATTTTTTTTAGTAACAAATCTCATATTGGAAATTTAATTTTACGATGATAAAGGAATTAATAATGTGCTTGTTAAATACCTGAAAAGGTGTAATCAAAGAAGAATGCGGATGAGGGCGTTTATGGTTCTGATTAGAATTGTGATGATTCGGCGATGTTATTCCCGATTTGTTTAAAACCGGGGATACGTTTACCATACCTAAGAAAAAAAACATGTTAAATTTTTCATCCATTTTTTTGGTGTTTTCTTATTTGTATTTTAAATTAAAATGTATGATTTAAAGGAGAAACGGAAACGTTAGTACGACTAAAATTAATTATTTTAGATAAAATAAGGGCTAAAAAAACAGTGGTTTATATCAAAAAGTTGATCCTTTTTCTTCATTTTAAAGTGTACAAACATAACCTAAAATTTTTTATTTCTTCAGCACCTTTCTTCGGAGCGTATCATAAATTTTAATTAAAATCTGATTTTAATTTAAATCTGAATTAAACCGAAATCTTATTTTACTTCAAATCTAATGTTAACTGAAATCTGATCTGATTTTAATTAAAATATGATTTCTTCAGTGATTTAGAAAGATGAAGAAAAGAAAAACCGTTAATTCAAATTTAATTTTAACTGAAATCTGATCAGATTTTAATTAAAATACGATTTCTTCAGTGATTTAGAAAGATGAAGAAAAGAAAAACCGATAATTAAAATACGATTTCTTCAAAATTATTTAGAATGATTTTAAAAAGAAAAACCGTTAGTTGACTTACTATCGGCTTGAAGAGTCTTTTTAAACTCGTCAATTAATTCCTGAGGTAGACCACAAGAGGGTGGAACTTTCGAGGCGCAGTCCCTGTGACACTTGTATTTACACTCTTTGCACTTGAGACCCATGAACATTTGCTTATCGCAATAATCACAGGTTGTCATCATTTGGAAGGTTTTTGTGAAGCGATGAGTAATCATGTGACCCATCCCACGACTGACAGTCGGTGTTCGTGGAGACTTTGGCACTTGAAGACTTGTCCCTTGAAGAAAGAATAATTCTCAAAATTCCCATAAATTTGCGTTTCTATTTAAAATTGAACTCTTTCTTCAAATTTAAATAGAATTTTTTTTTTAAATTACTTTTATCTATGATGGAGTATTAATTTACCTGTTCCCTTAAAACTGTTATCATCGCTATCGGCGCTTGAATATGGTGGAGATTTAATTGGACTGCTTGTATTTGGGACAAAACTGTCGTTCATGATGTCCGTCCCACTACAAGATCCAGGTTCTGTTGGTAAACGTGTTCTTTTACCCGCGTAACTACTTTGCTCATTTGGACACCTTTGAAAAGTAAACCCCCCATGAAATGATTAAAAAAGATTTTTCATTTTTCTTCTTCTTTTCTTCACTTTTAGAAAAAAGTAGTCATTAATTTCTAAAACTGAAGAAAGAGCTAAAAAAAAGAACTTTGCTCATTTGGACACCTTTAGAAGTAAACCCCTCATGAAATTATTACCAAATATTTTTAATTCTTTTTCTCCTGCTTTCTTCACTTTTAGAAAAGAGTATTCATTAATTTCTAAAACTGAAGAAAGAGCTAGAAAAAAGAAGAAAATTGATAAATACCCAGAAGTCGCGTCTCCATTTTCCGTACGATTCGTTAATTGCGACTCGTGCGATTTTGACTTTGTCAATGGAAATACTTCCGGCTGAGAAGAACTCTGAAGTCCCGTTTGATGTTTCTTCAACGGCGGTGGTGTTGACGGAAACTTCACTCCAGCTAAGAGCAAAAATTAAATTGCAAAAAATTGAAATTTCTATAAAAAAAGCAATTGTAGGCAAAAAATCGATTATTATTTCTGATTTTTAAAGTCGTAAAAAAAGCCTAAAGTAATTTAAGAAGAAGAAAAGTGGGACAAACCTTGATTAACGAGAGGAGGTGTCGAAGGAGGACTAGCATTGGACAATAGAGAATTAACCGACGACGCCTGAACCAGAACATCACTATTAAGATTATTGTTATTAAAATTATTGTTAATATTATAGGGAATGCTGTCTTCGGAAGGTGTAAAAATTCTAGGATCGCGTGGTCGTAGAGAACGTGGCGAAGGTCCACTTCGCATGTGATGCCTGTCCCAGGAATCCCAATATAAATTCATTTCACTGTTCTCCATGTCTCCTTTCAAGAGAACGTCTTTAACAGAAATTTTAATAATTTTAATTAATATTCATAAATTTAGGTAAACAAATATTAATAAATTTGAATCAACATTTAATTTAAATAACAGTTTATACTTAAATTTTGTTTTTCAAAAATAAAGAATTGGAAAATGAAAAAAACAAAAATTTCACAGATTTTAACTTTAATTTTTATACAATAAAAACGTTACCCATGTAACGACGAAGATTATGAAGCGCCCGACAAAGTCTGCGAAGCTCTTCCTCTTGCCTTACATTGATTTCTCCCAACATACAGCCTAATTCGTGTTCCGATTTTTCCTTTAATGCCTCTAAAGAATTCGTTTTTGAGCAAACCATCTAAAAATTTAGAGGCATATCAATAAATCTTAAATAATAAACTGTCTAACTGTTTAAACAGGGAATTATTCGGCAAAAACAAATTTTGTACTATAAACATAGGTCGTTAATTTTAACAATTTTTGATTGAATTCCCACAAGAGTTTCCGTTTTAAAAATTTTACTTTACCTGAATAGATTCCGGTCTGAGACCCACAACTCGTAACCATTGCGGCAGAGATGGATATTGTCGCATTTCCGCAGGTAATGATTCTTCAGTCAGTTTTGACTTGGTGACAAGTTGTTTTGAATATAATTTTATCAGCTTCCCCTAATAATATAATATAAAGAATAAAATTTTTTATAAAATTATTTATTTTTATTAAATTTGACTACTTTTTTTAACTAATTAATAGAATAGATTAATAGACATTGTCGCAGTTACGACTTTTTATTTTCATTTTGTATTTCTTATACATTTTTATAGTATTTCATAAATATAGATGTTAAATAATATCGGTGATAGAACTATACCTTGTTTATAGGCCAAAATTTAAATAAATTTAAAAATATTATTAATTTAATTAGTAATTTTATTTAATTGCAATTTTTTACTTTAATTGAAAGGTACCTCAATTTTTATTTTCATATGTATTTCTCATACACTTTTAGTATTTCATAAATATAGATGTTAAATAATATCGGTGATAGAACTATTCCTTGTTTATAGGCCTGAATTTAAATAATTTTAAAAATATTTTTAATTAGTAATTTTATTTAATTACAAATTTTTACTTTTTAATTCAAAGATACTTCAATTTTTAGTTTCATATGTGGGTCATTCTCTTAAAACCCTTTTTTGTTCGAATTACCAAATAATAAAGACAATTCGTGGGGAAAAAACCACATGTATAATTTAAATTAAAATTCAATGTACTAAACTTTTTTAAATCTTATTTTTAAAAAAAAGTGAAAATAAACGTTAGATTCTGAACTTTAAATTTATATATTATAAATATTTTGAAATTATTTAATTACGTTAAAATATAATTATAAAATATACAATGCAATTTAACCAAAACTCGAAAACAAAATTTATTATTTTATTTTTTTTAAATGGGAAGAACTTTAAATTTAAGTATTAAAAGATTATGCAAAGATAAATAAATCTTCGTAGATTATAAATAAATTTTTCAAAAAATTCAAACTTGATAGAATATCAATAAAAAGTTAATGTAAATAATGAACCTCATGTTGGAGGCACGTAAAGTGGTCCCTTTCATGTATTTCTCATTTTTAGTATTTCATAAATATAGATGTTAAATAATATCGGTGATAGAACTATTCCTTGTTTTTAGGCCTAAATTTAAATATATTTTTGCTTTGTTTTTTTCTTTTTATTTGTATTTTTCATACATTTTTGGTATTTCATAAATATAGATGTTAAATAATATCGATGATAGAACTATTCTTTGTTGTAGATCTAAATCTCTTCTTTTTATTCCCATTTTTAGTATTTCATAAATATAGATGTTAAATAATATCGATGATAGAACTATTCTTTGTTATAGATCTAAATCTTTTCTTTTTATACCCATTTGTATGTATCATACATTTTTAGCATTTCATAAATATAGATGTTAAATAATATCGTTGATAGAACTTATTCCTTGTTATAGGCCTGAATTTAATTTTTAAAATATAGATTTAATTATAGGGAAAATCGAATTTAATTTTTTTCTAACCTGAGCGCGCATATTAAAAATACGTATCGAAATATGAGTTGACACAACTCGTGGCAAAAAAGAAAACCTTGACCACAATTTAAGCGAAAAATTCAGTTTCTAATTTAATGGAAAATCAATAAAGTCGATCGATATAAAAGCGGTGAGGATAAAAGAAAAGGGTTGAAAAAGAATAATGAAAATGAAGGTAAACTGATTTAGTTTAAAGAGAAGTATGTAATGGCAAGGTCAAGGTTATAATATTTATCGTTGTGGAAAATGAAGAGTGAAAGTGAAATTCCGTATTATTTATCTCTTCTAACCTCGAGAGTGCGAATTTCTTGTTGCGTTAATTCAGCGCTTGTTGAACATTGCGTTCTAAGCCCCTCGAGTCTTTCGGCTGAGATGTCAATCATGGATTGAACGACGTAAACGTCGTTCAATGCACTTCGAATCTCCTGCTCGGCATCCTCGTCTGCCATTCCGTGACTCGATGACGAACCCGTAACTAAATTGTTGCTTCTCTTATTTCGCGAACATTATTTACTCCCCAAGAAGAGGCCCTCGTTTTGTTTACTTTTTTTTTTAATCACTGATTTTGGAAAGAGAGACGGGTCTCTTTTTTTCAATACACACTTTATCAACATTTGACAACCATCTTGACCAACTTAGACATGACAGCTATGAACTGTCCCGAATATTTCCGATCAACGATCGACAATACTCGAGAGTTGTTCAGTGTTGTGAATGTCAATTGTTTGACGTCAGCAACAGGGTAGCGATGGGTAGGTCTCTGTGACGTCACGACTAGTGACTTTGGTAACTTCGTGAATTTAAAGAAATCCAAAAGTCACTAGAACTTACTAGCATAGGAAATTTTGCTTTAACTCATTTACTATACTTATCCAAATACAAAAACATACAAAAATAAATACATTTTTTAAAAGACGTCAATTTCCAATAAAATTAGCATTTGCAATGACAATTAATAAAAAAAATCTATTCATTCTATTGAATAAAAATTGAAACATATGAACATTCTGATAAGAAGAAATTCGATCAAACAAAAATTCAGTAAAATAAAAATTTGATTAAGGGCATTTGAACCTTGATGACGTCACACATTCTTTGCACAATCTGTAACGTCATCAAGGTTCAAATGCCCTTAAATAGAAATTTTGTAATGTAGAAAATTAATTAAATGGAAATCTAAATAATAATAATTCGATTAAATAAAAATTCGACTAAAAGAAGATTTTTGCCCACACAGCACATGATATTTCCTGAATACTTCCTGAATATTTCACTGAAAGATTGAAATATTTCATTGCAAGATTCAGGAAATATTTCTGCAAACAGGAAAATGTCCGCTTATGTAGGAATATTGACGCGAAAATTGAGAAAATATTTCATTGAAATATTTCTGCAATATTACACATAAAGATTCTGCAATATTGTGAAAATATTTCAAAAAATGGAAAAATTTGTTAAACACCTCAAATCAATAGGAATTTTCTGAAATATTTTAAAACCCATAGGATATAGTAAGCCAAAAACTACTGCGCAACTCTACAGGCCATAGAAACTGAGTTCGACCAGTGCGCATCATTTCAGTTGAATATTTCCAAAATATTTCAATGAAATATTTTCTCAACTTTCGCGTCAATATTCCCACATAAGCGGACATTTTCCTGTTTGCAGAAATATTTCCTGAATCTTGCAATGAAATATTTCAATCTTTCAGTGAAATATTCAGGAAGTATTCAGGAAATATCATGTGCTGTGTGGGTGCTAATATTCATCTGATTTAAAATTTCTCTAAACAAATATTCTACTGATAATAGATATTCTAACAGATAATAACTCCCTCAAATGGATTTTTGAACAATTAAAAATTCTGTCTAATGAATTTTCGGTTAAAATAACAATTTTGCTTATGAAATATTTTTCACATAAAATTTAAGTAAAATATTCTAAAATTTAATAATTTTCTAAAACCTATATTCCCCCTTTTCAAAATTCAATTATTCTCTACAATTTTCAACTAAACTTAATCTCTAAGTCAATTATTTTTAATAATTTTCCGAATTCAATTATTTAAATATAATACTCAATTTTTTATAATAATTGTGTTACGTCCGTAACTTCGTCACATATACTTAATTTAACTAAAATATTTACATGTTTGATTCCTTTTAATTTTGCCTACATATTATATTGTAAATGCTCTCTATATGTTTTAGTATAACTTATAAGTATGGTAATCATTATGATTTATCTTATATGTCTTTATAAATTATAACAAATTAAAGAAAGAAGAGTAATGTTTTGAACTATGTAAAAAGAATAACGATCGTGCATCAATTAGACAACAAATCATCAAATAGAAAACAACATACACGTTCTACGAATTAAGTCATAAAGCAGGAAGAGGCACATGGAACGTCGTGAAAACAGCCAAACATTTAAAGAAACATCGAGTGTGGAGGCCTTGGCACACAGGAAAAGGCACATGGAACGTCGTGAGCCAAACATTTAAACAAACGTTGAGTGTGCAGGCCTTGTCACACAAGGAAGCCACACACGTCGAGTGGGGAGGCTTGTTCCACCAAAGAGCCAAACATTCAAGTAGCATTAGATTAATGAGGAAAGTTTGATATAAAAAGGGGTACCATTTCTGTTTAGAACAGAGAGTAATAATTTGAAAGCCAACCTCATAACATCTTCAGTACAGAAAGTAACTATTTGGAAATCAACCTGAACACATTGTTCAGTACAGGAGACCAGAGAGTAATTTGTTGGAAATCAACTAGTACCCATTATATCGTCTACAAATGAACTCAAAGCACATCTTTAAAAAGTGAACAGTATATCCCAAAGTATTATTGTTGAAAGTACATCTTTAAAAGTGAACTATTTCCCCAAGTATTAAAATTCAAGTGAACTTTAATACATCAATTCGCAACGTATAAATTTTAACAATTTCCAAAACAATATAAATTTGGAAATAACTCAACTATCAACGAAGGTCTAATATTGAAACAACACATTCCAAATTTTGAACCATCGAAATTTGCTCAAGAGGCGACAACCGTCTGGAAGAAAGCAGATATTTTCACAATACAATACACTATCTCATTAGTGTAAACAAGAGGACTAATACCCAACCATTAAGGGCAACAAACAAAAGGCCCCTTTTGTCTACCGCTCAACACCATTGAGATCGGACAACAGATTATCATCACACCACCAGTCATCGTTATTCTTTAAGTAAGATTCATAATTTTTGTACTCATTGTAATTTTGTCAACTCTTTTCTTTCTTGTTGGTTTTTAAATAAATTATTCTCTCACATTTAGTAGGCTCATTGACTTATCCTCATCCCAAATTGGATTCATTTATGAAACCAATTTAAAACGAGGAACGTTAGGTATATTTAAAAAGGTTTCTCGTTTTGACGTAACAGAAGCCCTTTTAAATTTTGGTGCATCGGCCCGGGAAAATTATAAAGTCGATCAGCCATATAATATTGTCAAATTTTTAATAACATTCGAAAATTTTAATGGATATAATTTTTAAATTAATGAAATAATTCAATAAAAATAAATAAATCAATGAGTATACCAATTGTTTAAAAAAGGGGAAATTTTTTTTTTGTAACAAATAATAATAACAAATAATATCAACATACAATAATTGAAAATAATCAGTATCATAAAAAAAATTAAAATTTTTTTTTATTAATTTAACACATCTTATGCTAATTGATAACATTATACAAGATTTAAGTCGCAAGGTGCATTCATAAATATACATTTTATATTGGTATTGATGAATAGAGGTTCGAGTCCTCTTAACTTATAAATTTTTCTTTAATGTGCATGGTGCATTTATTAATTCAATTCTGTATTAATAAATAGAGGTTCGAGTCCTCTCAACTTATAATTTTTAAAGTTGCAAGGTGCATTCATCAAATTAAATCCTTTGTTATATTACTGAATAGGGGTTCAAGTCCTCTAGACTTATGGAATTTTTTGTCTTGTTTATGAATCATTTTTGACATTTAATTTGTGCTAATACAAAATTTGTTTTGTTCATTTAATTGTGATTTGTTATTATTATTACATGTTTAAAAATACTTTATTATACTGAAGCAAGATAAAAAAAATTAACCACAAAAGAAAAGTGTATTTTATATTCAAGAGACAAGATTGACAATTTTACAATTAACACTATGCTAGTTTTTAATGTCTTCTTCGAATAAAAATACTACCGATTCCTCACATTTAACTCGTTTACAAATAAAGAATAATCCAGAATTAGCATTGAATTCGGGAATTCCTAATTATAAAATAAAACCATCAGCAAGTACACCCAGATATTCTAAAGGAAACCCTAATCCCTTAGAATTACAAGAACAGTTTGACTCAGGGTATATTAAGTCCCAACTTTTTGATACTGACGATAATTTATTCGACAGTGACAGTAACGATAGTGAAAATACCATAACTGAAAAAACATTAGTGGATCAGAATTCAAATAAAAGTTTAAATAAGTCTTTAACTGGCGAAATTGAAACAGACGATAACTCTGAAAATAATTCTTTTGATAACACTAGAAATAGTAACAATTTTGAGGAAAACATGGCTCTTCCAAATAATCAGCAAGTGTCTTTACGCGATGCTTTAGAAACAATACCAATGTTTGACGGAAAAAACATATCACTATCTATATTTATTGAAAGTTGCTTAGAAGCAAAATCTATGCTTCCTGATAATGCACAAGTACAAACAAATTTAGTAAAATTGATTAGGAGTCGAATTTCGGGTGAAGCAAGAAGAATTATAATAGGAAATAATTTTAATACAGTAGAACAGTTAACAGAAAGATTAAAACAAATTTACGCGCCAGCAAAGTCTGTATATCAGTTACAAGGAGAACTAGGAGCAATATATATGTGGGAACACGAAAATGTAATTTCTTATGGGTCAAGAATCGCAGAAGCAGCAGAAAGAATATTAGACGCGCATAGGATTAGCAATGAAAATAGAGTAGATGAACCATTTAAAGCAAGTTTAGATAAAACAACTGTTGATTGTTTTTCGCGAGGACTTAGACCAGAAATTGAAATAAGAATTGGAACAGCAGATACATTTCAAGATATAGTTAACAAAGCAGTAGAAATAGAAAGAAAATTGTTATCACACCGCGAACTAAGAAAAAATGAGCATAATACTGAATATAATTCTCATCCTAAAAATAATAAAGACTTTGCTAAAACAACAAAAATTAATATCGCTCAAGATAACATAATAACTTGTTTAGTTTGTGGAAAAAAGGGTCATTTTGCAGTAAACTGTTTTCAACTTAATAAATTGATAGGACCAAGAAGTGAAAACTCCTTTTATCCAGGATCACGACAAAATTTTTCAAACCAGAATCAAAATCGATTCAACAATCCAAATCCAACGTTTAATAGATTTCAAAGTCAAAACTTTTACAAAAATCCTCAACAAAATCACTTTCAAAATCAATTTAGAAACACATCACAAAATCAGTTTAGAAACATACCACAAAATCAATTCCGAACTCCATACCAAAATCAAAGACAAAATCAACAACAAAACATTTTCCAAAATCAACAAAGAAATTTCTCTCAAGAACCAAGAACTAACAATACTACAAACTTTGCGAATAGAAGTATAACGTGTAATTATTGCAAAAAATTAGGACACATTTCCACCAATTGTAGGAAAAAGATGTGGGATGATAACAATAGACAACAACAAACAAATTCTCAAACACAAAATCAGGGAAACTCCAAAATTCCTCTTCAGTAGGGTGCTCTGAGGAAGAATTAAGAAGAAATTACTATGCATCCAGAAACATTAATTTAGCAAAAACTAATGCAATCCCATACATTCGAATTGATACTAAAGAGTTAAAAGTTCCAATAACAATGATGATTGACACAGGAGCAGGACCAAATTTATTAAAAATTCGCGCATTAAATCCTGATATAAAAATTGATGAAAATAAGTGTCTTAAATTAACAGGAATTAACGATCACGCAGTTTATACTTTAGGACAAGTAGAAATTAATATTTTCGGGATTCCAACAATTTTTAATTTATTACCCAATGAAGTTCCAATCGAACATGACGGTATTTTAGGAACAGAATTTTTTGTCCAGAATAAAGTAAAAATTAATTATGAAGAAGGACATCTAGAAATCAATAAACAAAAATTTAATTTTGATTCAAAAAATTATTTTACAATACCACCAAGGTCCATCTGTAACATTCATGTAAAGATTTTAAATAAAAATAAAAAAGAGGGTTTTATTCCAAGATTAGAAGTAAAAGATGGTGTTTACTTAGGTGATGCAGTAGTTTCAAACATAGAAGGCATAGCTTATTTAAAGGCAATTAACACACTGAATGAATCAATTGACATTCCAATTTTTGAAATAAATTTAGAAGATTTTGATGAAATAAAACAAGAAACTCCAAAAAACAAATCTGATATTAAAAATGAAGACTCATCAATTAAACAAATAATTGATGTATTTTCAAAAAATATTAAATCAGGAAATGTTTTCAACATTACAGGCAACGATAGAGTTGAAGAAATTAAAAAATTACTTCGTCTTGAACACTTAAACAAAGAAGAATTAGAACACATCATGAACTTAGTAAAAAATTATTCAGACAGATTTCATATACCTGGAGAATATTTAGAAGGAACAGATCTCATAAAACATAGAATCATAACGACAGATGATACACCAATTATAACCAAACAATATAGATTTCCGCCTGTTCACAAAGAAGAAATGACACGCCAAGTAAACGAACTATTAAAACAAAAAATTATTAAAGATTCGGACTCACCGTACAATACACCAATATGGATTGTACCAAAGAAAAATGACTCACAAGGGAATAAAAAATGGAGATTAGTTTTAGATTTCAGAAAACTTAATGAACGCACGGTAGGTCAATTTTACCCACTACCTAATATTACAGACCTACTGGACCAACTCGGAAATGCTCAATATTTTTCAGTTTTCGATTTGGCGTCAGGGTTTCACCAAATCAAAATGGATCCTAGAGATTCTTATAAGACAGCTTTTTCAACTCCATTTGGACACTATGAATTCGACAGAATGCCTTTCGGACTAAAAAATTCGCCAAGTACATTTCAGAAACTTATTGATCAAGTATTATTAGGTCTACAAGGATCAGAACTATTTGTTTATTTAGACGACATTGTGATTTATGCAGACACCTTGGAGGAACATGAAGAAAAATTCTCTAAACTTATGGAACGATTACGTTTTGCTAATTTAAAATTACAGCCAGACAAATGTGAATTTTTGAGATTAGAGGTAGGATACTTAGGACACATAATAGATAAAAACGGGGTAAGACCCGACCCGAAAAAAGTAGAAGCGGTAAAGAAATTTCCAAAACCAAAAAATGTAAAAAATATAAAACAATTTTTAGGATTGGCAGGTTACTATCGAAAATTTATAGACGGATTTTCAAAAATCGCTAATCCTTTAAATCAACTTTTAAGAAAAGATATTCCTTTCCTTTGGACTGATAAACAACAGACAGCTTTTGATATGTTAAAAAATAAACTATGTGAGGAACCACTACTGAGAAGACCCGACTTTTCACAACCTTTTATACTGACAACAGACGCTTCAGGTTTCGCAATAGGAGGGATTTTATCGCAAGGAGTGATTGGAAAAGACCAACCAGTCGCCTACACGTCAAGAACTTTAAATGAATGTGAAAGAAAATACGACACGTACGAAAAGGAAGCCTTGGCCATCATATATAGTGTGCAACATTTTCGACCATACCTTTATGGTAGAAAATTTACATTGGTAACGGATCACAAACCATTAGTTTGGTTTCAAAATTCTAAAGATCCCTGCTCAAGAGTAACAAGATGGAAGCTGAAACTTGCAGAATACGATTTTAACGTGGTCTACAAAGCAGGCAAAACAAATGTCAATGCTGATGCCTTATCCAGAAATCCAGTTGAAGATATTATTGAAGAAAAAGTACAAGGAATAAAAGAAGAAAAAATGAAAACTCAGGAAATACAAGAAAATATAATGAAATGTGTGCAAGAAAAAATTGAAAAATATATACATTGTGTAGCAAATGAAAATAAATACTACTTGAATTCGGAGATAATAAGAAATCTCCATGATATGGAAAAATTATTTAAGGACAATGAATCCTACGAAGACTCGGAAATATTAAGAATTCTTCGATCTATTAAAAAATTATTTGAGGACAATGAATCCTACATGAATTTGGAGATAAAGAAAAGTCTCCAATCTATTGAAAGAATATTTAAGGACAATGAATCCTATTTGAATTTGGAGATAAGAAAAAGTCTCCCACATATTGAAAAAATAATTAATGAATGCTACATGAATTTGGAGACAAGAAAAAGTCTCCCATCTATTGAAAAAATATTAAAGGAAAATGAATCCTACATGAATTCGGAGATAAAGAAAAATCTCCCATCTATTGAAAGAAATTATTGTACAAGTAAAGAAACTTGTAATGTCATAACAAGAAATCAAAGGAAAATACAAGAAAATGATTATCAAGAAAAGAATATACAAGAAAAGAAAAATGAAGAAATCAAAGAAATTGAAAATGAAGAAATAAAAGCACACAAACCAAAGAAACGAGGTAGACCGAAGAAACATAGCACACGTTTGAATACCTCCTTTTCCAAGAAGAGAAGGGGAAGACCGAAAAAGGTACGCAATACAAATAATAAAAGAAAAGAAAAATTTTATAATGAAGTTATTCCTGACGAAATTGAGTCAGATCCTGAGTATATCAATAAAAAATCAAAATTGAAGAATCACGAAGAAATCGACCAAGGCTACGAAAATTCGAATTCTGAAGAATCATCTGATGAAGAAAATAACTTAGTGGAAAATGAAAATTGTGAAAATTTAAATAATAATCAAGAAAAATATATTATTGACTGTAGAGACCAATTACCAATGCGAAGAGACAATCTAACCTATTTTCTTTCAGTTGAGGGAGATCCTCGAGATAATGGCTCCAGATCATTAGCCAAACGCGAAAAATTGCCAAATTTTGGTAAACTTCAATTAGGTTTAGCAGAAAAAATAAAGAGAGGTATATATTACCATATCGCTCTCCCTATAGAAAGTGAAATGAAAGAAAATTTATCTGATACAATAAAAAGAATTAAATCTACAATTATTTCAATGAAAAACTTATGTGAAGAATTAAAATTGAAAAGTATCAGTATTGCAAAAACAGCCCAAATAAACAATGTAACTTGGGACGAAATCCTATCAATGATAAAATTAATTTTTGAAAATTCATTTGTAAAAGTTGTTGTATGTAATGGATATACAAAATATCCTACTAAAGAAGAATATATGCAGTTAATCGAAGAAGCTCATTCAAGCTCAGTTGGAGGACATAAAGGTGTAACAAAAACATATGGAAGAATACGTCAAAATTATTATTGGGAAAACATGAAAAATAATATTCAAAAATATATTCAAAGTTGTCTCCAATGCCAATTAAAGAAATTAGTTAGAGTTAAAACAAAAGACCCAATGATTATAACAGATACACCAGGTACAGCCTTTGAAAAAATTGCAATGGACATTGTTGGTCCATTACCAAAAACTAAAAACGGAAGTGAATATATATTAACAATACAAGATAATCTTACTAAATATTCTTTAGCAATCGCACTTCCAAATCATCAAGCTAGTACAATAGCTGATGCATTTATTAAAAAATTTATTTGTATTTTTGGATCACCTAAAGGAGTGTTAACAGATCAGGGAACAGACTTTTTAAGCAATTTAATGAGAAGATTAGCAAAAAGATTTAGAATACGACAATTTAAAACAACTGCTTTTCATCCCCAGTCAAACGGATCAATCGAAAGATCTCACCATGTTTTAGGAGAATATTTAAAACAATTTATTAATAAAAATGAAGAATGGGATGATTGGTTAGAATTAGCCATGTTTTCATACAATACAAGCATTCATGAAGGTACAAAGTGTACTCCGTACGAGTTAATTTTTGGAAAATTGGCCCGATTACCATCAAGCGATCCGCCACTTGAACACGAAAAATTAGAAACTTATGATCAATATTTAACAAATTTAATAATAAGACTTCATGAAATGAGAAATATCGCTAGAGAAAATTTAATTTTAGCAAAAGAAAAGTCAAAATTTTATTATGACAAAAATTGTAATCCACAAAATCTTAAACTCGGAGATGAAGTATTTCTATTACATGGAGGAAAAATTCATAAATTTGCTAATCAATACACAGGTCCACACAAAATACTAGAAATCCTAGATAAAGGAAACGTTAAAATACAAGTAAAAAATAAACAAAAAATAGTACATACGAACAGACTGAAACTTTCGCGAATTAAACAAGAGTAATAAAATATTTTTATAATATATAGTTTTTTTTTCAGGAAGGGACTTCAAAAGAAAAAGAAATTAATTTGTTTTCAATAAATTAAACTTTTATAAATATTAAACAAATGTTTAATTATCTTTTTTCACTATAACAATAATCTAATTTGAAAAAATATTACTTTTAAATATTCGCAAGTTTAAATTAAATTTTTATAATATTTTATCAATTTTTGAATTTGTAATGATTTTATCTTAAATCTTAAACACTATTCTACATACTTGTTTTGCACTAAAAGAAGTTAAAACTCATTTTTTTTAACACATTAAAATAAACTCTATACCTTATTAAATATAATTTTATTGAAGAAGAATTTAAAATGGCATTTTTCAAATTTATAATAACAAAACAAGGTTACTTCAAAATTTTACCGTATTATTGACTAAAGTGTATTATCATAAAAAACTATTTAAATAGAAACAAGTTTTACATCCTCAGTGTTTATTAAATTCTTAAAAACAAGGTTTATCTGAAACTCGAAAGAACAAAATTTCCTTCCTTCTCAAACACTTAATAATTATTGTCCAAATGTAACTTGAGAACGAAAGAATCGCATAAATGAAATAACTAAAAGCGACAGAAATTAAGAAATAAACATTTAAAAATTGTCATGTCAAAAAAAAAATAAACTGTCATTAAATATTTTCTGTTTGTAAAAATTAAAAGTAGAAAATTTTGCTTATAAAGGTTAAATGATTTAAAAATATATATAATAAATAATAAAATATTTAAAAATCTTTAAATCTGCAATGAATTTCAATCATAAACAGATTTTTAAATTTAGAGCAAAAATTTTGACATAGTTTTAAGCCATACAAGACTCAAGTTTCAAAACCAATTTGTAAAAATATTTTTTTTTAAATGTAATTTCAAAGCAGACTATAAAATATTTATAATTTGCATTTTATAAACATATTTTGTAAATTTCGATACAAAATTTTACGCAAAAGCAATCCTTTGTATAGAACAAATTATTTTTCTTTCTAAAGATAAAAATTGTAAGCATCAAATTGTATCAAACATAAAATTCATTATATGAAATTAATACATAAAATATTTGTATAAAATTCATTATATATTGTAAATTTAGAAGATTGATTCAAAGAACACACATTAAAAATAAAAACAATTATTGTAATGCAGATGAAAAATATAGAAAAAAATAAGATAAGTTTGAATGAAAATAATTTTTTCCAAATATTATGTAAAGAATATAAAGAATGGATAGAATGCATGTATAAACTGTCATAACATTTCCTCTATAATATACGTTTTTGAATAGTTTGAGCATGTTTCGTTTCTCTCCCATGCTCAATCTGAGAGGGGAGGTGTTACGTCCGTAACTTCGTCACATATACTTAATTTAACTAAAATATTTACATGTTTGATTCCTTTTAATTTTGCCTACATATTATATTGTAAATGCTCTCTATATGTTTTAGTATAACTTATAAGTATGGTAATCATTATGATTTATCTTATATGTCTTTATAAATTATAACAAATTAAAGAAAGAAGAGTAATGTTTTGAACTATGTAAAAAGAATAACGATCGTGCATCAATTAGACAACAAATCATCAAATAGAAAACAACATACACGTTCTACGAATTAAGTCATAAAGCAGGAAGAGGCACATGGAACGTCGTGAAAACAGCCAAACATTTAAAGAAACATCGAGTGTGGAGGCCTTGGCACACAGGAAAAGGCACATGGAACGTCGTGAGCCAAACATTTAAACAAACGTTGAGTGTGCAGGCCTTGTCACACAAGGAAGCCACACACGTCGAGTGGGGAGGCTTGTTCCACCAAAGAGCCAAACATTCAAGTAGCATTAGATTAATGAGGAAAGTTTGATATAAAAAGGGGTACCATTTCTGTTTAGAACAGAGAGTAATAATTTGAAAGCCAACCTCATAACATCTTCAGTACAGAAAGTAACTATTTGGAAATCAACCTGAACACATTGTTCAGTACAGGAGACCAGAGAGTAATTTGTTGGAAATCAACTAGTACCCATTATATCGTCTACAAATGAACTCAAAGCACATCTTTAAAAAGTGAACAGTATATCCCAAAGTATTATTGTTGAAAGTACATCTTTAAAAGTGAACTATTTCCCCAAGTATTAAAATTCAAGTGAACTTTAATACATCAATTCGCAACGTATAAATTTTAACAATTTCCAAAACAATATAAATTTGGAAATAACTCAACTATCAACGAAGGTCTAATATTGAAACAACACATTCCAAATTTTGAACCATCGAAATTTGCTCAAGAGGCGACAACCGTCTGGAAGAAAGCAGATATTTTCACAATACAATACACTATCTCATTAGTGTAAACAAGAGGACTAATACCCAACCATTAAGGGCAACAAACAAAAGGCCCCTTTTGTCTACCGCTCAACACCATTGAGATCGGACAACAGATTATCATCACACCACCAGTCATCGTTATTCTTTAAGTAAGATTCATAATTTTTGTACTCATTGTAATTTTGTCAACTCTTTTCTTTCTTGTTGGTTTTTAAATAAATTATTCTCTCACATTTAGTAGGCTCATTGACTTATCCTCATCCCAAATTGGATTCATTTATGAAACCAATTTAAAACGAGGAACGTTAGGTATATTTAAAAAGGTTTCTCGTTTTGACGTAACAATTGCAACTGTAAGTATTCATATTTTTTTTTAAAGTCATAAGGTATAATATTTTTGAAAAATTGTAATAAAGAAATTCAAAAAATAATTTTTTAAAAATATTTTAAAATAATTTTTGAATGATAATAGTTTATGTCAATTATATATCAAATTTAAAAATTTCCATACAATTGAAATTTGGTAAAATCTTTTAAAAATAATTGAAATTTGGTAAAAACTTTTTTTAAATAATTGAATTTTTAAATAAAAAAAATACTTAAATTTCAGAAGAATTTCAATTATAAATATGTACATAATTTCGTCATTCGTTCCTAATTTTAGATTTTAATAATCCAATTCAGATTAATTAAAATTTAATTAATTTTTTTTAATTTGAATAATTTAATGATTTATTTTAATTCCATAATTCAATTAATTTTTTTTTAATTTGAAGATTTTAATGATCTAATTTAATTTCATAATTTCAAACGTTTCTTGTATATTTATATTTAAATGTACTTACCGTCAATGCTGTTTTCAGTCTTCAAATCTTCTTCTTTCTTTCAAATGTTAATATCTGAGATTATTAATTATTTTAAAAAATTTACTCTAAAAAACAGATTTTTAATTCTTTTTGCAATTATTTCAAGAAGAGATATTTTAAGTTTATAAGTTTAATTAACTTATAATATTTTATTCAATTTTTTAAGAAACATTTTTATTTTTTAAAACTCTGTAAATACTTATACATTTTCAAAAATAAATAAAATCTTCAAAATTTTAAAGAGAAAAAACCGTATAAAAGAAATATTTTATAAAATTAACTTTTTCTTAACAAATATAATATTTTGCTGAAAAATGATTATTATTGAGTTTTAAATGTTTATGAAATAAAATTTCGATTTTAGAATTTATATATTTTTATATATATTTTTCCTCATTTAATATACATATAATGTTGAAATTGAAATATGAATAAGGAAATAATATTAAGAAAATTTTTTCATTTTCTCTGGGTATATTTTGAATCCTGGGGATTCATTTGTCGGCCCCTGTTGTCGAGGTCGGCTTTAGTTCCTGCACCATGATATCCAGCCTGATGTCCTGGACCTGTTGGTGGATGATTTGGGTTGCACTGGTTTGTGCGGTTTGAAGTTTGGTGATCGTTATTTCTGTCAGCCATTCTGAAACATAAGTTAATAATCGCACGAATTATAAATCAGATTCGCAAATTTTTTTTTTAAATTTATTAAAAAAAAAAAAATTTTTCTATTTAAATTTTTATATACGTATATATATACAATATTTTTATTTTTTATGAAAATTTTATATTAATCTTATGCATATGTGTGAATCATTTTTCTTTACTAATCAGAAATGGTTTTTGAAAAGTTTCTAATTGTATGAATATTAGAAATTTAAATAAAAATTTAAACTCAAAAAAATGTATAAAAAAAATTTTTATATGCACTTTTTGTTAAAAAAACTTAATTCATAATTTAATTAAAAGTTTGACAAAAACAAAAATATTGGATTAGATTTAAATTTTGAAAAAAATTTTCCGCATTAATGAAACAAATAAATTCCTTAAATTTTAACTCATTTAAGTATGTATAAATTATTGAAAAATAGTGTTGATTAAAAATTTTATATTTTAAATGAAATTAAATTTTTTAAATCCGTTAAATTATTTATTTATTTCATATTTTTCACCTAAATTCCACTTCTTTGATGATTTTAAAAAAGTTTCTTTTTAATTACACATTTTATATTTATTTGGATATGTAACATTATACATTTCAAATTTAAAATATAAATAAATATAAAAATTTACAAATATAAATTTATAAAATTTCTAAATATAAGTTTATAAAATAAATAAATATAAAATAATAAAATAAGCAACAGTTATAAATAATAAATAATTGAATAAACGATAAAACAATAAAACTACTCAACAATTTTAAACACTCGTTGCAAATTATTATAATTTTATAAAAAAAAAATGATTAAAAATAATGTACCTAAATCTTTATTAAAAGAAGAAGATCGATCTAAATTAAAAAGCAATAAGAGTATAAAATAAAAGTAATACAATAATTCAAAAAAATATAGAAATATAAATAAAAGATAATAATGTTAATAAAATACAAAATTTATATTTTTTTTTAAATTATATATTATAAATCTTTAAAATTGAAGGTAAAATTAATTTCTTGTTTTTTAAAAAGTTTTGAAATAATATTTTGATTTTTTCTGTACTCACTTTGGTTTTCTAAGCACAAAGAATGATTTACTTTATCAAAAATGCCGAACGTAACAGTCGTAAGAGTTTTTCGAACAATGAATGAGACGCCGGGCGAAATTTGGGTTTTTATACTTTTCCATCGTTCTTTGTTCTCCCCACTTCAAATACAACGCAATTTATTAGGGGATTTCCAATCTTCATTAATGAGATTCCCCTAAGACAAGAAATCGGTATTAAGTACCGAACACACGTTGAACACCTGATGCAATTGTTACATGTGAACGCAAAAAGCGCGGGGATTTTGCAAAATGTTTCTCATCTTTTAAAAAATATACTTAAAAAAAATAAGAAAAATATTATCTACATAATTAAAAATTGTCTAATTCTGTTTTAAGACTTTTTTTCTTAATTTTAAATGTGGACTCAATTTTTTTTATCAATTTTCTTTTTAGACTTTTCAACTTAAAGAAAATTGAGCTTTTAATCTAAAAATGAACATTAAAAAATTATGATTTATTATTTTAAAGATTTTTAATTGAAATTTGAAAATTTGGCGGTAACTTATAGTTTATAAGTAAATTAATAATTAAATAAATAAATTTTAATATAATTAAAGTAATTTTTAAATTCTTTTATTCTTTTTTAAAAATAAGATTCAATTTTCTTTTAAATCTAAATCGAAATCTTTTGTAAATCATTAAATCAAAGTCAACAATATATTTTTGAGTCAATATGTATTTTAAGCCTAACGACATAATGGTTTAAATAATATTATTTGAAATTGAAAATTTATACAAAACTTTTCTTAATGTTTCAAATAATACATTATATTAATTTTTATAAATAATTATTTTAAAAATTCAAAAATTGTAAATTTGTCAAAATACGAATTTTACTTTCTTTAAAAAGTATAAATTTGTCGAAATACAAAATTTTAATTTTTTTAATATTATAAATTCGTCAAAATATGATTTTTTTAAAAATATAAATAATTGCACATAGGAATAATTTTTGATGCATTCAGAAAAATCGAAAAAATTTTCGCTGAGCTAAAATTTAAGTGGGATATTTTGTTGCGTAAACATCCGGCGATAAAGATTATACATCATTTTATTTCATCAAAATCTGATCAAAACATTCAATGTTAAAATTCAAAATTTTTTCATCAAATCTTTTTTTTTTGTATAATTGAAATAAATTTTTTTTATTAAGAGCGTTCAACTAAACATTTGGTTTTTTTTTAATAAAATGTTTAGTTAAGTAAAAGTTTAATGAAAAAAAACATTAAAACTTTAATTAAATGTTTGTATGAAATTTTTATTTCAAATAATATTCTAAATAAAATTATTGTTTCTATAATTTTTACATTAATTAACAATCGGATAATAAAATTTTTTCAGTTTTTATATAAAAAATATAAATTTGAAAATTATGATTAAAATTTGTTAACTTGTTTTATTAATTTCAAAAGGTGAATTCCTCTGAAAAAATAACTAAAAAAATAGATTTTTATATGTTGAGAATATTATTTTGCGACGTGGTTAGAAATATGAGTGTACCCTCATCTCCTTAAAAGATAAATATGTTTAGACGTAGTAAAATATTTTTTTATAATATCAAGACTAATAGTCTTTCATATTCTTTATAATTTTTCATTATAATTTTATTATAATATATAATATAATTAATATTAATATCATTAATATCCAATATTATTAATATCATTAATATAATTAAATAAAATATTGATAAATTTATAATAATTACTAGAATTAATGAAATATATGGATAAATTTATTTAAATATATAAAAATTCATAAGTTTCATAATTCATATTTTATAAGTTATAATATTAATTAAAAAGTTTATTAAATAAAATCTTTCTATTTTCTTTCTAAATTTTGTTTAAATAAATCTATAGAATTATAATTTATAAAATTATTTTTACATTATATATATAATATTATTAAAATAATTTTACACAATTTTTAATAACTTATTAAATCTAAATTATTTTAAATAATATAATTTTTTTGAATACTTATATATATATAAAAGAGTGGGATTTCTCTTTTATATGGTGTAAAATCAAATATTCTGATTCTGAATAATATTCGAGAACTTTCGTATAATTTCTTACTAAAAATAACCTTGGATATGGTTATATATATAGTTTCTTTTAGAGAAAAAATTTTGAGTAACCATAAGAGAATTTTTTTTTCAAAATTTAAAGCAAATAAAAATATACTAAGAGTCTACTAAACAAATTTAAATATTAAAAATAAAAGTTATATTATATAAAATTTTTATTTTATATATTTGTAAATTAAAATTTATTTATTATATTTAATGATATTTATATATTTTTATATAAAAATATTAAAAAATAAATTAAAATTTGACTTTATTTTGCCTCAAATAAAGTTTAATTTTAGAACATAAATTTTTATTTTTAGCTCTGGGACAAATATATTGCTTTCTCTGGTACTTATCTTGAGGTGTGTGCGGTTTACAATATACAATAAAATTTAGCCATAAAAAAATTTATAGTCGCAGTCATTTCACTTTTGACTTATTGCGTCAGTGCGAAGGGCTACTGTTTTCATTTAAAAAATTCATAATAAAGTCGATAAATTTTAAATTTATTAATTTTTCGAATTTTGGTTTATTAAAATTTTTATTTTTAATTAAATATCTAGGTACGTAATTTTAAAACTAAAACCCATCAGTAGTTTTATAGAAAATCTATTTTTGTACCTACTGATAAAAAATTTGATCTCTCAAAAAATTTTATTTTTTTACTATTTTTAAAGCATTTTTTTCGATAAAAAAAAATTATTTTTACTTAAAAAAAAGGTTATTTTAACATAATTATCAACATTTGAAAAATAAAAAATTATTATGAAACTTTTTGTTATTTAACTGACAACAAGTTCTTTCATTCTCTCAAAGCTACACATGAAATTATTTATACTCTTATCTTTATTTCATATATGGAAAAAATACAATATTTTGCATATCAGAACTAAAAGAATAATTTTCAAAATAAAATTATTCTTTTCCTTTAGTTTCTCATTTTTATCTCTGTTATTAAAAATGTTTTTCAATGTCTAAAAATATATACTTTTAAAAGTTGTAAATTATTTGCTTTTTAATTTTTTTAAATCACGTTCATAATAATTTTTAAGAAAAATAAAATACATTTTGTAACAAAATATTACTATAAGAATGTTTCAAAATTAAATTTAAAAACGATTTTTGATTAATTAATCAATTAAAATTGTTAATTAACATTATATTATAGCTGAAAATTTCACAGCGAAGTCTTAATTTTAAAGAAGTATAGCAGGGTAGAAATATAATTTTAGAAAAGTATATTATTATATTAACTAAATATAATATATTTATTTCGTGCGGTAATTACTTATTAGTGATAACGTATTTTAACACAGTGGATTTCATAATCATATTTTTTACGGCAATAAGGACACTTTCTAGAATTCGGATTTTGCTCGTTCTCATCTTCATACCCTTCAATGATACTATTTTCATTATACATTGGTAAGCAAATTTCGCAGAACGGTACATGACCGCAGGTGCGAAGGGCAAAACATGGCTGTCGTTCTTTGCAAATGCAGCAAACACTCACACCGCTCACACCTACAAGAAAAAAAAGCACTTTTTATCTCTGATTTAGTGAAATTTTTTTTGAATTTATATTAAGAATTTTAAAAATTTTATAATTTATTATTTCTTTATGCATCAAACACGAAATATATTAAGCTTATTAAACCCTTATATTTTAAAGTGATTCTGATAGAATAAATTTATTGAAATTTATAAAATTAAAAATTTAAATGAATGAATTTTTGAATAATTTATTAATTTCAAATTCAAACTAAAAATAAATTTAATTATTAATTAATTTACTAATTAATTATTGTTGTTTATTAATTTCAAAAATTTTAATAAAATTCTTTGCTAGAATTCAATTATTTTTATAAATAACAACATTCTTCGTAAGAGTTCAATTATTTTAATAACATATTTCACGAATGAATGCAATTATTTAAAAAAATTTTAAGAAATCCTTCGTAATAATTAAATTAGTTTTTTAAAATGTAAAATTTTTACAAAAATTTAATTATTTTCAAAAAAAAATTCCATGAAAGAATTCAATTATTTTCTAAGATTTTTATAAACTCTTCGTAAAAATTTAATTATTTACAAAATTTTTAATTAAAATTTTATAAATGTTTGTAGTCAAATGTTTATAATGTTTGTTATATCTGTTTATAATATTTGTTATAAATTAATTATAAAGATTTATAAATGTTTATATAATAATAATTGTTGTTAATATTACAAGTCAAATGGTTATAATAACCATATTACTATAAACCATCATATTGTTAATAAACAATTATATTTTCCAAACAATTAAAATATTGTAAACAATTAAATTGTTATAAATAATTAGTTTCATTATTTTAATAAACAAATTTAATTATACAAATGAGTCACTCGGATGTGACACACGTAGTCGAATAACGCATTTTTATGATTTAAAGTTAATTTAGTTATAAACAAACAATTTGATTAATTTATATTTTTGTAATTTGTTTATGCACTTTGAAAGTATTTAATATTTAAAATTGTAATTATATAGCCTTAAAAAATAAGTTAAAAAAACTATAAACTATATAATAATTGCAAATATTGCAGAAATTTATACCTCTATCCCCTCTATTCATTCTGAAGTGATATAATTTTATAACAAAACACTTTATAGTTTTATGTTACAATTAAACTACAAAATAAGTTGCTTAATTTTACTTTTTAAGTAATTCAAATCTCTCAAAGTCAGATAAAACTTTACGGAGTTAAAAGTTACCGGTTTTTGTGTTTTGGTTGCTAAGCAGAAAAAAATAATGAGTGCAAGAGAGATAGTTGATAGTACTATCCTTTTCACTCTCATTAAATTCTGCTTTCGGTTTTATATTTACGCTCACATGGGACAACTATATAACAAATGTACATTTGTTATAAAATAATAATAATACGTAATAATACGTATTTAAATAAATAATAGGACCTCAATAAATATATCTCAATTATTATTACCTCTATTTTGATAGTAATAAAAAAGTTTATTTTTTCCGACATACATCACGCGTAAGCCTATCGCAAACACATATACATCCTCATTGGCCAAGTGATGTATACATGAATGATTCGCGCGCGAGACAAAGTATTTATTTATAGTAAACTACTTGCAAGTTTAGCAAAAAGTGAGCAAGAAGTGTTTAAAGGCACTTTTCTTCAGCAATTCGGAATTCACATGTCTAATAAGAAAGAGCGAAAATATAAAAAATTTTAAATATCGCAATTACTTATAAGCTCATACTTTACGGGTATAAAAACATGGCTCGAGATTTCTTATGGGCGTTATTTATTGTATTTACTATATATTTCGTCACAAGTTTAATAGAGAATTCAAACAAAATATTTTTCCACGGTTTGGTAATTGGAGTAATGTTCTGCATTGTTTGCTTCCTGGTATTACCGACTTTTTCTTTCAATAGAAAACTGCTCAAAGATGGCGACGGTAATGAATGTCCTAAAATGGTCCTAAATAAAAAGTAAAATGAGTTTAAAATATAGGTTAGAACTGTAGAAAATGTAAAGAAAGTGACGCAAAATTTTTTAAAAGTAATCATACGTTTAATTTTTTTTTAAGAATATTTCTTCTTTTATATTTTACTTCTTATATTTTTCTTATATTCCTTAGAATTATTCTTCTTTGGTCAAAAGGGTCAAAAGTTAAGATTGTGCAGGAAGCATAAAACCGAACAAGCAGAAATTCATGAGTGCAAAAGAGATAGTCGGATAGCACTGTCTCTCTTACACTCATGATTTTCTGCTTTCGGTTTAATTCACTTAGAAAATAATTTTTGTTAGAAGTTTAATTTTTATAATTTATCTACAAAATTATTAGTATTTTAATAATAATTCTACAAAAACGGTTTTATTTTTTACCTACATTTCGATCGAATTAACTTTATACACTAAACTTTATAAAATTAGAAAATTGTTTTAACGGAAATAATTGTAACTAGGAATTCGGCAACTGTGAATTCGACTTAATGGTTATTTTCTAGGGAATTGGAATCCGTTTGTGACTATAAGCTACCCAACCCTGAATTTTGATATAAATCTAACCTTACCTACGAAACTCTGAGTTTCTCAAACGAACGCACTTGACGTTTAAATATCAACGCCGTTTTTTAAAAAAAAATTATTACTCCAAACAAATACTTAAACTTCTCTCACCTGCAATTACTCAATTAAATAACTGACAAAAATCAGAAAGGTAAGGGTATAAATAATTAAATATTTATATTTAAATAAATTTTTCGTTTTAAATTATGTCGTATGTGTTTTTGAAAGTAATTTGTTTATGTTGACATAGTTGCAATATGATAAAATTCTAGTATATTCAGGTATTATTAATTTGATACATATATGTGTTTTATTATGGTGTTTCGTTGTAATATTATTGAACAAATTTAGCCTGATGAAGATGGTGAACCTAACTGTCGAAACGTCGCAACTTAAAGTATAGACACTAATTTTTTTTAATTATTAATTTAATGGAAATTATTATTATTTTCTAAATAACTAAAAAAAATTGAGGAGCAAATTTTCAAAACTTGATAAAAATTTTCTTATATCGAGAAATTGAAACAAAGGACTTTTCTCACAACCGCTGCGGTTAATTTTAAAATAAAAAATTTCTATAACAATGTTTTTACATTTACGACGTTTTTAATTCAACTTTATCATAATTAAGTGATTTAACGGGTTTGGGAAATTTTTCCTAATAAAAAACATAAAAATTAAGTTTTTAAATTGAAAATTCGTTGGTAATAGATTTTTTTCATGCTCAAATTTAAGTGATATGTCGATCTGTAAAGTTCTTAAAATATTTTAATCTTTCAGATGGGGAAAAAGAAAAACATGCAATTAGTCGTTCCAAGTCCTATGAAAATAGAAGTAAAAGATGAAATTGGTAAGAAAACTTAAGGCAGTGAAGTCGAAAATTTATTCTAGACGATTCTCCCTTATTCCAAGATACCATCGATTCTGAGATAAATTTCATCCGTAAAACTTATAAGTATAGAATTAAAATTAAATGAAAGTTTTTTATCATTCAGGTGACAATGATGTTAACGTTGCTAGAGACAGATTAAAGGGTGCTCTTCGAGAAATATTACATCATAGCGATTCAGCTTCCTCTGGTGACTCGAGCGAAGAAACTTCCTCTCAAGATTACAAGCCCAGTTATCGACGAATGTAAGTATTCTTTTTATTTTTTAATCTGTTATATTTCACCGAAAGTCGATGCGAACTTAAAATTATATGTGTATAAAAATTATATGACTAACATTATATGTAATACTTTTGCAGGAATCTCTAGAATTCAAAAGTGGAAGAATGTAAAAATATTTATTATTTTTACATTAGACCATAATTATAACATTGAAATATCTGACAATAAGAATCTAACGAACGATGAAATTGATTGCTATTTAAATGGCATAAACGAATGTATTACACTTGCTATGAACACCACATTGCTAAAAATTAAAAGTAAAAACTCCATGGAAATTTACCAAACACCTCTTATTAGAAATATTATACTTGACGCTTGTCAGATCAATAATTGAATACGCATGCATAATCTGGTCTCCTTTTTATGTCTTCCACATAATCAGAATTGAACGTGTTCAAAATAAATTCCTTAGATTTGCTGCGAGAATACTTAATATTTCATTTGATTATCGTACCCATGATTATGAAGATTTAAGAACTTTAATGAACATTCCCCTTTTGACGTCAAGATTTCATTTCTCTGATATGTCTCTTTTGTACAGACTGATGAACGGAGCTATCTATTGTCCCTCACTCTTATCCATGGTAAATTTATCCGTTCCTAGAATGTTTACTAGACGTTATACGTTATTCTCAGTGGCATTTCATAGAATAAACTATGGTAATAATTCATTAATTGATCGAATCACTAGAGAAGCTAATTTAATTTCTAATGAAATAAACTTCTTTGATAATAATGCTACAAGGTTCACCGCGGCATTGCGTAACATAATGTTTAATAGAAACTGAGATTATTTATACATAATAGAATTATTTACAATTTTTTTACGATTAGCTATTTGGATACATTTTTTTTAAATTTGTGACGCTAAAAGCTACTTTTTCCAATCTTTGAGAATTTTCACGAGTTTAAATTCGCTAAAATTCAGCTAAATAGATAATTTACACTTTAAAGAAAATAATAAAAAGAAACTAAATAATAATTATTATTCTAAGTGCAATAATGATGTTAATTATAGGGATTCGGCCTTCCGGGCAAAAATGAGTCTGCATAATCGAAAAATGAAGAGACGTCGTCAGATGCAAATGGATCCTGCATTTCATCACACTTACGTTATGAAGCTATTCGATCGAAGTGTCGATCTCGCACAATTTCGTGAGGATACACCACTTTATCCAATTTGTCGAGCTTGGATGGCGAATCAACCACGAAATCCACATTTGGTTCCCAAGTAAGCTATTAACGCTTTAAAAATGTATTTTTCGAATTTCTGTTTTGAAATGAAAAGAAACGGTACTTTCTTTAATTTTTATAATTAAAGATTAATTTAATATAAAATAAAATTATTTTTTTACGCTAATTTTATTATTTTAATTGTTTAAAAGAGTTCGGTCGCCGAGTCCGGAAATTGTGAATGAAATTAATCCAGACGATTCAATGTACGATTCAAATGGAGAATTAATGGAAGTCTTCACTTTACCGGAACCTTTATTGAGCGAGGAAGCATTTCCTAAGAACAGAATTCCTTCTCCAGTTCCAATCGAGAAAGAGGAACTCAACCTTGACTATGTAAGAAATTCCAATTTCTTTTTGTCTCGAAAAAAATCGACACTAATTTTTCCAATTTTATCTCCATTAATAAAATCTTTCCTTAATTCAATTATTTTGAAACTTTGAAAAATTGAGATATTTTTAATTTATTTTTGAAACAGTTTCATAATATTATTCACCACAAAAAAAACTGTTTGTTTTAGTTTATTTAAAATTTCTAATATTTCTTTTTATTTAAAAATGAAAATATAAAATATTTAATAATCAAAAAGAGAAATCTAATGGATTGATTCAATAAAAATTGTATACTTATTTTATTTAATTCCTTCTTTGCAGGACGGACAAACGCTAAAATCAAAAGAAGCACTCATGAAAGAACATAAGGAACATTGGAGTGCGTTGAGAAAAAAATGGCACCAACAGGCACACAAAAATGAGCAACGTTTTGATAAAAGCGCTAACATACTCAGCACCATTTTCAAAAAGTTTGTATTAAAAAATTTTTCTATAGTTATTTTTCACTATAATTTTATAAATAATAATAATTCTTCTCCGAAATTTAATTATTTTAAAAAAATTTCCTCAATTCAATGATTTTCAATATCTACTATTCAAATTGAATTTTCCAAAGAATTCAATTATTAAAAAAAAAATGTTTATTTTTTTTATTATTAAAATAAACTGTGATTCCTGAAATTAAATTTAAGAGTAGAGTAAAAAAATATGAAATTAACATGACATCGAAAATAAAATAATCTTTTTCGAACTTAGGCTAAAAATATATTAATAATTAATATTGATAATAAATTGGAATTATTTTTAACATTTTCTAATAATATTAATTGTGATAATAATAATCATAGCAATAATAATGATAATAAAAATAATAAAGATCTTAAACTTTTTTGTTTGGCCTAATGGCTTTTTTAAAGCCATTAGGCCAAACAAAAAAGTTTAAGATCTTTATTATTTTAATTATGTGGCTTTCTACAAAAATTTACCCCAACATAATAATAATAATAATAATAGTAATAATAAACTATTAATAATAATGTCAACATTTTTAACAAAGAAACATAATTGTTTCAGGGCTCAATCGGAATACGAATAAGACTCTCGCTCTGCAGTCAGTTTTATTTCGTATTTATCGAAGAAAGTTTTATACAAATATAGCACATCATCAGTAGGAAATTCACCCGAGGACGCCCTTCGATGTACCGCCTAATAGTAGTAGGAACACTAATCGCATATATATTTATATATATATAAACTTTTATAAAATATGAGGCTCACTGGAGAGAAAAGAGGCGAATAAAATATGACCATACCTTATTTTAAGGCAAGAATACAATATAAGATTTTTATTTTTATCTTCTATTTTATCAAATAGTTTTTGTCAGAAAACTGCTTCATTACTTTTTTTTATTTTCATCTTAAGTTTAATAAGTCTTTTTATTTTGTTCCTTATTCGGACGTCCCTGGGTTATTTACACTTTCATGTTACTCCAAATTTTCCCTATATAATAATAAGTTTCAACACTAAAAAGACTTTTGTTTTATTTACTTAGAAATTACCCTTTTGTAAAAAAAGGTTTTTGAAAAAAAAAGTTATTTTTTTTATAAAATCGCCTCAATTCTCGTCATAGAGGAAAAAGGGGCGGGGACGGGAAAGATCGACGCCAATTATTGTAAAGAGTAAAAAGGATCCTGAACACTTTTTTTTTGGGAAGATTTAGATTTTGCGATTATAAAAAAGGAAATTGATATTTGTTCACTTATCAGTGAGTGAGAGTTCAAGAACTTGACGGAAAGTTTCCTCCTCGACAAGTCGACGTTGTTCCTCTTCAATTTGCTGTTGCTCCGAGAGCCTAAGGGCGATTTCTAATTGCTCGGCTGTTCCTTCAAATGCGGCCTCTCTGGATTCTTGTCCCGATGGTAAATCCCGACTCGCCTCGTCGGTCACGTAATCCGATGTCTCACGATAAAGTTCTAAACTCGCTTGTATTGCTCTGTGATGAGGAAAAAAAATTATTTTTCATTTACTTAATTATATAAAAAAAGAAGATGGAAAAAATAAATTCTTCTTTTCCTCCAATTTTTTTTTGACACGAAACGCACCTTTCTATGTGAGAATTGACAGCAAAGAAACCATGCAAAATGAATAGATCAAAGGAATTAATTTATAAAAATAAAGATAAAGTAAAATAAAAAAACCAAAAATGTGTGCTTTTTTTGTAATTAAATATTATTTTTTATTTATTTTGTAATTTTCATACCTTTGAAGTTGTTTTTCCTCTTCGGCAGAAATACTCGGAGTTGCGGGTCGCGATGGCTTTTGAACATTCAACGCTTCCCAAATATCCACCTTTGGGAAAAGAAATAAATTTTATAAAATTTATATTATAAAGTTATGTAAAATGCTAGGAAACAACTAAAAAGCAACTTTAAACTAAATTCGACCTAATCATTTTCTACAAAACGTAAAATAAAATTTTTGTTAAAAATGGAAATTCTAGCATCTATAATTCTACATATTTAAAAAAACAAAACTTTTTAAAAAATTCAGTGAAATGAAAGTTTAAATAATTCTATAATTTGAGGATTTTTTAATAATAGAAATTCTACTCGCAATGTTAATTTTGAATAAATATGAAAATTCTGTTTGGAAAAAATAAAATTTTCGAATGGGAATTCTAGCTGAGAATAAATGGATCTTAAGAATTCATGCGTTCCGAAAAGAAACCGAGAATAGTGATGAGAACTACTTAGCTAAAAATCTACCTTTCTCTTTAAATTCGAATATCCTCCTCCTACCTCGTCTCTTTCACTTCCAGCTTCTATCAGACTTTGTTGAATAGCAAATTGAAGTAAATCGTCCTCTTCCTCGACGCTAAACTGTGTTCGAACCTCTGCACCTGTGTCCGAATTTTTCGAATATCAAATCAAGTTTTTTTTTAAATATTCAATTTTTGATTAAGAAATAAACAAATATTTTAATATTAAAATATAAAATTTTAAATAAATCAATATTAAAATATAAAAATTAAACATATAAAACATATTAAACATATAAAATTTATTTTCCAAATAATAAATAACATACCCAATTTGACGTAACCTGGTGGGGCTTGAAAGCAAATATCGTCAACGATACAAGTCATTCTATTCATTTCCTGCAGCCGACTAACATTTGAAATCTCTTGATCCATACCAAAAATATTTCCAAAGGTAATTCTCGCGTTTAAAATATGGAAGAGCGGAATTTCTGTAAAAAAGAATTATATTGTTGTAAATTCTCAGAATGATAATAGAAAAAATCTAGTAAAAATTATTTCTTTGTGTAAATATTTATTATTATATAATTATTTGTTTATGTAAATGTGTAAAATTTACCAATTTTCACGGGGAATCCAGCAGGTAATTGCATTTGGATAAAGTCTTTTAGTTTGGCGAAATGAGAACTGGATATTGCCATAAGATCCACAATTGGCATTATTTGTTCTTGAAGACTAAGAGGATAATCTTCGCAAAGCCATAAAGTAGCCTAGAAGAAAATTATATTTCAAAAATACGTTCAATAAATATTTATTTTTTTTTTAATTTAATTTTTTTTTTAAATAAAAATTAACGTCTTACTTTGAATTTTTGTATCTTTGTATTTACTTCCTTCGGCCGGCCAATATCTCTTCCATTTAAATTCACATTTGGATCGAAATATTCCTCGGCCGTGATATTGGAGGGATTTCCAACGTTAGTGAATTCTTCCTGTAAAAGAAAATGTAAAATTAATATTTTTACACTAAAAAACTTTATTCATAAAAAATAATTTTAAAAAAATAAAAAAATTTTTTTTAAATATGAAAAAAATAACGTACACTTGCAGCCGCCCCGTAGTTTTCTTGCTGCTGTTGCTCGGCAATTCCCAAAAACGATTGAATTGGCGTTCGCGGTGCTCTCGCCCTCGCCTTATCCGCTTCCGACAAATGTTCAATTCTAGTTTTCGTTATTAATTCTACATTACTAGCACTAAAGACTTTACACTCGTGGCCATTCACCGATTCACTTTTGTCGGATCGCCAGCCCCAGATTCCTGCCTTATTTCTAAAATTACATATCAATATTTCTTTAAATTTTTAATTCTTAATTTTTAATTTTTAATCTTAAAAATATTACAAATTAAAAAATTTTTTAAATCTTAAAATCTTAAAAATCTTACAAATTTTAAAATCTTAAAATTCTTAAAAATCTTAAAATCTTAAAAATTTTTAAATCTTAAAAATCTTAAAAATAAAAATTTAATCTTAAACAGTAAAATTAGGAAAAAAAAACATTATTGAAAATTTAGAATTAAATATTTTAAATTTTATTTTGAAAAATACTTATTTTGCAAAAATACCTTTCAAAACTAATTTTATCCGTGTCAATATAAGTAGTAACAATAGGATTTGTGAGTCTAGCTAAAATTCCCTCCTCGGAAGGTTCCATAAGTTGAATATTTTCATCCCCAATAAGATTCATGTGTTCGACGTAAACTTTTCTCGTCTCATGATCCACCTCCATCATTGTTGCTCCATCGTCTTTGTTATTAAAAAAAAACAGAAATACAAACAAAATTAATAAGCATTTCCCATTAAAAATCAAGAGTAAAAATTTTTAAATACATTTTTATGAGAATATCTCTGGAACCTTCAACTATAATGTCCCTCACATTTATTTTGTTAATTTTACTTAAAAATTTTTTAAAAATTTTTTTGTTAATTTTATGTAAAAAAAAATGTTAAAAATGTTCCAGAGATATGGCCATTAGTGAAATATTGTCTAACAATAGAAAACATTATCTACATATATTTTTTTTTCTAAAAAATTCTAAAGAGAAAATTATTCAAATCATGTTATATTTAGGATTGAAGAAGCATTATTTCTACTATGTATATAGTAATAAATAGAATGTATGTGAAATTAAGATCAATCGATTACGGAATAAATTTTTCAAATTGGATTCTGTGAAGAAAATGGGATTAAAAAACGTTAGAAAAGCGATCTACGAATCTACAATCTTTCACCTGCGTGATCGCCTTTCATGCTGAAGACATAACTGCGATCGCACCTAATCGTCGTCAGAGGTGGATTTGGTGTTGCTTGTAATGTTTTTCGAAATAAAACCGTTAATTCACAATAATTACAGTCAAAAATTTTTCAATTCACTTTATAATTTTTAAATTAAAATTTTTTTTTTTTAAAACTAACTTATTTTTTTGAAAATTAGAAAATTTTAATTACTTATTCTTTAAAAAATTAAAAAAATTTAATTACTCATATTCTTTAAAAATTAAAAAACTTTAATTACTTATTTTTAAAAAATTAAAAAGTTTTAATTACTTATTTTTAAAAATTACAAAATTTTAATTACTTATTTTTTTAAAAAATTAAAAATTTGAATTACCTACTTTTTAAAAATTTTTAAAAATTCGTTTTATTTTTTGAAAAATTTATATTTGCCATATAATAAAAATTGTAAATTTTTAGTACCTTTGGTAAATTTAAAAATTCGTCACACGATATTTCGGGGTTAATTATAATAAGCGGCTCAAATTTTTCATCGAGAAGTAGTAATGAAAATAGAAAAAAAAATAAAAGAACAAAAAATACTCACTTTGACCTTTGAAAATGTAACTACGATTTCCCCGTTGCCAATTCGCGTGATCAAAGCCCAAAAGGGTCGTATCGATTCTCACATTACTTCCTTGCTTGTAAACCTTGTAAGTGTCACTTGGACACATTCGAGAGGCAAGAGGTACTGTAAAGATAAAAATCAAAAATTAATCACAATATACGGTGAATTATTAATAGGCACATGTAATAATTAATAATTAATAATTAATTATTAATAATGAGTAGAAATAATAATAATAATAATAATAAAAATATTAACATTATATTTAATAAAAATCGTAAATCCTACTTTTAGCTTGAATTTAATCTTAAAATATTTTTAAGACTAAAATAGGAAATTAATCATAACTTATTATTTTAAAATATAATAATAATAATAATAATAATAATAATAATAATAATAATAATAATAAATAATATGAATAATCATTAACGTCCTTTGATATTTAATTATTGAAAATAAATAATTTATTTTTAATTTATATTTTAAAGGACCTTAAATAAATAATTTATTAAAAAATTTCACCTTAGCGTTAAT
Organism: Leptopilina syphax; assembly: GCA_032872505.1. Classification (NCBI taxonomy): domain Eukaryota; kingdom Metazoa; phylum Arthropoda; class Insecta; order Hymenoptera; family Figitidae; genus Leptopilina; species Leptopilina syphax. The sequence continues at coordinate 2,564,278 of CM065474.1, read as the reverse complement.
TTTACTTGTAAATTATTAAAAATTAAAAATTAAATTATTCAAAAAGAGAAAAATAGCTAGACAATTAAAAATTGATGAACATTTTTATAAAGGGTTTTTTTTTACAAAAAGACAGACAAACACTTGAAATAAAATAAGATAAATTTTGTTCGACTGACCCCAACTTGTGAATTCCCATTTCATTTCTACGTAAAAGTCTGGAGCCTAAAAAGTCAATAAAAATTAGAATTATGTAGAAAAATGATTTCTTTTTTTTTTAATTTTTGTACTTATTCTTTCAAAATTATTTGTTTCATTAATATTAATTTTATTATTTTAATTTCTCTTATACCTGTTTGAGTTTATGTAGCAGTTCTGGAATTCCAGCGACACGATTGCAATATCTTTGGTAGTCTCGTCTTGCAAGAATACTTTGAAGTAATTGAGGATTTCCTGTTCCCACGGCTTCTTGTACAACTAAATAATTATTATTAATTAATTAATTACTTAATATTATTGTTTTACACAAATTTTGAAATTTGAGACCAAATTTCTTACATATGGGTAATTCCACATGAAATTTTCCTATGATTTTTATTTATTTTTCCTATAATTTTAAAATCGGTTAAACATATTTTTTTCCCGTTCTTTATAGAAAAATATTAAATACGTATTTTTTAATTTTCTTCAGGGAAAAAAACCCGATAATATAGAGAAAATTTTCCCAAAAGTCCAGAGATGGGCCGATTAAGTTATTTTTATTTCTTAGAGTTATTATTTTTAATTATAATTTTTTTATTTTTCTAGAGTAGAAGAAAAAACTCACCACTCCATCCTTGTGTATTTTCGGTATTAACATTCGCCTCATGCTGCAGTAAAACCATTGTCGAGTCCTGATGACCGAGAGTTACGGCCAACATGAGTGGCGTTCTACCTCTACAGTCATGTTTCTCTATATCGTGCTGTAAACAAAAAATTTATTAGAAATTTTTTATCTCTAACCTATTAAAATAAAGTCTAAATTTTAATTTTTCGAAAATAAAAAAAATAATAAATAAAAAAAAATTAATAACTTTTCTTTAATAAAAAGCTGCAAAAATCATTTTCTAAGCAGAAAATCAAAATAATAAGAGAAAACAATTTTCAGAAACTGAGAAATCTCAGATGATTAGAGAGATTAGTCTGAATAAAAAAAAAAATTTTCAAATTTTTCAAAAGTAATTTATGACATCAATAAAATAAAAAATATCGAAGCAATGTACATATAAACAGCATAATATCTAGAACGGAAAGAATTTCGTTTTTAGGGCTTCTTTCTACTGTGAGGCTTCCTGACTTCTTTTTTCATTTTTTTCACATGAATATAATTTTTACAAGGACAAATTTCAAAAAATAATTTATATAAATACATGATTTTTTATACGTTTCCCACAAAAAGCAAAAAAAAGTTCTTTTTAAAGAACTTTTAATCAACGTCGAATTATTTTCAGAATTTTCAATTAAAATTATTATTTTTAAAAATTACATTATTTTTACGAAATTTAATGAAATTTTGTCCAAAAAAATGTAATTATGTACAAAAACTCTAATAAAATTATATAAAAAAAATTTTCTCTATGAATAATTTTAATATAATTTAATAAAAAAATTGTAAATTACAATTAATAATAAACACGATTATTTTAAAAACTTAAAAGAAATTCTCCATAAAATTCAATTATTTTCAAAAATTTAAGTAAAAATTATTTTTAAAAAAACTCCATTATTTTCAAGAAAATTGAAATAAATTCTTCAAAAAAATTCAATTATTTCAAAGAATATTTCAATAAAATTCCAATAAAAATCTTTTCAAGAATTAAATTATTTTCAATACAATTTTAATTACATTTTCTCGAAAGAATTCAAATTTTTTGAAAAAATAATTTTAATTAAATTTTATTAAAAAGTTTTTTAAAATAATTGAATCTCTGCGAAAAAATTCACACTATTTCTGCAAATAATTGTATTTTTTGCAAAATTAAAAAAAAAATAATTTGAATTTTTGAGAAGAATTTAAAAATAATTTAATTTTTTCCTAGAATTAAATTAAAATTTGAAAATAATTAAATTACAGCAGAAAATTTTATGTTTTATGAAAATAATTGAACTTGTGTGAAAAATTAAATTATTTTTTTTAAAATAATTGAATTTTTCGGAGAATTTTTAAATAACTGAAATTTTCGAAGAAATCAATTAAAATTATATTGAAAATCAATGAAATTCTAATAAGAATTTTATTGTTTATATAAAAATAATTGAATTTTTTATAAGATTTTTTATTATATTTATAAATGAATTTTTTGCAATGAATTTTATTACAATTATTGAAAATAATTTAAATAAATTTCAATTATTTTACAAATTTTCAATTAAAATTATTTTGAAAAATTCTATTAAAAATAATTAAATGTTTTAAAACTTTTATTAAGGGGGCATATACAGTCATGAGGCCAAAAAAGGCGCTTTTTCTTTATTTATTTTCTTTGGAATGGTTCAATATTTTTATTCAAAAAATTTTGCATATTATTTGTAATGTTATTAAAAATAACCATTTATTTTTTTTATTACAAAATATTAATCAATTTCTTCGTTATAAATAATTGAGAGAAATTCGACAAATTAATTTTATAAAATAATTAAATTTTGTAAATTAAATTAATGAAATTCGAAAAATATGAAACGATTCTTTTTTATCACAAAGATCAAATCTTCTAAAATAAATAATTTTGAAAGATTATAAGAAATATTAACTTGACTTTTTTCCGCATTGAATGTATTAGCAGAATTTTTTACCCGATCTTATCATCGCTTATCGGGAATAAAGAAATTTATTATTGACAATACTAGTTTTTTATTGTTACAAACTGTACATTTAAATTCATTATTATATTTTCAGAATTGAAAAAAAAACTTGTTGGAAAAAAATTATTTAACAAGAATGATATATAAATTTATTACTTTTCACGATTTTGTCAATTGTTTATTTTGTTATATAATTTATAATAAAAACATAAACAAATAGGACATTGAAAAAATAATATTGTTTTGTTGTTTTTTCTTTAATTCTAGTTACCAAATTTGTGGACAACTCCTTATCAAGTTGAACATAATCGTTATTCCAAACGAGCCAGTGGAGTGGATAAGCTTTTCGAATTTTTTCTACATTCACCATTATTGGGGAAATGAATTTTTTAACATTAAAAAATTTAAATGGTCTAAAATAAAATACGTCACAACATCCAAGAATGAAAGAAAATTTGACAGATATCAGACGATTTTAGAATGGGATCCATTTGTAAGGGAATAAACTATGTAAATTTAAAAGAGAGTAAACTTGAAATAAATTTTATTGCCTTTAAGGGCAATTCATAGTTTTGTCAATTGGAAGGGATGGGTAACTAAAAGAATCAATAAGGCTGTGTTTACAGTACTGCATTTTTATCGAATGATGCGTTTTACGTTGAGCAATGAGTGCGACAAGGATAGAAGTATATTTCTGTTTTTCTCTCTTTTTATTATTCAACGTAAAACTAGGCCCACCACCTTTTCCAGACGTTTCAGCCGGCCGTCTATGCATTACCGAAGGGAGGGGGGTGTCAATACATGGGAAACAAGCTTTGTTTCAGCCGGCAAGGCCGGCGAAAACCGGCCAAGGTGGCAGCCCTACGTAAAACGCAGCATTCAAATGTTAATTTGTTGATTGTTAGGCCGCAATCCCATGGCAGCGTTTAGCGTTGCGTTGTAATGAGAGAGAATGCAGCAAACGTATATTTGCGTCTTTTTCTCTCCCATTACGACGCAACGCAAAACGCTGTCATGGGACTCCACCCTTAAATTAGCCGAAATACCAAGAATGTAACGTTTGTAACCGACAATTAAATTCTCAGAATTTAAAAGAATGTAACATAGCCTTACTTTTGTCATTACACTTTTAACTGCGATTGTCCGGCGTTGTTTTTTTATTTAGTAGTCATTTATTTATTACAGTGGCTATATATTTAAAGATTAAAAAAAGGACAAAACCAAAGAGTGCGGAAATATTTTAAAAGCAATAAAGCATTGAAGACAAAAACACAAAAATTATTAAATTTTGCAGTCAAAAATACGCAAAAAAAATCTACTAGGCGAACCAAACAGTTATACTATTATATTATAATTAATTGAGGAGGATGGTGACTCCATACATAACCTCAAAACTAAAATATTATCGAAATTGTTTATACAACAATAAAAATTATAATGAAAATTAATTTTATCACCCCTTTGACAGACTTAGTTGTAGAATATTAAGAAAACATTTATTTTTAGTTAAAATATTTACTCGCCCCTCAATTGAATAGAAAATTGCAATTAAACGTAAATAATAGTATTTATTTATTAATATTATTTTTTATTATAAACTTTCTATTTCTAATATAGGTTCAAAAGTTATAAGCAAAATTTGAAAAAAAAAATTATAGAGCAAATTTTTTGAAAATAATTTTAATCGCTATTTACTATGTGTCAAGCTGTGTAAATAAAAATATATTTTTCGATGGATTAAAATTCGTAAATGTTTGTATCCGCTACGACCAGAATATTTTCTGTATTAAAATTTTCGGAAAATAGAATTTTATTTGTGATTTTTTTTTGAAGCGAAAGTTCGTTTATGTTAATTTTTATTTAAACGAATTTTCGTAATACAAAACTTTTAAACATAATCGAAATTTCATTTGATAGAATTTACATTAGATCTTATTTTAATTTATTAACATTTTTATTTTTTTATTTGAATAATTATTATTATTTAAATGGAGTTTGTTATTTCACTATATGTGGAACAATATTTATTTTCCACAACTTATAATATATAAGAAAAAAAACAGTATATAAATTAAGAAGTTTTATTGAAAAAAACTAATAATATTAAAAAAGCTGAAATATGTGCCACGAAATCAAATGGTCAATGTATCTTTTAATAATGTTGCTTCTTATGTTAATTTTAATGCAGAGTATAACAAGCTTTACATATTACAATTCTTCAGTATTGCTCATTATGTTTTGTATTATATTCCTTATGATCATGCCAAAGCTTAATATGAAAATAGGCTTGCAGGAAAATAATTACAGTGAATTATCTGATGATTATTATTAAATTCATCAAACTTGAAATAAAAATAAATTACACAGCAGTTTGAAAGACAAAATTAAATATGAATATGAAATTAGGATTATGAATAAATACACAAAAAAAAAACAATTTTTTTTTTACAACGTAATATATAAAGGCCTTGGTAGAATAAATATGAATACGGATAAAAAGAGGAAAACTTCATTAGATTTATTCTCAATTTCGTTCTCACATAAAATTCAAGTTGAATTCTATGTTAGTCACAGAGAAGGATAAAGGGGCCAAAATTTGCCAAGTTTTCTGCATTAATGTTAATTCCGCAATTTAAAATTTAAAATATTCTAGTAAAAAAAAACATTGTAAGTTATTCTAAGCTTTTACTACATCATACTGGACGTAATACAAATTTAAGAAAACAGTAATTATAAATAGTAAAAGTAAAAAACAATTATTTAAATTTGTTAAATTCGATATAACGTGAAGTACTAAAAAATACATATGAATAAAAATACATTTATAGCAAACAAACTAGACACATGTATGTAAATTAAAAATTTTTAATAAATTTCATGAGCAAATGTAGTGTTAATGTTTGCTTTTCTGAATAATGCGTATTTTCTAAAAAACAGAATAATAACAATAAATAACCACCGTCTATATAAAGGAACATTTTTGAATCTATTTCATTATTTTTTTTAAATATGTGAAATACTTTTTTTACGAAATTAAAGATAAAATAAAAGAAATGAAAAATTTTCATTTAAATGTTAAATTAATAGGGGTTGTATTACTGTTCAATATTGCAATAGATGTTAAAGCACAGAATACTATTCAACAAGAACAAATCCCACAACCTGGAGCTCAACCAGGAGTTGGAGGCCAACTTGGTAATGAACTGGGAGCTGAAGGACAACCTGGAGCTCAACCAGGTGTTGGAGGACAACCTGGAGCTCAACCAGGAGTTGGAGAACAATCTGGAGCTCAACTAGGAGTTAAAGGCCAACTTGGTAATGAACTGGGAGCTGAAGGACAACCTGGAGCTCAACCAGGAGTTGGAGAACAATCTGGAGCTCAACTAGGAGTTGGAGGCCAACTTGGTACGCAACTGGGAGCTGGAGGACAACCTCGAGCTCAAACTGGAGTTGGAGGACAACTTGATACTCAACTGGGAGCTGGAGTTCAATATGGTACTCAACCAGGTGTTGGAGGACAACCTGATACTCATCTAGGAGATGGAGAACAACATGGAGCTCAACTAGGTGTTCAAGGACAACTTGGTACTCAACTAGGAGCTGGAGGACAACCTGTAGCTCAACCTGGAGTTGCAGGGCAACTTGGAGCTCAACCAGGTGTTGGAGGCCAACTTGGTACTCAACTGGGAGCTGAAGGACAACCTGGAGCTCAACCAGGAGTTGAAGGCCAACTTGGTACTCAAATAGGTGCTGAAGGACAACCTGGAGTTCAACTAGGTGTTGAAGGATATCCTGGTGCTCAACCAGGTTTTGGAGGACAACCTGGAGCTCAACCAGGAGTTGAAGGCCAACTTGGTACTCAAATAGGTGCTGAAGGACAACCTGGAGTTCAACTAGGTGTTGAAGGATATCCTGGTGCTCAACCAGGTTTTGGAGGACAACCTGGAGCTCAACCAGGAGTTGAAGGCCAACTTGGTACTCAACTGGGAGCTGGAGGACAACCTGATAATCATTTAGGAGCTGGAGAACAACCTGGAGCTCAACTAGGTGTTGGAGGACAACCAGGAGGTGGAGGCCAACTTGGTACTCAAATAGGAGCTGAAGGACAACCTGATACTCACTTAGGAGCTAGAGAACAACCTGGAGCTCAACCAGGTGTTGGAGGACAACCAGATACTCATCTAGGAGATGGAGAACAACATGGAGCTCAACCAGGAGGTGGAGGCCAACTTGGTACTCAAATAGGAGCTGGAGGACAACCTGGAGCTCAACCAGGTGTTGGAGGACAACTAGATACTCATCTAGGAGATGGAGAACAACATGAAGCTCAAGTAGGTGTTCGAGGACAACTTGGTACTCAACTAGGAGCTGGAGGACAACCTGTAGCTCAATCTGCAGTTGCAGGCCTACTTGGAGCTCAACCAGATGTTGGAGGACAACATAGTTCTCAACTAGGAGCTGGAGGACAACTTAGTACTCAACTAGAAGCTGGAGGACAACCTGGAGCTCAACCAGGAGTTGGAGGCCAACTTGGTACTCAACCAGGTGTTGGAGGACAACTTGGTACTCAACTAGTAGCTGCAGGACAACCTGGAGCTCAACCAGGAGTTGGAGGCCAACTTGGTACTCAAATAGGAGCTGGTGGACAACCTGGAGCTCAACCAGGTGTTGGAGGACAACCAGATACTCATCTAGGAGATGGAGAACAACATGGAGCTCAACTAGGTGTTCGAGGACAACTTGATACTCAACTAGGAGCTGGAGGACAACCTGTAGCTCAATCTGCAGTTGCAGGCCTACTTGGAGCTCAACCAGATGTTGGAGGACAACATAGTTCTCAACTAGGAGCTGGAGAACAACTTAGTACTCAACTAGAAGCTAGAGGACAACCTGGAGCTCAACCAGGAGTTGGAGGCCAACTTGGTACTCAACCAGGTGTTGGAGGGCAACTTGGTACTCAACTAGTAGCTGCAGGACAACCTGGAGCTCAACCAGGTGTTGTAAGACAACCTGGTAATGGAGGACAACCTGGCACACAACCAGGAGTTGAAGGCCAACTTGGTACTCAACTGGGAGCTGGAGGACAACCTGGTGCTCAACCAGATGTTGGAGGACAACCTGGAGTTCAACTAGGTGTTGGAGGATATCCTGGTGCTCAACCAGGTTTTGGAGGACAACCTGGAGCTCAACCAGGAGTTGAAGGCCAACTTGGTACTCAACTAGGAGCTGGAGGACAACCTGGAGTTCAACAAGATTTTGGTGGCCAACCTGGCGCTCAACCAGGTTTTGGAGGACAACCTAATACTCAACCAGGAGCTGGAGGTGAACCTGTCACTCAACCAGGATTTGGAGGTCAACTTGTTACTCAACCAGCATATGGAAATCAACTAGGTCTTAGAGCTCAATCAGGACTTAGTGGTCAAGTTGGTATTCAACCACGATATGGAGGTCAGCCAGGACTTGGAGGCCAACCTGGCACTCAACCAGTCGTTGGAGGTCAACTTGGTGTTCAACCAGTAGTTGGAGGACAACTTGGAGTTCAACCAGTTGTCGGAGGGCAACCTGGCACTCAACCAGTCGTTGGAGGTCAACTTGGCACACATTATGGAGTAGGAGGTCAACCTACTCAATTCCAAGGATTTGTACCTTATTTAACTCAAATGCAAGGACTTGCAGCACAACCAACTCAATCCCAAAGGTTTGGAACTCAATTTACTCAATTTCAAGGACCTTATCCAACTCAAACCCAAGGATTTGTAAGTCAACCATATCAAACCCAAGGACTTGCATCGCAACCAATTCAAACCCAAGGATTCGAATATCAACCAACTCAATTCCAAGGACTTGCAACGCAACCAACCAACAGACCTTATGCAACTCAAACCCAAGGATTTGTAAGTCAACCACCTCAATTCCAAGGACTTGGAAGTCAACCAACTCAATTTCAAGGATTTGGAACTCAAAATGTGCAAAATCAAATACCTGGAAGGCAATCATCACAATTTGTTGGGTTTGGATCACAAGCAACACAATATCCAGGACTTGGCTCTCTACAATTTCAAAATCAAGTAGCAGGAACCCAATTGAGACAATATCAAGGTACTTCAACTCAACCAAATCAAAATCAAGTAATGAATGTTGGAAGTTTAACAAATCAGGGATCTTCAACTCAAGCGACAAATTACGTTTATCCTTATAACCGACCAACATACTATCTTCAAGGACAAGGTGTTGGAGCTCAACCTACTCAAAGTCCAGTTGTATTAACTAATTATCCTCAGAGACAAGGAGATGTTCCATTTTCTCAAGGACAGAATATTCCAGCATATAACCCTTATAGACAAGGATATGGTGTTCAACCTTATCAAGGACAGAATGTTCAAACATATCCTCAGTATGCTTTACCAAGGCAGCTAAATTGTCAGTGGTATGGAAATTTCCAAAATTGTTACTAAGAGTTAGTACTACTAACAGTATATAGTAATAGTTTTTTCTCAATCTATTGTTACTATTGTATACTATTATCTATATTGTTACTTTTAATATTATCAAGGATCTAAGTACTTTACATTTTATTTGTAACCAAAACACTTATATTATATGTTTATTAATTTTATTTCAATAAAACTTTCAATGTAATTAATTTCAATAAAAAAAAGTTCTATAGAACAAAATTTTTTTCGACTTTTCTTAAATTAAAATTATCTCACTAACAATCTTTTTTCAAACCCTGTCATCGTTTCTAAATATTAAAAAATGAATGAACTTAAAATGAAATGTTTCTAAACATCCTTTATATTAATCTTTAAAAAAACTTTTGTGTAAAAATAATTCCAATTCGCTTTTTTAAGAAAATTGTTTCTAAAACTTGAATGGCAGAGAATTTTTAATGTGAAAATTTCGTTATAACGGTTCTGAGAAATACAAATATTAGGCGTTTCCATGCTTTTCGGAAATATGCCGGTGTGTCCCTTGTATATTTAAAGTTTAAATGGAATTGAACTATAGCTAAATACCTTTCTTTTTATACACAACAACAAGAGACACACACACACACATATGTAACCTAACTTTGTATTTGTATTGAGATATGTGCGCATGTGTTTGATCGAGACTTGCATTTGGTTCGTCGAAATAAAGTGGTGTGATTAACATCAGGTCCCCGGCAGTGATGCATGTCGTCAATGCATCATAGATGCGGTTAATTGTGATCACTGTTTCTTCTACTTTTAAAATAATATGACAAACAAAATTTTTCCCTTATGGAGTCGTCGGTAAAGTGATAAATCGGTATCTTTAAGTTTCATTCAAAAAAATCCCTTTTCTGATTTGTGTCTAATTTTTAAGGTTATAGTGTTTTTTTCTGTGAGTGAAAAAAAAAAAATATTTATATATTATGGACGAAGTTAGAATACGTCCGACAGTTTCAAATCAGCATCTAATGATTAACTCAGAACAGGAAATCTCCTCATCGTCGAGGGAAATAAAAAATTCGACAAATACAACTGAGGGTAGAACAATTACTGCTTCGGAATGGATTACCGTTCTTGTATTATGCTTCGTCAATTTAATCAATTACATGGACAGACTTACTATTGCTGGTAAGCTTTTTTTTAACTGTATTTTAATTTTTCTTTTTGATTCAATTATATAATTTAAATATACCCTTTGGCTTATTGTAACATAACCTCAAAATTTTAAGTGTTATATATACATATGGTTATTAAAAGTAATTACTTTTTTAATCTTTGACGTACTTCAATAATAATAGTGATAAGAAATTTGCTTATTTAAAAAAGTATAATTACTATACTAGCTTAGTATATATATAAAAAAAATGGCTACATATTCAAAAGTTGTCTTTTTTCGAAAAGTTCTTGCATCATCATTAAAATTCCGCTTGGCAATTCTATAACTAAAAAATTATTTCTTAACACTTAGTTATATTTTCTATTTAAAGTATTTAGTTATATTTAATAATAGTATTTATTTATTTTTTATATTTATTACACTTGTTTATTACAAAACTGTATTTTACAAGAGGAGGTTACGCACAAGACTATCGATAATCAATAATAAAATTAATAAAATGAATACAATAAGAGAACGAATATAAAATAACAAACTAAGAATTAGCTACATGTGAGCATTAAAAATTATTCGCAAAGCATTAACAAATCGCTTGAGAGTTGCGAACAATTATTACACGAAGAAAGAAACGACAACCATGAAGATCCTGATGATTCTTATCAAATACTGCTACAAATAAATGGGTTATTACAGCTGAACATGTTATTAGAATATGATACAAGTCTACGTTATCCGAATTCTTAGCAATTTAGCATAATTTAAAATTGAATTCTAAAATATTACTTTTTATTTTTTTTTTAATTTTAATTTAAAATTTTCAACTTTTATTTTAATTTTAATTTAAAATTTCCAACTTAAAAAATTGTACTTCTAAACATTTTTATTTTTAAACAGTTTTTTTTAAATAATCACTACATTTTTTAATTTAATAACTAGCATTACAATTGATCATTAATTAAAACTATACAATATATGTTCTCATTTATTTTCATTATTGAATTTTAAAGAAGTTAAAAAAATTAGTTGTTGAAAACATTTATTCCTTGCAGTAATTCTTCAGGCATTGGACAAACAAGAAAGAAGATTTTTAGAAAAACCGATTCTATGAACAGAAAAGACATTATTTACATCCACATGATAAAAAAACGGCACTAACAAAACATATTGATAAATATAACCATACATTTGACTTCGATAAAACAACAATTTTAAACAAAACTGAAAAATATAGAAAAAAGATTGGTTTTAGAAATGACTCGCATTGTGACTTCTAACTCTATTAACGAAAGAAAAGATATTGAGCATCTATCAGAAATTTATTCCTCTTTAAATCGATTATTTTTTAATAATTTTCGAAAAAGTTCTTTGACAATTTTCAAATCCATTTCTTTACAATATTCAATTTAACGAAATTTCAATTATTCGTAAATTCTTCAATTAAATAAATATTAGAAAATAAAAACTAAATAATTTCAAAAAAAAGTCGCAATTAAAGTTTCTCAAAAAAATTAATTCCACAGAATTGTTATAGTTAAAAAAAAATAATCAATGTTTATATGAAAAAATTCTACTAGAATTCAATCATTTAAATACAAAAATAACAATATATTGAATAATTGCATATTTCTTAAAATTGAATTCTCATAAAGAATTTTATCTATAAATAAACGTCTAAATGTCTTTTTAAAATGTATTTCTGAAAAATTTTTATTTAAAGTTCATATTTAGTTATATAGGATTAAAGTTATAAAATATATAGTTGGTCTATAAAATCATCTAAATGTCAATCTTTTGAAACATATATATATTAAACTTTCTTAAAAACGTATAATTTATTAATTTGTTTTTAAACTTATTAAACTTTTTTATAATTAAAAACTAAAAATAAATAAACATACAGTTTTGTTCTTTTTTATAAATTCGTAAAAAATAAAATAAATTTATTCTAAATCTCTTAATGTAAATTCACGAACAAAAAAAAAACACTTTAAAAATGCATCATCATTGGCAATGGAAAATTAATTGTATTTCTGTTTCATGTCATCAATTTTAACTTTACTAATATATACTAAATACTGTTTTACAAATCATTTTCTGTGCCTTTTTCTATTATTATTATATACTAATTTATAATTTTAGTAATTAAAGTTTTTTAATTAATAAACGTTAACTTAAATTAAATCTAACAATAAATGTGTATTATCTAAAAATTATTGTACATTTTAGTTTACAAACATTTTTCTTATTAGCAATATTAAAATTTTAGTGTAAATTAAAAAATTTTTATTATTTTTTATTATTATTTATTTTTTTAATATTATGGGAAAATCTGAACATTTTCTCAATTAACTGACAGACATTATTGTAAATATTGATATGACCCATGATCTCGTTTAATTTTTTTATTTACTGAGACATTGAGAGAAAAATATTTTCTATTTTGACTGCAACTGATAAAGATTATAATTAATATTTAACGCGTCAAACAGTAAAAAAAGAACAAAATTTGTAGAATTTTTTTTTAAAATTTTATAGTAAAAATATTTGTTTTAATTTAAACTTGATATAAATATTTTGATTATAAAATAGATTTTCATCATAAATTTTAAAATCAATCAAATTTCTTTAGTAGACAGTACTTTTTGCAAATACGACTAAATTTTGTCGATATATCAAAGTTCTTTGCCTTTTTGTAGGAGATATAATTAATCCCCCCGATTAATTCAGAGAAGACAATGACTTTAAAAAGTAGATTATAATATAGAAACTAAAAGCAATAAATTTTCTTTTAGTTTGTATTGTATAGAAAACTTCTTTAATTCTTTATAGTTCTTTTTTCTTTTTTTTTGTAATTTTTTTTTCTTTTGTAATTTTTTATTCTTTCTCATTCCTAAAAGTTTATTTTAATAAACAAATTGTTTATTCACCAAGTCATCGGAAAATAAATGAACTGAAAAATGATAAAAAAAAATGGTATAAATCTTGTCATCCTTGTAACAGTTTTTTGACTACCTTACCTCACAGCTCACAATCAGACGTTTAAGTCCATATGAAGAATATTCCTTTTTTTGTCCATATATCTCATTACGACGTCTCGTAAATGTCTTGTCGGATTTTTATTTCCTCTAATTTTCTTATCAATCAAGTTCATTTTATTTTATATTTTGAATTAATTCTGCAATTCTGTTTTTTTCAAAACATTCGAAAGACTTATTAAATATTACGTCATTAAATTAATAAATATTATGAAATAACTAAATCATTTTGTTTATAAAAATAATGCAAGTCTATTTGCAAAATATTTTGTTCAATAATATTCCAGAACAAATAATAAGAAGTTATAAAAATGTAAACAAATTTTTTTTATTTAAATCAGTAAATATTTTGTTATATACTTTTTAAAATATTTATACTACTTTAAAAAATATTTGTTATCTTGTAATAAAATGTATCTACTATTATCTATTATTAAGAATTTTCAATTCAAATTATTCATTATCTTTTCTTTTTATTATTTAAAAGGCAAATGTTTATTTCATTAGAATATTTAACGTGGCTTTGGTGAAGTATTGTTATATTTATTTATTCAAAAGTACTTATTAGATTATGAATTTTAATTTTTTAAAAATAATAGCACCTTCAATTTAAAATAAAAAAAAATAGTTTAATGAAGAACTTTTTTTTCTATATAAATTAAAAAAATTATAATTATAAATAATAATTATAATTTATATTATTTTGTAAACTTAAATAAGTTTAATTAATATTAACGTTAAAATTTAAAATTAATTTTTTAATTTTAAGTAATTTTAAGTGTAAATGAATATATTCATATAGATAGAAAAAATAGATTTAATTATAGATTGGAAATTAATAAATAATAATTATAGAATGGAAAAAAAAGTTCTTTACAAAATTCTCAGAGTTTAAAAAGTTTTTTAAACAAGACACATGTCTCTTAAGAAGTAAATTAACAATAAATATTCATAAAGTAATTTTTTATACACATATAGTAAATTGAAATTTCTTTTTCTTACAAGATTCTGATTTTTAAAAAATATTTATCATAGAGGCTCTCACTCGACTTGAAACACTAGATAGACACCTGCGGGTAATGTGAGGTAAACCGCATCGAAGAATCAGGGAGAAAATTAAAAAATTTCAGGCTTCGTACTCATTTACTTAAAACCTACATTTTACTACTTTTTTACGATTTGCTACAATTTTTTTTTTTTTTTTTTTTTTTTTTTTTATTAGATTATGTGGGCCAAAGCTTTATTCCTTTTTTGACATTCTAGAGTTCTACTTTACCTACAGTTAGTTGGATTACTATTACTCAAATCCTCCCTCAGGAGAGATCTACCCTATAATATTTTTTTGTCCAACGGATGATTAAACTACTTTCAAACTGTTTTATGACATTCAATGCGTCGATACAATAGTTTATTTTTTTCCAAAACTTTGCAAAAGAGGCAAAAGAATGCGCTACATCGTAATTTAATTCAAAAAGGATGAAAAGTTCGTAAATTGTACGATATAATTTTGGAAATTTTGAAAAAGTTAGAGACGATTGCAGAAATTCAATTATTTTCAAAAGTAATAAAATTCTTCGCAGAAATTCAATTATGTTCAAAAATTTTAAAAAATTCTCATTAAAATTTCAATTATCTTTAGAAATAATTAAATTCTTCTTCGAAATTCAATTATTTTTTGAAAACTTTTCTCTCAAATCAATGATTTTCAATATCTAATTTTCATAAAATTTTCCAAAATAGGTAATTCAATTATTTAAAAAAATAAATTTTAAATTTAATAAAATTCTATCACATATTTTTAATTATTTTTAAAAAATAATAAAAATTCCACAGAAATTTCATTACATACAAATTTTTTCGCAATCATTCAATTATTTTCATAAAATAATAAAATTTTTACGGGGATTCAATTATTTTCGTAAATAATAAAATTCTTTTTAGGAATTCAATATTATAAATAATAAAACTCATTGCGGAATTTCAATTATTTTTACAATACAATTTTAATCGAATTCATCGAAAAAATTCTTTAAAATTTTATTAAAATTCGTCACAAGAATTCAGTTATTTAACCTTTAGAGGACCGGTAAATTTGCACAATTTTTAGTAGTTTTCTATTAAAAAAAAATTTATAAATAAAAAGTCAATTTAATAAAAAGATTTGTCAAAATAAATGGTAGCCACTATAGTGGCCCCACCAGCCCTCTAAAGTTTAAAAATTTATAGATAAAATTCTTTATGAGAATTTAATTTTAAGAAACGTGCAATTATTCAATAAATTGTTATTTTTGTATTTAAATAATTGAATTCTAATAAAAAATTTTCATAAACATTGATTTAAAAATGTATTTCAGTAAAAATTTTGGATAATTGAATTTTAAAAGCATTAGAGGGTAAATTTTTAGAAATAATTGAATTTTAAAAAGGTTTCAGATTAAAATCTTAAAAAATTTGAATTTTTCATATTTTTAACTAACAATTCAATTAACTCAAAAAACAAATCGATATCTTCATGTTTTATTGTTGACAAATTTAATTTCAAGTTTTAAGTAAAATATTTTCTTATTTGACTCGAACTGGTTATATTTTTTTTTTTTGGTTCGGAAATGGTTCCTAATTTTTTATTTTTGGTCCGTAAAGAAAAATACTGAAAGCTTGTTGACGATGGTTACCATATATAGATAGTTGCAAATAAGATTTGAGTATATATATAACATGATTGCTTTTTGAAAATTGTCTTTGTCGTCATGAAGGGGGTTATAGTCGATCGGAGAAGCAATTTGTCTCATCGAGACAAACTGATTAGGACACTTAGTTGCAATGACCTTAGAGCCAAACTGCATTCACATCAAACTATACCAACTTTGATATAGGGTTATAATACACAAACTCTCATCGCCATATCCATTTGCTATAGGTGCTTTATGCCGTTGATAGTATTATCAGATGTAAACTGAAAATTGTTTTCTCCTTTAATATTTCTTATTTCATTAAATAAATTAAAAATAAAAGAAATTTATAAAAAAAAACAAATTTAAATATCAATTCTTATTTATTATTTCTAAATACCAAATCCTATTCTTAATCCATCCATCTGTTTATATGGATGGCCCCAATCCTATTCTACTGCGCAATTAAAAAATGTTTGAAGCCAATAAAAAAAATTTCCGAATTTTTAAAAATTCTATGGTGCCCTGACCCCTTAAAGTTTATTTTTAAATTTAATTTTTAAATTAATTTCAAATTTATATTTATATTTAAATTTGAATTTAAATTATCTTCATGGAAATATTTTTCATCCATCAATTTTAATGGGGTTTTCAAATTTTGTTTTTCAGGAATCCTGGATGATGTGAAAAAAGAGTTTGACATTGGTTATGGGAAAGCGGGTCTCTTGCAGACTGCCTTTATTATAAGTTACATGTTTTGTGCACCTGTATTCGGATACTTGGGTGATCGATATAATCGAAAAATCATCATGGGTCTGGGTGTATTTCTTTGGTGCCTGACGACATTTATAGGTTCCTATATGAAGGTAATAGTTATAATTATAATTTAAAATTTCTTATAATTTTAGAATTTTGAAACGCATAAGACAATCAAATTAATTATCAAGACATCACTATAATTATTTAAAAAAAATACCCTATTGAAAATTGACATATGGGGTCCTTTAGAACCTATATGGAAAATATCAACCCATCGAATTTACCATATGGGACCTTATAAGTCTCTATTTAGGTTCCAATTTGGGAACCCAGAGGGGTTTATACTATTTATTTATATTTTTTATACACTGACTAGGAACCCATATAAACCCACATAGGAACCCATTTAAAAAATGTTTTTGTATTTATATTTAAAATTCATTAATAGGAACACATGGGGACCCATAAGGAACCTATACGGTTTTTTTTTATTCTTCAAGTATATAATTTAAATTCGAACCCCCATAGGTTCCAATTTTCAATAGGGCAGATTTAAATCTAATAATATTCTAATTATAATAAATTTAACAAAAATTAAAAGTTATAAAAACTTTTGGAACTTAGTTATAAAAACTTTTCGGAAAATTAATAAATTGAAAATTGAATTTTGTGTTTAGACCTACGGATGGTTTCTCGTATTTAGAACTATGGTTGGAGTTGGCGAAGCGAGTTATTCGACTATTGCTCCAACTATAATTAGTGACTTATTTATAAAAGATGTTCGCTCAAAAATGCTCGCTCTTTTCTATTTTGCCATTCCAGTTGGAAGGTGAGTTAAAATAAAAACTCTTTTAATTTCATTTTAAATTCTAATTTATGTGACAATAAAAAAACTGGAACAAAAATTATAAATTCTAATTTTTATCTAGCATTACAAAATACAATGTTTAAGAATATTCATCATTCATAATTGAAAATCATTATAATTGAAGAAATATTGAATTGATTTTTCGTTCAATTTTCAGTTTTAGTATTTTTTTCACATATATATATATATATATAGAAAAAGTGTGAATCGATTTTATTTTTCGGTAGTCATTTTAACCCTCAAGGCTTTTTTTGTTTATTCAAATGTCGTTAAGTAAGAGAAAGTTTTCTTCAGTGGTTTAGGGTACATTATCGGGGGAGAAACTGCAAAAGCGACAGGTTCCTGGCAATGGGGTTTACGAATAACTCCCATCTTGGGAATTGTAGCGATCATTCTGATTTTACTTTTGGTACGAGATCCAATCAGAGGCGAAAAAGAGGGAGGCACAAATATTGTCAATACTTCCTGGCTTGATGATATGAAATCTCTAGTGAAGAAGTAAAGAATACTTTTCTTTCTTTAAAATTTTTTAAATTATTAAAAATTTTTTAATATATTTTTATATCAGAAAAATTATTAAAATTTTATATATTTTGATTAGAATAAATTCTTAAAATTTAAAATACTTTTATCTGAAAAGTAATTTTTGTGTATTTATTATTTTTCTTCTCAACAGTCATAGTTTTATGTTGTCCACTGCTGGCTTCACTTGCGTCTCATTCGTAACTGGTGCATTAGCCTGGTGGGGGCCCACTTTTCTTAAATTAGGATTAAAATTGCAATTAAACGATGACAATGTCGATGAAAATGAGTAAGTATCGTGTTATTTATTTGATAAATACTGTCAAATGGGGGTAATTACTAACATGTGGGGTAATAAGTACAGGGCCTAAATTTTAACTCAAGATAGTAAATATTTTTTAATCAAAATTTTAACTCCTGTTACTTATTACCCCATTATTACTAATTACCCCATTGTTACTAATTACCCCATTTGGCGGTAATTTTGTACAATTTTAAAAAAATATGTTTGTATAAAGTTAAAAAATAAAAGAATATAAAATAAGAGTATAATTGGGGTAAAAAGGTATCCCAAAATTATTTCGTTGCAAAAATTAATTATTATAATTGAATTTTGAATTTCCAGTGTCGCATATAAATTTGGACTGACGGCAATGATCGCTGGATTGATCGGCGTACCATTAGGATCAATGTTGGCGCAAAAATTGCGTGTTTATTATACACAAACAGATCCATTGATTTGTGCATTTGGACTTCTTATTAGTACGCCGCTAGTATTTTTTGGCATTGTTATGGCCGGTATAAATTCTACAGTTTGCTATATATTAATATTCTTCGGACAAGTTGCCATTAATATCAATTGGTCCATTGTAGCCGATATGCTTCTGGTAAGTGTTAAATTATTATTTACTTATTTGAAAAAATTTTTTTTTTAATCTTTTACTCTAAAAAAATAAATAAATATATAGTAGAGGGCCCCAAGGTACCCAGGGCCCTAAGTTTCCCACCATGCGTTTTTATGTAAAATCACTTTTGAATTTTTTTACGATGTAATGTTCATCATAATTTATTATCGAAAATGTAAATTTTATCGAATTGGAAAATTTTATAATGAAATAATAAAATAATTTAGTTTTTAATGTATGAAATAGGATAAATAATTAATAATATTTTAGAATGGCTTCTTACAAAGCAACTATTTTTTTTTTAATTTTTCAGTGAATTTTTGAATGGTGATCACCTTGGGGACACTTTTTTTAAAGCAAAATTTCATAAAATAAAATAGAAATTTAAATAAAGTTTGGTTTGTGAATTCTTATTATTTTTAATAAACCGATGAGACGATCGATTTTTATATAAAGAATAAAAATTGTCCGAAATCGATAATTAAGAACTTATAATAATTTTAAATAAAATATAATAAAGAATAATTTTCTCTATTAGAACACTTAATTGAGATAATAAAACAAAATGGACTCATTAAGTTATGAATATACGTTAATAGATGTTAGATAAAATTAAAGTTCGTTTATTGAAGTTAATCCCCAATAATTAAAAATAGATTAAATTAAGAATAATTACTCTGTTGTAATGTAAACTAACAATGAATTAATTTTTAAAATAATAGAAAAGGCATATTTTTTAAATTCAATCTTATGTTTTCTTTTATTTCTCTTCAATTGAATAAAGAACAATAGTTTTTCTTTTAACAAATCTAGACCAAAAAATTCTTTTTCGAATTTACTTTGTAATTTTAAGTTGTTTTTTTAATCTCGCTTTCCAAACTTTTGCTTTAAATCATAAAATTTTGTTATAATGAATATTTTATAAAATTACGAAAACAATCTTTTGAATGATAAAAGAAAAAATTGAAAAGCATAATTAAAAAATGCAGAATCTATTTTCTTACGCAATTTGCAGTCAAATATTATTTTAAACGTTTAGTTTTAAAATAAATCAAGTTTATATATTGTTAAATAAATTAAAAATTTATTTTATTCTTTTTTTTTATTTTAATTATATAAATTAAATAAATTAAAAATTTATTTTATTCTAATTTATTTATTTTAATTATATAAATTAAATAAATTGATAAGTTTTTATTGTTAAATGAATATTTAAATAATTTTTTTTTCAGTATGTCGTGATTCCTACAAGAAGATCATCAGCAGAGGCTCTGCAAATTCTCATAGCACATGCCCTGGGCGATGCGGGCAGTCCCTACCTCATTGGAATAGTAAGTTTCAAAAAATTTTATTAATTAAAAAAAAAAAGTTTTTTTATTGAAATATATTTTTTGATGATTTTAAGTAAAAGATGAAAAAAAGTTTAATGTATTAATATTAATACTTAAGTAAGATTGCAATTAAGAATTAATTATTTTAATTTTTTAAATAATAAATTTTAAAATATTTGAATTTGAAAAGTTTTTAAAAAAAATTTATAAACACATTTACATTTTTGTATTGAAAATTATTTTAAAAATGCTCAATATAAACAAAAATGATTATTTAAATTAACAGATATCGGAAGTAATGAAGTCAAATATGATGCCAAATGGAGTTTCCGACTTCAGTGTGAATAACAGTGATTTAATTGAGTACAGAAGTCTTCAGTATTCTCTCTTCTTGACAATTTTCGTCGAAGTCATTGGGAGTCTCTTCTTTTTCCTTACAGCTTTGTACATCCAAAAGGACAAGGCAGTCGTTGATCTCACCATTGCTGGTGAGTGAAAAAAAAATACCAATTTTCCCTTCTTTGCAATTTTTTGGGATTCTTTCACTCTTATCTATTTTATGGATCGTTTAATTCGAATGCCAGATTAATTTACCTTTTTTTTAAATTTAAAATATTTTCATTTTTGCCTTTTGTAGTATTTTTTTGTACATTTGTTTGCGAATAGTTTAGTTTTTTTTATTTTGCTGCAACTAATTTTTATAATAATTAGAGAATTATTTTCGAATAACTAATTTTTAATTTTAATGTGTTTAGGATTAATTTAATTTTTTATTTTATAAATATTTATTTTATTTCTTTTCAGTTTTTTTAATTTCTTTTTTTTATTTCTTTTTTATTTTTATTTTTTATTTTCAACTCCACACATTTGTTCTTTTTTTGTTAATTTCTTTTTGAATATTAGTTTCTGAAATTTCGTTTTTATTTTTCTTTCTTATTTTTATCTCCATTTGTGTTCTTTTTTGTTGATTTATTTTTTGAATATTAGTTTTTGAAATTTCATTTTTTATTTTTTTTATTTTCAACAACTCCATTTGTTCTTTTTTGTTGATATTTTTTTTTTATATTAGTTTTTGGAATTTCGTTTTTATTCTTATTTTTTATTTTAAATTCTTGTTTTTTTTGTTAATTTCTTTTTTGATATTAGTTTTTGTAATTTCGTTTTTGTTCATTTTTCTTTTACTTTTTTTTCATGTAGTTCAATTGATGTTTTCAAGTTTGCAGTTAAAGTCACAAAAATTGGAAAACTCTGTGAAGTATTCAAAAAAATTGGGTGAACTGAACAAAAAACGTTAATTATTGTATTATAAGAATAAAAAAAATTGGAAAAAAAATGAGATCCGAGTAAAAAAATTATTCGAAAGTTTAAAATAATTTTATTAATAATATACTTTTTATGTTTTAATATTTTTAATATTTGTTATTTTTTATTTTTTTGTTTGTCTTTTTTATATTTTTGATAATAGTTTTTGAAATTTCGTTATTGTATTTCCTTTTTTGTGTTTTGTTTAACATTTAAAAAAATTTTTTTTTTGTTTTTTTAAATTATTTTTTATTTTTTTTTATTTTTTTACAACTTTTGTCTTAGTTTTTCCATTTTTTTTCTCCTTGTGCAGTTGATGGATTATTATTAATTTACAGAATTGTTTAATATGAGGAAGATTGAATTTATTTTCATTAAGCATTAAAGTGGTAGTCAATAATGTCATGAATGTCAATGAATGACAAACGCAACCTACACAGAATAATTTTTATCTCGTCTGTTTATCAACCGTCGAAATATAATTTATCGATATGGGTAATTTTAGTGGTGCATGCGTGTTTTCCCTCCAATTGCGTACTTGTCATAATTTTCGGTTGATCGTTATTATTTATTATATTTCGTCAAGTACTTTGATTAGCTTTAATTAAAAAAAGTTAAATATTTATAAAAAAAACAATTCTTATTTCAAATAAAAATGGTAAAGATTCTGTTATAAATAATACACAATCAAAACGAAATATTCTGATAAAAATTACACTACAATTTTTCCTGAATGCGTTCTTTTTTTTAAAAACTATTTACTAATAGAAAAATCAATAATTATTCATGTTTGCACGCCATTTCAGTCATACATTTATCATTTTACGTCGACTATAGAATTTAATATTATTTTTTTATCAAAATTTTATGATAATATTCATCGAAGTAGCAGAAATAACATTTTTAATGAATAATTAAGTCATTACTTGGCCCGATTTCCGTTTTTAGCCGAATTTTAAAAATACATTTAAATATTAAATGTGCTGTAAAATTTTTTTTTCGGTAATTTTTTGTATCTTTTTTTTAAAATTATATATATACAGTTGTCAATCATTTTTATTTGCGGTGGAAATATCGTTATTTAATGCATGCATAGAAATTACTATTTTAACTATTTTTTTTTTAAATTTTAATAATAAATTTTTACATCGATATTTAAATAATTTTTGGGAAAAATAAATTTTTGGGATTCACAGACATTTTTTTTATGTTAAATTAATACACTAGTTATGTTTAATATAAAATCTATTGCGAATAAATAAAAAAACAAAATAATTTGCTAGTTAAGTTTAACTGCTAAATTTTTAGTTCAATTTAACTGAATTTTGACAGTAATTCATTTTAGGATGCGTGTTAATATTCCCTGAGGCTAAAATCTATAAATTTCAAATCAAACTTACTGAATTTTAAATTACGATGTAATTTTTGTTTACGAAAATTTTCTATTAACCAACATTTAAAAATTAAAAATATTAAATTTAATGTTTATTTATAAAAAAATGAAATTTCATAACCAAATCTTTAAATTTTGACATTTAGAAAATTGGAATTAATTAATATTCCAATAAAATATTTTAATTTAGTTCATTAAAAACATTTATCGATGAAAAATTTAATTCAGTCTCTCATTTAAGGCATTTAAATTTTCCACGGATTCAATTATTTAATCTATTCTATTCTTTATAAAAAACTGTTAAATTTAATTAATTTTCGATTTTAATTGTATAATCGTTACTTTTTTAAATTTATCTAACTTCATTTAATTCTTCAACATTTTTTATTAAAAAAACTAAATTTATAAGAATAAAATTATTAAATAAATTATTTTATCTTTCTTTGAATTAAGTGAATATTTTTTCCACTGTAAAATTTTTAAATTACGGAGTTTCTGTTTTATTAAAAGAAATTGTATTTATTTTAATATTTAAAAATTAATTTTTTGTTAAAATAGTTAAAATTAAAAATGTTAAAATGTTTCGAAATTCATGCTAAACTTTTTAAAAACTGTTTTTACATCCCCCGAAAAAATTGTCGAATAAAAATAAAATAAAAATCGTTTTTTATTATTTTTGAAACTTTTTTTTTTTTTTATCATTGTCTTCTTTATTCTTCATTGCATCATAAAAATTCAGTTATAAAAATTATAACCTGACAAATTTAAGGGAATATTCATGCGCCTCTCTAATTTTTTTTAAAACACAACTGAATTTTAAATCTTTAAAAAAAATGTCCTCTGTCTTCATTTTTTCAGAATAATTGCATTTAAAAAAAAATATTGTCAAACAGCACTCTCGCTGTGTTCCAATATTAAATATCGATAGTGTATTATTTTTAACGACTTTACTGTTCAAAAATTAAAGAAATGGTGTATTCAACGGTGGTACGATTTTTGGGAATTTTATTTCCGGATATTTTTTTTTCTGTTTTGTTTCAAGAAAAAATGAATATTTTTTTGTAATAAAACGTGTTTCTTACAGACCAATATCTTGAAACTAAGCATAATGGAAAAGCGGAATCAACGCGTTTGTAAGATCATCAGTTTTGGACTCAACCGTAAAATCTGGTACCTACTTTATTTTCATGATATCCTCTCTTTCCCGAAATTTCCAATTTTTGAATTAATTGGAATTTCCTTACATTGAGTTTTTTATTCGTTCCATATTAGCAATTCTTTTTTTTTTGTTTTATTTTCGTTTTTATTGTTCTTGTTTTTTATTATTTCTTTCCGGTATGGTTATAAAATTTCCTGGGTTGCGGAGAAGGTATTTTTTTTTAATGTTTGAAAAATGCATTTCATTGTTCGTTCATTTTATTTAGATTTTAAGGTATATTAAGAAACGATCCACATTAATCGTTAAATGAAAAAAATATGATAATTTAATTATTCGGTATTTGGAGTGAAAGTACATAAAATTGCACCAACTAATTGTAAGTTTTAAGCACAGCTTTGCATGTCGTATCCTTAGGGTTTGTTTTGAAACTTTCTGTGTAATTAACTAATTGAATTTCACATTTGCTTTCTGCTAAAAAAAAGGTATAAACTACAGACACAACATTTAATACTAATTTTTGGTTTTTGCATGATTCAAAAATATTTTTGAGACAATTTTTTCTACATTATTAATTTTCAGCCTACAAATAAATTACATGTGCTTTCTTCTAATTTTAAGATGTTTCCTCAAATTTAACATTTGTTCTATTCTTTTTCTAAATCTTTGTAATTTTCTCTAATACATAAAAAAATTTTTTAAAAATAGAAAAACAATAGAAAAACAAAAAAAAATAAATAAATAAATAAATAAAAAAAAATAGAAAAACAATTAAAAAAATAGAAAAATATATATTATTTGTTCTGTTCTTTTACTAAATCTTTGTAATTTTCTCTAATACATAAAAAAAATTTGTTTAAATAAAAAAAAATGTAAAAATTAAAAAAAAATTTTTGTATATAATAAAATTTTTAAAAATATTTAAACAAATATAATAATAAATATAAATATATATAATAATATAATATAAATATAATAATAATAATGTTATATATTATGTATATAAATTTTTCCAAAAAAATAAAGTTTTTTTTACAGGTAAATTTTTTTACCACTAGAAATAAATTTTCCCTTATTGTCAGAATAATATTTCCGCGCATAATTTTCTATATTTTTTCCCAAATCTCTTCAGTTTATTGAATTTCATTCTAAACTTGTACACAAAAAACAAATTAGAATATTTTTAATCTATTTTGCCGATTTTTCTCACCAAAGGAACAAAATTTCTCATTCTCGAATTTTCATTTAATATCCGAAATAATAAATCAAAAAAAAAAATTATCAATATAAGATAAATTTGTTAGTTTATTATATCTAAAAAGAAGACGAGAGTTATTTATTTTTGAAATAGTTTATGGCCCAACTTTCGTCGGGCACGGAAAAAAATTAGTCTATTAGACTCATCATTTGTTCCCCTCCACGGAAATCTTTAGTAAAAGGCGAAAGATTTATTCGTATTTTGAAGGGAAACCAGAGTGACGATTGTGGCACACTGCAGCCTTTATATATACCTCGTGGGTCGACTCTCATTTGGGAGAAGAATCTTTCGCCCCCTAGCGACAGAAAATAGTACCAATAATTTCAAACTTGCCTCTGATTGGTCTTTCACCCTAATATAAAAAATTTGGCGCGAAAATTCAAATTCGCCGAAAAGGAAAAAGAAAAAAATAATAAATGAATAATAACAGATCATTTTATTTTTTAATTTTAACCAATTTATTTAATTATTTATTATTATCGTTTTTTAATTTTTTATTTATCGTTATGTTATTTATTAATTATTTATA
Organism: Leptopilina syphax; assembly: GCA_032872505.1. Classification (NCBI taxonomy): domain Eukaryota; kingdom Metazoa; phylum Arthropoda; class Insecta; order Hymenoptera; family Figitidae; genus Leptopilina; species Leptopilina syphax. The sequence goes on along the minus strand of CM065474.1, from coordinate 2,538,141 downwards.
GTTACATATTATAGTTTATCATTAACTTATTATTTACAACTTGGTTATTATTTATTACAATTTATTATTATTTTGTATTTTATTTTGTATTACAATTCTTTATTAATAATTGTTTGTTATTGCCTGTTATTATAATTTTTTATTAATAATTGCATTTTATTATATGATTAAACTATTAGAATTAATAATATTTAATAACAATTATTTGTTGTTAATTTTATTATTATTAATACCATTATTATTAATTATTATTTTACATATATTCTTATTATTGACATTGTTATTTGTTTTATTTTATTTGTTTTTATTTGTTTTTACATTTTTATTGTAACTATTCTCATTATTATTTTTTTTACTAATTATATATATTATTATTGTTTATTGAAAATATGTTACAATGACGTAAAAAAAAGTTTTTTTTTTTAAATGTGAAAGATTAAAATTTTTTTTTCGAAATTTGGTAAACTGAAAATGGGCAATGTTAAGTATGTATTTTTTATTATTTTATTACTTATTTAAAAAAATTTTTTTTCATCTTTATTATGAAAATTAATAAAAAAAAATAAATAATAATAAAATAAAAATATAAAAAAATAAAAAAAATAAAAGAAATAAAAAATAAATAATAAATAAATAGAAATAAAAAAATACATACACCAAGAGATAAATTGTGCCACACAAATTTTTTCATTATCTTGATTATCTTGAATAAAATTTACAAAATGAGTCATTTATGCTCTTGATGAAAAAAACGAAATTTATTTTTTTCATTATAAACTCCATGCATAAATGTTGTATTTAAAAAAAAAGTTTTAATCAAATAAGTGTATAACCATTTTATTTTCAGTTAAATGTACTACATTTAAGTAAGTAATGTGTATATATAGAAATAAGAAAAATGTTTCTGTCATCATGTCCTTGAAAAAAAATTTTTATTGTATTAGAAGAAAAGTAAAAGAAGAAGAAAAAATAGAAAAAAAAGAAAAATAATAACACCTGATTAAATTTTATACTCTCTTAGAATTATTTAAATAAGTAAAATTTCTTTTTCTTCAAAAAAAATTATCTTTATAATGTTGCAAATAAAAAAAAAAAAATTATGCTAATGCTACATTTTATAGTTTTCTTTCGATTGAATACGATTTATTTTATTGTTAATAAATAAATAAATCATTTTAAATGAACAAATAAATTGAGCTCAATAAATTTAAAGAAGTAAATGAATTTAAATACATTTTAATAAATAAAGAAAGAATAGTAATAAAAATATGTCTCAGACTCTCAGAATTATAATTTCTATTTATTTGTTTAAATGGTTTTTTTGAAACATTCATAGATTGTTTTTAATTTAATTTTTAATTTTTATAAAATATAAAATTGTAAAATAAAATTTTAAAAATAAAATATAAAAAATTTTAAATAAGAAAAAATATTCGCATTTAATTTGAAAAAAGAAAAATTATAAAAAAAAGAAAAATTTTTATTGGTGCTAGTAAATTTCAAATGTTAAATGAAATTTTACTTAATTTAAATATTCGAGATGTTGTAATTGTAAAATTTTTAATTTCCCTTTTATATTTTCTCTCCTTCATTTCATTTGCTCTTTAGGTGTTCCATCATTTTCTTTTTCCTCTATGACATGTACATATGTTTTTCTATTTTTATTCTCTTTTTTGACAATTGGTTCTGTTCCAAATGTTTCAGATGAAAGTGACTCAGAAACGTCATTTATCCTCGAGGAGGAGGGTGAAAATCGAGCTCAAAATCCTCTGGTCGAACCCGATTGATTATGATTAGCAAAACTTAGATTAGTATTGAAATGACTTTACCAACTTGATTTCTAATTTTATTTTACACTCTCACTTATGCAAACTCTCAAAGGCCATTTAGTAAACAGTTTTGGATTTTTTTTCCTATTTCGTAAAAAAAAATTAAATCTTTTCTTTTCATACAAATTTTTTTTCATAGTAAAATTCCTCGCAAATGTTTTCTTAAAATTATGAAAAGAAATTAAAATTTTTCTCGTAGATAAAAAAAATCCTAATTAGTGGCTGTGAATATTTGGCTTTATAAAATAACGACACCAGTTTACTTATTATATATTATTGAGAAAAAAAGCAAATTTATAATTATAAATGGGAAAATTTAGATACAAAAATCTACTTATTCAGAAATTTGATGATAATTTATTCGTCATTTATTTCATTAGTAACGAAAATAGTTTTTATTTAATTTTTGCAAATGTTTCGATGTGGTCAATTGAATTGAATGAGTGGCGAATTTATTTTTCGTCAAATTTCTATTCGTAACGTAATTAATTGAATTAGTGAATCGAAGGAGAATATATGATTATTTTCCTTTTTATACTCAGAAAAGAAAAAAGAAATAAATTATTATTAAAAAAAAAAAAAATTCAAATATTCATAAAAACGAAAAATTAATTTTTAATAATAGTTTATTCAAAGTAAGTAAAAATATATTTATCTCAAAAGATTCGTAACGTATTTATTTGTTTCATATAAGGCACAAATAAACATTTATTTATTATTCGTTTGAAATAAATATTTATTGTTAGAAATTCGTTTGAGACAAATATTTATTTATTATTCAAGCTTTTTTTAACTCTCCGCTGATGCTAATGACCGCTTTAATCAAAAATCGTCATTTTTTAAATAAAAAAAAAAAATAATATTTAAAAAACAAAAAAAAAATTGGAGTTATGTTTTATGGCGACAGAGTGGGGATAAGTTAGCATCAACAGAAGATTAAAACTAGGAAATATTTATTTAGCTGTGAGTTAAAAAATTTTTTTGCTCATAGTAAATGAAATTTTTAAAATAAAAAAAGAATAATAAGTTATTCGAAATTAAAAAGAAATTAATATGAACGAAATAATTTCATATATTCTCTTTTACGATAAAACAATTAAATTATATATGTATACCTTTAAAAGTATTTATAAAAAAAATATAATTATATATATTTTTTGTACAGCATATTGTACAGTTTTAAGAGCATAATATTTTTATATAGTGACAGAATGTTGGTAGCGTTGTTTATTGGGAATGGTGATTTCTAGCAATAATATTATTATACAAATATAAATAATAATTGAAGAGAAAGACTGTGGAATATTAATGATTTTAAATTATTTAAAAAAACGTCAAGCTATGATCTTTACTTTAGAAAATAAAAATGTAGACTGAAAATTATAGACTTGTGTTTCTTTAAAAATTAAAATAAAAAAAAAAAATTTTTTAATAATATTAATGTTAATCGTGTACGCTTGAATTTTTATAGCAAATTTAGCTTTTCAAAAAAATTATGGAAAATATACAGATGTTTTTGTAAAAAAAAAATTGTTATTTTTTTATCTAACCCATACAATGAAAAAAAAATATTTGATTCAATTCATTGACTATTATCGAATAAATATTTATTTTCGTTTGTTAATTTTTATTTAAAAATAAAGTGCGAAATGTTATTCATCAGGTTAATAAAAATATTTAAATTATCTTTGGACAAAAAAGATGGTAAAAAATGGTTCCGGCCGGGATCGAACTGGCGACCTTCTGCGTGTAAAGCAGACGTGATAACCGCTACACCACGGAACCAATGTAAAGTTAGTTCTTCAAGTAGTGCATCATTATTTCCACTCTATTTCAAACTGAAATATTTAAATTTAAAAAAAAATAATACATGTATTTGAGTTTCATGTTTACTATTTGATATCACCTATGATTAGCTTATCGCAAACAAATTTATTTTTACTTTAAACTAGGCATACTTTCGTTTTTTGTGAATCGTTTAATTTAAACATAAAGTTAGAAACTATTATTACTCTTATTATTATTCATTATTATTATTATTATTATTATTATTATTATTATTATCAAAATATTTTTCTCATTGCTCTTAATTATTATTATATTTTGGATATTGATTTAATATTTTATATTTAAAAAACAAAATTATTTGTATTATAATTATTTTTAATTTCTTTTATTTTCTATTTTAGTTATTGTATTTTTTTATTTTATTAATTTTTTTTTATTTTATTTTTTGATTATTGTGACTACGCAGATTTTTTAATTTAGTTTGTTTTATTATTTTATTTATTAATAGTATTACATTATTTTTTACATTATAAAATTAATTTCATGGATAAGAATAATAGTTAGTTATTTCATAGTTTAAAAATAAAAAGTTATAATTGTAAATTAATATTTTTTTTAATTACAATTTTTTAAACAATATTTAATTCTTTCGAGGAATTTCATTAAAATTTTATTTGAAAATTACTGAGTGTTCTTTTCAAAAATATTATTATTATCAAAAACTTTTGGAAATAATTGAATTCTTCCATTAATTTTATTGAAATTTTTAAAAATAATTTAATTCTTGGAAGAAATTTTATTAAAATTGTTTTGAAAATAATTGAATTATTCCAAGGAATTTTTTTTTTAAATTCGAATAAAACTTCATTTTTCGAGAAATTTTATATTAAAATTGAAAAGAATTGAAATCTAACAAAAAAAAATTGATGGAAACTTTTGAAAATAATAATTGAATTCTTTCGAAGAAAATTGCATTGAAAATAATTAAATTCCTATGGAAAATTGTGATTGAAAATTTTAAAAATAACTTCAATTCTCATAAATGAAAAAAATTATGATTCATTAAAATTAAAATTTATTTTAAAATAACTTCAAAAATTGTTTGTAATAGAACAGTAGAACTATAAATTTAAAATTCATAGAATAGTTTCTCTAAAAATTTACAAAGATATTTTATTTTTGAAATAGTTTATGGCCCAACTTTCGTCGGGCACGAAAAAAAATTAGTCTGTTAGACTCATCATTTGTTCCCCTCCACGGAAATCTTTAGTAAAAGGCGAAAGATTTATTCGTATTTTGAAGGGAAACCAGAGTGACGATTGTGGCACACTGCAGCCTTTATATATACCTCGTGGGTCGACTGTCATTTGGGAGAAGAATCTTTCGCCACCTAGCGACAGAAAATTTTACTAATAATTCCAAACTTGCCTCTGATTGGTCTTTCACCCTAATATAAAAAATTTGGCGCGAAAATTCAAATTCGCCTCAGAAGAAAAAGAAAAAATATAATATATGAATAATAACAAATCATTTTATTTTTAAAAAAATTTTTAAAAAATTTTTTATTTAGAGTGAATGACCTAATTCGTTCAACATTAAGACACTTCCGCTTAAGTAATTCAGATTTCAGTAATAATAATGTCATAAAAAATCAGTTTCGTCACATTTATATAGAATTAATTAAATAAATAGAGAAAAATGAGGTAGCATATTTAATTTATCTCGTAAAGTCAAAGTTATTTTCAAACTATACACATTTTCTCTCTAATGTAAAGAGTTGTGTTGCTAGAGAAGTGGCGTTTTATAAAATCAGCTTCTTGGTTCTTGCCAGCAGAGTTTCGACGCTTTTGTTGATTCAGTAAATATTAGAAGGCGATAAGATCCATTAGCGTTTCTTCCCGTTGGTGGAATGATATTGTAATGTTAATTAAATTTCAGTCTTATTTCAGAAGTGATTTTAGTCTTTGCGACTGTTTTTTTTTGTTTTGTTTAAATATAAATAAAATTCTAATTTTTCTTTGAAAATAATAATTGTAAGTGAGTGGACATTTTTCCCGCCATTACAATATTTTACTAGGTAAGTAAATGTTTTTTTACACTAAATGAATTGGCAAATTATTACTTTTTAAATATATTTATTAAAAAAAATTTCTATAAATTTTTTTAAAAAAATTTAATTAATTTAATTAATTAATTAATTTAAAAAAAAAATTAAAAAATTAAAAATTAAATTAAATTAAATTAAATTAAATTAATTAAAAATTAATTAATTAATTAATTTTTTTAATTTAATTTAATTAATTTAATTTATTTTTAAAAAAAAAATTTTTTAAATATTTTTTAAAAATATTTAAAGAAAAGAGAATTGTTGACTAATTTCTCTACGTGTTTAACTATTTAAGCAGTTGTGTTAACGCATAAATTAATTACGAAATGTTGAATTCTATTAAAAAATAAGACATAAAATTAATTTTAAAATCATTCAATTTTATTGCGCCGCATGAAAAACACGTGAATTTCTCGCCTATTTCTACGTTTTTTTTCTACTTATAAAATCTTGTAAACGTACAAATTTTATTTTTCGTTTCCTACAATTTCAAAAAAAAAAAAAATTTCTAAAAATTTCAACAATAGTTTTCTATTTTTATAAAATATTTCTAAAAAATGTGAATTATTTGATTTGTTAATTCGTCACTGGATTCTTTTTAAATTTTAGTATTGAATTTTTCAAATTTATTTACAAATTTTCAAAAAAATTTTTAGAAATTCAAAAAAAAAATTGATGTTTGTGGAATATATTTATAGAAAATGTGAATTATTGTTTAATTTACAAAATTGTTATGTGAAAGTTCTAAATGCGCCGAACCTAAGGATTAATTGTTTACCTGTATGTGTTTTTATTTGTATGTCGCGCCGTTTCTTTGTCAACAATTTATCTCAAAAAGTAAAAATGTTTTGGCAAATTCTCATTTAGGAAAAATTTTCTTCGAAATTCAAAAATTTTTAATAAATTTGTAAAAACTTTTATTCTTTACAATTTTTAATTTTAAATTCCTAATTCTTATTTTTATTTATAACAGTTTAGGTTTTTTTTACACTTTTTTAAGTTATTTCTCCTGTTTATTTAAATTCTGACAAAAAAATGTCCTCAACGAAAATACCTTAAAAAAAGGAAGGAAAATTTTAAAAACAAAAGATTTTAAAACCAATAACAATTATTAAAAAAAAACGTTTAAGAAAATAAATAAAAATATATTTTTTTAAAAATTAATTTTCTGATTAGTAAAAAATATTTTAGTGACTGTGAAAAACTAGCCCAATTCCGGGGTAATTGTGTATTAAAAATTAAGTTCAATAACCTCTATTAAGAGATTTTTGTATAATTTAAAATTTTCAAGTTCTAAAGTTAATATGATTAATCAAAATTACATAACAAAAGAGATAAATAGAATTAAATTTTAAATGTAAATCATTTAGAAACATGTTCTTCTTTGTAATTTATTCTTAGATAATTTCAATCAAATTTTACTTTCAAAATTTTTTTATTTTTTTGTTAGAATAATTACAAAGATGTATGTAAATTAAATGTTAATGGCTATTCATAAATATTCAGATTCTGAATTTCGTATAATTTTTCTCATTTTTTTTTGTAACCATTTAAAAAAATCTGGAAAAAATACATTTTTTAATGAAACATTTTTTGTGCTTTTAATTTATATAACTTTATATTTTACTGAAAAATACTAAAAAATCGTGTAGTTATCATTAAATGGAAGTGATTGGCAAATAAAATTTTCATATTTTACCTAAATTTAGAAATTTTTAAAACTTTTGTTTATTTTTTAAAAAATTAATTCTTGTTTCTGGCTACAATTTTTTGCTTATTGAAAATTTTTATATTTTTATCAAAAATTATATTTCTTTTGCTTTATAAAACAAACTGACTGGTTCTTATAAAAAATATACTTTTCTCTTTATTATTTTATGTACATTTTACATTTGAAGAATTTTATATATTTTAACTTTTAAATTCTTAAATTTTTAATTTGCAACTATTTTAATTTAAAAAAAAATATATAAAAATATTACATTTTCATAAAAAATTTCTTTTTTGTTTAACTTGTTTTTAACTTTATTTGTTTTAATTGTTAAACAAAAAAAGTTTTTTTTTACGAAAATGTAATATTTTAACATTTTCTTTAAAATTAAAATAGTTGCAAATTAAAAATTTAAGAATTTAAAAGTTTAAAATTTTATATTAAAAATTAAAGCTATTTTAAATTTAGAATTAAAAATACATTAGTAAATTTTAGATTTTAGGAGTACAAATTGTACTTAGGGGCCTGTTTTGTTAATATTGAAATAAATAAATAAATAAATAAAATTTAAGAATTTAAATTTAAAATAAAAAAATGAAATTTTAAATTTTAAATGAAAATGAAGTAAAAAAATATTTTTCTGTTTAATTTTTTCTACTGTTGATAATGTTGATCTAATATGAAAAAGCAAAATATTATTTTTATCTATAAATATAAGAAAACCATATTTTCTTTTGACAACTTCTGTGAGAAATACTTTTGACATATTTTTCTGAAATCTTCTATGGATTTATTGCAGTCATCATAATATCTAAAATCAGACAGAAGGATTTCAAAATGTAAATTTAAAACTAAAGTTTTTTTTTAAATTAAAGCCCGATTGACTTGATTTAAGATAAAAATTAAAAATTCTGCATGTAAATTCCAAACTATTTTCATTGTTTAAAAATAATTTGAATATTTCAGACATTAAATATATGAATTAATTTTTAATAATATTCCAAAAAGTTAATTCTATAATTAAATATTCCTTGAAAAGTACAAAGAGAAAATTTAAAAGAATTTTTCGCCATTGCACTCTACCATCTATTTATTAAAAATTAAGCATTCATTAATTTTTTCTGTTTTATACAGAAAGTGAATTTTTTTTCTCTTTCACGAAATATATGGAAAGAGAATATATTAAATATTTTAAATACATTATGAAAAAAAATCTAGTCACTTCATTTCATTTTGCTACTTACATAAATCAAAAACATTTAGAATATAGAGAAAGAGAATAACGTACTTATTTTTTTTTTAAATAAAATTATTCCAAAAAGACTTGAATAAATATTCTCTGCTTTAGATTTTCTCTGATTTTAAAAGTTAAATAAAATTTAATTAAATTTAAAAAAATCTTTCGAATTTTCAATATTTTTCCTTCAAAGACTTTTTTTTTTATTTTTTAAGATCTGTAGTAATTATTAATTATTCTTTAAAATGTAATATTTTAATAAAATTTAACAAAATTTTTTTTACATTATTTTGAAATTTATTTAAATTTTTTAATACACATTTAATTTAATTAAAAAAATTTCGAATAATTGAAATTTATATAGTCAAATTTATTGAATTGTAAACAAATGGATTTTAGAATTATTTTAGTGAACTTTCTTTTTTTTTGTTTAAATAATTGAAATAATTTGAATGAATTTTCTGAAAAATAATTTTAAAAAATAATTCATCTAGAAAAGAATTTTTAAATATTTTCAAAATAATTGAATTTTATAAGAGATGCTTTTAGGGAATTTTAAAAATAATTGAAATTCAAAAATGTTTCAATTTTAATTTCGATTTTAATTAGTAAAATGAAATTGTTGCTTGCGTTTTATATGTATTAAAAAAAATCATAATATATTTAAAGAACTTATATTATATAAATTATCATGACATTTATGTGGTTTCCTTTTTAAATTCTAATTCTGAACTATTGTAAGAGTATAAAACAGGATTTTTTGTATTTTTATTAGAATTTAAAATACGATTTTCACCATTTCTAAAAATAATAAAAAAATATTTAACAATAAGAAATCAAATTTATCTGTTTTTACAAAAAAAAATGTTATAATAATAATTATTATTATAATTATTATTATAATTATAATTATAATCTTAATAATATTAATAATAAATGGACTTGAAATGAAATGCTTCTGAACATCCTTCATAAATAATAATAATAATTATAATTATTATTATTGTTATTAATTACATTATGAAATTATTAATTATTACATATTAAGACTGTAATTTTTAATTTTAGAACACTTTGAAACTCTGTCAAAAGTGAAAAATAATTTCGTCCTCTGGATTATTTTATTCTCGTGAGTGTAATAATCCTTCGGTGTTAAAGCAGCTCTTTTAGGAGAATGTGAAAACTATGTATAAATTCTCGGGTGCATAATTAATTACATCTATAAATGACACATATAATTAATCATACACTTATTTACACAATTCTATCCACATTTTACGCTAAAATCAATGAATTAAGGCAAAAAACACTTATTAAATTATTTTGGTCGTCATATTAGATCGGCCATTTTGAATTTTTAAAATCCGACTTCAGATTCGTAATCAGCGACCCCGAAAACCCCCGAGTAACAAATTTTTAGTGTGAATTCAATTAATTTTTTAAAAAACTCGTCCGCCATATTGGATCGGCCATTTTGAATTTTTAAAATCTGACAACAGATTCGTAATCATTGACCAAGTAAAACGGCCCGAGTAATAAATTATTTTTCGTCATTGATGGTAATTTTTACTTCACGAAACTTTTTTTTTTTTTGTTTTTTTACTGGAATTAGAATTTAAATCATTTTTAAAAATTAAATAAATTCTATTACATTTTTAAATATGTATAAAATTAAATAAATTGCATTTCATTTTTAAAAATGTTAAAAATTAAAATTTATAATTTCGACATTATTTAAAAAAAAAAAAAATTTAATAAAAAATAAATTTTAAGATATAGTAAATTTTCTATATTAAAGCACAATTAACAATAATTAACAATCTGAATAACGGAAATAAGTTTACTCTATATAATCTAAAATCGTTTTTTGTTTTCGAGAAATTCGAATATACCGCAAATATCTGTATTCAGTTCATTTAAACATTTCGAATCGAAAATAGCGTTTGAACTTTGTTTTGTAATCTGTCCGCAATTGGTCTGCAATAATCCAGATTTATTTCGGTCATAAATCTCAGGGCATTTACAAACAGTCAAGGAAGAAAATTGCACCGAGTTTTAACGATTTCCTGGATAAAAAAAAATTTTTTACATCAGTTTAAAAAAAAACAGACGTGGGTACTTTATGTAAAAAAAAAATTATGCAAAATTTTTTTTTTCATTTTAATAAAATTATGGTGTGTCAATTTAGTGATGAATCTTTTATCTGCTAACAAGAAGTTTAGTGTTTTCTAAGTTTTTCAATTTTTTTGAAATTAATTAATTATTCATTTACTGTTATAAATGTTTAAATTTATAACATTTTTAAATTTATAAATTTTTAAAATTTTAAAATTTTTAAAATTTATAAATTTTTAAAATTTTTAAAATTTATAAATTTTTAAAATTTTAAAATTTTTAAAATTTTTAAATTCTACAATAATAAATAAATGTACTGAAATGCATTAACTATTATGGAATTTTTGAAAAAAAGTGATGAATGTTCCATGCGAATATACCTTACAATTTATTAGCCCCTAAAAATATGACGTCTACGGATAAGGTCCAGAATAGCAATTATTCAGTAATTCCATCTCTGATATAATTATTATAAATGGATCGAGGATTTTATGGGAAGTGATTTAGTGTAAAAAAAATATATGAGATTGGTTTTGAATTTACATAAACTTTAGTCCTATTCGATAAATCTTGAAATACACCGAGTATTAGTGATTTATTTAAAAAATCCTTAAAATTGAAAGAGGGTTAATTTTTTTTATTTTTTCTTTTGGGTGGGGTAGTTTTATTTTAATAAACTGTAGTTTATTTAAAAGAAAAAAAAAAATTTTTAAATACACTACCAGCGGAAATTGTGCGAACGCTAACACTGCGTGTCGCATTGAAAAATACAGACTCGTATTAAAATGGAGATTACTCTAGACAAAAAAGAGACTTTATTTTTATGGCGTTGGATAAGGCTTATCAAATTTTTAAAAAAAAGTCACCAATGCAAGAGATATTGATTAACAGTTTTTAAAATATGTTACAAAGTTAAAAAAAATATAAATTTTAAATTTAATTAATTTTAAACAAGTATTGTTATTTATCATATTTAAAAAAAACCTAACCTAAAAAAAAAACCTAATTATTTTAAAACCTGTCGCCAGATTCCCAAAAATGTTCGCGTATTAAATTAATAAAATAACTAACCAGAAATAATGATGCAACAATAAAATACTCTATAAATGGTTATAGAATTTAGAAATAAAAAAATTTTCGATTGATGTAAAAATTGTCAAAAAAAAGAAATAAAAAAACAAAATATAATATAGCAGTGTCAAGAGTGATATCAACACGTTTTAGTGAAGAGAATCTGTTTTAGTCAGACTCGACAGGTAGAAGTAGAACAAGTCAGTTTCAGTCACCACAGAAGGTCAGAACATATAATTGATTCAATACCTCTGGACTTTTAAGTATTTTTTTTATAGATAATAGTGTCTCATGGTAAATCGAAGGCAATAATTTTAATTATAAATTAAGAATGTGAAAATTAAAAAAAATTGATTTCTGTCACTAAAAGAGTAAAGCTCAAGGATTTCAATTTGCGTACAACACGTATGTGAATGTAATAAAAAATATTGAATTGACACTGTGAGATTTTTTTTTTTTGAATAATCTATAAAAATACAATAGTATGGAAAAAACTTAATATATACGAAAGTGGCAACAAAATTGTCAACTGCTGTTGCTTGCGAGACATTGAACACTATTTTTAGAATATGGTAACCAGATGAGGACAAAAGAAAATTTTTAATTAAAATGAAAATTATTTTTAATGGGTAATTTTCACTTATTAGTATAGTTATAAATTGTTAAAATTATATCGACTTGGATTAGATTTTATTTTAAATGTAGTTTTTTAAAAATATTTCATTCTTCTTAAATAAGGCATAACATAAAAAAAAAAAAAAAAAAAAAAAAAAAAAAAAAAAAAAAAAAAAATTGGAAAAGTAATTAAATTAATGATTATAACGAAAAGTACCATCTTTGAACTATCGCAACATCGCTCATCGCAGGAAAAAGGTATCCTAAGGATTAATAAACTGGTATTATCTAACCGCCAGCTCGACTATTATTAGAGATAATCCAATTAATGAACAGAAGTAAATTTATTACGGGGTCCGCTTAAGGTGTCATTCTGAATAGGTATAAAGGTCTTGAATATAGATACAAAATTGCTTTAATAATTGATAAAATTTGTAAGGGGATAAATTTAATTCAAAATGTGCATTACAAAAATTTCTACTACTTTAGTCATTAACTTCATAATTATTAACATTTTCTTTACCATAAAAAAAGATTTAGGATCCACCAAATCATTTAGAATCATTGAATTAAAAAAAATTGAGAAAAAAAGTTTGGGAAATTTTATTAAGACTGACAATTAAAGGTACGAACAATAAAAAAGAGAGGACAAAGATTTCAACTTTTTATTTTACTTCTGAATAATATTCATGAAATGAACATATAAAGTAGGGGACCTCCTCTTGTTTTTCAAATTACCTTGCAATCTGCAATTCCTGGACCATACAATTCTTTATTCAAAGTGTCAGCAACTCACACTCTTTCTCAAAGGGATTTTTTTTTATTTCCCTTGTCCCCCATTGTCGCCTCTTGAACTCTCAGGTTGGCGATCGATAAAGCGACAAGCATCCAATTCCTCAAAAAAATTGACTTTGCAGTTGATGAAAGTTTTTAAAAATAATAGAATTATTAATAATTTAACTTTTTTCGTCACTGAATGCTATTGGAAGAAAATAGTTTCCGTTATTATTTTTCTACCTCTCTGTAAGTGACATTTTGTGTCATCAACAGAATACACTGAGATATTAAAAAAAAAACTCTTCTAAAAATATAATTAGATCCTATCACTCATGCAAATGGAAATAGATTTGCTTATAAATTTCTTTTTTTTCGAGAATTTGTAAAATCTATATAAGAATTATTTCTGGAACAAAATAATTTTGAATCTATGATTCGTGGAATAAAGTTTGGCTCCCCTTTTTCTCAACTTTTTTAGCGCCTTGGGGAAATGCTAAGTAACCGATTTCAACTTTTTGGTACATTAAAACATTGTTATTCTGTTGAAAGTTTTTGATTAATATTATAAGATCAAATTTCAAGCTTGAAGCTTGTAGGAAATCAGATTTCGAAAAAGATCCTGGATATGGACCATTATAGACTAGACCACGGAGAGAAGATGCTATTCAAGGGGTCAGAAGTAAAATTGAATTTCACTTTTAAATTTGAATTTCTCCGAGACCAATGTCGATTTGTAAAGGTTTCGAGGGTGAAAAATGAACCTAACTCAACGGACATGTCATTAGGCTCGTCCTCGTTTTTCAAATAGGCTCCATATGCGGAAGGTTGTAACAGCAACTGCTGGACAAAAGCTAAATTTCAAACGACCTTTTTGGGTATATGTTATGGATTAAATTCTAAAAATGTATTCACTTGATAATAATTTATCGTTAGATATCAGGAATGCTTTAGTAAAATTTCTGGTTGGGGTTCGGTTGCAACGAACCTTCTGATAGGTGACTTGTTGACCCACCAAAAACCACGCAGTCTTTAGCTGGAACATTCTTCATTTCGCGGTCTTTAAACTTCGTAGATAAAGATCCTTGGAATCTGACTTATGCTACTACTGCCTTTGATGATCTTCCAGTCGACTTTTTCTTAACCTTATAGAAGAGTTGTGTTCGCCTCCTGAAACAATGACCTATAAACTTTGCAAACTCCACTTCCTGCGACATTTGTGAAATCGTGGACTCTAACTTTTCCTTGTTTAAGAAGTAGTTTGTGCTCGTCTTATAGTTTACGAACTTGTAATGGACTTCGCCGCACTTAGCACGCAGCCCGATCTATTCGACACTTTCGCAGCAATTCCCAAGGGGTCATTATTAATATATCCAAGACACCTCATGTGGGCTGATGACACTACTCCTGTAAAATCTATTAGGAGATCCTTTACAATATCTATTAGGAAATCTCTTACAATATCTCTTACAATATCCCGTACAATATCTATTAGAAAATCCCTTACAATATCTATTAGAAAATCCCTTACAATATCTATTAGAAAATCCCTTACAATATCTATTAGGAGATCCCTTACAATACATATTGCTTGAAGTGCACTCCCATTAAGAAATCTACAATCCTAACATGAGATTTTATTTACGAAGGGAATTTACCATCCGGTAATTAATATTAAAGGTAGAAGAAGTTAATTGATTCGGAAAGATTGTCAACTTCCACCTTTATTGAAATTTTAATATTTATTACTATTATCAATAGTATAGAAACACTTCCAGCTCAGACCACCCAATAGATGAATTAGATCTCGAGCAAGAATTTGGATCTGAATAAATATTCCTGTCAGGGAAAAGTTACAAATAAATAAAAACCGTTGAGACAGAAAGAAAATCGATCGAACAAAAGCGAAGAAAGAAGAGCGAACGACGCCGAAATTCTGAAATTTATCTGTTGGTTCTGGAGGTTCACACAGTAAATTATAGGAACACAATAAGCGCTAATAAAAAAGCGCTTTTCTTCATTGAAAAGGAATTCGTTAACAATAACGAATTATATTTTTTAAAATTAATTAAACTCAAGAGGATATTCGTTTTATTAATAATCTATATCAAAAAATCATCAGCAATAAAGAAGCATCATTTGATGAATCAAAAAATGCATCATTTATATAATAAAAAAGGGAATTCTCAAAATGATTTCAATCTTTAAAGTTAATTTTAACTGTTATAACAAAAAATAAAAAAATCCCACCGCTGCCACCCTTAGAGTAACGAAAAGTTTGCAAAACAGCAAAAAAAAACATCGCAGAACAGTTCCGGCTAACATTGGTTTAGACTTACTCATCAAGACAACTAAGAGGTCGATATTAATATTATAATTGATAGAAGAGAGATCTTAGGTAGACTGTAAAATTTTAAATTTAAAAATTAAAAAAATTAAAAAAAAAATTTTTAATATTTTAAATTTTTTTAAATTTTGCTAATGAAGTGTTTGTCATAGTTAATTGGTTGTTATGATATTTAAACTTGAGAAAATCATTGTCATTAAGATCTTTGAGATTTCTTTTTTATGTTTATGTTTTTTTAAATCCTTTTTTATGTTGATCAATGTTGATTTTTTACAATGTTGATCGAATCTTGTTTCTTTGAGTTTTTATTTTAATTCTGTTGAACAGAACTATAATTTGGACCAAGAGAAATTACTTCGACCACATTCTGAGAACTATTAGTATTATCAGAAGAGGCACTCGATGTTCAGTGTTTCACGTTCACTGTTAAAATAAGATTTTCTGGTCACGTCAGTAGAATTCTCTTATCTTGAAATAATTAGAATGTTATCTACGTTTTAGCAAATGTTGAAAGAATTAAAAATTCTCGCGTAGTCTGATTTTTCTGTTTATCTTTCATTAGGAGTATTACACTGCAATAATAATTTCTGCTATATAATGGGTATAACTTATTAAAGAAATAATTATTTGAAGATGAAAGATAATATTGATTTCATAATAAAAGCCATATTGTAGTTGAAACCTTGACACAGAGACTCTGTAATCCCGAGGGCGATTTTAGTAAAGCTTCAGATTACGATGAGAGGTAGGATTTATTTTCTAACTTGGGGGTAAAGAGAGGAGAATGGTTGTAATGAGGATTCTCGCCCTGAATCTTGACAACTTTCATAAGCAAAGGGGATTTCTTTTATAACTCTCTTAAATATGTTTTAGGATTCGTCTTCTGCATATAAGTCATACTTTATTGTATTGTGTATTTATTGCATCTCTATTATGTACAAATGTCCATATTTCATAGGCACATAGGTTTTTTTCTTACTTCTGTTCGATATTCGATATTCGATATTTTTGAATTTTAATATTTTATTTTTGAATTGTAATACTTGTATAATATTTTTTAGAAATAAAAAATTATATTGTTTCTAACAATATTCAATAGTTTCTATTTTCTGCATAGAAAAAACGGTAATCTAATTTTTTTTTTTTTATTTTTATTATTTATTTTTTTTTTATTTTATTTTTTATTTTTTATTTTGATGATAAATTTATTTCCATTTACAAAAATCGACTTAAATAACAATAAAGTATACTCAGGAAAAATATTATCGCCACAGATTCTGATTTAGGAGCCAGAAAAGCATTATTGAGGTGGTGAGTGTGCAATTTAATAATACAGTTTCTAGAAAGCATAAAGTCTCGCAAGACTCGAACAATTCTCTAGCTCGTGAAAAATATTTTCTCAAGGGAAGCGGACCTTAAAGTAAGACTGGAAAAATAGAGTCCCATCTAAACTTGAGAAGCAATAAAAGAAGTGTGTTACAAAATATAACTAGACTTATATAATCTTAAAAAAAACTCTACTATTCTTGTTATCTTATATACTTTCAAAATTGGATAAAAAAAAAAATTTAGATTCATTTCTTTAAAATTACGAATTCATCTCTTTTACCTAAAAGTTTAAACTTTTTTTAAAAACACAATGAATAGTAAAAGTGATTGTACAAATAAAAAAGTATAAAAAATACAATTCATTTCATTATAATTTCCATTTATCAGTAAAAGTTTAGTATTCAGATCTCAAATTGAGCTCAATTCAAAATTTCAAAGTTTCGAAACTTTACGATTTAATTAATCGAATATCTCTGATCCACTCTCCACGAGCATGGACATCAATAATCTGCAAAAGACGAATAATACCTGAATTTTTCTAACATAGTTTAGAAAAGTTTCTTCAATAAAATTTGCGAATTACGAATTAATAAAAAAAAAAAATTACGAATTAATTCCATTCTTTCTTTAATTATGCAGCTAAAAATTGGGGATATTTTCCATTTCTCGAAATTAATAAATTCTTCTTCTATTTGCACTCTTTTGGAAAGTCGATTACACTTTGTAGAGAGCGTTTGCTCTATACTTATAATTCAGAATTTAATTCAATTTCTTCAAGCTTTCAAGAAATCTCAGGAGACGCTTTTCCTCTAAAATAATTATGTAATAGGTCGCTTTAAAAATTCGATTGCAATGATTAAATGATGAGGTGTAATAATATTATTAACATTTTCGTGTATTAATTTAAAAAAAAAAAAAAAAAAAAAAATTGACACTTAAGAAGTACAATTCATTGAGAATTTTTATTACAAGTCCAGAAAGTTCTAATTAGAATTCTTATAAGGGTCCTAATGGTTTTTAATAAATTTTTCATGAGACCTTCTTTTACGGCTTTCATTAAATTTCAAGTAGGTTTAAATTTCATATTTTTCAATAGCATAACATAAGAGAGGAGTCAGTGCGGAAACTTTTTTCACTCATAGTTTTTCATTTTAAAGGAAACCTAATAAAGAACGTTGAGAATCCCCTTATAGCTTATATTTCTCGTGTTGACAAATGGAATCCAAATATAGGAATCATACAATAAATAAAGTATGGTACGAAATTTTTCTTTTAAAATAAAGTTTCAACACACATGTTTCAAGGAGAATTATTCTGGGAATTAAAAGTTCCGAAGGTACTTCAAACAATCTTCTTAAGGAACTTTTTATTTTTTTTTATAGATTCTTTCACTAAAGATGGAAACAACTAAAATTAAATAATTAATAATAAAATAAATAAAATTAATAATAATAATTAAAATTAATTTAAAAAAAATTTATAATAGCGAAAGAAAATTTTATCAACAAAATTTTAAATTATTCAATTCTTTTGATGAATTGTAATAAAATTTTTAAGAATAATAAAATTTTTTGAGAAATTCGATTAAAATTGTATTAAAAATAAATGAAATTCTGCAATGAGTTTTATTGATGTTTATGAAAATAATTGAATTTCCTAAGAACAATTTTATTATTTACGAAAATAATTGAATCCCCATTAAAATTTTATTATTTTATAAAAATATAATTGAATGATTGCGAAGAAATTTATAAAAAAAAAAATTCGTAAATAATTGAATTCCTTGTGAAATTTTTTATTACTTTATGAATTCTTTTGAGGAATTTCATTAAAATTTTATTTGAAAATTACTGAGTGTTTTTTTTTTTCAAAAATATTATCAAGATATTTTTGGAAATAATTGAATTCTTCCATTAAATTTAATGGAAATTTTGAAAAGTAATTGAACTCTTGTAAGAAATTTTATTAAAATTTTGAAAATTAATTGAATTCTTTTAGAAGAAAATTTTATTGAAAAATAATTGAATCAAAATAAAAAAATTGAAAATTTTGAAAATAATTTCAATTCTCTCATAAATAATATGATTAAAAATTTTTGGAAATAATTGAATTCTTTTCGAAAATTTTATTATAAAATAGTAGATATTGAAAATCATTGAATTGAGGGAAATTTTTGAAAATAATTGAAATTTTTGCAGAGAATTTTATCAAAAAATTTTTTAAATAATTGACTTTTGGAGAAGAATTTTATAAAAATTGTTTAAAATAATTGAATTCTTGTAAAGAATTTTATTAAAATTTTCAAAAATAATTGAATTTTTACGAATTTAATTTTTTGTTTAAATAATTGAATTCTAGCGAAGAATCTTATAAAAATGACTTTAAATATTTGATGTTTTTACGAAAAATTTTATGAAAATTGTGATAATAGAATAATTAAATTCCTGTGGAAATTTTATTATTTATGAAAATAATTGAATTCATAAGTAGAATTTTTTTACTAACGAAAATAATTGAATCTCTGTAAAAATTCTACATTATTTATTGAAATAATTGAATTATTGTGAAAAAATTTATAAAAAAAAATCATTGAATTTTTGCTAAGAATTTTACTATTGATAAAAATAATTGAATAACTTTGAAGAATTTTGTTATTTCTCTAAATAATTGAATTTTGTCAAGAATTTTTAGAAATTTCAAAAATTTGTAGAAAATAATTGAATTCTTGTAAAGAATTTTATTAAAATTTTCAAAAATAATTGAATTTTTACGAATTTAATTTTTTGTTTAAATGATTGAATTCTAGCGAAGAATCTTATAAAAATGACTTTAAATAATTGATGTTTTTACGAAAAATTTTATGAAAATTGTGATAATAGAATAATTAAATTCCTGTGGAAATTTTATTATTTATGAAAATAATTGAATTCATAAATAGAATTTTTTTACTAACGAAAATAATTGAATCTCTGTAAAAATTCTACATTATTTATTGAAATAATTGAATTATTGTGAAAAAATTTATAAAAAAAAATCATTGAATTTTTGCTAAGAATTTTACTATTGATAAAAATAATTGAATAACTTTGAAGAATTTTGTTATTTCTCTAAATAATTGAATTTTGTCAAGAATTTTTAGAAATTTCAAAAATTTGTAGAAAATAATTGAATTTTTTTTTGAAAAATTTCTTTAATTTATTGAATAGAATTGAATTTTATTAATAATTGAATTGAAAATAATTGAATTTCGTAGAATTGTATTATTTATAAATATAATTGAAATTTTGATGAAATTTTTTATTTCGAACATGATTCCAATTCCCGCAAAGATCGAACTTTTTGTAGTTTATTTTTAATTGTGATGAGGGTAACTTGCAGTGCGGGTGCTATATAATATTCATTTCAGAAACATAATTTTTGTTCTAGTTCTGAACTGAAGGAAACGGAGTTTTAATTAGCTGTGTTTTTATATGGGTACTCGTGAAGGGACAAAATGACCTTAGTTTATCTATTATTAATTTTACAATTTTTTGTATTCTCATCGAATTATTTACGAAATTCTGATTGGATAGCTGAGGATGTTCGAAGCTTTCGTAAAAGAAATTTTGTAAATATTATTTTTTTGTTAAATTATAATATGGTTTATAAATTTTGATTTGTTTTTCCAAATTTCCGTTTTGTTTTGCTTCATATAATGTGAATATTGATTAAATATTAAACTGGAAATTATATCAATAATAGGCGACTGCCTCTTCATCCTTTATCGATAATAGTGAACATACGCGTGAAGATAATGAGAGACAAACGATTCAGCTTCTGTTATTCGTAAATCCCTCATCCCTCTCAAAGCACGTATGTGTGATATACATACACGACGTGTAATATATTCATTTAGGACTGCAATATTCTATTGCTTTGTACATAGGATATTGGTAGATAAACACACATTTCGATCCATTGATCGCACAAGCTTATGAATAGTAATAATGGTAATTTCATTCAAAATTGTAGGTTTACTAAAGATGCTCATTTCTATAATGTAACACATTAGACATCATGTCATCAAATATTAATTGTATTAAATATTTTAAAATATTTAATCTTAATTTAATACTTTTAAACCGGTTTAAATTTTTTTTTTTTTTTTTTTTTTTTTTTTTTTTTTTCTCTATACCTAAACTATTTTGGGTTTTTTCCGCTATATAAGTTTTAGTAAGTGAATATTATCTGTTTTCATAAACAGCGTGAAATTTTGTTCTCGAATATATTCCATGTGCGAATATGGAGAAACCTTATATTTTCTTTTGCCAAAACTGTTTTAAAATCAGAATGCACAAACTCCATCGCTTGTTCGATAAAGTTTTCCAAGCACGTTCGCTTCACTTCGCAAAAATCTACTAAACGAAAGATTCTCACATAATTATAGGAGTAACGATATTACTGAAATTTATATAATAGAAATCGATTTAAGATCAGCTGTAAAATTTAGATAATTTATTTTGAAAAAAAAAAGTTTTCCACCGTTTATAACGAAAAATTTAAAAAATCCTAACGCTGCTGCCGTTATAAGGAAAAATCAAAAAATCCCACCGCTGCCACCATTTATAATGAAGAATTAAAAAAATTCCACCGCTGCCACCACGAGAGAAACGAAAAATTTCTAAAACATAAAAAAATCCCACCGCTGCCACCAAAAAGTGTCCCAATTTTAATTATTTTAATTAAAATTAAATAGGGAAATAAAATTTTTGTTATTTGCACATAACACACTTTATACAATTAGGAAATAATTCCGTCACACAAAAAAAAGTGGAAAAGAAAAAGAGCATAAATAATAAATTCGTCTCTAGTATTCTTTTTTACTTTACAATTTCTGCTATTGATTTATCTTCTACAAAGATACATTCGATTCGCCAGTGTAGTAGAATTTTTATCGTAAATAATTCTTCATGTCGCCATTTCTGACAGATCGGGAAAAAAATATGTCGTCATATGTTGTTATGGGTACTCTTGTCATGTAACGTACCGTTTGACAGACTCTTGTCCATTAAAAATAAAAAAGTGCAATATATATCGGAAAAGTAAAACAGTCTAGCGAAACAAAAATAATCATATTTACTCTTTCAAAGTTCACTTATTCACATCACGTAAAAAATTACAAAGACATTATAAATCATAATTGAAAATTTCTCAATTTTACCATAAAAGTAAATTTTATTTTATGATTTTTAAAAAATAATTTTTGCAAATATAACCCAGTAAGAAGTAAGGAATTGAGAAGAATTGGACATTTTTAACTTTTTACAGAAAATGTTAAATTATCAATTTTTTTGAATTCCGTTTCTGTCCAATTCCTATGTATTCCTTTTTGAGGCAAAGATTTCTTGAATGTGAATTCCAATCAATTCCGTTTTAATATTTCTTTAATTTTTGAATTTTTGTGAATTCCGAAATACTGTGTGATACTCGGTAAGTTCAATTTCTGTCTATTCCGTTTTAATATTTTGTAATTTTTTAATTCCTTTGAAGTTTGCAACACTTTGAGATAAGTGCTTTTAAAATTCGGAAGTCATAGTACAGTTTAAATAGCTGAGCGGACAAGCTGTTTGTCTCCGACAATGAAGCTTGAGGGTTCAAATCTTCGAACAGTCAAATTTTTTTTCCGCTTAAAATATTAAAACGGTATTCAAAAGAATAAACTTAGCTTCTTTTCGGCTTCTCCAAATGAAAATGAAAAGAATTGGTCACAAACGGAATTCAAAAGAATTAAAAATTTCGAATTCTTATTAATTCCTTACTTCTTACTGGGAAACTAAAAATTAAAAAAAATACCTACCGAAAAAGAAATTCTAATAGTTAAGATTGAAATATAAATGATAGGAGGGATAAAATTTTGATTCACTGGGATAATATTTGTTTTATTAAAATAAAACGATCATTTTTTTCAATTTTTTTTAATAAAATGAAAAAAAAATTATCAAAGTTAAAAAATATTAGCAGCATTATTGTTTTCTATTTGAAAAGCTGCTAATTAGGACATTGTGAATATATTTGCTCCACACTATCATTTTCGTTCATTGTACCCCCATTGAGTCAATCGTAAATTCAACCCTCCGGCTTTCATCGCACCGTCCGACAAAATTAAACTTTTTTTCACATATGTGAAAAAAAAATTAGGTCTTTTCTAAAAGTAGGATCCAGCCGTTTTTACAAAATCAAGTGATTTACGGTTTTTAGGGGTAAAAACAATCCTTTAAATAATACGAGACAAGACACCTTTAAAAAATGCTTCTTTTTTACGGTTTTTAACATTCAAAATGGCGGATCCAATATGGCGAACGTTAGGTGTAAAATTAATAAAATTTGTTAACACGGAGATTTTAGGATCGAATCTGAGGTCATATTTTTAAAATTCAAAATGGCGGATCGAATATGGCGGACTTGATTCGAAGTTTTATAAAATTATAGATATATGGTAGTTTTCGGGGTCAGAAAAAAATTTCCTTAAATAGAATAATATTAAACTTAGTATTATTATTTTCTTTTATATTTTAATAAACTCTTTTCCTTTTATCGGATTACTTTTATTTGAAATAAAATTTCTCGCTTATTCATGTTTAGTGTGGCAAAGTGACTTTATTGTAAATGAAATATTCACTCCTCTTAGATTTAGGTTCTAGTTGAAGTAGATTTCTCACTTTAAATATATAAAGAAGCGACTTGAATTTAATAAGCTTACGGCAGTGCAGACTTCTAGGGTTTAAGACCAATTTTCTTTTATACAACATTTAAATTTATACTAGCAAATTTTATTAAAATTATTATTATTGAAAAATATTTTATTTACCATCTATCAGTATTTATATTAGCTTGATTTAATTTTTATCGTCTTAAATTAATTCAAATTGTACACGAACAATTTGTAACTTTTTTTTAAGCATTAATTTAACCAACAACATATTTAAGTATTGAAACAATATATTGTTTCTTTATTACTATTTTTTAATGTCATAACACAGGGGTCTTATAACCCCGGCTGTTGCATAGCGGCTTTATATATATTAAATAAAAAAAAAAAAAAAAAAAAAAAAAAAAAAAAAAAAAAAAAAAATTGTCATAAGTAATAAATATTGAAATTATTTCACTAAAATTGTTATAACATTCAATATTCTTATCGATTCGTACTTTGTTCTTCAAATTAGAAATTCATTCAAGAGTAAATGAAAAATTGTGTCGCAACAGGTTTACACATGCAGCTTAAAAACATTTTTTCCCCTTTGGACCCCCCATCACTATGATTAATCGTATTGGAAATAGTCTATTTTTATCAGACGTCCCAGGCTCCCCTGCCAACTAATGATAAACTATATTTTTCTTATTTACAAATTCTGTTTCTATTACCACCATAGATAAAGTGTCAAGTGCATTTCTATTAGGAAAGTTTAGATTAATAGAAATATTTCTGATGCTACTGGTTAAGAGGAGAAAAATTATAATACCCTAAATAAATAATCTTTAAAAATAAAATATATCTGTTTAAAGAAAATGTAATTTCATTATATTTAAAAAAAATTTAGTATTATTAAAAAAAACTTGAAGAGTATAATTAGAAATAAGGCAGAAATTTTAAGAGAATTCAGGTCAATTGAATGAATTTTTAAAATTTTTATCCGCCATTTTGAATTTTTCAAAAAAAAAAAAAAACCCCTTGACAATTAAAAGTATTCCTTTTCACCGGTACCGGTGAAGAATCATATTATTATTTAATTTCAAAGAACATGAAAATTCGTTAATGTTTATTAAAAACGATACTTTGTATATTGAAAAGAAGGAATTTAAATGAAATTTTAATCTTCGCTCCGGTGTTTCACTGAATATCCATTTTTGTATTTTCCTTTTGCTAACTTATGGGTAAACGAATATGATGCGACAATAATATTTATTGTAATTAAATTTTTGCCGATATGTCAATGAATTTTTTTCTTTTAGTAAAATTTGAGAATGTTAATTAATGAAAAGAGCTCCATTTCGATTTATTCGAAAATATAAAATCACATTGATGAATGTTAAGGATTAAGATAGAAATGTCCTCGTGCGGATATTGATTGAGAAAACATCTTCTTTCACTTTCATGAAGAAGATAATTTTTTTCAATTCTATTTCTATATTTCTTAAGAAGAAAAAGCAGCTTCTTTTTCTGATCCTATTGTCAGCATCTAAAGCTATTTCCACCATTTTTCGGCTCCTTTCTTAAAAAAAAAGATTTTGATCCTATCTGGTGTGAAAAAGTGCGAAATGCTGTTTCCTCCCCCTATTTCATCATAAAGTGGATTTAATCTCAGAAAATCCCCTGACTGATTTGTGATCTGATTTATAGGTACTTAGGAACATCAACTTTTCTGTTTGACAGGCAACCAAATAGCGGTTCAGAGAAAAATCTTGGATTCGAAGAAGAAGAAGAAGGATCGATATTGAAAGGGGAAAGAAGAAGAAGGAAAGGGAATTAGGATATGAAAAGAAGTTTTTATGATAAAGAGACAATTCGCGAAGACGGTGCCCAAGAAGGTTTTTAAAGAAAAGTAAGCCGCAGGCGGAAAGAAGAACGCGCACGTTGTCGTCCCATTGTATTCGAAAAGAGTGGAGGAGAAAATGGCGCATGCTCTTCGTCCTGAACGCACATAGCCTGGAAAGCACGATTTCCAGGTTTGACTCGAAAATCCATAACGTGTAGGAGTCGTCCTGCTGCTGTTATTCGCGATCCACGCAAGCTGGGAATCCTGCGTCTCTCTCTCTTAGTGTGTATACGAGGAGGGAAACCGCGTGGTGCCAGTTTCAACTCAGCAGGTGGCCAGCTCACATCAACAAGAATGAGAAGCGCCACGCCGGTGGAGGACCACGTGCCTCTTACCCCAAATTCCCTAATGGATTATTAATTTCCAATACGACTTTTAGTCATCAAATTTTTTTTCTCTCCCAATTCCTAATTAAAATCCTAATTAAAATCAAATTGAAATTAATGAAACTCCATTTGTTCGTTTATACACATTTGTGATCGGTCAGTTTGTCCCTGTCAGTGGAGTAAGTGAGCAACACGTGGTTATTGCCGAAAGCTATTCGGCTTTTCGTAAAACGAAATTCAACTAAAGGCTAAATTACCAAAGTTTATCTCACCCCCGAAGAATTTTAAGTTTCCCTAAAGAATTTTTAATTTCCGGGAAGAAATAGTGATTCAAATCGGACATGGATAGTGTATCCCTTAACGGAACGAACCCTTTGGAGGGGAATTACGTTCTCGATGTGTTGAACTACATTAACGAATTAAACGATACGAGACTACATCAGGAATTGGAGTGCAGGACGAGGGAACTTATGGTCAATAAGCCTGATAAGGGATGTGGTATCAATTGGGACTCTCTTCTTTGTTGGCCGGCCACTCCACCTGGAACAGTGTCCAAATTGCCATGTTTTGCTGAACTACACGGCATCAAGTACGACATAACTCGTGAGTACTTTTTAAATTCCTAATTCATTGCTAATTCCGTACTATAGTCACGTTCATAAATTTTAGAGTATTCCCAATCCTCAAATTAGGTATGTTCTTCTTAGTGGACATCTTTGGGATTGTAATTATAAAGATATAAATTTTTGAAGTCTGGACAATGGTCCAGGGGTGCTATTCTGTAACTTCACTTCACTTTCACTTCACATTGAAAGTGAATGTGAAGTGAATGTGAAGTGAATGTGAAGTGAATGTGAAGTGAATGTGAAGTGAATGTGAAGTGAATGTGAAGTGAAAGTGAAGTGAATGTGAAGTGAAAGTGAAGTGAAAGTGAAGTGAATGTGAAGTGAATGTGAAGTGAAGTTACAGAATAGCACCCCCAGGATGCAGAATGTTCGTAGGATGTTCGGAATATTCCGATCCAGTTAGGGTCCCCTTAGAATAATTAATATCGGATTCAAAATTAATCGACGTTTAGTTCCCTTTACGGTAAAATTCCTCTTCCTTCAAAATGGAAGCACCTGAATCTGCCATCAACGGGAATTAATTTTTCCGCTCAGAAAAATTAATTCCAGTTGATGGCAATATATAATTAGTGGTCATCTTTGGGGGTGGTAATTATAATAACAAACAGATTTAATTTCTGGAGTCTGGACAAGGGTCCAGGATCCAGAACGTTCGGAATATTCCGATCCTGTTAGGGATCACTCGTTTCAAAATTAATCGACGTACAAACCCTTGAACAATAGCCTTTGTAAATGAGGATTAACTCCGAGAACCCAGGTAATATTTTCTTTCTCCCTTCATCGCATGAAAGACTAGATAGTGAAACTTAAAATGTAACTCAGGTCGTGGCAAAATTTAAAAAAAAATAATAATAAACCTTTCAAGATTTCCACAACTAGGCCACTCAAGTTCTTCTTCTTCAGCTGAGACATGGAACTTTTTTTCCATCATCTACTTTTCGGAAATTCACCAGGGGAGATTGATCTGCTTTTTTCTCCTTCTGTTCTCTGAACTCTATGATCGTACAAAGTATCACTCTTATTCGAATGTTTTTGCAGATTTGAAAAAGAGTACTTTCGCTCACTGTCCCGAGGGGATAGATAGTTTTGCAGGAATAGGAAATTTTTTTCTGCTACAAGAGGGAATCGAATTTCTCCGGAAACTCAATTAAGTTTCCACATATATATATATATATATCGTTTGGTTAATAAACCTTTCGAAACAAATAAATAACAGTTTTCATTTTTAGAGACTACAAATTGAGAAAATTGTTGGGATTTTTTTTTTGCTAACTCGATTTATTATTTTTTTTTTGTTATATAATCGTAAAGGAATTAGAATCGATTTTTAAGCCGCGCATTTCTTTTCGAATTTGGAAAATAATTATAATTATCAATATTGGTTTCGTAACCCTTCTAGTAATGATTTGTTGTCTGTCAACGCATTTGTGCGAAACATATATATATAAATACAGTTATGATGACCTAAATATAGAACACGTATATTATTTTATGTTCCACTTATAAGTATACTGTATCGTAAAAAAATAAAAAAAAAATAAAAATCGTAATACTTTATTTTGTTATGCGTATGGCAGTAATTTATCATTTCGTTTCATGAACGTTCGTGGCTATTTAACTTTTTCTTATAAATCATGTAATATTTAATAAGTTTTCATTAAAAATGTAATTTTATTCTTTATTGTTATTAGAAGCTCGATGTCAGTTTTTGAAAATTCAAAATGGCGAATCCAAAATGGCCGAAAAAAATAAAAAAAAGGAGTTAACGCTCCAAAAAATCACTAATTTTAACTTTTCGTTGCAAATTTGATGTCTGTATTTGAAAATTCAAAATGGGAAATCCAAAATTTAAATAAATCTTCAAAAATCACTTTTTTTTTTTTTTTTTTTAAATGAAGGAAAATTAAATAAACTATTAGATTTTTTGAAAATCACAATGGGGGGGGGGGTTGACACAACAACACAACAGAATAAAAATACAAATTTTGAAAATCCAGTAAAGTTATAAAAAAAAATTTTCTTAAATGGAAAAATTGAATAAAAGTAAGAAAGAAAAGTGATAAAAGAATTTTTTTTTTAATTTAGAAAAAACATAATTTTTATGAAGAAAAATAAAATATAGCCAGCTTCTGATAAAGAATAGCCGAGATCTAAAAAGATAAAATTCGAGTACGTGAAATGCTTTATGTGGGACATCATTTTAAGCCAATAGGTTTGTGTGTTTCAGTGTTTGGAACGCAGAGCACGACAAGTAAGGGGTCATAATCGAATGTCAATTTTTTACGCGGATCTTTTGAAGAGAACCTCTCCCTCCCTCTCTCTCGCTCTCTTTTTCTCTCGTCTTGAAGGATTTTCTGCCTAAGAGAGGCCTTTAGGAACCCCAAACCATTAACGGACTCTTAAAAAGAAAGAAGTACCTTGAATAGGGTATTTTTGGAAATAAAAAAAATATCTTTATATTGAGAGGGAGAGAATAAAATTATTGAGAAAAACTTTCGCTTATTATACGAATACAAAAATTTTCATATTATATGAATCTATCGTTTAAAATAAAATAAAAATAAAAATTAAAATGAAATTTAAAATAAAAATTAAAATAAAATTTAAAATATCTTAACGATAATGTGTTACTTTGACTTTTAGTGCCTATAACGGTTTACCTTTGGCTGTATTTTTTTGTTCAAATATTAAAAAAAAAAAAAAAAAAAAAAAAAAAAAAAAAAAAAAAATTAAAGTGTCATTTGGAACAATATAAGTTCAAAAATTTAGTAGAAAAATGTGATTAATTGCAGACCTTAAAGAAATTATAGTTAAACTTACCCCTCGTTGATAAAACACTAATATAATTTTAATTTTTTGTCTTTCGATTAGCTTCAAGAAAAAAAAAAAACAAATTTAAAAAATAGGTTCAGACAATTTTTTTCTCTCTCTCTCTGCTCACAGCGAACGATCAGAAAGCATTCCCAGAAATATTAAACGAAAAACGAAAAACACATCTGGATTTAGTATTTCTCATGGACCTAATATATATGTATAATATTTTGCACTCTACCATCGCTGTAATAAAAAGTATTGAAAATCCCCGATTTCGCATTCAAGTGGTCTAGGTTTTGTGCATATGGAATCGAACAACTTTATATAGATTTTGTCATTTCCAATACTAGAATTTGTAACGTAAAAAATGCAATAAACATTTAACATTCAATTTCTGAAATATTTAAAATTTTTTTTTTAATTAGATAAGGGAGGAATTTTTATTTCTCTTTTATTAAATTAAATTTAATATTTAATTTCAATGAGAAAATTTCAAAAAATTGAAATTTAAATCTGTTTTTAAAAATCCAAAATGGCGGATCCAATATGGCGGACGACTTTTTATAATATTAAATTAATTGCGAATCTGGTGTTACTTTTTCAAAATTCAAAATGGCGGACGACTTTTTATAACAACTATTCAAATTATTTAAATAATTACGAACCTAGAGTTACTTTTTCAAAATTCAAAATGGCAGACGACTTTTTATAACAACTATTCAAATTATTTAAATAATTACGAACCTAGAGTTACTTTTTCAAAATTCAAAATGGTAGACGACTTTTATAATATCGATTCAAATTGCTTGAAATCTTTTTACTTTTTTAGATTTTTGAGGGTGGTGATTACGAATCTAGAGTTATTTATTTAAAATTCAAAATGGCGGATCCAATATGGCGGACGACTGTAAAAAAAATGGACTAAACTTTCCTAAAAATTATTTCTCAGGGGATTTTTGTGGTCACTGATTGCGAATCTGAAATTATTTTTTAAAAATTCAAAAACGCTGATTCGATTTCACTCGCACAATGATTGTGCATTGTTATATATAGTATTCCTGGTTAATTGGAAAAAAATAATTACGCTATCTATAAAAATAAAAAATAATAATACGCGATAATAAAATATGCAGCAGCAACTAGTAATTTAGTAGCAGCTCACATTACTGACCTTAAATGACCTTAATTGTCATTAGCATAAATGGTTATCCATAACCTTTTTTTCCCCTTCATTGTTTTTTTTTTTTTTTTGCATCTACAGTGTATTCATGTTCATTCGATTATTTCGTATTCAGACTTTATAGATGTAACATGTTTTTATCTATTGATTTTTGAACCTGGTTGTGTGCTATTATATCAGTGAAATTGACAGTTATGTTCTAATATTAAATTCAGACGTAAATTAAGCATTTGGGGAAATTTATTGTTAATTTTTTTAAATAGTGTCTAAAGATATGGGTTGGATAAATAAAAAATTAATACAAATCAGAGAAAAATTTATTTTTTGTTTCAAATCATACATTTTATTATTATGATATGAAAATAGTTTGTCTTTGAGTTGGAATATAAATTAAATATGAATAACATTATTAAATAAGAAATTTAAGTAATTTTTTTTATAATAAATTTAATAAATTTTAAACTTTATTTAGTTTTAATTTCTAGTATTGCGGGGAAGAAAATTAATTTTTATTTTATTAAAGTTCTTTCGGTTTTGTATACTCTCTTTTATTGCTTCCTTTTTTTCACATTTCAGTGTCAATCTCACGCTTTTTTAAAATTTTTTTTCTCGCTTTTTTGTTCTCTCTTCACCCCTCTTTCTACATTTATTTTCTCTTGTGTTTTTTTTTTTTTTTTTTTTTTGAAGAAATGTCATATAACAATTTCTCGTTATTTCATTCTGTAATCGATATGAGCATACAGGAGAAACCTCTAAATAAAAAAATTTATTTGGAGAGAAGTATTTATTTACTCTGTCCGCAGTGAGAAAAATTCATTACTTTTAACCAGATATTCTAATTTCCGAAAATCGTCGGAAATTGTCGAAAATCGTCTGCAAGACATTGTGCGTATATTCGGAAGTTTTCTCCCTATCGCATGATTACGAACAAAATGTTTAATAATTAAAATCTTTAATAAAAAAAAAAAAAAAAAAAAAAAAAAAAAATTGCTGTATTAAAATCTAATATTTAAGAAATTTTTTTTTAACGTTTCACTGTTATTACAATTTCTACAAAGTACTTCTCATTGTTAGCAGGAGTACATATGAATTAAATTTAATCTTTTTAATTCATTTTCCGTTAGAAAATGAATTTTTGAAATAAATATTTTAAGAACAAAGTAGAGTAGAGGTTTAGAATTATGAATGGAAAGTATAATAATAGCCTGTCGACAACAGGTACACATGCTAGTTTTTGAATATATATATAAAATGCGATTATTTTATAATGTGGTTAATGATAATTGAACAGGTCGTTTAAAGTTAGTAGTTCACAGAGGAAGTACGATTAGTTCACATTAAAGCAGCAAATTTGCTATTTCTCGTATGTGAAATTCTAGAGTGCCGCGCTCTATAGTCATTTGCAATGTTGAGTGGTCGTTCAACGATTAACTGAAACTATTAATTAGTTATCATTCACACAAATGGAAATTATTTCCCAAAAAAGAAAAATACTTTTTTTTTATTCTTGATGTCTTCTACTGTTCAAAACTATAACTAAACTTTAACTAAACTAAAATTTTAACACAGTGCCTTCAGTATTAGTTTTAAAAAAATTAATTCTTTCATAAGATTTTTTTTTTTTTTTTTTTTTTTTTAATTCATTTATAACAAAATTTTTCCTACGATATTATTTTATATAACAGAAAAGTGAAGATCGACTTGAAAGAGATTTGTTGATGAAAATTTTAATCATTATCCTCACGTTTTTTCGATTGTAATTTCACGAAATTATTTTTTCCGAATTCCACTATAACACTTAGCGGGAAAATAACTTTTTCCTTTCAATTATATTTCATAAGTTTATTTTCGGCGCAAAAAAGATTTTTTTATCTTGGGAAAAATGAACTGAAAGTTGAGGGAAAAAAAACAGCAATTGGAATTGCGATCGATTTCGAAACAAAAGGAGTGTTTAGTTAGAACTGTAATGGTGATGAATGGCAAAGCAGTCAATTAACGGCAGGAGGACAAAATTTGGCAAAGACAATGCTTATTCATAGTCGACTAGAATTGCATCTGAATTCGAAATCGTTTGGGAAAATTAGAATTTAATCCTTTTT
Organism: Leptopilina syphax; assembly: GCA_032872505.1. Lineage (NCBI taxonomy): Eukaryota > Metazoa > Arthropoda > Insecta > Hymenoptera > Figitidae > Leptopilina > Leptopilina syphax. The sequence continues at coordinate 2,505,600 of CM065474.1, read as the reverse complement.
TCAACTATTCTTTTAGGTTCCCCAGTTGTGAAGTGAAAAAAATCTGTTTCAATCAATTTTTTTTCCAATAAACGACGAAATTCTTTTTGAAATATTATTTATTAGCTGAAAGTACATGTCTGGGGGATATGATTCGAAATTCTAATTTACTTAAAATTTTAGAAAACTTAGAAAAGGAAAATTCAAATAATAGTGACGACAAACAATAGTTGATTGCTCTTCCTTTCATCAGAGAAAGAAGCAGAGGAATATTTGGAAACTAAGAAAAGTTTTGTAATTGAGAAAAGCTGACGATTAAGTAAGTTACAGAATTCAAAGTTTTGTGAAAAATATCCAAAGTGGGGTGCGTCACGATAAGCAAATGATTGAGAATTAATGCTACTTTGAAAAACTCCCTTTCATCCGCTTTCAATTAGAATCCGTTTATTCTTCTATTAAGTTAAGTTTCTTTTCAAATATTCTTTTTACTTTTGCACAAATAATTCTAGTTCCTAGTTCGACATTTGGAATTTTTAAATTCTGACTAATGACGTACAACGAATAGATCCAGATGTCTTTAGAAACACTGAAAATTAGAACTTTGTGGAATCAATCGGGAATTTAAATTGAGGACTAAATTCAACAGTATTTGTTACTTTTGTTTAAAAATTATTCGTAGACCCAATAAGCGATAGCTCCTTCAGTGTGAGGTCGAAGAAATGACGTTGTCTAGCGGAAACAGAGAATGCAGTAGATTTCCCTCAAATTATTTTCGGGATAACCAAAATGAAAGATTCGGAGTTCAGGTGTCGATGTAAATTAGATAAAACACCCCTCAGCCTAGGAGTAACCAAATTATTGATTTGACGTTGAAGTCGAAATAATGCAGTCCTTAGAAAAATAGAAATCTGCCTCGTGGTAGAAATTATCTCCTTGAATGAATTTGACTAGGACGAGACTCGAAGAAGGCACTTGGTACTTGAAGAGATTTCCTTGATTGGAGTCGAAAAGAAATTGATGACAGTACACAACTAGTTAGCTTGGTAGCGGTTCCTGGACTTGAAGTTGATTCGGTGGTGGCTTCTGGAAGACTAACTAACTTGAAGGCCTCTCCTGGACTGACTAATTTTTTTCATTGTGCTCACCTTGTATAAATTAAGGCCACATTTACTGACCCCCCAAAAAAAAATTAGCGTTAAGAGTTAACAATTTCTTGAATCAAGGAATTAGATATTTTTGGACCATGGTCATGCAAACAATCATTAAACTATAGTAATAGTTAAAATAAATTCCAAATGTTGATAAACATCTGACAATGTAAAACATTTATTGATCCTCCCAATGTTATAATCGGAATGGAACTGTTGACTGATAAATATTCCTCTCCTGTTATGCAAATTTAAAAAACAAATCCCAACCCTAAATATTCCCCTTGAATACAGGATTAAATTTTTTGTGACAAATTTTAAGATTAAAAGAAACGCGATGTCAGCAAACCCTTCATTTTCAAGACAGTCCATTGGTATTCGTCTGGCAATCAATCACTGACAGGAAAGCTTTTTCCTGTTTGAATCTGTCACTGTAAGAAAAGGGCTTGGCTCTTGATATATAGTATCTCTACATAAATTTTCGCGTATGCGTATTTATAGACACCACATTGCAAAAATTCTTCTAATCTTCCTAAAAGAGGGTCTAATTATATTCTACCTCACGCTGGGGATTTCAATTTAATTAAAATGAAAAGCAACAAAAATATAATTGATAAACTGTTTCCGTCATTCAATTTTTTTAAGGGCACGTTAAAAATATTATTAATTGTTAAAAGTTTATTATTTGCAAAACTGCAAAAAAGAATTTTTTAAAAAAAATTTTTAAATATATTTGATTGACGAGTATAGTCAGATTTTATAAAAATAAATCGCGGTAAAATAGGATAGAAAATTTTGGAGTCGACTTTTTTACGTATATACAAAATGAAATTGTTTAATTGATCTAGGTCAGCCAATTAGTTAAAATTCGGAAAAAAAATATTCCTACTATTTATATTAATGTATAAAGTTAATGTTTACCAAGCTTAGAAATGGTAAGAGATACCCTCTAGTAAGACAATGTCTTTGAAGGAATTCGAATTTCTTTAAAATTACTTTTTCCTTCAGAGTGCGCTCAATAAAAAGGAACAATCTAATTTCAAGAGTCAACTTGAAGTTTTTAATTTTTTTTTTCAAATTCATTTGCATAGATATTAAAATGAAATTTAATACAGAACTTTTATTTTCTTTCTCGCGTATTTTTATAGTGGGATTTTTATGGTAGATAGCATTAAATATTATTTTTATTTAATAATTGAATTTTTATATTGTGCAAAAAAAAAAATTACGTAAAAGGAATACAATACGAGCGCGGTGGTAAATATGGATTCTGTTTCACATATTGTATATATATGGTCTCTTCTATAAAATGAATTCGTTGTTTTAAAAAATAAATGTACAACAATAACCAATCCTGGAGAATATGTAACGGATCATATGCATGTTTAAAAACTGAATCGTAAAATATAAACAATAGGTGATGAATAAATCATAAGAAGTTTGTTGATTTTCTTCTGATTAATGCCCGAATATTTTGTGAATAATAATTTTTTGAAAAATTGAGAAATAAAATTGTTCTTGTTTCTCTTTGGGGTCCTCCTTAGACAAACAATGACTTTTTTGTTGAAGTTGCTAATTATTTGTTAATTATAATTTGTTGTTATAGTTATTCTAACTAATTCTCTATTTCCTAGTAGGTAATGGTGAATTTCCTCCTGTTTGTATAGTATGTTTCCATACATCCAAACCTATTGTTTATATAGTGTGTGACCTCAACTCGCACTAAATAATTGAGATCTCGTATTCCACTGGAAAATGAGCATCTGTCCTGGCAGCGTTAAAATTTTCAAAACGTACAGTTAAAATAAATTCTATTTCCATAGTTGTCTTAATTTTATTTTCAGTTTGAAAAAATATTCCATTATAATTTTTTATCACATTTTTAGAATTGTAATTTAAAATGTAAAATTAGAACAACTGACAATTTTAACAATTTAATAAATAGAAATTTAAATAAATAAATTTTAACATCAAAAAGAAAAGAGTAAATATTTGAACTAAGTGGTAAAAGCTTGTTGAAGAATATATTTTAAAATTACAGCTAGAACTTTGTCGTCAGTTATTGTTTACCTTCAGCAGATGTAACACTTCAACTACGTGTATGCTCCATCAGAGTGCAAATCGCCTCAAGGGTAGCCCTTTTGCCAACAAATCTCATTTACCTCTAAAGCAGAGAACTTTCCACAAGCTCGTAAATGTAGGTTGTATATAAGAGAGAAACAAACCTGTCACATCCTATTTTCACTATAGTCTTAAATCCTCTCTTTCAATTCCCGCAAGTACATATCGAACAACTAATAGATTCAAGTGTTCTCGAATACGAATGAAAAAAAAATTAAATTAATCTTTATCAATTCTTTTCAAGAGAAAGTTTTCTATAGCCTCTTCAATTTCTATTAACACTACAGGAAATGTAGTAGTGGGATGATGTCAATGTCATCCCTAGTTATGCCGATATTTTATTAGACACCAAGTGATTCTCAATTTTCTCCATAAGTTTCCTAGTTGGAAAAAATAGAATTCAATTTCTTTACGTATTACCGAATTTCAAATGAGAAACTTGATGTTTAGGATACTATTAGAATTTCTAATAGCTCCCAAAGAGGATACACATTTTACTTTTAAATTTATTGAATTCACGCTCAGACCCAGAAGCGATCTTAGGATTAAAATTTATTTTACATTAAAGGGAAAGAAGACCGTTTGGGGCTTTTTAAGAAAACTATTTGAAATGTTGAATTGGGTGCTTCGAGAACTAAATTTAATGAAGTAATCCTTGTTCGTCACTGTGCAACTAATTAAACCTTTTTCCGTGGGATACTTAGACCCTTACCAATATGTTTGAAAACTTTCATAATTAAAGAATACTAATATTTTTAGTTTCTTTTTGTGTGATCGAATACCTGTGTGCTCTAGTTAGCAACTATATATGAAATGTATCTATACAAATATATATCTAGAGACAAACTTGGATGATAAACTTAGACGAGTTTCTTATAAGTTTATATAAACTTTTCTTTCACTACCTTTTCAATAAAATCTACTTCTATTTGCTGCTCCTTGAAGAAATGCTATGCAATCGTTATTTATTAGTAATTGAATAAATGAGATCCCTGAAAAAATTTCTGTCTAGATTTTATGGTTATGAGTTTTATTTAATTTAGCCACCATATGAGTTGTGTCTACCTTTCGTTAACGTTCTGAAGAATTTTGATAACTTCCATAGTGTATTCGACAATATTTCCTTGAGGATGTCTAATTGACGAAAATACCGGTTGTATCCCTTCTTCTTTTTCAAAATCCCTGAAGTAAATTGCGTACCATGGTCAGAAATAAGTTTTGTACGTTATTTCCGAATTCTTTAATATGACTGAAGATTTTATTAAATTAGCACTTTTGTGGTCATTTTTTTCTAAAATGATACTATGATACTAGGTATTTGCTGACGGATTTACTGACACACTTTTCCAAGCAGACCAGATGTTCCTAAGATGGTCAATATTGCATCATTTCCTTCTTTTAAGGTTTTGTAGAGGTAATGATTAATGATTTCCTCCCGTAGTACACTTAGCACTTCACCAACCCAGTTACTACAAAATATTTTCAGCATGATCCTCAAGTTTTGAACGTTCAAATGAACGAAATATTTTTTATTGAAGATATTTTTATAAATTACTAATCATAAAAAATTTAAAAACTGAAATATTTACTGTTAGAAATTAGTTATTAATTTTTTGGATAGTGACGCAAAATAATTGCAATAAAAATTTAATTTGTAGAAGAAATAAATAAATTTCGTTCATTTGAACGTTCAGAACTTTAGGATCTTTTTTCAGCATTTTCACCTTCTCCTGAAATATGAAACAATATTTTCCATCAAGAAAATATTTTCAAAAAAGTGATAAACTTTTTGCAATCATAAATCTAAACATCTGTACATAGAGAATGAAATAATTATATTTTCCAAAAATCAGGTTTCATTTTGGGGTGAATTGATTTTGGAAAAGAGAGAATAAGGGAGAATAAAATTAATAAAATTAATAAAATTAATAAAATTTTTATTCAATTCTATTATTTGTTTTAACTTAATTTAAAATATTTGTGATAGAACAAAAATCGTCAGCAAGGGATTGTTAATTCCCGAGAGTCTCGTAAACTCGTGACCGCGTTATATTGTTTTCCCTATTTTTCAGTGTACTCAGGATGACCTTCTTTTTATAGCACTTCTGTCGGTCATCTTGAGGGAGAGAAAGTGAAATTATAACAAGTCAATTTTATTTATATATAAATGTATAAAAAAAGACTGAATGTGTCTGTATCTTGGAAATTGGTTACGAAAAAAGCTATTCCCTCAATTTATTTCTATTACTGATATTAATTATCATTAGACACTTTTTTATGATATGTGACTTCCCCTAATCCAATTATGTGTCTCTTATTTTTAGTCAGTAAAAATGTATTCTATGAACCCTTAGAATTTTACTAGTATATTAACTATTTTTTGTTTGACTAATTGACTTTGATTGGAAAAAAGTTTCTAATTAGGTTTTTCAAACTATTATTTCTGATACTCAAATAAATATTATCAAAGAGTAAGAGTTATTACCAAAACAGATTTAGGGAATGTTTCTATCAAATGAGTCGGCAAAATTATTTTTGTTTATATTAATAAAAGTATTCAGAGGAGAATATTTGTTTTGTTACATAATCTGAATCGTTCTATTGAAATATACAAATTTCCCCCTGAAACGATTTGAATATAGCTCTTGGAATATATTGTACTATTTGGACAATAGAATTCGAGAATCTATTTAGAGAATTGATTATATTTATTATAGTGGAAGTAAATGATGATATTAAATTATTTATAATTTTAGTTATAAACTGAATTCCATAAAAAGTAAAACAGGGGAAATTCAGTTGCTTCGAAAAATCCCACCGCTGCCACCGTTATAACGAAAAATTGAAAAATCCCACCGCTGCCACCACTAAAAAACAAAAAGTTCGTAAAACAGCAAAAAATCCCACCGCTGCCACCGTTATAAGGAAAAATAAAAAAAATCCCACCGCTGACACCTTTTAGTTGTCTTGATGAGTAAATCTAAACCAATGTTAGCCAGAGCTCTCGCAAATTCTTTATAGAAGTTTTAAAGACCAGAGAAATGAAAAATTCGTAAATCAGCAAAAATCCCACCGCTGTCATCATCAAACAAAAAATGATTCTGTGAGGAGGACCCCAACCAGCCTCCTACTTTCATTATTATATTTTTTACAAATTAATCAGATTTTTGCCATATTCTTTTGATTTAATTAATATTTCAAAACCCCACATAACAGATTTGACTAATTGATGAAGGAATTTCCATAAAGGATAGATAATGTATTGAGGTCAAGAGAACTATTAAGCGTACCCTCGCATTTCTCTTATTGTCAATCGATGCTACGCGTTTCTTACCCCTTAGAGTATTGCTTTCTAACCGTTCTGTTATAAAAATATTTTACTAAATAACAATTAATAAATAATTATCAAATTACTATCAATTACTATATAAAGAATACTATTTAGTAAAATAATATTATAAGTTTAAAATAATACATTTAGTCGTATATTCTATTTTAAATTTTAATTATTTTTGTAATTATAGGAACCAAGGGCGATTTGGAATTTCGGAAATAAATTAATTAGGTTAGTTGCAAAATTAAAGAGTTGAGATGAGTTATCGAATTGTTAAAAAAACTATAAACAGAATTTAATTGCATTTTGTAAGTCCTATCCAAATAGAGTTAGATCATTCAGAAATTACTATCATCCGTTAAAAATGCTAAAAGTTGAGAAAATATTGAAAAGGGTCGGTGGACTGAAACAACAGTTTCCAAGATGTACGCTTAGTATTAGGTCGTTTTTGATGCAGTAAATAATTAAAAAATTCCACGACGACGAACTTTAAAGCGGTTTATTTTAAAGCTAATAAGCTTCATAGCCAAAGAGAAACCAAAACTTCCTCTTGAAAGGAAGTATTTAAAAATTCATTTTAGCCCGTGAATGCTTAATAATTGTAAAGGCCAATGAAAATACTATGTAATGTGAACACGTATAAATTTTTCCCAACAGCCTTATTAGAGTTGGAGATTTATTTTTCATTCTAATGTATACACTGCGAAAGTACGCTATACGTAAGTTGGAATCCCAGCAATTAATTTTCTCTTGTTTACTAAAAAACACTGTGCAATTCGAAATGAGAAAAACAGTTTTTTACAGATCCGAATTAGGAAAGGAATTCCGTATTACTATTAATAATAATTAATTATATTAAAGGAAGATGTTAATAAGCAGTTTTATTATTATCCTTCCTACTATATAGTAAAGCTTTAAGGAACGATTGGGGTCTTTTGTTTTTAACAATAATTATAGGAAAGAAAAATTCGGTATTAATAAATAATTATTTTAAAGGAAGAAGTTAACAAGCATAGTTTTATTAATATTATCATAGTTTCTCTCTGTTATCATCCTTCCTACTATATTATAACTTCAAGGAACAATTGGGGGTCATCCGGGATTAGTCACCATTTATTTGACAAAATTAAAGACATGGACAGTGATTACCAAGCGTGATCTACTTACCGGAAAGTTTAATATTAATATACTTGAAAGTCGTGTCGTATATCAAGTGTAGATAATTATAAAGTTAATAGCTCATGTTCGATAGTGTCAAAGGCTTTGGTGAAGTCCAAATAAACATCAAACTGCACGCCCCCAGTTAAAGTTCTAAATTGACTATTTGTGTAAATAAAGTTAAATTAGTAACAGAGCCATTTGAAATGCGCTCATATTGCTCATTGATTATAATATTTGACAAGAAAGTTTCTAATAGTTTTCGAATGTTATTATTTAGTGGATTCAAAAACTTTTCCCTAATTCCCTAATTCCCTAATTTTTCATTTTTGATCCGTAAAATTATTTTTGTCAAAAATAAATTTCTTAGGGAACTATTTCAAAATTTCTCCAATGAAATTTTAGCTACTGGACTGTAATCGAATTTACGAAGAATGTAAGGGATAAAAAGTGTCTAGGACAAAAAGTAGAGAAGAAAAGACGAATCTATTTTTTTTTTATTCCTTTGTTGACTCCCATATTTCTTTTCAACAAAGTTTCTTTAGCAGATGTTCTTTTTTATCCTGTCAACACTGTCTCTCTTGGCTCGACTTTGCCAACTATCCTCTTTTTTTTACTCTCATTTTCTACAACCTTGGGTGAAGTGATCCCTTCAAGAGTTTGAAGCTTTAATTTTATCATCGTCACGTAACAGAGAATAATAATTAATTTCTTACATTTTCTTCTTTTTCTTCTTCTTCAAAAAAAACTTTCCATTATTCTGAATATCTTGTGTTGAAATACTTAAAATTTGTTTAATCTTTGTTGGAAAACTTTAATCTACTTGTTCTTTGATTAATTTCATGATAATAAACTAGTTTTCCAAACGGCTTTAGGAAGTTAATTTTGTATTATAACTTCTTAAATAAAAAATAATAATTCTTTAAAAAAAACTATGATTAAATTGGTTATATTAACAGAAATTTTGTACCTAATTAAGAAAAGTGTTTTTTTTCAAAATCCCCCGTTTGGATATTTAAATTGTTTAAGTTTCACTTTTCATTCTTTCTTCATCCTGGTTGACCTATTTTTTTTAACCATCTACGAACCACTAGTTTTCTAAAAAATCAAATTCACTTCCAGTTCTTCATAATCCTCTTAAAATAGGAACACACTTTTAATTTGACGCCAAAAATCCACTTTTTGTACATTTTATTTCACTTTTTCGTGAAATTTTTTTTTTCGAAATATATATGAAACCACAGAAACCTAGAAATGGATCTTATCATTTATTCATAATCTCTCTGCGGCTATTTCAAAATTTTCCCCGCTGTACAGTTAGCGAGCTTTGGGTATATAGTCTGCCTACAAAGTTAATATATAACATCTACGAGAGATAAAAGTTTGGTAATTTAAAAATAGTACTTCGTGTTCAACATTGATACGTAAATAACAGAATTAGCCTCAAATAGTGTATATTCGTTGGGGTAATTTCTAATTTATCGTGAAAGCAAAAGAATTTTCTTTCGCAATAAGATTTTATATTTTCTTCTCTCCTCTTCTTTTTTTAACTTTATGTAACAGAATAAGATATTACTCGATATGTCTTTAAATTATTCCATGCATCTTCGATGAAAACTGACTCTCTACTATCTGCTATTTCTAACTCTTATTTCCGCTTGCCGAGTACGTAAAATAAAATGACATTCTTTAATGTAAAACTCAAATAAATAGAAATACAGTAGATTGAAGAGTTCTTTATGTACAATTTCGATAAATTTTGTTATTAAACGAATTTTTATTAAAATATACTATGTTCTGTTCTGTTAAAATGAAAAGAATTGAAAAACGATTTGTTGATTTAAAGGAAATTAAAAGAAAACGAATCAAAGAAAATTGAAGGGATGTAATTTAATGAAATTTTTCCTGGTTCATATGTTTTACTGGGAATTCCTGGTTGGGGTCCTCTTACTAGCCGCGTGGCGTGACATTATTTGAATTTTCTACAATGTAATATTTATTAAAATATATAAAGGAAAATATAAATTTTATCGATTTGGAAAATTTCATGATAAAAATAAAAATCATATTATTTAAAATAATAAAATAATTTAATTTTTAATGTTCAAAAGATGGGTGGGCACCTTGTGGTTCACCACTAAAAAGATTTTAGTCTCGGATCTATGATAACAGAAATGTTTCAGAACGAATTAAAACAAATGGAGCCATAATTTTTAAGTCTAGGAAAACGAATCTTGTTAGGGGAGGAAAACCGTTTCACGGAGGGTAATCGATATCTGATATATGGGATCAAGTGACTTCAACTATTTTCGTCGACTTATCCAGCTTTTAAGAGACAATATCGAATGATATATTGAAAAATCTGAATAAAATTTATCTCCAACGAAATGTCAAGTACTTCTGGAAGAAGAAGATCCCTAAAGTTTCTTTATACAAAAATCTAGAGGGAAATTTCCTTCGACTGTAAATTTATATCCAAGTATCAATAGGGGGACCGTTTTCTCAAGAAGAGTTTATCTAAAATCTAATTTTCACTTTCATATTCAACTAAATTAGAAATTTATTTAAATAAATAATAACGTAGTCTTGTAAAATAAATAGGTTGAAGAAGCTTTTTGGATTCTGATAGAAGAGTGAGATGAAAAGAATTCTTTGAGGGAGATGCTTTAAGCTTAGGGGGAAGGCTTATCTTAGTTTCCAAAAGGAACCTGAGCGGCAATATTCCATTGGATGCCTAAAGTGAGCTTAGCGGAAGATATAGTGCTGTGTAAGTTGTCTTGTTTACAGAAATATATGTTTGAGTAACACTTTACCAAGAGTTCGTTGGGAGTATTTTTAATTAGTTTTTCTCACACTTTCAGAATCATGGGAGGATTCTCGTTAATCGTGATCCCTCCCATGTGAACCCCTATTAAGCTTATTTTATATTAATAAATGACATTCTATTAATTATGTATCTCAGACTTCATAGAATTTTCCCTTTCCTTAGAAAATAACTTTCTAGATGCTGTTCAGAAAGATAGGTCAGATTCTGTAAGGACAAAACTTTTTGGGGAGTTTCATAATTAAGGTTAATTATACTCCCTGGCCATCACGATCATTTCTTGTGGAGATTACCAATTGAATAAATATATTCTAAGGCTTTGTTTACTTTGTTATTTCGTAACCAACTACTTGGAAAGTTGATCCCATGAATAATAATCAAGGGGATTCAGAAGGAATATTAACAGAATTGTAATTTACTTTATTTTTTGATTCATCAACTGTCTTAGGGGCGATACCACATCATCCGAAAACAAAATTTTAAATCATTCGAAAAATCACACGGAGAAACTTTTAATACCAATAATTCTTAAAACTGGTGAGACATTTTAGTATGTTAGGTTAGATTCAAGGGAAAAACGACATAGGTTATAGAAATTGCTATTGAGACTATCAAAAACACTCATTCAGTATATATTTTACAGTTCTTCATAAGGAAACTAACGAAAATTAGTATGTTGTTTTAGAAAGAAAATAATAATTTTTGCAAAGTTGGGAAAGCCATGAATTAAAAAGAAACACAACAAATTAATTGTCTATAGATACTCATAGAGACGATAGTGATACTTGGATCTGATGGTAGATGGCATTAGTGTATGTCACTGTAACTGTAGGTAAATATATTTAACACGACGTAAGAACCTAACCTATATTATTAACGCACACACGCACACGCAAGTAAAGACACGACGATTGGTCACGGAAACCGAAAGATCGCACGATTCGTTAGAAGTACACAGCTGAATCGTCCTTATATATTAAACGAGTGGAAAAATATGTGCCTTCGAGAGAGAGCATTTTTTAAAATAACTTACTAATCAAATTATGTAAATAAGTAAAAGTCGTGAAAAAAATTATGTTATATTGAGGAACAGTTCTTGAATTTAATTTGGCATGAGGAGACATTCACGTTTATTAATAAAAGGTTTTTTTCTTTCATACACGTGTGAATTTCAACTTCGAAAACATTAGGGTTAGTTCGCGACGTCAGGTGATGGTCTCGGTGATGCTCGGGCGAAATCGGTTAAGTCCGCCCGCAGTCCTTCCAAAATTGGTATGCTACGTTAGAATGTCTGTTATATATTCTATCTATATGTGGAAAAAAGGTTAGAATTACCGTATTATTTCACAAACAAAAACTAGCATTTTATTCTTTTCTAAAGAAAAATAAGACTATTTCTAATGCAGATAGTAATTTTTGTACACCGAAGGTTGCTTAATATATAACGAACTTATCATATTTTCGTATTAATGTTGAAATTATTAGCACAACGCACGAAAAATCCTCACATTCTAACGTACTTTTAGAATAAACATAACCAAATATATTTAATATTATAAGAAAAAGTTTCTCCGTGCAGAAGCAACTAAATGAATGGAAAGGGGAATTTTTATTTTACAATATATGTCATATATTGGACTAAGCTAATTTTTAGTTTTCTACATTACTTGAAATGTATTTTATGAATCAGCTTGTTAAGCACACATCCCGCTTGTTTGGGTCGAACATTGCGCAAGGTGTAAATGTTCGAGAGAGAGGAAAATTAGATCAGTCCAGGAGACATTTATAGGACTTAGTGATAGAGGCAACCTCAAGGGAGGCTATAAACGAAATTATTCCGCAGTAAAAGCCACTTAATTGAATCGAGCTCTCGTTCGTGAGCATACATTCTCAGTGTAAGTCGAGAAAACGAACCACTTTTCCCTCACAGGATGATATGAATAAAGCCAGTTTTCTGATATTTAATGCACCATAAACTCATGCACTATATGATGACTCTGAATTTCTATAATAATATCTATATAATATTCCTAAAATATCGACCTTTTAGTTGTCTTGATGAATAAGTCTAAACCAATATTAATCTCTCGCAAATTCTTTATAGAAGTTTTAAAACCCAAAGAAATGAAAAATTCGTAAATCAGCAAGAATCCCACCGCTGCCACAACCAGAGTAACGAAAAGTTTGCAAAACAGCAAACAATCCCACCGCTGCCACCACCAGAGTAACGAAAAGTTTGCAAAACAGCAAAAAATCCCACAGCTGACACCTTTTAGTTGTCTTGATGAGTAAGTCTAAACCAATATTAGCCAGAGCTCTCGCAAACTCATTATAGAAGTTTAAAAAAATTATTTTCATAAATAAAATATAATATTCCACGTCCGTTGCTCCTTGTTTTTAAAAAATTCCAAGAGATGATGCTTTAACTTTCCAATATCTCTACTTTATGGAATCTGTTAACTTTCGCAATATCATCAGAAGTCGAGAATATATATTTAAAGAAGAAATAAAGCTCTATTGTCAATTCTAATAACATCTGAAAGCATTTTACTTTCCTCTCTGAACTAAATACTTTTCTCTTTGCTTTCAGGAAGTAGCTATTAAGCATCAGATGTTATTATTATCTAAACGTGAAGGTTAAGGGTGAAAATTGTTAGGAGGATGAGGTTGTATCTCTCTTTCTCTCAAAAGTAAAGTAAACATCTCCATTTCCTTCCACGTGAAAAGCATGTCTTCCCTCTTAATAGGAGAATGGGAAAACTGAATAGAGTAAACACTTTTCTCAAAGAGCGTATTTTCTTACAAAACCGTATCTTTTTTTTTCTTTAGATTACCGAGGGCGAGTTTTTAACAGATGCTATTTATCATCTGATATAAAAATACTTAACTGTTTTAAATAAATTCAATCGATAACAACCCTAGGACATATTTTGCAACTAGGCTGCAAATGTGCCAAATAAGGCTCTCACTTACTTTCTAAAATAAATAACAACGTTTATTTCTGCACCTAATTTACATATCTACTCTTTTCGAGCAGCACCAAGTTATATTTTTTTTTCGTTAATATAATAGTCCGGATGGACGGCATTTGATTCTAAACATTTCATGAGAAAAGTGTCGAATTAGAAATGTTCCATCAAGGGTGATTTGTGGGTGAAACATTACATAACACTTGGATAAGTTAAATACGCTATAGGTAATATTTGTTAGAAACTGTTAGGTAACCAACAAGAATTGTTGATTGGGTAATCTGTTTATCAAAAATACGTGACCTGGATGCCTCGCTTCGGAGGAGCTTCCGCAAATTTTTTATAGAAATTTAAAAAAAAATTAATTTTATCATAAATAAAATATGTTAAAATAAAATTGCGACAACATTGTAAAAACTTATCGCTGAGCTGACAAGGAATTCCTCAAAATATGATATTAATAAAAAAATCCACTGGAATACCATCAGCTTATTCGTTTATATCCTTTGCTACAAATTTCACTTGCAATTCCAATAGAAATCTGTCAATAATCCAATAAAATTGCAGATAAAACATATTATCTTTATTCTAAAAGAAAGCACTCGCGGAATTTTTTTCTAAGATCCTTTGGAATTCCCAGGAAGAATTCCTCTGAGATTCATCTAAAACTTGCTACTCGGGAAATGTTAGGATCACTGATTTTAAAATTAAACTAAATAACTTTTTATTTTCCATGGTAAAATAAAAAAATTTTTTTTTTGCTAAATAGTTAGCTAAGGACGTACAGTTTCAGGGCATATATTATTAATTATGTTATATAATACCGTTTAGGAATTAAAGTCATTCAAAAGATGGCTGGCCACTTTGGGGCCCCTTTACCCAACATCAAAATTTAATTAATTAATAACTATGGTTAAATAAAATTATAGTTTGGATTTTTATGTAAAAACTTCAAGTCTGTGCGTCAGGGACAGAACAAAAAGTTAACAAGTGGACGCTGAGTGGAAATTTTTAACATTATTTTCCCTCTTGTTAACTTTGTTAAATTGTTCACTTTGTGTTTCGGCACTAACGCACTGGACGGAAGAGTCCGCGAGATGGGAAATTTAAGGGATCGACGCCATATTTTTACTTGCACCATTTTTTTAGTTATTTAAAAACCCGGTAATATTTTTATATTAATAAAAAATTGGTCTTCGGATCAAAGGAAAGATCTAAGATTCTTCGCTGCTATTAAAACTTTCACAACCGTTTCTGATAGCCTCGTCAATAAAATAAAAACTTTTTAAAAAAATTTTCTCGTAAATTAGTCTTTTTTATTCGATACTTTTTTAAATAGTTTATTAGTTTTATTTCTGTCGACTATTGAATTTCAATTCATATGAATAAAACCAATAATAAAACTTGGAAAATAAGCTGGTTGTAAATAGGAAATTTTTTACCATCACGGCGAAAAAAGGAGAATTCAAAATTTAAAAAAAGATTTGTGGTATGTTTACGAAAATTTTTATCTAACTTTCGACTTAATTTAGGTCAATTGTTTCGCATATTTTCAATATCGGAAAAATTCCTCATTCTGATTTTCAGTTAATTTAGATTTACGACATAAATAGTATACTTAATACTTTTTCTATTATAGAAAACAGAGTTATTATGATGAATAATTTTACTTTTCGATTCCTGGGCTTTAATTTTAAACTGCGTCGGATGTAGCAGTCCTGAGGGACTTAATGTAGAAAATAATTTTTTCCTTTCTGATTTTTTTTAGTTAATTTAGATGTATCATTATATAATTCAACTGACCTCAATTATGGTGATGTTTGTATTCATTAGTTATTTAAGATCTTAATTCTACTTTGAAATGAAGGCCGGCATCTATTCATATTTAATGCGATATGCTACTGAGATTTCCTAAGCTTTTTATCAATTTTTATTGCTTGACATTTAGAGCGAGAAGTTAAAAACTTGATGACACGATTTTCGATTGGAAAACAAAGTTAACATTTTAATAAAAGTTTCTTTACATTCAGGAAATATATTCTCAGTTGGGAAAACAACTTATTTTTTTTTTTGGTTTTCATTTACAGATTCAAAATTTTGGAATCTTATTTATTAATCAGATGATAAAATTTTGAATCTAGAATAAATTTTATTCACCCTGGTGCTCCAGGGCATTATTTAAAAAAAATTTATAATCTGATTATTTGAAAAATCTGTAAAGAGAAAGGTAACAGTTTGCGAAATTTGTATTGAATGCTCGGCAGCTGCACGTGAAGAGATAAAAATTCAGTGTTTTGTGTGTGACATCAAATATTGAAAATTGCGGCGCGATGAGAGTGCATCATAGTAAACGGAGAATTTATCGTTATAGACACTTTATATTTGTCGCTAAATTCTTATATACACTTTAAGTGAAAAATAAAGGTGAAGAAAAATCTTGAGTGCATCCCTGCATCAAGAAACTGAAACTACTTTTTTATGGATTTGAAAACTGTAAATTGTATAACAATTCATTGGTAGCAATTCTATATACTAATGATCCTAATGGGTCAATAGAATTAAAAATTTATACTAAATTATCATCAATATTACTGAGAATTAATTAGAAATTAATTTCTAGTATACGGTTGTCGCGATACTTTAATTTTTTTCACCATTAGTTTGACAAATTAATTTCTAGTACGGTTGTCGCGATAATTTAATTTTTTGACTATTAGTTAGGGGTCTTCCATAAACGAAAGGTTTCTTTATGATTGACAAAATGTTATCATTCTGGAAGGTATTAGATTTTTCTGGAATTTTAAACCTTTTTCTTTTTTACTCTTTTCAAAGAATAGATTTTTCCTTAAGTAACGCGTTAAGTAACGTGTAAGAATAATAATTCGTAAGTAAAATAATAATTTTTGAGTAAAACAATAATTTTATTGTTAGATATATAAAACATATCTTTGGGATTTATCCGTTTTATCTGTATTTCTGTATCTACACTTTGTGTTTATGGATGGACGGTTTGAGAGGTATATTCCAAATGGTACAGGAGTAGCTTAAATCGATAGATAACCGTTCTATAGCTAGATTTGAATAACAACACTTCACAAATTCTCTATCAATACAATATGTCTACAATTCCTTGTCGATCCTTTCGTCTGAAAAACTTTATATCAATTTCATAAAAGTTTCATAAAGCCACTTTTTTTTTGCAAACTGTGAAATTATTTATCATTTCCGCGTATAGACAAATTGCGTCTAATAAAATCTTCGTCATCTGATTCTGGAATTTTACTTTTTTGCATGAATTTATGGTAGAAAGCAAACTTTGGAATAAAATTTAGCCGGACTAATTATATTAATTGGCTTCTATTTCCTTAGGTGAAATACTTAGTTCTTTATAAAGTCATTTTAAAAACTGAGAGAGAGAGAGAATATTTTGCCATAATTCTCGTTTCTATTATGTTTCTTGAAATCGTTCTCTTTTATGTCGAGGATCAAAATAAAAGAGCGTGTTATATTTTCCGTTACTTTTATCATAGAACTTTAAGAGTTTTTCTCTGATGGCGCGGCGCGGCTTTAAGGATTCTTGAGATTCTTTTTTGTCGACTGAAATAGTCGTTTTTGGTTAAATTTGCAATAGATTGATGTAAGAAATAAAATTTATAGTTTCTGAAGAGGACAAGTGTTTTTTCTGAATTATTTATGACTAGGATTTCCTCGACGCCTTCTGTTTTTCAATTTTATGTTCCTTTTAATAATTTAAACAGAACTATACGAGTTCGGAATTTTGTCCCTTCTATGCTAGACATTTTCCATCATCTTTAGACTTTATAGTGAAACATTTAAATGTCAAGCACGCTTTTTTTAAATATTAATAGATTTTTTGTGCCTTGGGTTTTTTGGGGTCCCAAAGTCATATTCGTCTAGGTCTCTATTAATTTTAATTTTTTTGACATCCCAAGTTATATTCATTTAGGTCACCATTAATTTTAATTTTTTTGACAACTTTAAGGATGGTAGTCCCACTTCCAGTTGATGAACCAGAAATTGGTACCGTGACTATGATGCGAAGATGATAAAAGGATTCTTATTTTGAATGCTGCAATCTTTTATTTTATTCGAACAAAAGTATCAATCTCCTTTACATCGCGGCTTTTTCCAGACTAGTGGATTAGAATAGCTATTGAAATCTCGATTGCCATTCGTTATCCAACGCTGGGACATTTTTGCGTTTGTTATAAATAATATGCAAGACCGAGTTGATACGCTGATTTATTTCGACACCAAAATTTTTTGTAAATAACACCGTTACAACGATAAATAAAAAAATCCCACCGCTGCCACCCTTATAACGAAAAATCCAAAAATCCCACCGCTGCCACTGTTATAACGAAAAATTCAAAAATCTCACCGCTGCCACCACAAGAGTAACGAAAAGCTCGCAAAACAGCTCCGGCTAACATTGGTTTAGACTTACTCATCAAGACAACTAAAAGGTCGATATTTTAGAAATGCTTCAAAAAATCCCACCGCTGCCACCGTTATAACAAAAAATCCAAAAATCCCACTGCTGCCACCGTTACAACGAAAAATTAAAAAATCCCACCGCTGCCACCATCAGAGTAACGAAAAATTCGTAAAACAGCAAAAGATCCCACCGCTGCCACCGTTATAACAAAAAATCCAAAAATCCCACTGCTGCCACCGTTATAACGAAAAATTAAAAAATCCCACCGCTGCCACCATCAGAGTAACGAAAAATTCGTAAAACAGCAAAAGATCCCACCGCTGCCACCGTTATAACGAAAAATTCAAAAATCGATCCCACCGCTGCCACTACCAGAAAAACGAAAAGTTTGTAAAACAGCCAAAAAATCAGCGTTTTGTATAAAAAGGGCAAAACTATCCACAAGAAATCAGTCAAGAAAATGTAGTCAGTATCAAAAATCTTATCCAAATATGAAAAAATAATTTTCGAAATAAAAAAATTCCTCTTTTGTAAAATTTAATTTTATTGAAAATTGAATTTTTTCTACTATTACATTGTGCAGCCTTCTCCATCCGTGACCCATTTTCCATTATACCTGCGAACAGGAGTGGCTGATGTCTAGACAGCAATCGCCATTTTCCGTTTCATTAATGTCCAAGACATTAGGAAAGGCTGAAGAAAAATAGTTCTCGACCGTAATAGATCATTTCATTTTTATTCAAAAGTGATGAATGGAAATAATTTTCCTCTCCACTTGAATTCATATGTTAGTAGCGAAGTGCAATTTTACATAAAGTTCAATTATTATTTATTTCAGAAAATATTTTTTTGAAGAAACTAATTATTGAAATTAAAGAGAGAATTCGGTACTTTATGTTTATCGGATACTTTTTATGTCCGAGTTTAAAAAGAAACTCACATGACATTAATTTTTTAATATTAGAAACTTGCAAATATTTTTTAAATTAAATTTTAGGTACCAGGGTTATTAATCATAATTTTATTAACACGCTCCAGACAGTAAGTTCTAATTTTGCGATAGTAATACCTCCTATTAATGTCATTGAATCACCACAGAAGAGTCTCGATTTCACCATGCACAAGCGAGAGTAAATGAGTTAACTCCCCCTCGCCATTATATGAAAGCGAGTTTACTTTGCACTTAGCGACACCCTCTTAATTTTTGCACTCTCTTATCAACTTGCACCTGTCCCTTTACTCTGAAAGCTTTATTTTATTAATTAAAAAGGGAAAATTTCTCCTTTTTCAGATTATCGATAATTTTCAATTGACCAAAATTTTGCGATTATAATACAAATTAGGGTTTTGCGTTCAATTAAAATAATCTTTTTATGAAAAGAGTAGATATGCAAATTAGGTAAAGGAAGAGATATCTTTGTTATTCGTTTCATATACATTTATGCGATAAAGGGAGAAGGAAAATATTATCTGTGTCCTCGGTGTTAATCCTCATTTACAAAGGCTATTGTTCAAGGATTCGTATTGTTTGTGGCAATCTACTCAATTTTTGGTTATAATTTGAAAATTGGCTATAATTGGATAAAACGCAAAATTCGAAATTGTTTTAGGAATGAACATTTCTTGTTGAAATTGTCAGGTCAGCAGTTTGTTTTGGTAGTTTTAGGTTTAATACTTTAGGAATAAGTCGTTTCTTATTTTAAGCCAGTAATGAAACAATTTTTTTTTGTACCTAGAATTTTATTAGAGATATTTCGATTTTTAAAGTTCTATTCAAAAAAGTTTCTCCCAACTTTCTATTTTCCGTTTCCACAAATCTGATACATTTTTGTTCCTTATGGGTTTTTTTATGGGCGTAGTTCAAATTTTATCTCCCGATTATTTTAACTTTTGTACCTCCGTTTTATTTCAAAACACAAGTCATTATAGAAATAAAATCTTTTATCCATGTAGCACTATACCAGCTTCCATCTTTTATCTACATCGGATCCCTTTTCTTCGTTACGACTCATTTGTTAATCTTTACGCGCACGTTTTTTTTTGGGGGAGGGAAATCTATTTACAGACCAAAACATTTTTCTGCGGAAGGAAAGTATCCGAATTAAGATAACCGGGTTAACGATTATTTTTCAACAATTTTATATCTGTAAAATAAAAGAATTTTCTAGCCTGTCCTCTTGTGGGTAGTTTAGCCTTTTTTATACAGAATGCTGCTTGGCAAGTGGAAGTGGTGTGAATTTTTTTGACTGTTTTACGAACTTTTCGTTACTTTGGTGGTGGCAGCGGTGGGATTTTTTGATTTTTTGTTATAACGGTTTAGACTTACTCATCAAGACAACTAAAAGGTCGATATTTTAGGAATGTTTTCTGAGAAAACTATTGAGTATTTCAAATTAAAAATTAATGTTTATGTGAAGGGTACTTTGGACTTTATTTTGCCATATTTTATTTTTGCAATTGTTTTTAAACTTCTATAAAGAGTTTGCGAGAGCTATGGCTAACATTGGTTTAGACTTACTCATCAAGACAACTACAAGGTGTCAGCGGTGGGATTTTTCTGTTTTACAAAGTTTTCGATTGAGGGTGGTGGCAGCGGTGGGATTTTTTGAAGCTTTGACAGAATCCAAATGTCGTTTTAAACAAACCCCGGATCAGATTAATATAATATATAATAAGACTATTTTGTAATTATTAGAAGGAATAAACTAAACCCCTTAAGATTCTCACGACCAATTTAAAATTGCCCCACAGTAGAATAACCGCTGAAAATGTCTATTCCTAAGAGATTTTGTTAAATTGCTCAACTTCATGTTGTAGATCTAAGATTGCATAATTATTCTAGTTACATATATTATAAAGTTTAAGTACCCATCTCTCGAGATGCTCTGTGAGCTGTTTTAATTTGTTTCTTGTGGTAATCTTCCTGTTAACTTGATGCCTGTTCCAAAGTTATGATTTCTTGTACAAGGTTATACCAATTGGCATAAAATCCCACCACGTTGTAGAATAATTTCCTAATGATGAAGACTTCTTAAATTAATTTAACAACCTTAATAATAGACATCAATAGAATCATGGATATTTGAATTCGACATACTTTAGTTTAGGTAACCCAATTGTAAATTCGCCTCCGGATAAATATAAATTAATTCACCTCCGTGAATGAAAGACTCAATGATGACATCGTCCTTAAATAATACAAGTTCTCATCGTCAATCGGATATACGCCTGTATAAATATTACAGGAAATGTAAATTTTCAATTTAACTATTTATGTCAATAATTTTGGATGATAATTTTTCATTCTGCTGGAGGGGAATAACGCAAACGAATTAAAAAAGTAATTTCCCCGTTTCGAACAATTACATTCGAAGAGTGCTTCGAATAAATACTTGCGGACAGAAAACGGATAAAAAAACAAATAAGATCTGAATCCATCTACTGCCAGAAGGATATACCCGCTTCCTCAGGGAATAAAACTACATTGTATGAAGGACGTTTGTATCAGAAACTTTAGAAAAGTATTTTTCACAAAAAAGAACTGTTTCTAAAACTTTTCTCTTTGTATACGCGCCTTTGATGATAAAAATACTGATACACGTCAAGCGAATAGATTTTATTCCGTCTTTTTGTTCTCGTTTCATAAAAAAAAACCTGAGATAAAACTATAAAAATTTTAATTGTTATTTTAACGAGCATTTTGACAATTGCATCGAACGCGAGTATTTTGACGCGAAAACATTTAATGAAGATAGTTTCGATTTTAGTGAAAAGTTTAAATCGTAACATAAATTTCATTTAATGTAAAATAAATTCAAAGTGAGTGATAAATATAAGTACAGTTAAGAACTGTGACAAATTTATCTTAAATTGATTTCCTTTATCCCGTCGAGTGAAAAAAAATCCCATTCATTTGTGCACACGAATTTCAATAAGAAGCAAATGTAATTGTAGAATTAAATTCCCGAGGGTGAACCTGCGATTGGCTGGCCATTTACATGGAAGGCAAGGATGTGTTGGGTGGAGGAAGGAATTAACCTCTTTCCTATTTCAAATCGATTTCCATCACTTTTACACTTTTAGAACCACCATTTCTTTCTGCCTTTTATATCCAGTGATTGATATCCTTAACGCAGTAGTGTAGATGACTATATTTTTTTAAAACACCATGAGTTCGATAAAGTTTATATCCTTGTATTTAAAACTAATTTTCAACTAATTCTCAAAATTGAAAACTGGAATTCAATAGTTTTTTTTCAAAAGGAATTTATGGATTTTTAAAAAATTGAAAATTGGTGGTTTGAACTTTTTTCTTTAGAGAAAACTTGAGCAGCTTGGAGAAATGATTTTAATTACTTGTTGGACTTAGTCGATGCAGTTCAGTATTGTATGTTCTTGAATAATAAGCTATCCTTCAAACTTTGATAACAGTAAAATGAGAACACATTCAAGTTCTACTAACAGTGAAAACTTTCAAGAGTACCGGCAAACAATTTTGAGATAACTGAGAAAAAAAAATTAATTTTAGAAAATCTTTAAAGGGTACCCTGACCAGTCATTGATACTTTTAATTAAAAACTTTGTAATTTTTTTAAACAGAAATTAAATTTTTAGAACGAATTTTATTAATTTAATATGTAATAACCTACGTATTTAATTATTCCCTTTTATGAAAATGAAAATGAAAAATGTGATTAGAGAAATTAATTAAAATTTGTTCCCTGGTAGCAAGACAAACGTTTGTAGAAATTTAATGCTAAGTACTTATTTGTGTGATGTGGAATTATGTAATATTTGTATTTTCATGTTACGTCTACCCATATTTTAATTTTCCTACTTTGCCCGATTTAATTAAATTTTAAAAAAGTTAATATTGGAATGGGGTTTTGGCGAATAAGCGAGAATTATTTTACGAATTTTTCGTTTCTCTGGCTAATATTGGTTTAGACTTACTCATCAAGACAACTAAAAGGTCGATATTTTAGGAATTTTTTCTGAGAAAACTATTGAGTATTTCAATTTAAAAATTATTGCCCATATAAAGGATACTTTGGACTTTATTTTGACATATTTTATTTATGCAATTTTTTTTTGTAAACTTCTATAAAGAGTTTGCGAGAGCTCTGGCTAACATTGGTTTAGACTTACTCATCAAGACAACTAAAAGGTGTCAAGCGGTGGGATTTTTTTATTTTTCCTTATAACGGTGGCAGCGGTGGGATTTTTTTGAAGCAACTGAATTTTCCATATCATAGTGAACGTAGTGGTGCGCGTCCGGTCCCCTGAAAAAATAATTCATTATCCATTATTTATACACCAAATAGAACAAAGAAATGGGAAGGCGTAGTAAATCTTTAAAGAAAAATTTACGAGGAGAATTAGAACTCTATTTTGTCTGAAGGAATTGCTGATGTAGATGAAAATATCTTAAAATAGTGGAAGCATTATAAGAAAGAATAACTCTCTCTCCTTAATGGCCAGAGATATATTAACTGTGCAAGTTGCGTCTGTATTACCTACTCTCAGTCCTCTTTTCACGATAGCCTTTGACAATTAGAATGCACAGAATTTCTCTGAGTAATCATTCGTTGAAGCATCTAATGTACATTATTAGTCAGACTCCCTGCTCTTTAAAATTTTAAATACAATCTTCAGCATCTTAGGAACAATTTACGATCATGATTACAATGTTACATCACGAAATGTATTTCTATTCTACCAAGTTTATGACCTCCTATTTTACTGCCTGCAATGGATTTACGATTTTGATCCAAGTAATTAGGACGTACAATATCAGATTGATTCAATAAATTTATAAATCCCAATTACTCAGTCTTCTTTCATTTCTTGCATGCCAATTGAACATTACTTACGTCCGCTTAAAGATTTTCAAAGAAAAATAAAAAAAAGTACAGTTTGCAAACATTTCCAATATCATTAAATTGCATCAACTAAAAGTTTTCAAGTATCTTTATAACAATTTAATCAATTATTGTTTTTCGAATACTTGAGGAATTTAACATCAAAACTTCTTTTCTGCTATGAAATTTCATGCTCCAAATTATAAGTAGTTTCTGAACTGGAAATTGCATCATAATTTAATGAGTTGTTCTAAATTTCATATACAGGAGGATATAATTACAGAATTATTGGAAATTAAGTTTTGGGATTATAAACTTTTTATAACTTTTTACTATATATTCAATTGCTTCCGGTAGAATTAAGGGGGTTAGATTTTTATCGAAATGTAAATAAATAAAGATTGAGAAACTTAAAAGTTGATTATTTCGCAGACCAGATTTGAAAGTCAAGAGTAACAAAAAAAAGCATTCATGAATTGCATTCATAACTGTTAGTATCACAAGGGGGATTTTCAAACTTGATCATAAATATCAAATTTTGCATTTGAAGTGGACGAATAAATACTGTTGAGCATTTGAATTTTATTTATAAGTTGGTTTATTTTTTTTTCAGCAAACTTTTAACCATTGGTAAATTTCAAAAAGGTATATACTTTAATCGATATATTGCATTCCTGATGAGAAATGTTCGCAACCCTCGCTATATCTGCTCGAGTGTAGATGAACGATCGTGTATAATGATGTGAAGTGAAGTATAAAAGAAAAAAGAAAAGTGCTTTTCTGAAACTTCTGACCGCACGCTCAATTTATTATAATACCAATTTCTCTCTCGTCTCTATATATATATAAAATAAAATACAAATCTACAGAAAATACATTTAAGTTCGAAATTAATTTTCTTGCAAATTGTTTCTCTGATGGTGGAAGAGTATTGTAATAATTTCTTTTACACAAGTCTGCATTCTATCGATACTTATTAATTTTTTGCAAAGTTATAATTAGAATTTGTTGTTTGCATTGAATGTAATAACTGTTTTCTTTCTGAATGGTTTCATAATTTTTTTCGCAATTTCTCTGAATTTCTTGTTCGCTTTTTGCTTCCACCGTTATAAGGAAAAATAAAAAAATCCCACCGCTGCCACCACCAGAGAAACTGTTTTAAATCAGCAAATTAGAAGGGAACGTAAGAATTTAGTTTAGTAGATTAAATAATATTTTTCCTTTTTAAATTAACGAGGGACGTTAGGATCATTAAAGTGATTTTCTAAATTAAGTAGATTTAAGGGGTTACATCCGCTAAAATTGCTTTAGACTTACTCATCAAAACAACAAAAAGGTCGATATTTTAGGAATGCTTCAAAAAATCCTACGGCTGTCATCGTTTGAAGTTAATTTTACTTCTGTAGAAATCAGTTTCTAAATTCCGTGATACATAAAAATCATCTGTAAAGATAGTTCTTAAGGAGATATTGTCTTATTAGAATAACTAATTAATTACCAATTAATTACTATATCCAACATTAAATATTACAATTTTTCTTATTATATTTTTAATTACTTGACTTGAATAGTTTTCCCATTTTCCCTTCGATAATAAATATTTTTCTGATATCTACTCGTGTTACACAATGTACATGTTTCTCACGTTTATGGTGAATCGATAACAACGTCACGCACTTCGTACAATCTGATGCAATGCATATTATACTTATATTAAGTTATAGATTCTCGTAAAATGTCAAAACCTGTCAAATAAATTTAAGACGTTACTATGCATGTAATATTTTACAAAATTAAATAATTTTTTACATAAAAAAAGAACTAAAAAGTATAGTAATCCTGATGATTATTCCAATTCCCAATTCATTTAAAATAAATACCATCATTTCGATTCGACCATCTGTCGAAATTTTTATAAATTCTCTTCAATTTAAGTTCAAAAATTGTTTACCAAACTTTTCTTGATAATTCTAATATCTTTCAACAAAAATTATAATTCACATTGCATATTTAAATGGGGAAATGGAGACAGGTTGATGGTAAGAATAATAAGAAAACGAAATCTCTCTCTCCATGAATAAAATGAATTTCAGTTTAAAATATCATTTGAATGAAGGTTGAAAATATATATCTTTATGTAAATGTTGAGGGAAATTAGATCAATACGGACGGTACCCATGATAAATCTTGGTAAAATTACGTGCAGTATGTGAAAGAATTATAAAAATGCATCTGTTTGATAACTTCAAACAAAGGAGAATATTTTTCAATTCTTAATAGTTTTCTGTGTTCTCAATGTTATACTATACTTATCCGATGAAGAAAAAATTGTTTTATGCTTCTGATGAAAATTTTTTTCCCCAACATGTGTGGAAAGTTTTCGCATCAAACTAAATAGTTTGCTTGGGAGAAAATATTCTGAAAACCAGACTCATGTCAGACGTGTATAGAGGATCTACCTCCTCCCTTCGATATTTCAAATAACATAATTCGCACACCTCTTCCATCATCCATCTTCCATAACTCTTGATTTTTTTTCTTTTTGAGTTTCACCACCTTCGCCGTTTCCTTTTACGTTACGTACCACTTGTAATCTATTATAAAAAAAAAACTCGTAGCATTTTTATCCTCAGCCATCAATGCCACATCATTCCCCTACGCTAATGTACCCTTACATCCTTATTTCTTAAATTTTCTATCCAATTCCTCTTGCTGTTGATTTTTTTAAAGCCATTAAAAATTAACGATTATAACCCCTGGCGTACAGTCAATTTTTGCATAAATTAACGAATTCGGTGGTTAACGAACTCCTACGCTCGGAAATTAATGAATCGAATTTTGAGAGTTTCGGGATACTTTGAATATGCTCCATTGGGTCCTCGGGGAAAATTTATTTGTGAGAAGCGAGGCGACAGTTTTAAATCAGCAAATTACAAGAGAACGTAAGAATTTAGTTTAGCAGATTAAATAATATTTTTCCTTTTTAAATTAACGAGGGACGTTAGGATCATTATAGTGATTTTCTAACTTAAGTAGATTTAAGGGGTTACATTCGCTAAAATTGGTTTAGACTTACTCATCAAAACAACTAAAAGGTGTCAGCGGTGGGATTTTTGGATTTTTTGTTATAACGGTGCCAGCGGTGGGATTCTTTTGCTGTTTTACGACCTTTTAGTTTCTCTAGTTTATTTTATGCAATTCAAGACCTCTAACTATGTAGCCAACTTTGTTGGGTCTTAAATTAAAGCTAGAGATGTAAGCAGCGTTGCATGACAGTTTATGAGACAAGAAACAACGTCAGTTGAAGCCAGTGCGTAGAAATGTTTTACTGTCGCTATTTAAAGTTACAAAACATTGAAATACTAACGCCAAAAATAACTGAGGTAGTTTTTCTTTGTCTGAACAACTTTAAAGTATCATTACCCCTTGAGGAATCATAATTCTTTAAGGGGTTAGTCTACATTGACCTCTTAAAAGTATGACATTCGAAAATAAATATTTTTTGTAAAAACTATTAAGTTTGGGACTTTTAATTTTTTTTATTAAATTTAATTATATCCAGCGTTAAAAATATATATTTTCAAAAAAGAATTAAAAATAGTAGATATCCTGCTATTATCTCTTTTATATTAATCGCCAGTAACTGAAAATCAAAATTTAAAAAGAAATTAATTAATACCTTCGTTAGATACACGTGAGGTAGAGGCATATTTTAACATATGAATTCTATTCGTTAACAACACGAAATTATAATGTTCCACGTCGAATTAAAAGCTGTTATATAACATTGAATTGAATTATCAAAGTTACATGGACTTTCATCGAAAGTATAATATTTCAAAATTCGCCAAACTATATAAACTTTAATTAGCATGAAATTAATAACATTTATGTCATCCGATCACTTTCTAAAAAAACAAAAGATAAATTTTGTTTTAAAAAAGTTAAAATAATTTAAATAAATTTCATGTTGCATAAGACTATATCCCCCTTTAAGCCAGTGACAATTTACCTTTGATATAAAATTATACCAATTAACTCGACATGTGTAAGCTTATTAATTACCCTCGTAATTGGCAAAAAATCTACTGAAAACATATTATTTTGATATATATTTTCCCATCGATTTATTTTGCAAATATTTTTATATTTGCAAAATATAATTTCCATTTCATTGGAAAGAAATTTTTTTTTCTTTTCTAAAAAGAATTTTTATATCTTTCCGCTCTAGTTCCTATTTTGATATACACACAATTCACGGGACAGTTTTCTAGACTTAAATATTTGGATTTTTATAGTATGCGGAATTAAATTCCAAACAAAATATGTATTTCGATTTTATTTGATAATAATAGTCAGTTCAGGTATGAGGTGGAAAATTACAACTCTGATGTTATATAAATGTCTGGTAAATAAGGGAGAAAGTCATCTAGGCGCTTATCAATAGGTTTATTTGACATAAAATCGTTAGTGAAACAATCTTCGATTCAAAAAGTGAGGGGGAGAAGGTGAACCAAAGAGCTGCTTATTGAAATATTCCAACTAGTTTTGATTTTTTAATTGATGTCTAAGAATAATCACAAACAATTACCAAGAATAATTTATTAATTTTAGTTTCTAGATTTCGGAGTATTCAATTTTGGTTATAAAATATTTAATATTCAACGTCAAGTTACAGTGAATATATTACTGAATTTTATTCTTAATCTTTAGCTATATTCCCAGCTTTAGAATTTTAAACAAAGATATTATTTTTATTGAGATAGAGGAAGAAAGAAATTATTACCTGAGTCTTTAAAGTTAATTCTCATTATTATCAAAGACCTTATTGTAATATAATCCTATTGTAAGGGGTTTTAGTAATTCTGTGAGTAGTTCTATTATTCTTGCACGGGTCAAGAAATAAAAAACTTTACTTTTCAAATATTTTATAAATTGAAAATATTCGTATTGTTTCATATTTTTACGAATATTGGGTGAAATAAAAATTAATATACAGTGGAACTCTAGCTACCTGGATTCCAATTATCCCTACGTCCAATTAACCACATTTTCTTTTTTAATATTAAATTTCTTCAATTTCAATAAGTAGGAAGTTTAAATTTATTTTCATATGATTAATTAATGCATTTGGTACCAGAAAGTTATTTTTCATATTAAGTAGACTTAAGGGGTTAAACATCCACTAACATTGGTTTAGACTTACTCATCAAGACAACTAAAAGGTCGATATATTTTAGGAATGCTTTAAAAAATCCCACCGCTGCCACCACCAGAGAAACGAAAAGTTCGTAAAACACCAAAAAAATTCCACCGCTGCCACCGTTATAACGAAAAATCCCATCGCTACTTAACAAATAGCTGTTTTTCTATTAGGAATATTAGCTGACATGTAGGTGCATTGATCCCTGACCAGTTCAGAAAAAATTTACTCCTAAATGTCATTTTATTGAAATGAAAAGTTTTCACATTTGTCGCATCTAATCTAATCAGGAAAATTTTCAATTTTCAGAAAATGCAAGTAGATGGTGTTGGCCAAATGGTACTTGGGACAGCTATTCGAATTACTCCCAATGCCATGATGTTCGAGTCCCGCCAGTGGAATCCGGAGTGGAAATTACCACCATGATTTATATTATCGGCTATAGTCTATCACTAATCTCTCTAATTGTTGCAGTATCTATATTTTTGTACTATAAGTGAGTATACAAATTAATTACATAAATTTTTATGTAAAGGGTTAATTTACCGAAATTAACCATCACAGGCTTTATGAATGATCCCTTTAATAAATGCTAATGATGACAAATTAAAAACAGTATTTTATTGAATTCAAATGATTAAAATTTTTATTGGAATCCTTTACAATTAGAATGAGAAGGCAAGAGTAGATCCAGATGTCTTCAGGGACACTGAAGCAAATTTAGAACTTTGTGAAATCAATCGAGAATTTAAATTGGGGACAAAATTTAAAGTATGAGTTACTTCCCTCTAGGCACGGAAACGTCTTTGTTCTAGAAACTTTCCTAAAACTTTTTTAGAACGTCCAATGTTTTAAAAACGTTTTCAGAACATTAAAACGTTTTTTAAGTCGTTATGTGGAGGACATAAAACGTTCTAAAAAGTTTTAGAAACGTTTCTGTGCCCAGAGGGGTAACCTTTAAAATTATTTTTAGAGTCGTAGACCCAACATAAGCGAAACCCCCTTTCGTGTGAGGTCGAGAAAATGTCTTTGTCTAGCAGAAACAGAGAATGCACAAAAAGTAGATTTCCCTCAAATTGTTTTCGAGCCATCCTAAAGGATGACAAATTAAAAACAGTATTTCTATAAAAAAAATCAGACAGTTTTTTCTAGCTATCAATTTCTTATAAATTTAGATTTTGTTATTTTTTCAGAGAACTTAGGTGTCTCAGGAATAATATTCATACACATCTGATGTTGACGTATATATTAGCAGATTTTACATGGATCTTAACAACAGTACTGCAAGTAAGTTCTACTTACAATATAAAGATTTATTTATCCTTCGATTAGTTATAAACAGAAAACCTAGAGAATATAAATCGAATACTGTTAATTATAAGCCTTGAATTTCCCAACGGGTCAATAATAATTTAGTCTTGATTATAAATTATAAATACTGGATTATAAAAGAGAACAATGAAAATAAATTTGTATTCTTCTTTTATCATCTCCTAAAGATAATTCAATCAATTCTCTATTATTTGTGTTCCATCAATCGATTTAAAATGATTAGTATTTACTTCAATATTGCGTATTCGAATTCTATATGAGAGGTTGAAGAATTTAATTCGAACTTTTGCAATAAAAAAAGTATTGAGAGAGAGAGATTACCAAAACATGTAACGCTTTATTAATCTTCTTTTAGATCTCGGTGCAAACGAACGTTTCCACCTGTATTGCTTTCTTTTCTCTTCTTCATTATTTCCAACTGACCAATTTTTTCTGGATGTTTGTGGAAGGTGGGTATATATCGAGTAGTAATAAATTTTATTAAGATACCTTATGAGCTTTTCTTCTAAGCATTGCTGATTATTAATTTTTTTCGATTTTCTTTTTTCTTCAGTGATTCCAAAGTCTGTAGTAATTCTAAAGACTTTAGTAATTCCAAATGCAATATATTTCAATTTATCGAAATTATTTTAGTTATTTGTATTTTTGAAACAATTTCGAGAAAATTGTTTTTAAGCTTAAAATTTCTTATATTATTTCAAATAATTTAAATTTAAAATACAATTTTACAGGATTGTACCTGTACCTGTTAGTAGTGCAAACATTTACTGGAGACAATATCAAATTAAGGCTTTGTCTTGTGATTGGCTGGGGTATGTTTACAGTATTTAAACTATTAATTACGGTGTCTATCGTTACTGAAATTATATCTAGTATTCTAGTTCTTGTTAAGGTCCCTGACATTCAATACAACTTCAATAATTAGGAGCTTCGCTATTTTTCAGAAAGTTTGCCACAAGCTTTTTGCTACTAAAATCAAAAGTTCTGGTATAACAGATTACTTTACATTGAGGGTCACTAACTAAAAATTCACCCACCATATTGGATCCGCCATTTTGAATTTTTGAAAAAGGCTTTAGAACCCGACCACCCTCATCACTATTTCTATCTTTTAAATTAATGCTGCAATTAAATAAATAGGTTTACGACTAAATTATGTTTACACTAATTTAATTGTAAACCTATACTTTTATTTGAATCCTTTACAATTAGAATCGGAAAGAAAAAGTAGATCCAGATGTCTTCAGACACACTGAAAATTATAATTTTGTGGAATCAATCGAGAATTTAAATTGGGGACAAAATTCAAAAGTATTGGTTACTTTTGTTTTAAAATTATTCGTAGACCCCAATAAGCTTCAGCGTTAGGTCGAGGAAATGACGTTGTCTAGCGGAAACAGAGAATGCAGTAGATTTCCCTCAAATTATTTTCGGGTCACTTGATCTGAAAGGTTCGGAGTTCAGGTGTCGATTTAAATTAGATTGAACACCCTTTAGCTTTGGGGGGACTGAATTATTGATTTGACGTTGATGTCGAGGTAATGCAGTCCTTAGAAAAATAGAAATGTGCCTTGCAGTAGAAATTATCTCCTTGAATGAATTTAACTAAGACGAGATGACTCGAAGAAGAATAGTTGATTAGTTAACTTGAAGGCGTTTCCTGCTGACATCGAATTTTTCTGTAGGTAATAAATAAATAAAGAGAAAATTGATTAAAACTTGATAATTTTTGGAAAAGATTCAATTTATCTATTTGGGGAGTATTTTGAACGCGAAGGGTAGATGCAACTAGACCTTTAGAGAATAATGCCAAAAATCTAACCGCAGATAATATCGATGAACTGTAATAAAGTTTGCCAAGAGCAGTTTATATACTTTTCGTTTTTCGTAACTGGCGCAGTGCAATCAACGTATATGTATTTGTTCCTTAAGGACATGTTATTCACTGGTCACGTGTTTCCATAGTGTACATGCCACGTGACTACTGAATAATAAAACCCTAAACCTAGAAGTACTTTCTAACAGAGGGATTTTAGTATTGATTATTGAAACTAACGGATCAACTAACTATTCAATGTTTGTCATTGAACAGTTGATCCGTTATAGTTGATAATAAAGTTGTGTTCGCGAAATTAAAATAAACTTATGGGGTCTACAATTTCCCCTAGAATTCAACAGGATAATAAACCACTTTAATTTTATTAGAAAGCGCAGTGTAATTTTTCTTTTATATGCTTTTAGTGCACGAAGGAAGAACAAGTTGTGAACTAGAAGAAAAGTTTGACTATCCAAAAACCTCAACTCATAAAACAACTGCTATAAATACTGTCGTACACAAAAGTTCTAGTTTCACGCATTTTACAATCACAATTTATTTACATTTTTATTTTAAAAAATAAAAGTTTCCCTGGGGTTAGTTAGAAATTTTTATTCAATTAAAAGACGGTCTTTAAAAACTTACATAAAATCAAAATAGAATCGCAAACCAAACAGTGATAAAAATATTGATGTGATAAATTTAATATTTAGATATTAAATACTCTTTTTTAGATAGTTAAGTTAATATTGATATAGTAAGGGATACAATTCAAGTGTTGTTATATATTTTCCAGCTACTAATCTATGAATTTACTGTTGAAAATGAAAAAAAAACACCAACAAGATCTTTGTACTTTGTCTTTAGCCTTATTCATATTTAAAGAAAGAGAATTTGTGCACTTTGAACTTTTCAAATTAGGTGTATCCTTTGAAAACCTTCCTTTGCCACAAAAAGATTCTGTATAATAGCATATCTTGACTGTACATGAGAGTACACTTTGTTTAATATTCCCACGCGAAATATGACAAATGTGGGTGGTCGTAGACCGCAGTTCGTCTAGAGGTCACAAATTTTAATTTTTACATCCTTTCACTGCCAGTTTTTTTTTAATTTATAGCTTTAAAAAAATTAGGATATAATCTTAAAAAAAAATTTTTTTTTGTAAATTGTCTTGTAACTTAAAAAATCCTTATATGAGCCTAATTAATTAATTTAATTAACGAATTAATTAATAATTTAATTAACAAATTAATTAATTTATGTGTGTGCCCAAAGTTTTGGTGATTAATCTAAAGTATTTTTTATGTTACAAGCTCGAAAGTACGTCAAGATTTCTGCACCGACATTTACCGACATTTTTTAAACCCTGTGGTTTGAATCTTGACTAAGTGGTCTGTCTCTGGGCTAAAAGTCGGTAAATGTCGGTGTAGGAATCTTGGGGTAGAACTCTTCCTGAATATCGCTACAAAAGTGATAGAGGAAAACCTATCACATTTCGATTTTTTTTCTACACTTTGCTCCTGATATCAAAATAGTTTTAGTTTCGGATGAAAAAGTTTAGAAACTTTCTAAGGACTTTGCAGTTTAAAGAAGAAATGAAACGAGAAGAAAAATTCTTACCCTTTAAAAGAAGGATTTAGTTGATTTATTTTCTAACTGAAAGAATAATTCTCGAGTAAGTTCCATAGGGGTGAAAAACGATCAAATTTTCTAAAATAAAGATCAGAATTGAGCGATAAATAATTTTGCGCCCAACATTCGTTCTATGCACTGTTATGTCTCAGAAGGAAACTAAACATATCCGAAATTAAAAATTGTCCGGCAACGCAAACCTGATTTATTCACAAAGCGTAAGGCTTTGATATTAAGGGACACTAAGAAAAAGGAACTTAAAATAAATTTAAATTATCAAAGGTTTTATTTGAATTCTTTACAATTAGAATCAGAGGAAAAGTAGATCCAGATGTCTTCAGACACAATGAAAATTATAACTTTGTGGAATCAATCGGGAATTTAAATTGAGGACTAAATTCAAAAGTATTTGTTACTTTTGTTTTAAAATTATTCGTTGACCCAATAAGCGATATCCCCTTCAGTGTGGGGTCCAGGAAATGACGTTGTCTAGGGGAAACAGAGAATGCAGTAGATTTCCTTCAAATTGTTTTCGGTTCAGCTAATATATCATAGATATTAAACAGATTTTTATAAATTTTATCGTTCTTGTTAAAAATCACCAAAAAAATTTGTTTTAGATAGTATGAGATTATCAATTAATCTGTGACTGATATCGAAAAAATTCTAAAGTCCTACGATATTTAAACAAACGTGAACGTGGAGATCGATAGATGGGTTGAAGAACCTGTAATTCTTCGTCGATGGGGCAAGAAAGAACATGAAGAGGCGGATAACGACTATGAAGTGTTGCAATGACTGTGCATGAGAAGGCAGTTGAAGAGCGAAACAGGAGGGGTTAAAGCGGATCCACGAGAGGTCTTCGTCGCTCTTTCTTGGATACTTAAAAAATGATCCTTCGTATTTTAGAAGCAGAGAAAAGGGGTTGATTCTAAAGGGCGATGTTCTGGGCAAATATCGAGAGAATACAGATTCAGGATTTGTACATAATTTCCTACGATGGGGTTTTAAATTTTTTTTCAGTTTTTGGGTTCGTTGATTGCAAATGAAGATTTTAAATATAAATGTCTGATCCTATATTTTTAAAATTATAATAAAAAATTATTATTTATAACTTTAAAAGTTATTCTTTATAAAAATCGGTATGTAGAGGTTAGTGGGGTCTTTATAATTATCAATTTAAAGTCGGATTTTTAAAATAAAAAATTAAGGTCATAATTTAAAAATATTTTTTCTATGAGTCTTTGTATCTGGGAGTAATTTTTCATATCAGAAAAGAGAGGACAGAAAAAATTTTTCTACCTAAGTTTCTTTGGATTAAACTTGATTCAGACCCACCGTGAAAAGTATTGACTGCGTAGGGGATTGTTACAGACCATGAACTTGGTTGACTACTGAAGGGGATATAAACATAATAGTGGTAAGGGTAACAATTTGAAGATAAATATACGGTGGACCATCTAAAGTAAAATTGGAAAATCCAAAATAAGAATTCTTAAACAAAAAAAAAATTTTTCCTCTTTTTGCAACTTTTCGACATAAAAAAGAAATATATAATACTAATATTTCAATAAAATTAACACTGCAAAAAATATAGTTTTTAATATTCTTCAGCTTTTCTAATTAATATTTTTAACGAATAAAGATAGTAGAAGATAAATTGTCACACACCTTATAGATTCAAAATATTCTTTTTATTCACAAGAGAAAATAAAAGTGAAAAATGTATTACATTTTAAATGAGAAGGATATAGGGAAGCAATGAACATATAAAATGGAAGGATAAAGTGAAAAACGAGGGAATTTTAAGACTGACATAGAAAAAAAATGATACCTACATTTAAACACATAAAAGCAGATTGCTGTAGATTTGTACAATTCTTCTCCAAATCATATTTTCCAAACGAAAGAAAACAAAATTTATTAGTTTTTTTTATGGTTACGAAACGGAGGAAAAATAACCCACTGGCATTTTTGTCTTCATACATTTGATACATTTCGAAAAATTTAAAAAATATTTAGTTTTTAAAAAATTGATAGGATAAAAATCTATAAATATAATTTAAAGAAGATAGTTTCTCAAAAAATTAAAATTTATTTCTTAGAACTTCTATTAAAAATTATAGTTAAAAAAAAATTATTCAGGCAGAGAAAATTTTACTTAAAGTTATATAATTAGGTTAATAATTATAATCCAATGTTATATAATTTTCTCAAAATATTAGCACTTATATTTTTAATTTTAAAAAATTAAAAAATAGGTATTCGAATTTTTCTTTTCTTTAAATTGATTTTATCGTTCAGTGTAGATTTTTTGTTTTAAAACAAATGCAAATAAATATTGTGTGTCTGCAAACAAACGTGTGTTTAGAAAGAGAAATCCAACGCTAAAAATAAATATTTTTTGGTGACGGTCTTTTTCCATCAGAGATGGTTCAAATTTTACAGGGTGGTTTCTATACCTTTGAAATTAGAGAGAAACTAGAGAAGTGCTAATCGATTGGAAATTTTCCAAGTAATCCAATGCTGGAGAATTTTTACAAATTCTTAACTCCAAAATATTTCAAGTTCAAATTTTCGAAAAATTTTATTTACATAAGTCGTACATCCTTACAATTTAGTTTTTAAATAATTAATCGAGAACGTTATTAGAAAAAGATTTCTAAATTTAAGATTTTTTTAAATAACTTAGATTTTCTTATTAATTGCATAATTTGTATTTTTGCAAATTCTATTAAAATTTTATCGTAAAAATAATGAAACAGAATTCATTAGTAAATTCTGAATAAAAAACCTGAAAAGAATTTTTTATTTCTGACAATCATTGAATTCTTTATAGAATATGAAACTGAATTTATTTTAAAATTTTTCATTCACTTTGACATTTTTACGCAATTAAAAATCAATTTTCAATTATTTTTTAATTAAACATTTTGAAGAAGTTCGTTTTTTTGAAAAATTTTTATTCAAATTGTTGGAATTTCTAAATATAAATATTTAATTGAAATATGTTTCTCATGACATTCGTTTTTTTTTCTTTCTTTTGATCGATTATTATAATGGTAAAAAATGGAAAAAATAAAACTGAAAGTAAAAATGAATCAAATTAGTTAAAAATATTGTAAAATGAGATTTTTTTTTATAGTTATAAAAAAATGAAAAAAAATTCTCTCCAGCGGGGAATCGAACCCCGGTCTCCCGCGTGACAGGCGGGGATACTGACCACTATACTACTGAAGATGTTGTCGGTTCGTACTTCAACTAAACTTGGAGTGTGCGATATTTATTGTTTG
Source organism: Leptopilina syphax (assembly GCA_032872505.1). Classification (NCBI taxonomy): domain Eukaryota; kingdom Metazoa; phylum Arthropoda; class Insecta; order Hymenoptera; family Figitidae; genus Leptopilina; species Leptopilina syphax. The sequence continues at coordinate 2,468,468 of CM065474.1, read as the reverse complement.
ACACATGCGATTTTAATTTTTCAAGTGAAATTTCCTTTTTTTTAAATGAACTATAACTGACATTATTTTTCGATAAAAATATAGAATTTTTATCACATTTTTTTTAGACAAATTATAAAAATATAGAATTTTTATCATTTTTTTTTAAAATTTTTTTATTGTTAAACTGTTCATTTTATAAAAATATAACGAAATAGAGTTTTGAACGACATTTCAAATAAAAAAAAGTTAATGTTATTTAGTTATTTAACTACATAACATTAATTTACGTTCAATATTTTCAATTTAGTTAATAACATTAATAAAAAAAAATTCTTTTTTGCAAAATTTTTTTTTCTTAATTATATAAACCCTCTTAACAATTAAATTTTTATTGTTTCACCTTCAGAATACAGATAAACCAAAGGTACTTTAACTGCCTCTTTCGTATTTTCTTTCACTTCCTTTTTTAACCCATTCTTAACAATTTTCTTTTCTTTTTCCAATAGCACACGTTTTTTCTTTTTTGAATCTATTTTATCCTTCTCTCCTTTTGCACCTTTTATTCTTAGAAAACTCTCTCAAACTTTCTCTCGACCTTCCCTTCAACTTCATTACTCCTTTTCTTTTCCTTTTTTACAAATTCGGTTTCTCTTATCTTTCTTCACACTCTTGGCATTAACTTTTAACATTTTTGTAAAATGACTTGATGCTGTTAAAATTTTATAATTTAAAAAAAGGAAATAAATTCATCTAATGCTTTCAAAATGAGTTCCTTTAAGAACTCAACAAAAAAAATTTTTTTAAATTACAAAAAAAATTTTTTTTAATTAAAAAATTTTTTTTTTAAAAAACTTTGACTCGAATCGACAAGAAATGAGACTTGCTACTCTAAAAATGTGGTCGATTGCGAAGTACTTTGAAAATCTAGAAATTAAAGTACAATCTCTTTTGCACGATCGTGTCATTATCTTTCAGTTTCCTGACTTCAAGAGAACAATGTTCATCGTTTACTGGACTGATATTTGAGAGAATTTAGTTTTTCTATATTTCTGCTCACTTCTTCTCTTCTAAAGTTTTACTCCTTAACAGAAATATACGAAGTGAACTATATTTTAAGATTTAAAAAAATTAAAAATGTCGAAACAATTTTAAAAAAATTTGCAGCCATATTGGATCCGTCATTTTGAATTTTTTTAAATCTGGCCACAAAATCCAAATTTAATCGAATCAGAACTTAAATGTATATGTCCATATGTTAGTAATTAATTTTACGACACCTAATATATATAGAAACAAAAAGTAAAAGTGAATTCACACCTTTCTTTTCAAAAGTATAAATATTTGATTTTAGGGGACAAATTTCAGCACTGAGTATTAATTTAAAATCGTTAGCTGAAATTTAATTGAAAACTGCAAATATAAAGCAGATTTATTGACACAGTTACACACTTGTGCAAATCGACACTGGATATACATTCTAAAAAAAAATACGAACCAATTTAATTGGTTTTGTTTGAAGATTAAAGTGAAAAGTAATTGACAAGTATACCCGTGGACAAATCTAATTGAAAATGATATTTGACTTTTAACTCTTCCAAATGGTCAGATATTTCTAATATAAAAAAATTTTTCCCCAAAGTTCGTAAAAGAGACATGATTATAAAATTAAAAAAAAATTTTTTTTCACGAATAACCAACGTGAAATGAATTTCTAAATTTTTAATTATAAGATTAATGCGAACGTTTTTATACATCCAGAGGAATTTTTTATTTGATAGAAATATATATGTTTATCTAATATAAGTTTTTTAAAATTCAAAATGGCGGATATTTTTTTCAAAAATGCTCAAATTATTGCTTAAAACTTGTTACTTGGGGGTTTTCGGGATCGCTGATTACGAATCTAATGTCAGTTTTTCAAAATTCAAAATGGCGAACGTTTTTATAAACATTTGCACAATAAAAATAAATGAAACGTAAAACTTTCACTTTTTGGACATTTTTTTTTATTTGTACCCAAAAAAATGACTGTATTTTTTTTACCAAATAACTACGCCTCGGATAAAAAAAAACATCTAGTGCACGGCTTTTCGATAGGAATATTTTGTCAGTGGCGAAATTGCATACGCCCTAGGGGACATGTTTGTATACTGTTTTTCCTCCTTATCCTCTGAAACGCAGTATAATTGTGTCATTGTTATCAATTTTTACTGCATGTTTGTAAATGCACTAACAATTCAAAGGTTTTTCAGCATATTTTTGAATTAAAGTTGCAAAATGAAGCGGCATAAAATTCAAAGTGAAATCCTACAAAAATATTTACTAAAATAAAGGGGGAAAAAAAAGTTGATGATGTCCCGAACAATTTTATGTTTTATCCCCTAGGCGTTTTGAGATAAATATGGAATGGTTTTTTTTTTAAACATTTCGTTCATATTTAACCTATAGAGGGCCGGGGTGGATACTATAGTGGCCACCGCATTTATTTTGTTGCAATTTTACAAAAATTAGAAGATTTAATTAAATTTTCGAAACAGTACAAAAAGTTTAGTTATCACGTTATTGTAATTAATTAGTAGTTTACTAATTTATTTTAAAGAATTATTTTCTATTTACACGTTATCTCTACTTTCATTAATTACTAAAGTTTACGTTCTGTTGCAAAATTATATTATATATTATCTTTTATGCCAAACGTGTTTTGATGAAATAAAAATGTTTTAGTAAACAAAAATAATAAAATTATAAAATTATACTTTAATTCTCAATTGCAATATTGCAAATTAAAAAATTAATTTATGGGTCTGCTAACTAGAAAGCATTTTTAGTTCCAATTATTTTTAAAAATATCATATTTCCTAATTATGGTTATATTTAGATTTATTCCGAGTTTCAAAATCACTTTACTAAAACTAAATAACGCCACAAACTTTCTGTCATTCATATATGCTAACCTGCTTTTCATGGACATACACCCGAGCACCGTCCAATTATAATTAATTTCATTGAATAGAGGTCCAATTGATTGAGGTGTAATATAATAATTCTGTATCCCAAATTACATATTATACGCTCATAATTAACGCATGTTTCCGCGTTTATCTATTGACACGATTTTTATCACTTATTATTAATTCTATAGAACGGAAATCTGATTTTTTTACTAACTGATTATTCTATAACTTTCATAAATGTTTCTATTTTACTGAAAAAAAAATTTATAATTAATAATTTATAAATTATTAATTTATTAAATTATTAATTAATTTATAATTAATATGTCTCCTATATGTGATCGCGTCTGAGAAATGGGACCTTGTGACCAAAAAAAATTGTTTAACCCGAGACTAATTTCATTCTATCTTAAGGACCCTAAAGTGTAAAAACGTCTGAATCTAAAAATCGATTTTTTTGGTCAAAAGGCCCCTTTTCTCAGACGCGGTCAAATATAGATACTGAAAAGCCTTTTAATATCTTGCGTATACTTTTAGGTGTGCCAATTCTTGTAACGGCCGTTTGGGCTATCGCCAAGTCTCTAGGACCAAGTCTTGGAACTCAGGGTAATCAGGTGAGAGATCTTGACAAATATTTTAGCAAGTAGATTTTTAAATTCTAAATAAAGAATTTTGTCTTTTGTAAATTTTATATAATACATGTATAATGATTAAATTAAGAAAGAAAATAATTGTAAATATAGAGAATTCAAAAGTTTATATTCCAAGATTGAGATTTTGAACTGTTAAATCCATTTATACACTTAGAACTCAATTCTGAACTGAATTTTTGAACGATCGATTTACTAACACGCAATATGCTTTACTTATATAGGCTCCGAATTAACGAGAGTGAAAAAGACACGCTATAAAGAGTTCTTTCACCTTTTTCTCCTCCTAAATATATTTACATAATGTTAGTTACTTTTGATGACTTTGATTCTTGAAAGAATTTTATTACTAAAAACTTATTATTATTTCCTCAGAACAAGTATACAAAATTAGTAATTTCGTTTTGATTTCATAATTTTATTTGGAAACATAAAAAATGACCAGTTTTCGTTCTCTTTACAACTTTAAACTATTTAGAAAATTTAGATTTATAGGGGTGCCCTATCAATACTTGGATTTTATTTGAAAAACGATTTTAATAATTATTAAGTAGATATTTTTTTGCTATTTCATACACATTGGTTTTGTTTCAGATCAAAGAAAAAGTTGATTCAAATAAAAAAAAACAACTGGTTTGAATTCGAATGCTTTTAATCGGTATAGATTGTTGATTTTGAACTTTCGGGTTTTAATTCAGAACAAAGGAATGAAAGGAAAACTTTATTTATTTCTACTATACTGTTTTCGCTATTCGATTGTGGAAAAAAGTTTTTTTTATTCACTTCTAGTGCTTCAAAGTGTCATTGTCTGTATACTTGAAATTACTATTCTTTTTTTTTTTTGTTAAAGATGAATTTGCATATTTAGTATTATTAAATTTAGAGAAACTGGGAACCGAATTACTAATTTTTACTATTATAAAAAAATGTATTTATTCTATGGATTAAGGCGATATGAATCGTCACGCCATCTGTCGGAATTGTCCCTAAAACGTGATCGTTAATTATTAGGATAAGTCAGAAGCTAGAGTTGCCATACTTTCAGGTCATATTTATTTTCATTAGGTATGAAGATTAGAATTAGGTAAACCATTTTAAAGGTGGTTTCATCAACCATTACGGTCGTCTAGATATGTGCACAACGATGCAAAAAGATAAACAAACAATAGGCAAGGGCCTCAATAAATAATAGGCATGGGCCTATTTTTCATCAATGTTGTCAACTCAATGTAAACCCAATATTATAGACAACTTAAATATATATACATATCATTTTCATCTGTTAAAAATTAACACAAATTTAATTTATGAAATTTAACAAAACTTATATACAATTCACAACCACTCTTTATCCATAAAACTTAACAGCACCCATGAAAGCCTAGATAGAATTATTTGACCACGTTGCCACATCTTTTGTGTTATGTTAGTTATATCAGCAGATCAGCTTTATTGTGTTTAATATAATTTTCGTCACGACAAAATTTAATTGTTAATATCCTGTTTGAAGGAGATTGATGCAGAACAAAGGTTTAATTAAACTGCTGGGTGAAGCAATGTCTTGATTACTATGGACTTCAAGAGTGATGCCTTTTACTCTATAGCAATTAAGTCGTCAGTTCACCCAACAGTTCAGTTTCACCCAGTACTCATTCAGTATTCCTTCCTTGTCAAGTGGTTAGTATTCCCTGGCGAATGTTTAAACACATAAATTTAACTTACCTACTTAAGAAATTTTTCAAGGCAAAATACAAATTAAACACTGAAGATTAATAGATGTTTACGTTCAAGGAATTAGAAATCAGTTAATTTATCAAGAAATCGTTTTATTAGTGTTTAGGAAGATACTTTAGAATAATGGATTTAGAAAAATTAAAATGAGTAATATTCGTCATAATTTCTTTTTGAAGCTGAGAGAAATTACCATTTAAGTTATCAATTTAACAATTGTGAATTATGATTGTGATCTTTTATTCATTTCACTGATTGTAAATTTTCCGTTTAACAGGATGTGGTTTTATGGAGGCATTGTCCCTGGATGATACCGCACCCTTACGACTGGTTCTACCAAGCCCCTGCTATTGGTGTGCTTTGCATAAACGTCATTTTTCTCTTTATGATAATGTGGGTGAGTATAGCTCTATATCTATTAGAAAATAAAAATCGCTATTCTTAAAAGGAACTAGTAGGCAATATTTCTTAAGTCTAAGTTTCATGCACAAGCATAAAACTACAAGACTTTAGAATTTTATTTATTATTACTTTACAGAATGTTTTAGCAAAAATAATAATATTTATTCTTTATTCTACGTTTTTCCAAAATAGGAAGTTAAAATTAATTTCAAAAGTATGTCAGGTAATGATATTGATAAATTCTCCTTGGATACCTAGGATCCTCTAACTTTGACCAATCTGTATAACAACATTTAAAGGCACTCCTATATCCTCTCCTATTCGATACTAATCAATACTAATTAATACTAATTATGCCATAAATTTCTTGAAAATCCAGTAACAACTTACACTTAAATTCATTCCGACCCCAATCTACATCAATCGAAACCCTTTAACCACATGTTTTGTATCCTCTCACATTTCGCAAAACTTACAAATAGTACAACAAAAATAGTGGAATTCTGGATATCCACTTTTGTATCAATGACCGAAATGCAAGAAGACACATAAAATTAATAAAAATAATGTTATGGTAGGTGAAAACTAGTTATGGAGATGGACATGGTCCCACATTGTCCCTACAATATTATTCTTTTAGAAATATTTTGTTAATAACGTTCTTCAGCTATAACATCATATGTACGAGAAAATATTAACTTTTACATAAAAAAATATTTAACGAAATACCTTGAAACATATTTCTGGAGTGTTGTTCCCCTTTAGATACTTAATAAAACCTGCGGTTGAATGTACGGACTAAAAATTTTTGCTCGACTAAAAATGCCACGATCATGTTGTGTTTTAATTAATCTGAAATCTGAATGTGCAATTCTCGAATGGTCCATATTGACGGATTCATTTATCAATCCGACATTTGGAATGTTTCTTCCACTATCAACTCTCCTAAGTAGTTTTACAATTTTTACAATAAACAAATCTATGTGAAGTTTTTGATTACTATTCTCTGGACTTACGAATTCGGCAAGGGTGGCACCTGGCAAGGTGATTTGATGTAGAAATCAACTTCTTGTACTATTTCTGAACTGTTGTCGATGCAGATGTTTGATGATTGGCACTGTATTGGTTTAGACTTACTCATCAAGACAACTTTATCCCTAGACTGACGTATTCGGCAAGAGTGGCACCTGGATATGTGATTTGATGTAGAAATTAACTTCTTGTACTATTTCTGAACTGTTGCTGATGAAGATGTTTGATGATTGGCACTGTATTGGTTTAGACTTACTCATCAAGACAACTATCTCTTGACTATGCCGAATTCGGCAAGGGTGGTTTGCGATGCCACTATAGCAGCATCGCCAAAACTAATAATATTTTTCACATTCGCGTTGATGTGACATATATTTTTTCATTTTTAATCGAATTATCGATTTAGTTTCATGTAAATGTTGATATCTTTTAAATACATCTAGCGAGTAGTTAATGTTTAGTAGATAATGTTTGGGATTTGTTTTTGAATAATTTTCCATTTCCAAAATGTTGAGTTAGATGATTTTTAAAATCTTTTATATTCTTCTGTGCTTATTGAATTGCCTTCATCGATATTCTTCCATTTGCCAACTAATGCTGCTACTTCGTTTATAAATATGCCTATCAATTGATTTGTCTTCATTAGATGGAGAAGATGATTTTAGTCAACGAACACTACCAAATGACGCCTATTCTTTCCTGGAACAAAACCATAGGAATTATGTAATAATTTTTGCATGAGGTATTAATACAAAATTTTTTATACTTTTATTTTTATTTTGAATTTTTTATTTAATTTTTATTGAATTCTAATCATGAATGGCATAAACTTGTGCCAATGATGAAATCTGATTATCGTCTTTTATTTTTCTGAAATCTAAATTTTCATCACTTCCTAAGAGACTAAATTCCTTATATAATAAAAACTGACCACTAGTGAATAAATAAATGAAGGAAACATTTATTGAAAAATTTATTAAATTCATATAAATTGATCAAGTTCCCAACAAGAGAAAAATAATGTGCGACTAAAAGCGGAGTTTTTGTACATTTTATAGATAAACTGAAACATGCTTGCAGACCACTATGAATCACTACTAGACTACTATCAAGAATCTAACCGACTAGACGGAGAAGTAGATTGCAGCGTGGGTAAATGTTGTGGTCGTGTCTTATTCTCAGATTCATTTTCCCTCTTTCCACATTCCCAAAGGAATTTTCTCCAAGATTCTTGAATTTGACTTTTGAGATTTGCTGTCCAGTTGGTTAAATTGTTTCAACTTTGTTAGTTCCGCCAGAATGCTACGTAATTCCTTTTCAAATTTAGTAATTAGTAATAATAATAGTAATTGTTATAATTGGTTCCCAGAATGGTTATCCGTTGATTGTTAGCCTAATATCACAAGTTCTTAGATTTTTATTTGTGGGTCTGATTCTTTGGGCAGCGGTAGGATACCAAAGAAAATATGAGACCCGAGGATTTTGGGTTTACTAAAGATAAATTTAAATTAATAAAAATAAATTCATTTGATAAATTTCTTTCTTAACGGTAATAGTAATAATAATTAATGCTAAAAACTGCAAATTTTCAATCAGTTTGAAGAGTTTGTATCGTGTTAATAACTATTGACTATATTACGTTATAGATTAGATTTATTTTTCAGAAAACTTTATAGGAAATTTATATCAAAGTTTACTAAGGGTTTCATAAAGTTTCTTATTCCTTTTCATATATCATATATGCTTTGTGGATTTCTATTCAAATTCATGTAACAAAAAAAGTAAATGATTTCATGTGTACATGTTGGTACCTACGTGGGACTTTTCACTAGGGTTGAACTTATTCAATTTTCTCTGAAATGACTATGAAAGAAACTCCTCCCAACTAGAAAAACTCCTCTAGACATAAATAAGGTTTGCGCAAACACACTACGGACCATAAATCTCTGACAATAATAGATTTATTATTCACAAACAAAATCGAAAATTTTCCACAAAAGGAAAAAATTGTGTTCGGAAATACAAAAGTTAATATTTAATACTAATCTAACTAATAATAATAAAAAGGAAAATATTCGTAATTACTTATTTAATTTTCTACTTTGAATAAATTGATACGAATTCGAAAGGAATTATTTAGAGACATCGATTAGTTATTATATTTTTTTTTAAGAATTTAATAAACTTTCTCTAGAAGAATGAAGTTATTTTGTCTCAATAAGGTGAGATTTAAGAGCTTCTTGTAAAGTATTTTTTAAAAAAAATGTTTTAGGTCCTAATAACGAAACTGAGGTCAGCAAATAATGTGGAGACGCAGCAATATCGTAAGGCTAGTAAAGCTCTTTTGGTGCTCATACCTCTTCTCGGTGTAACTTACGTTCTAGTACTGGCAGGTCCCGAGGAAGGACACGTTGCTAATATTTTCACATTCGCGAGAGCTTTTCTTTTATCTTCTCAGGTAACTTACTAACTTTATCATCTTTACAAATAAAAAAAAAATAATAAACTTCTTATCCCCTTACAACATTTTTAAAACAATTCGTAGTTTTTTTTAAGTTATAATTTAAAAAAAAAATTCTATATGTGGAGTTTTTGATTTTTCAATGAATTTCAAACAATTGCAACATAATTATATAAATATAAAAAAATATACAAATAATCACAAATTTTTGAATAAAAATCACGTATCTCGTTTTTTTTCCTAAACACAATGAAGGTTTATAGTATTATTGAAAATTCTATTTCAGGGTTTGTCGGTGGCGTTATTCTATTGCTTTCTCAATACTGAAGTGCAGAATACTGTTCGACATCATTTTGCCAGATGGAGTACTGCTCGCAATCTCGGAACAGATCGAAGGTATTACAATAACTGGTCACCCCGTTCGAGAACTGAAAGTATAAGGTATGAGAAAAGCAGCCACGGTCGTAGTCCTCATGGGAATCCTATTGTGCTCAATTTTCTCTACTCTTTTATCTTTTTTTTTAAAAAAAGGCTAATAAAAAAAAATAAATTCATAAAATGAAAAACCATTATGTGGATCAGGTTTTAAGAAACAAAATCTATTTTTGTTCTTTAAATTTATATTTTATTTTATATTAATTAAAAAAATTAATTTATTTTACAGGAAAATTTAGGTAAGTTCTTTGAAAACAAAACAAAACAAACATCTGTGATAGTTACAAAAAAAATTGTCAAATGCAAATAAAATAGTCCATCCGAACATAGACATTTAAATTTAGGATTTTGATCCACAGATAGTTGGTTCCGGTTAACTGATGTAACTCAGAAACCGAAGGTAAATATCGAAGGCATGCTAAAATAGTTAATTAAATTTATATTAAAAATTATATTAAAATACTGAGATATAAAAAAGATGAATATTTCCTTAAATTCATTGCAGAACAAAAAAATTAAATTATTTATTTAACTATATTTTCATGTATTTTGTTTTTATATATATAAATGAATAATTTTGAAATCTTAAAAAAAGTTGTGTTTTAAAAATTTGATATTAGATTTTAAGTAGAAAAAAGGACAAAGTTTTAATGAAAATTCCGTACTCTCGAGAAATGTGTTTCGGAATTTAAAAATCCAAGATGGCGGATCAAACATGGCGTCAAATCTCTTTCTTCCTGTATTTCTTGGGTCACTGATTACAAATTTAAATGAAGATACATAGAATTAAAAATTATTATTATTATAAACTACAATTAGTTTTTAATTTTCCTTCCGTTATTTATAGAAAAATAAACATTTTTTTAAAAATTATTTTAAATGTCCATTATTTATAGAAAAATAAATATTTTTTTTTGGTATATGAAACATTTAATGCCTACGAAGTTTAATAATAATAAAAACATTTTTTAATCGATTTGACGCCATATTGGATCCGCCATCTTGAAATTTTGAATTTCGACATGAATTTCCATACAGTACTCAAATTTTTAGATTTCTGGATTAAAATAAAATGAGTTAATTATTATTAAAATAAATGAAATTAATAGTAACTGAATTATTAAGTAAAGAACGCTTCTTTTTTTTATTAATCCAAACAATTGTTTATATCTCAAAATACAACAATTTTAATCATAATTTAAATATTGAAATGAAAAACTTTTAATTTTGTTTAAATTTAAATGTTAATTAAAAATCAAATAAACAAATACAAAAATCTAATAAAATTAACATATTTGCTTTACTATTTATTTATTAATGCAACATTGTAAAACACTATGAATAAGTAAATAGTTTTTCTTGCTTTATTAATAATAATTAATAAGTAAAAAATAATAAATCAACAACGTTAAAAAATAATAAAATAAATTTTATAAACAAAGTTTAAAATAATATTTACAATAATAGAAAATTTGAAATAAATAATAAACAAACACGAATAAAATTAATTAATATGAATTTATTAGAAACTGAAAAGTGAACAGTTTTAAATAGTGTTTAAAATAAAAAAATCCGATAAAATTATCATATTTAATATTTTATTTTATTTATAATAAAGTAGTAAGTGAACACAATAATGTATATTTAACAATTTAAGTTAAATTTCAAAAATTAATAAATCCGTACATTAAAAACTTCTTAAAATTCTTACTTATTAAAATATTATAAAATTCGATAAACTGAAAATTTAAACACAAGAATTTTAAAGGAATATTCATTATAAATTTTAATATTCGTAAATAATTTAATATGGTTTCCGGAATCTAATGTGGATCAAAATGAACTTTTTACTAAAACAAAAAAATTAATTTAATAAACAATTTAAAATAATGTATAATTTTTATAAAACGACACATAAAAATAAAACTTTCCAACACATTTAAATCTTTTTTCTACCTTTAAATTAATTTAATTATTTCTTTTTATTACAACTTTTTTTCTCTGGATGTAAAATTAGAGAAATACGAAAACATTTCTTTTCTGCTATTTTTAACATCTATATTGTAAAATTTATTAAAAATATAATTTTGATTTGTATCTTAAGTTCCTGATCCACAGTAGATTAAATTTTCTTCCTTTTTACTAAAATAACATAATTACATTTTATGAAGTTTATAAAATTTATAAAGTTTATATTTATCAATTTTAATTAATTTAATTAATTAATTAAATATAAAATTTTTAAATGTTGTAAATTTTAATTAAGTTAATTAATTAATTAAATATAAAATTTATAAATTTTTCTTTCACAGAGAAGTAACTCAAAGAAAATGAAATTTTTTTTTTTTTTGATGAAGTCATAAAAATTTATTGGATTGTGGACTAATAACAATTTTATTTTGTTTTTTTATTTATTAAATTACTGTAAAATTATTTTTTTTTTAATTTATATATGAAATTCTCTATAAAGATATTAGTAAAATCGTTTACAACAGATCTACCAAAGTTTCACAAAACATTTTTCTTCCTCTTTTTTTTTTGTTTTTTTTGTCAAACCGTTTTACAGTGACTTTATATATATTACAAGTTCTGCCGATCAATTGCACGGGGGCCATATTAATATTTTGTTTACAATCTTTGAATCTTTTCAAAAAAAAATTTTTTTTTCAAGCCATCGAAGAGAAATTTAATTGCTTTAAAAAAGAAAATGAAATTCGACTAAATTTTTTCTAAACATTGAATTATAAATGTTAAACATTGTTCTTGTAGGGAATACTTTTTTTATTTTTATATGAATGACAATTTTTTATTCATAACTAAAAATGAAGACTAAGTGAAAAAAAAATTTTTTTAAAGCAATTAAAATCCGTGCGATGGCTTAAATACATGTTTTCATATTTATAAATTGAAAAAGGATTTGTTTCAGGCTGTATTGTCAGCCAACAGATCCGTATAGAAAAAGGGAATCTACTGTGAGCGAAACGACAACGACAACAGTTATTGGGACAAATTCAACGACTGCATTTCTCGATAAGTCCAGTAAAATCATCACCGAGGAGTAAAATTTTTATTTCCAGCTTTTTGTTTTCATTTTCTTTTCTTTACACAAAATTTAATGTATGAATTATATACACCTTCAAAGTCCTGCTTCGAAATAAAATCTGGAAGGCGCAACTCGGGCTACAACATATCGATGTCATCTGACTTTTTTATCGAACCATCATTATTTTTTTTTAAAAAAAAGCAAGTCACACGTTTAAGAATATTGTTTTTAAAAGCTAAACGTGTGACTTTATTTCATTAATGGAAATTCATTAATTAAAAAAAAAATTAACACGTTTAGCTTTTTTTTAAAGTGACTTTTTTCATTAATGAAAATTCATTATTGAAAAAAAAGTCATACGTTTAGCTTTTTTTTTAAAAAAAAGCTAAACGTGTTACTTTTTTTTTCATTAACGAATTTTCATTAATGAAAAAAAGTCAAATGTTTAGCTTTTAAAAACAATATTCTTAATATTAAAAATTAAAATAGAAACTATTTTCTTAAGAAAACAATCTTTTCTTTTTCATATAATTGAATGAAAAGCACTTTTCGAAAATTTTTTTTTAACAGTATGAACATTTTTTTTCATTAAGAAAAACCGAGGAATTTCAAATTTTCTCGGGGAGAAAAAAAAATTCAAGTTTAAATCAAATGTTTTCTATATTGAATGGCAGATTTTTTTTAAAGGAAGGATGATTTTTTTTTCTCTTTTCTAAATCTCGATGAAACACAGCATCTTTGATTTTTTAAATGGTAATCGAACAATTAACAATTATATTCCATGATGCAAATATTGTTATCGTGTCCACGTTCAAGTGTGTCAAAAACCTAACGATACTTTGTACAAGTTTTATTATACAAATATATTAAGACAATTCAGTTTTACACAAAAAAAAGAATTCAAAAGAAAATTGTCTCATTCCAAAATCAAAATAAAACATTCTTTTCTTTTTTTTCATATTTCTAACTCTCATTCTTTCTTTCTTTCTCTCATTTTCACTTATTTACTATCACACTGAACATTCTTCGTCGACAGAAACAAAAAAAAAATTACTAAAACTGGACAATGAATTAATTAATATTATAGTCTTTCGCAAACATTTACACATTTTGAAATTGAGAAATAAAAAAATCCTATGCTCACAGAACAAAAAATCTCATTTCATCAATCTTGTTGTATCCTCGTGATTTTGATATCTTGGTTTTCCATGTGTAAATGGCAAGTATCGATACTTCAACATGTGCTGTAAAAATAAAAAAAACCAAATTATTTCAAATATTTTATAAGAAAAAAAATATATATACAATAATTTCAAAAAAATGTAAAAATAATTTTGTTACACTTTTACGATATAAATATTTATGTGAAATTAATAAGAAAAATAAATTTATTTATTTCCAGATTATTTTATTATTCACGCAAAATGTCGAAAATCTATAATAGTAATAATAATAGTTTTAAGAATGTTTTATGTATAAGAACAAATATTTGAAGAAATAAAAACTTTTTAATAAACGTTTTTTAAATAAAAGGAAAGAACTACAATAATGATAAAAAGAAATTTTAAATGTACTAGAAAACTGATATTTAATTTTTACTTATATATCCCAATAAAATCCTTATTATACTGATTTTCGAAAATAAAATGTCACATTAACAGAGTTAGAAAAATTAAAAAAAAACATAAAAAATCTGGAAAACTTTAAAACTTTTTAAACTTAACAGTTAAGAAGTTAAAAAGAAAAAAGAAATAATAAAAATAAAAAATAAAATAGTTGCTAATAAAAATGTATAAATATAGAATAATATGAAAATAAATAGAGAAATTAGAAATAAATAAAATTGTGAATAAAAAGTAATAATTATTCAAAAGTAAACAAGAAATAAACATTAAAATATTTAATATTAAAATAAAATAAATAAAAATGAAAATAGAAAGAATTTTAATTATAATTCCAAATCGGTAAATTTATCCACTTCGGTAAGTTTTGAGGTTATGTTATAATTTTTTCATAAATCTAATTATTCATTCTTCATAAAATAGAATATTTTTTTATTATATTTTTTATTTGAAAAATTAATTCTTTATATCTTTCTATATGAATTTATATGCATTCTCTAGAATTCTCATCTGAAGAGGCCCAACGTTGTCGGGCGAAAGCTAATGTATTTTTAAAAAAAGAGAAATAAATAAGTGGATTATATTTAAAACAAAAAACATCATATACTATTTAAATAATCCAAAAAACATTTACATCTATTATTATAATTCCAAATAATATAAATTTAATAAAATAGACAAATACTTATTAAAATAAATAATATAATTAAATGAAATATGAGAATAAATAAATAAAAAATAACTACATTGTTACTTCTTGAAAATTATTTTCATCATTTTAATTCAATTAATATTTTCTAGAATTTTCAAACAAAAATTTTTCTCTAAATCAATTATTATTAATAATTTTTCAAAATGTTCTTTTTGAGAATTTTCAAATCTATTTGTAATTTAATTTTACATAAAATAAGGAAAGTTAATAATGGTAAATAAAAGTGTTAAAAAAATATAAATAAGTGTTTGTTATTTTTGTTAAACAAGATAAAAAATTGCAGAAAGAGGAAAAATCTTACCTTGATTTGTCGTTTCATGGTAATGCAGAAGAGTGTAATAAAATACATAACAAGAATGGGCCAAAATACTGGAATATTAAACATATCGAAGAAGGTTAAAAAAATTGCACTAATTGTTGAAACTGATACCGCATGCCAAAATTTAAATTCTGGTAATCGTCGTATAAAGGGCCTAAATTCCTCGTTCGATTTCGTTGGTAACTCTGGACCATCTGAATCTGTAATAATTATTAAATTTTATAATCCAAACGATTCGATATTTACTAAGAATTGATTTCAAATAAGGAGATAATTCACTACAAATTATTTATTTATTATTTATTAATTATTTATTTATCAAAATACATCCCCGCAGTCCTAAAAAAACTATTAAATTTATAAAAAGAAATTTTAATAATTTAAAAATTTTTAATTTCTATTATTTATTCCATTATAATAAAAAAAGCATAAATTTTTTCATATAAAATTATTACTTTCTTGATTACTAAATATAAAATGTAAAAAAAATAAATAATAAAATAAATATAATAATAAATATATAAAATTATATAATTTAAATTCTAATTTTCTTTCATTTGTTCTGACTACACGTAAACTTAGCTATATTTCTGTATACTTTTAGTTTTTTTTTTAAATCTTTGATAATAATGTGATTATTGTTCTCTTTTGTGTCATTCTTTTCAACTTCTTATCAAAAGAATTTATTTATTTTTATCAAATCTTTTTCTTTTTTGTAGTAATATCTTTTTCTGATTCTTTGAAAAATACTTTTCAATTCAATTTTCGTTTCTAATTCCTACTTTTTTTCTTATAATTCATTTTTATTTATTTATTTTTATATTTCAAATTTCATTTCTAAAAATAGTGTTTTCTTCTTCATATAAAAATTTCTTTTGTCGCTCTTTCTCTTCGAACTTCCGATTTTATTTTTTAAAAAAAACGAAACTTCGAACGAAAGTGCGACAAATAATAACAAATAACAAGAATAATTGTAACAAACAATAAATTAACAAAAAATAATAAATTGTAATAACAAAAAATTATTATTATTATTATTATTATTATTATTATTATTATTATTATTATTATTATTCATATATTATTGATTCTAATTGTTTGAACTAATAGTTTAGTTGAATAATAACAAATTGTAATAGTTTCTGAATTATAAATTCAGTGTATTAGAAACTAGAACAGGGCCCCAATAGGCAATTTAATGAATTCAGAGGAATGAGTCAAACAAGTGTTCGGATAACAATGGTTTTCAAAAAATACATGGGTTTTCACCCACTTGCCGTACAGCGTTTTGTATAAAAAGATTTAAACTACCCTCAAGAAGTGAAGTCAAGAAAATGCATTCATCAGAAGTAGTCGTTTTTTTATCTTTTATTGGAAGTAATTTCTTTTTATTATTTCCTTCATTCATGGGAGATTTAATGTCTAATTGCTCAGTCAGCAAAACTCTATTTACATTATTGACAGTGAGAAGATTAGGGGAACAGGAAGAATTGGGCTTTCCGCACATTGGACTTCAATCATAGTGCGTGTAAAAAGACCCTCCTTAATTATACTCAAGAATCAAATGTCCAACATTGGACCTTATTCTTATCGCAGGAGGAAGAATTAAATATAATTATTTCTGAAAACTAAACTTAAATGCTGACTCATTTGGTCATGAAATGGAAGAAAGAAGAGAGGAAGAATGATGGTCACTATCATTGGACCCTATTAATTAGCTTCACAATCAAATTTGTACTTCAGAGTATGTATCTGATTTTTAAAAAAAATGTTACATATTCTGAGTCATAGTTTATTTTGTTTATTTATAAATAAAACAACAAAAATAAAAACAGAAAACTAAGGGAAAAAACTATCAATAAATTAAACAAAAATAAAAACAGAAAATTAAAAATGACTAATTAAATAAGAAGTAAAAAATTACGTACCGTCGAAATCTAATGCTGGATCTATTTTTGGTGTGAGAAATGCAATAAATAAATTAAGGTGGTAAATGCCCAAACCATAGGTAATAATATACCATCCCTGCAAATGAAAAAGATTAGCTTCTTTCTTCTTTGCTCTATGTATATTTTTTAAAATTATCATAACTTACCTGTACTAGAAGAATGCGAATTAAAAATATTAAAACTAAAGCTACGGCGAAACCCCATCTCCATATAACATGTGGAGCACAACGGTCTTGCCAACTTTGATAGATCTGTAAAAATTATTATATATAATTATTATCAGCACCCACTTAATTTTTTTATAATTAAATTTTAATATTTTTTAAGAAGCTTTAAATTTTTATTTTTTTAATTTTAAATTTTATTTAAATTATAAAATTTATTTTCTTCTCCACAGGATTGAATTTTAAAGTTTAAAAGAGTTGAACTTTTTAAAGTTTTTAAGTTTCAAGAGTAAAGTCAAAGAAAAAGACATCAATCTAAGTACTTTGTTTATAAAATATAATTTTAAAGTAGGGGATAGAATGTTTAATAAAACTACTCAATTATATTTATTTACTTACAAGAACCATACGAGCTGTGCCCATTCGTGCATAATATTTTCTATTCTAAATTGCTAACGTTTCACTTCTTGTAATATCTTCACCATTGAAAAATTGGTGAAGAAATCACTAACATGAAAAATACATTATACTAAACGTCCTCTAAGTGCTTTTAAAGTAATTTAACTACAAGTTTATTTTGCGCAAATAAATAAATATAAAATAGTACATCCTACTCCGTAAAACAGAAAAATATGAACATTTTCAAAATTTGATTTTGATTTCAAAATTTGTAATCAAATTTTAAAAATGAATTTTTATGTTCATATTTTTCGAATCATAATTATCATTCGTTTTAAAATATTTGATCAAAATTAATGGGATTACTATTCGAACCTTCATTAGTCACCTAATTCTTAAAGTTTAGACAATTTCTCGGATCTGATAGAGTAATAAAGTTAGTAGGCGCACGAGGGTAAAACTAATATATAACAATTTGTTGATCGTTTATCACTATTAGAAGTTTAAAAACTCTCACGGAACTTTAAAGGAAAATTGTTAAAGTTAAAAAAACTACTCCCGTAAGTCTCCTTTACTTTAAGATACTACACGCATTATCTTCATATACAAGAAATTTTTTACTCTTTGTATATCTTAACTTTCAAAATGTAATCTACTCTTATCTACTATATCTCTTCTCTATCCGAATCAATATTTTTAATAACTAATCTTCTAAAAATATTTAACTAAATATTTTTTTTTCACTTTTTTAATTTGAAAAAAAAATTCTCAAGTTTATTATTTTAAGACAGCAATAATAAAATAATCAACCTGTGACATTCGAAACATCGTTTGACTAATGACATTCATCCTGGATGGACCGTCCAAATCTTCATCGTGCATCATTGTAAGCGATTTCTTCTTAAAATAAAAATCTAAAAGAGTGAAAATAATGGAGAATATTAATCTTATAAATATTTAAATTATTATTTTATAGTACAATATATATACATGTAGCCCAGCTGGTCAATAAAGTGACCATTATTGCCCTAGGGTAATAATCAGTACTTTATTCCCCAAGGATAATAATAGATAATTTATTGCCTTTTTAAATTATTTTTTATTTAATTATTTGAAAAATGTTTTACTGTTTTATATAATTTTTTTAAAAATTATTTTAATTTGTATTTAGTTTCTTAATTTAAATTATTAATTACGAAAGAATTTAAATTAATTAAAATTGCAACTCGAATGATATTAAATGTATTAATAGCGACTGCAGCTCCATCTCTTAGGTATATGTCAGTTTTTAAGGTACTAAATTCCATTTCAAAATGTGAGTTCGCCCTTCTATTCACTTTTTACATTGTCAATGTTCATTTTCTGCTTCGATATTTTTCGACCTTTTCTCGAAAAATGTCTTTTTTAAGAAAAGTAATATTTATTTGAAAAATTTGAATGATTTATTAATTTTTTTTTCATTTTGTAGTCTTCTATATATCCTAATAAGTGTGCATACTAAATATTAAGTGATTTCATTAATATTTGTCAAAGACACGACGATTTATGTTTCAAAACTTAATTAAATTGCAAATTTGTGAGGTTATGTTCAATAACGTGCAATGGTCTAAACCTAGGTCACCTGTGACACGAACTCTAATCAAGTGATTAACCAAAACTATTATTCTGTTTATTCTTATAAGTACCAGGATCGTCGCCAAGAAGATTATTTAATAAAAACAATATTATTTTCATTAATCAACCGTATCATTCTTCACCCTGGGTTATCCTGATCAAAACTTCCTCCCCATAAGGATTAAAGACAGTTACGAACCGTTACAAACGTAACATAAAAAAAACACTGACTTCGGAATTTTAACCATCTTTTTAATTGACAGACAGTATTTTTCTCTACTTGTTCAAACATTAATTTTGCTCCTGGAATGTCATTTTCATCGAGTTTTTTTATTTGAATTGTTTTTTATTAGCAAAAAAATATACATTCTGACTCAAAGCTGCTCGAATTTTTTGAAATCACGCCATCTGTCATGGCGTAGCTCCAACTTCCGGTCTTAAATAAAAAGGTCTATTCTTTCATTATAGAACTAATGATTGTTAATCCAAGACATTTATTTTAAACTATTTATTTATTTGTTAATCGACCATCAAACTTGAAATGATAAGTGAATAAAAAATCAAAAAAAAAAAATTAATAAAATAGAAATTTTTTCGAAATGTAATAAATGATGAGTCATTATTCACATAGATTATTATGACATTAGTAAACATTGAACGAAATGTATATGGAAATGAAATTAAGCATGTGACCTTGACAAAAAGTAGGTTGTACACTCAATGATGATTGAATATAATAAATTGACAATATTCATTTCAGAAATAAGTAAAGTAGAAAATTAAAGTTAGAATTATTGTTTTTACATTTAGGACATTATTTTTTATTTATTAACTATTATTATTCAAATGTATTTATTTCAAAAAAAAAAATTCAGAAAAAAAAATTTTTACTAATAGAGTAAGAAAATGAATTTTTTATATAAATATATAAAAAAATTTCAAAAAATTGTAATAATTTTATAATTCGATATTACGCAATATTATTGATTATCGAAAGATAAATTTTGTTTCAAAATATTTATAAACGAATATGTAAAGTAGAATAAAAACAGATTTTCAAACTAAATAAATACGTAGGTGCTAAAAATTATTTTTAAAGTCTGAATTTGGGGAAAATGAAACAAGTATAATTTTACAATTACAAATGAAGAATTTATCAAGAAATGAATACATATATGTATATATCTATATATAGTACCTTTTTCATTTTACGAAGAATGAAGAAAATTAAAAACATTTAATTTATAATTCAGAGGAAATTAACTTTAGAAAATATTCCTAACTTGATAAAATAATACCACAAATATTAAGAATTAAAATAAGTCAACAAAAATAGCAAACAAGTTCATTTCATTCCCTCTTGTCTGGTTTAAATAAAATTTAATTTTAGAATAATGTCATATTTGTATTTTTAAATAATTTTGAATTGTGTAATTTTAAAGTATTTTTGATACACAAATTATATAGGAAATTGTCAAAAAAATCTTTAATATTGAAATAGTTATCGAAACCTAACCTCGAAATAACATTGAAATTTGTTGTTTTTATTGATAAAGAATAAAAGCAATGGAATAAATTTAAAGTAATACGTACCTAAACTATTAGTTACTAGGGTTTTCTTTATCTACACTATTGATTCACGATTAAATTAACTTCTTTTTTTATTAAAAAAAATATTACACGTCACAACATCAATGAATCAAATACCGCATATTATGTGGAAATTAATAGATGGACTTGTGGACTATTGAATTTTTTTCATTGACAATACAGTTTGACGTCTGAAGTGTGACAGTTAAAGGTAGGTTCACAAAAGTGTTCAATGTCGGAACGTAATTATTTTTTCATTGGAAAGAGAAAGACAAAAATAGCTTTGGATAGTTTTTTCAAAAGTCGTGTGATCGTCCCTTTATTTTAATTTTTACACACAATCATTGTGCACAGTCCTTAAATAAACCTGAGTGTCTCATTTCGGAAGTTCATCACATCATTGCGCACAGACCTTAAATAAAACCCGAGTGTCCGAGTGTCGCATTTTAAAGGTTCATCATTTCCCTGTCGAAAAGACCATTAAAAAAGAGACACGTGAGCATCATTCACAATCCAACCCTGCCTGACAAATAAAAATATATGTAGGGATTTCTAATGTATAGATGAACTGGAAAAAGCTTTGACGTGTCTCGCATGTACAGTTGTGAATTACACAATTTTCCAATTATTGTATTAAAAAAATGGCAGGCGGAAAAGAATCAGCGGATAATAAAAAGCCGGTTAGTGAATTATTCAATTATATTTTCTTTCCATTCTCTCAATGCACGAAATTTCTCTATCTAAACAATCAACGACAAAAGTAGGGTTAGGTTTCTAAATACACAATATGTATCATAGTTTATGTAAATATAAACTGTCAATTTTTCCCTTAACAATCGAAAATATTAAAAATGAAACATATTTCAATAGAATTATTATAAAGTTTTTCAAGTTTCACAGATGGTTTACATTAGGAAATCTATGCCAGCTGTTTTGAAAAATAAGAACAAGTTTTAAACATACGTGTTCTTTACAAATAAAAAATTGAAAATTATAGAAAAAAATACGGGTTTGAATAAAAATATCACAAAGTTGATAAAATATTCATTGTTTTTATTAAAATAGGTTCTTAACTTTAAACCAATTTATTCATTAATACAAATTTTTTTTACAGATTTTATACTTATTTAAAATATTTTATATTTTTGTTCTAATGTTTCGTTTCATTATATTATAAATATAATAGTAATAAAAATATTAAAATATGCCGTCCAACGTAAAAACCTTGTAACCGAATTTTCCGTAAGGTCGAAATTCACTTAAATTATATAAGCAAATAAGCACCTTACAAAAAATGCGGTTAGTAGGTTTTTTCAAAGAAATGAAATTAAATTTATTTATCTATTGCAGGAAGTTAAGATCGATAAATGGGATGGCTCGGCAGTGAAAAATGCCCTCGACGATGCAGTGAAAGAAGTCCTTATTAGAAAGTACAATTATATAGAAAATTTTTCATTAATGGATGGAAGATTAGCGTTATGCGGTCTTGCTGTTAGTGTTGCCATTGTAGCATTATTATGGGACTTTTTCTATCCATTCCCAACGTCTAAGCCTGTTTTAGTAGCTTGTGTTTCAACGTACTTTGTTTTAATGGGAATTTTAACTCTTTACATAACTTATAAGGAAAAAGGAATTTTCGTTGTCGCTATTCAAAGGTAATTATAACATAAAATTTATTTTTTTCTTTCTCTTACACTCCAATGTGTGGGTGTAATCATTTTTACATTCTGACGAATTTTTTATTTTATTTATGATGACAAATAAAATAAGTAAAATAAATAAAATAAATAAAATAAATAAAATAAATAAAATAAATAAAATAAATAAAATAAATAAAATAAATAAAATAAATAAAATAAATAAAATAAATATAATAAATAAAATAAATATAATAAATAAAATAAATAAAAAGTTTTACATTACATGTCGAAGGAATTAAAATTTAGCCAAAAGTTGGAGTTTAACATTTGGAGTTAGAAACTGAAATTTTAAAATATTAAATTAAAATGTGATAATAAAGTTAACAACATTTTAAAAAATTTAAAGATTTTAAAGGTTGTTCTTGGGAAGAATCCACATTTATTTAATTTTAAATGTTAAGCTTTTCGTCCATTGACGACAGACCTCTTCAGACATATTTTAGAAAACTGCAAATTTACAACATATAACATGACAGAATGAAAAAGAACAAAAAGTAAACAGTTATTATATTACAGTATAGTAACTATGCTACATAACCTCAACTTAATTTAAAAAAATTATTAATTAATTTCGAAAATATTTTTCAATAAAAAAATTCCTTTTCGTGCCAGGAATATAATTTTTGACAAGAACTAATTAAAATTTCTATATAGAAAAAAATTATTTCAAAATAGAATAATTTTTTTTCAAATTTTATGATTATACAAAAAAAAAATTTTTTTTGTAGATCCACAAAAAAAATTTCGTGGATCTAGTTAATAAATAAAGGTTTTAAATAAATAAAATCCTCAAATTTTAATATTAACGAAGACTAAATTTTTTATTATTCTTTTAGAGATCCCGCGGGATTCGATCCTGACATAACTTGGGAAGCGAGTTCTTATATGAAAAAATATAATGACAAATATAATCTTGTGTTTAGCGTGAAAAGTGGCAACAATACATACAAAAGTTCTACTGAAAGATCGGTAGCAAATTTCATTGACGTTAATGGTGTTATTATTCCAGAAACAATTGAAGCTGTTGTTAAGACAATACACGACAGTCTCACTGTACAACGAAAAGATAAATAAATATAAAAAAAGGATTGCTTTATCAGAAACGATATTTCAATATAAGGAACATTCCAATTTCAGAATCAATTCAAAAAAAAAAAAAAAATTACATTAAGTTCACTTTTCCCAATTGGTAAACAAGTTAATTTTACACATTATTTTGATTATTAACTTCTGATAAGTTTAATTAAACTTCGTTTAGAAGATTTTAATTTTTCTTTGAAGTTTTAAAGAAGTGAGCAAATTGGTCGATTTTTAAAATTAAAAAAGTAATTTTTTATTCTTGATAAATTGAACTAACAAAAAAGCGCCTTTTGAGTACTTTTGTTTGTTGATTCTGTAATTAAGTGTTGTGTGATAAATGATCATGTGAATGAACTTAATAAGTGTGGAGAAGATGAATTAGTATTCTATGCGGTTTGTTATTGTAAGTATGCAAATGTTCGTCAATTTTGCCGTTTTTTATTGAAATATAAATATGATTTAAATTAAAGTTCTAAAACTTACCTTTTCCTTATTTTAGATTCCTTATTTTAAACGATAAAATCCGGGGATTTTTCGTTTCGGAAAAGGCTAAAAAATCAAAAATAATGAAAATTTTTGAAATTTTTATTTAAAAATAAAAACAGTTAATTGAATTGAAGACAAAAATTACCGAATGTTAAGTGTAAATTTGATTTTGTTTACATCTTAAAAAAAAGAGGTATGTATTTTTTTATCCATCACTTTGAATGTTAACATTTATTTATTTTCTAAATTCTAAATATTGAAATTCTTATTTTTTTAAAAATTATTTACAACTATCTTACTTGAATAATTTTCCGTGTTTTGCATTTCGTTATATACTTGAAGTTTTCGACGGCATGGTGAATGAAAAACAATCTGAAATTATTGCAAAAATGAAAAAATTTCGTTCAATTCATTATTTAATATTCAATTAGTTTCTATTTGTTTTATAATTTCTTTTTTAATAACAGAATTTTTGGGGGAAAATGCCCGATAAGTTTTTTTTTACTTAAATAGAGTTTTTTCAAAAATGATATATTGGATTGGATAAAAAATCTCTTTTCCACTTTAAATTATCCCTTCTTGCCGGGGTATAATTGTAAAAAGAATCATTATTAACCTTTGTGGAATGTAGCCGACAATTATTGAGGTCTTTGGCAAATGTAAGAATGTAAAGTGACATAACTAAAGCTGCAATCCATTCGGAACATACACTTATTACGTGATATTCCCATCCACCGTCTTCTTGTTTCCATTTTCGGGGATTAGTACCTAAATTATAAATTATAATTTTTTAAATGAATATTCTTTCAAGCATTTAATTACTTTTAATTTATGGTCCATTTACGTTCATGTAGAAAAAAATGTTTAATTCATGATTTTTTTTTCTTCAAATAGATAACTTAAAATTTTTATTTAAAATAACGAAATTTTCAAATTAATTTAAATCAATTTTTCTGTAAAAATTTGTTATACCTTGATAAGATTTTTTTGATAAACTTGCTGTTACCATTCCGGAGATGAAAAAAATAGTGCAGAAGATTGATATAATCACTCTAATAACTACTAGCCTCATAGAGCAAATCGTTGGTACTAAATAATAGGTACAGATTGTCTAAAATTTTATAGAGAAAATTGAGTTTCATCGAAAGTCTGCTAGAGACCAAAAAGATCCTTTAAGTGTAGAAAAAAATTTTGAAAAACTTACTTGTATCCAAAAATAAACAGTGGCCCCTCCAAAGCATAATATAGCTCCAATTATATGAACACTGAGAACATTAGTCTCTTGAAAATTGGCAACTAAAGACATACCAAAACTAGAAGCTATGCCCAAAATAAGACCAAGAATGTTCCATATTAATAATGAATTACTGAACTTGTACACTGCAGCGTGTTCCTTAATTTGTGAGTACCTTACAAATGTTAAAAAGCACACTGCAAAGAAATTTATTACTTTAGCGTTTCTTTCATAATCATTTCATTAATTTTATTAATTATAAAATTATAAAATATATATTAAATATATATTATAAATTATAAAATATATATTAAATATATATTATATAATTATATTATTAATTTTATTAATACTCACTGAAACCTGCAATAATATTAAGACATTGCCCAAAAATACAGCTTTCGGGAACGTAGGTCCCCGTATCCGAAATATACGGAATGCCATCTACATGTTCCAAGCGTAGTGCAATTGCTAATCTAAAAAAATAATTTTCATTTTTATTTTCCAATAATTGTATTATCGTAATTTTTATTATTTTCTGATTGCGATCGACACTTCGTACACACGCTCGCACTATTTTATTTAGTTATTCGAAAATCGGGTTTAATTTTTATTCTTTTTGGAATCAATGGAAAGCTAATGATTTCAAGGAATATAGTTTACTTACGTAATCACAAATGTAGTGGGTAACAAAACACAAATTGCAATTGGTATATACCGCAAGTTAATGTAAGTTTCGGTTTTAAGCATGACTATCATGCAACTCTTAGCTAATTATAAACGGAAAATTAAAAATTTTAAAATACCCAAAGCAAAAAATTAAAAAAAACTTCCAAAATGCTTGATTATCAGTGATGTATAATCTAAAATGGATTCTTTATCTTTTATCAGTGATAAGTAGTGATGCACGCCTTTGATGAGACGACAAAACTTTTATCTTCTTAATGTCAAATTTCAATGTTAATTTTTTTACTAGATTATTTAGCAGATTTTCTTGAATTGATTACACTATAAATAAATGTATTTTTTCGTTTATAAACATTTTAACCAATTTGACTAAGAGTGCCACTGTTCTTACGACTTTTTGCAATTTATAAAATATTTTATATTTTTTCGTCACGAATCCGATGGATTTTTATAAAAATCTTCCTCCATATTGAATCCGCCATTTTGGATTTTTAAAAACTGACTTTATACAGGAAAAAATGGAAGTTTCCGGAAAATAAGTAATTAATATGTATGTAATCAGTAATTAATAGTATGTTAATAACAATTATTTGTTGTTAATTTTATTATTATTACTACCATTATTATTAATTATTATTCTACATATTATTGGTTATTGAAAATATGTTACGATGACGTTACAGAGACTTCAAATATTTAAATAAAAAAATTAAATTTTTTATAATTAAATTTAAAAAAAACTGTCAGCCATATTGGATTCGCCATTTTGAATTTTGAAAAACTGACTTTGAATAAAAATTTGTCCCCAGAGACTCTCGAGTAACAAACTTGCATTTAATTTTAATTCAAATTTGCATTTTGATCAGAATTTTGAAAAATTTTTGAAAAATTTTTTTTTTTCGGGAAAAGGTTTTTACAATTAAAACAATTTTGTTTTTTTCGCAATAAATTGGTTTTTATATGAAAGATTTATTTATTCTTATCATACACTATTAATATATCTATAAACAATTTTAACATTGTAAATTATCTACAATTTTTTCTCATGTTCATCATTCCGTGAAATAAAAATTTGTTATTATATCTACATTAGTTCTGTCAAGAATTTAAGATCAATTCAGTGGTCAAGTGTTTATAATAATAAAGCAAACACGTGTCCACTGAATAACAATCTTAATATATATATATAATCTCATGTATGTAATTTTTTTATAAAAATAACTTCACAAAAGTGTCTTAAAGAAAAAATATTTTGAAATGTCCCACAATTTTAGTTTCTATTTGACAAACTCTTTTGTCTATTTATAAAATCCATATTATATTTATAAAATCAATTTTATAAATACAAGAATTATTTTTCTTACTCTAATATTATGTCCTTGATGCTTAAATAAAATTTTGTAATTGAACCGCCTGCGACCAAAAGCGCATACGCGAAAACCTTGCGTACCTTTTGGTCGCCGGCGGTTCAATTAATAATCATTTATATTTTAAATACTTTCCAATTATGTACATTTCATAGTTTTTTGATAATTTAGAACTTAATATAAATTTGGTTGAAAAATACTTTTTTTGAGGAATTTGTTCTTTACTTTTTTTTATAAGAGTAAAAATTATATCTTAAAATCTCAAATTTATTCTTGTAGTTTCGATACGACTTCAATCCGAAAGTTTTACGAATAGAGAAATAATTTAGTTTTTAATAATTATTTTTGCCGTCGGGCATGACAGCGTTCCTTGCGCGCATCGAAATTGCATTAAATGCGTTAAATCAACCATTCCTAAATATTTTACAATCTGATGTCCCGTCGATGGTGATAATTTAACTTTAAGTCCCTTACTAACCAAGTTCAATAGTGATTCAGAACTGAAATCAAGTAAAATTTTCTTAATTCGAGCCTTTTTGAAACGACTCTGCAACAAGTTGGAACAATTTGGAAAATTCAGGGTAAACTGTTCGGAGTATAAATAGGTCTTTAATTTCGGATTTTGTACATGAGTGGAAAGTTTATTTATTGAGGACATAAAAACCTTGTAGAGCGTTAAACCATCATCGGTGATGTTAATTTTTTTCATCTTAAAAATTTGTTCCCTACATTCATTTAGACGGTGGCGTAAATTTAATTCGGACGCGGTGTCTAATTCAAAGTCCTCTTGTTTGATTATTATCTCGCCAAGCATTTCCCTTCGTATGAGAATTGCGGAGAGTTTATTCATGATGTCCTCCTTATCATTGATTTTCAGTTGCCATTCAGAATCGATGAATTGACTAATTTTTGTCACCACCGCTTTAACGTCATTAGTTCGATTAGTGAGCATCTCAAGAATTTCGAAGTAATTATTCTTATCGATTTCGTTCACGAATGATGCTTCGAATATATTTCTGGCGTTAACTTTGCAACCGGCTTCCAATAGTACGTCGATCATTTTGATATTTTTGAATTTTATCGCTTTGGAAAGGAATGAATCGATATTGTTGTGATCGTTAGTGACGTTCGCGCCTCTTCTTATAAGCCACCATAACATTTTCTCGTCCATTGTATCGAAGCCGTAGAACATGGGAGTGAAATTTTTTTTACAAAGAGCGTTAATGTCGGCGCCATGATTAACTAGACAGCGAATTGTGTCTATTCGGTATTTTATGTTATTTTTCGGGGATACGTTCATTGACATAGCGTAATGAAGGGGTGTTTTACCGGAATGATCGCGAAAATTAGCGACCGCTTGATTATTGAGTAGGGTTTTTATAATTGTAAAACGGGGTTTTAAATCGTCTAGTAATGAAAGAGGTCTGTTGTAACCACCTACAATGTCGTTGCATCTGTCTCTGTCGAGTGCGTAATGAAGTGGTGTTGAACCCGAAGTTGTAAAACCATTAACATCAGCGGATTGTTTTAATAAAAATTCAACCGAATGCGCTTGTCCTAAAGCGGCCGCGAAATGTAGAGGCGTCTCGCCATTCGACGATTGAGCATTAACGTCCGCGCCTCTTTTCACTAGTTCGTAAATTAATTTCAAACGATTGTAAATTATCGCAAAATGTAACGGTGTCTCGCCGTCTTTTGTTCTTGCGTTTAAATCAACGCCACTATTTTTTAAAGCTAGATTAAAAAATTCCTCATCGTTTTTAATAACCGCGTAATGTAGTAATGAAGGATTGGACGTAAGGCCATGATTTAGACGACTAGTCAATGATTTTGGTAAATTTGTCAACAGTAAAATAACACTTCTTCGATTATTTCTAATTGCATAGTGAAGTGGAATACTTCCATTATTATCGATTGAATCAATTGGAAGTCCGCTGTAGATTAATTTTTTTGCCACCTCAACATTACCGGCGGCTGCCGCTAGATGAAGTGCCGTCTCGCCTTTAGATGTCTTCGCATTAATATCGGCGCCATGCTCCAGGAGAACTTTAATCAATTGTGGATGATTTGATTCGGCGGCAACGTGCAATAACGAACGATTATCCTGAAATGTCGAATGAATCCTAGTAGCGGGGTCTTTTTTCAAAAAGAATTTCAAAAGTTCCTCGTCATTCTTCTCAACCGCTAGGAATGTGAACGTTGATGTTGTCTCCTCGTCAAGTAGCGTGTAACTCAACAGAAGAATTAGTATTGCACTCTTTGGTGTTAGTTCGCATTTTGATGTGGAATAATTGTCGACAGCCAAATCGAGAGCCGTCTTACCGGATTGATCGGGAAAATAAATTGAGGCACCTTTCTTTAAAAGAAGTTCGATATTCACCGTATTTTGTGACATTACTGCATAATGAAGTGGTGTGAAGCCCTTTGGACATTGGGTATGAACTGAAACGCCTTTATCCAATAGATGATGTAATAGTGTTGAATCACCGCTTTTCACCGCCGAGAGTAGGAGTAATTGATTTTTAGCTGTTAGTCCCTCAATACTTTTAACTACCGACATTTTATTCTTTTTTTTCGGGGAAACAAATTTTTCTTAAAAAATTTCTATTTCATTTCATTTATATAAAACAGCTTTTCATTTGTTATGAATTTTTCTAAATTAACACTTTAATTTAATTTTCTTGATTTTTCAAAAACAAGACTGCGTACATGAGTTCATAATTCGTATCTGAAATAAATAATATAATTATTTATATTAATTTCCAAAGTTTTGTATAGTAAGAAAACTTTATTTTCTCCATATGCAATAATTTTTATTTTTTTAAATCATGGATACAAATTGAAAATTCAAAATGGCGGATTTAACATGACATTAAAATCAAATTTTATTAAAAAGTAAACCGACGGCGACCAAAAAAGCTTACGCGTGACTTTCGTTGGCCCGCGTTCAGCGAGTTATCAGCGAGTATCAGCGGCTGATAAAAATTAAAAATCAAAATTGAAAGTTTTCACTTGGGGGTTTTTGCGATCACTTATTACACGTATGAAAATTTCAAATCCGCGACCCCAAGAATCCCAGAGTGAAAATTTTCGAGGTTGATTTTGATTTTATCGTCCGCCATATTTGATCCGCCATTTTGAATTTTAAAAAATCGACCTTTAGATTAATAATTAACGGCCCGAATGTGACATCCACAAAAACAGATTTTATTAAATTTTAAAATGTTAAAAAGTAAAACAAGCGAGAAAATTGAATATAACAAAAAAAAATTAGAAATAGAAATTAAACATTGAAAACTGAAAAATTAATTACGGTTTTAAATAAACAAAATTTTTTTATATGATAAAAAAGTGTAGATGAGTAAATGTTCAAAAGTTATTATTGACAGATAATAATTTATTATATTAAATCTAGCAGAAACATACTTTATAATTCGTTTGCTTCTTAAGTACCTTTCTTGCGATCGCGTCACAAATAATAATTATTTTATTATCTTTTGAATTCAACTAT
Source organism: Leptopilina syphax (assembly GCA_032872505.1). NCBI lineage: Eukaryota > Metazoa > Arthropoda > Insecta > Hymenoptera > Figitidae > Leptopilina > Leptopilina syphax. Next base: position 2,437,344 of record CM065474.1, on the reverse strand, counting down.
TTTTTCTTAAAATTGTATATTATTAAACTTTTTAAATATTTGGAAAAATCCATTTTTAATTATAATTTTTGTTTTGAGTTGGAAACAATTTTCAGTTTGAGGTTCTGTTAAGTGGTTGAACAATCTTAAATGTATATTTGAAAATTTTTATTTGTTTTTCGACAAATAAAAATTCAGTGAAATGGACAATTCAATATTTAAAAATTTAACTCACTTAAAATTTTACAAAATTAAAATTCACTTTAAGGAACTTTTTCAAACAGTTGTCTCAGAATAACATTTTTTTTAATAATAATTAAAAAAATGTTATTGTGAGAATAATTTAATTTGAGGGAGTTAATAATTGATGGATAAAATGATAGTTTACTTTCTCCACTTGAGAACGCCAAGGTCATCACCAGATGTCAGTAAAAATTCCAAGAAGGAACTGAACTGCCATCTAACGGTGACCTTGAAGTTCAGTAAACGAAGACGATAGAACGATGATTCTTTAATATAATATTTCAACAAACAGTAAATCATTAAAAAATTCTTGTCCAAACGTTTTAATTTTTATTTGCCTTACTATTAGTATAGTAACTACTCAGACGTTAAAGAATTTTGATTTTATTATTGAAAGTAAAATAATTTACAACTTGTATATTTAAATAGAAAATGTATTAAACTAACATTCATAGTTTTCGAGATAATTTATTACTTTTTTAAAATTAAAATATTCTAGAATAAATTTTACATATTATTTATTGTCAAACATTGAGTCCCTGAAGTTGGCGTCGACGCTGAGCGCCGAAAAACATTTTTTTACGAAACTTAAAAGAATTTCACATTTTTTCCAAAGGGTTTAGATTGAAAAGTACTTTTAATAATATTTTAACTTTCTATAGATGAATGAAATAAGTGAAATTAGTGACAAACAAAAATAGAGTTTTCGACGCTGAGCCTCGACGCTGACTTGAGGGACCTGAAAAATAACAGATTCTAAATTTTATTATTTTAAATAAATTAATTAATTCTTTAAATTAAAAAGTTTGTAAGCCTTGAAATTATATAATCTAATATAATAGGGTCAATCTGTTATATTTCACCTAAAGTCGTTACGGACAATTTTTTGAAAAATTTTGGAAAAATCTGATACTTCGTCTTAATGACTTTTAATATCCGTGATAGTTTGACAACTATTTAAAAAAAAATTTTTAATTTAACTTGTAATTTCGATTTCTAAGTTGAGTTGCACGGAAAGAGGTTAAGTTTGACATTTATGGAAATTTTATAAAAAAGCATGGAAATAATTTGAAAATACAAATTTTTCGATTGATATTTGCTAGTTTACTTGTATATAGGTAAAAATATCCAAAATAATAGATAAAAACAGATTTTAAAACTTATGTAGAAAATGTCAAAAATTACATTTTTCTAAAAAATTTGCAAACATTAAAAATCATAAATTGACATTTTTTTAAAAAATGGAGATAAATTTAATATTTTAAGGACTTTACAATACCACCTATCACTTTTCAAAACTAAGAAAAAATTATTAACAACAAATTTTCAATTAAAATAAATATTAAATAAACTTCTTATTTTTATGTATTTCATTAGAAAAAATTATCAAAACCTTTAAATCAGTTAATTCCTAATTAGGTATGATAAAGTGAAATTAAAAACAGAATATCTTTAATATAAAAACATGGTTATAGAAATAAATTATTACAAATTTATTTGAAAATTTACTCTAGTGGTTATTTTACAAAAAGTTATTTGCTTCAATTTCTCGAAATAAGAAAATATGGAAAATATGGATTTATCAAGTTTTGAAAAATTGTTCCTCATTTTTTTGAATATGAATAAAACTAGAAAGCAGCTCGTTCCCCATCGCCAAAATTCTGATAGGGTGGAAAAGAAGGTATAACTTAAATATTAAGATTAAAATTTGATTCTTTTGTTTTACAGCTAAGAAGATATTTCAACAAAAATCCTGAAAGACTCAAAATTAAAGGTAGAATTTTTTACATTTCTATATTATAAAATTTAGAATCAACACCTAATATGAAAGTACATTGAAAATATACTTAATATTATAGGCAGTGATAATTTTTTTTACTATTTACAAGCTTTATAGAAAAGTGTAATTAACATTAGACTTTTAACATTTCAATATTAGGTAAGTTTTAAAATCTATTTTTATCTATTATTTTGTGTATTTTTACCTAATAATTTATTGATATACAAGTAAATTAGCAAATATAAATCAAAAAATTTATATTTTCAAAATGATTTCCATGAGCTTTGATAAAACTTCCACAAATGTCAAACTAACATCTTTCCGTGATTTCATCTTTCCAATTCAATTTAAAAAAAAAATTTTCAAGTTAAATTTAAGAATTTGAAAATAATTATCAAAAATAAATTCTACGGATATTAAACATCATTTCTAGAAATTATGATACTTTTTTAAAAAAATATGCCATTTCAATATAAAATGTTTACATTTTATAATTTAAAATTTGTCAAGTTGTTCTCTCGAATGTCAGTTCTCGCTAATTTTCAATTTTCCTATAAATATTACAAAAAATGTTAAATTATCAATTCTTTTAATTTCCGTTTATGTCAAATTCTTTTTCGAGGCTAAAATTTCTCGAAAATGAATTCCAAATTAATTATTGCATTTTAATATTTTTCTAATTTTTCAATACTTTTGAATTCCGAAATACTCTGCGGTAAGTGTAATTTGAATTTCGTAATTTTATAATTCTTATTTAAATTTTGCAGCACTCTGCAAGGTAAGTACTTTTAAAAGTCAGTATTTATAGTATATAGTTAATATAGCTGCGCGGAAAAGCTGTTAGTCTCCGATACTGAAAATTGAGGGTTCAAATCTTCGGACTGATAAATATAATTTTTTTTGGTGTAAAGTATTAAAACGGTCACGAGTTGTGTAACAAAGAATTTTATTCATTTAAAAAAAAATGAATACAGAATGATTTTTCATGTTCTGGACCCCCAAAATATCTTAGCGTTTTTAAAGGAAAATGTTAAATACAAAAGTTGTTATAGGTTCAAAAAAATCTGTTAATCTATTTTTTTGAACCTAACTTTTGTATTTAACATTTTTCTCTAAAACGCTTTTCTTCCAATATATTTTGGGGGTTTGGAACATAAAATTAGTCTCTTTAATTTAATTCCATGTTCTAGATATGAAGGGCTATTATTAAAAAACAATTTTTCCAATGTAAATATTACTGTAAAAAGAGATAGAATCTTAAAAAATGGAGAAAAGAAGGAAATGATGGTTAATTTTCGGTATTTTTTCCAAATAGTACTAAATTCAGGCCTAAAACACAGAATATAATTGGTACGATACCGTGAAGAATGAGATAGAGAAGGACAGCATGTTTTTGTCTCTCTCTCTATTTCATGCTTCATATCTAGTGTTAGTCTAACATTAACTCAATGCGTTAGAAAAAAAGCGAATATTCTCGATTTCTTTCTAACACACTTAAGCAATTACCATGTGTTTAAAATAGACTTGTGAACTGACCCATGCGTTCCATGAATTCAATAGTTAATTCAGAGTAGTATATGTATTTTATACCACTTTCAATAAGCAATATGTGACATAAGCAATAAAGTTTTCTTACTATACATATTAAATAATCTTAAAATTAAGTAAAATATTCCATTCTATCCACTACTTTTATAAATTAGAGACTTGACCCGGGTCGGGTCAGAATTAGAATGTTTTATATTATAAGTGTTTTTTTTATAAAAAAAAGTATGTATACCTTTCTAAATATAGATGAGGTCCAATTTTTCGGAATGAAAAAATTTGCCAGAACTTTGTTAGAAATGTTTCGTTTAAATATCACAATAGTTTATAAATAGGATATCCAACGAAAAATTCTAGTATTCTGTCGGCACTAAACTTGTACATGGTATACCAATGGGTAGTGGCAAAGCACCAGGGCTCTACACTCTCAACAGTGACGCGCTGGATTTTAATGGTAATTCTACAATGGTCGGAGTTTGTCCACTGACCGTTCGATAGCTAGATATCGACGCTTCGCCGCGGAACAACGTTTGTATGTAGAACGATTTTACGGAAACGGGTAAATATAGTATTTCTCACTTCTGAATTATAATTTCATTAATATTTAATTTATTTTAATTTATATCCATTTGATAACCAAATATAACAAAACGATAAATTTTATTTGTTCAAACTAAGATGCCTTTCGGTCAAAAATTATTATTTTAACCAAATAAAATTAATTTTAACAAAAAAAATGTTATTTAAAAGAAATAAATTAGAGAAGGATAGGTATATTGTTTGTCCTTTTCTAACCCATATTGAATTTTAATATATGATTCTCCTAAATCATATATTAGAGTGCAAATAAATAATTTTAAAATACACATTACTTGAGTTATAAAAATGTTTTGATATACATTAAATATATTAATCATTTAATTGTAAATTCGTAATTAAAGGTACCGTCCCATGATGGCGTGAAAGCGTCGGCGTAAAGCGTAAACCATGTGAGTGAGTGAGAACGTGATATCTGTTCATCTCTTTCTATCGCACGATTTCTGCTTTGGATACCGTCATGGGACGGTACCTTAAAACATTTAAAATCGTAAGACGTAAATTATAAACTTCACATAAGGTAGAAAAGGTCAGAAGATGTACGTATGCTTTTTCTTCGAAAAAAATAGAAAATAGTATTGGACAAATATCGAAAATGCGCGGCGGAGACGGGTCGGTATTAAATAAGTCCAATCCTGCTGGGAGTGCAGGGTTGGATTAATTAAATACTGATTTTCATACGGTGGAGACGGCCTCGCTTTTAAAGTGGATTTAATTAACGGTGAAATTTAAATAGTTCTTTCGGTTATTTCTCATTCTAAAATTTGCACGTGCTGCAAATGAGAAACGAACTATATCCAACTTATAGGTTATATATTTTATAAAGTCAATTTGCGCTTTGCAACACAACCAAGTTTACAAGGCGCATACCCCAATCCGGTATTTCTCTCGCATCGATGTTACGTTAATCTTAGCGGTGGAGACGCACATCTTACAGGATTTATTTAACACCGGATTGGCTAAATACCGACGGTGGAGACATGGTCAGTGACCAAACTTTCCAAAGTCGGACATAGTAAATTTACACGAGATTTTTTTAAAGTGTACCATGCGAATGCACCTTAAGCTGTGTGCTGTATGCAGTGAGTATAACAAGGATAGAAGTATATATCTTTTTTTATTTACTTTTATCATTGCGTTTCTTTACATAAGATAGAAAAAGACAAATAATGTTTTTATCCTTTTCTCTCTCGTGTAAATTTTACGATTCGGTTTACGCTTTCTTGATCGTTATGTTTTGAATAGAGTTTGGCTACTTTTTACAAGTGAGTAAAAATTTCGATACTATTACTAAGTTAACATTGATACGTATTTTAGGTTATGTTGAATTTTGAACGCTGCGTTTTGCATTGAATAATAAGGAGAAAGAAAAACATATAATTCTATCCTTGTTACACTTACTGCTGTTCAACGCAAAACGCAGCGTTCGAACGCAAGCATGTGGACACAGCCTAAGGTAAACATTTTAATATACTTATATACTGTTAATTTTGATTTTGAAAGAATAGTTAAATATTAAAATAAAATAATTAGTTTCCGTTACAATTAAAGGCCTACGCAGAATAGAATCTTTAACCGGAACCGCAATCGTAAGCGTAAGCATGAGTTAAAGAAGGATAGGTATATTGTTTATTCTTCTCTAACTCATTCTTACGCTTACGGTTACGGTTTAAGATTCTATTCTGCGTAGGCCTTAATGCAATATTTGCTTTTGGGATCCTATTGTAGAAAGGCCTCAATGTTCGCGAAAGTTGTTCGCTGACGAGATGCATGAGATAGAAAAGGACACAAATATATCTTTGCCTATTCTGCGTCGTTCCAGAATGGACTTGACGCAAACGCGACGCGTTCCCATTTAATTAAGGCCTTTCTCCAATAGGTTACCACAAGTGTGCGAATGACTGCGTTGCGTTGATTTTAGCATGTGTTGCTATAGCAACCGACGCAGACGCAGTCATTCGCACACTTTTTAAAACCTATTGGAGAAAGGGCATTAGGTGAGAACAGAATAACGCGAACGAGAATGTATGACGTCACCCATTTGAATAACATTGTGACGTCATACGTTCACGTTCCCATGGATTCTGTTCTCACCTATAGGCCTTTCTCCAATAGGTTTTAAAAAGTGTGCGAATGACTGCGTTGCGTTGATTTTAGCATGTGTTGCTATAGCAACCGACGCAGACGCAGTCCTTCGCACACTTTTTAAAACCTATTGGAGAAAGGCCTTATTGGGTCGTTCCAGAATGAGAAAAAAACAAGGCAGAACGCAACGAAGACGCGACGAGTCCCAATGTTAATCAAATGGGGACGCGTCGCGTCTGCGTTGTGTTTTAAGGCCTAAGCACAACTGTTCGGTTTCAGGAGACGGTTTCGGGATATGTAAGATTTGCATACATTTTGAGGTTAGGAAGCCCATATCCCGAAGTCGTCTCCCGCACCCGACTCAGTTGTGCTTAGGGCTTTAGCTCATTCTGGAACGACCTTAAGGCCTACGCAAAATAAAATCATTAACCGGAACCGCAATCGTAACCGTAAGAATGAGTTCGAGAAGGATAAACAATATACCTATCCTTCTTTAACTCACTCTTACGCTTACGATTGCGGTTCCGGTTAAAGATTCTATTTTGCGTTGGCCTTTAGCCTTTACCAATTTAGTTGAGCATGCGCATTGAACTAAAATTTAATACTGACGATACTGACAGACGAAAAGTGTGGTTATGTCACAAAAATATTGCATACAGTGTTTAAACAAATTTTTCGTAATAGTGATATTATTTAGATTTTTAAAATGATTTGAAAGTATACATAATAATGTTTGTCAATAGAATATTTTAATTTTTAAAGCGCTTTCTGAACAGCAGGGATGTGCATGTAATTATACGTCACGTAAATTACATGGGTATCTGTCCTTCAATGAGTTCCACCGCAAGAGAGACACCTACTGGTGCTAATATCGTTTTCTCTTTCTATCAAACAGACACCTCTATACAGACCACTCCACTCTGTTTATATTCATTTGATCCACGGCATCAACAGGCCAACAAGCAAAACAAAACGAATCGAGTTTTCGTCAAGTTTAATTAATTATTCTAATACAGGTTTATTCATTAAAATGTCGCGTATAATAGAACTTTAACATGTATTTCACGCTTTAAAAGAATTTATTTGCTGCAATCGGCTGTTTAATGAAAATTCGAGATCTATAGAACATGAATATGCGGCCACTTTTTTCTATACATTAGAAGTTTCTGCAAATAAAATTATTATTATACTGAAAATTAATTTCTCAAAAACAAAAAAAACGGTTTTTTTGAAAATAAAGTATTTCGTCAGAAAAAATCACAGCTTTCTTTTAAAACTAAAAGAAAAATGGACTCAAAGATGAGAAAAGTAAAAAATATATTTTTGTGTCAAAATAACAAATATTTTTGAAAATAGACTGTCATTCGAAAGTTTATAAAAAAATCTAGAAAAACCATGTCCTATTTTTTTTTTAATTTTTCCTTTTAAGTATTTAAGTGGAGCGTGTCACGCAAACGTTCAAAACTCACCCCTCCCCCTCAGACAATTTGTTATAAAATTCAAAAATATTTGTCTGACAAATACTAACCTATAGGTTATAAAAAAATTTCAAAATAATTTATTTTTATTCCTTTTAACTGCATAATCTTTCTTTTCTCAAATAAACAATATTTAATTTGATAATTAGATTCCTAAGCTACACACTAAAAAAAAGTCTTACTTTTAGCCTATTTTTGAGGCTGAATTTAAGATGTAAACGGAGTCAGCCCCGTTAAACAAGGACAGACTTATGTGAAATACATAGACTGAATGTAAGGTGTAAACGGAGTCAGGCTTTTTTTCTTGTGTATTAGACGAAACTTTAGGCTTAAATATATAATTAAATGTTATTAAATATTTTAATATTTTAGTATTTACATTAACAAATTATAACCTTTGAGGGTTCGAGGTCCACTTATGGGATCATATGGGATACTCTCACTGCAATGCTATTCAGTTTAAATAATGATCTAGTCACCTTTCAAAAAAATGATGGATTGCTCTTTTTAAAAAGTACGAGACAAGATATATATTGTGCACTTAGATGATATGGTTATTTTTAAATCCACTTTGGAAAAACGTAAAAATTGACCTATGTAATAAAAAAGACAAATTTTTAAAATTTTTCGGTTATCATATTGAATCTACCATTTTAGATTTTAAATTGGATATAAGATTTGAATTCAATGATCCCGAAAACCCACAAAAAATGGAATTTTCAAGCGAATCTTTTAAATTTAAAAAAAATGTTAGTCGACATTTTGGATCCGACATTTTGAATTTTTTTCATTTGGCATCAAATTCGGATTTAGCTTCCACAAAAACTCCCAAGTAACAAAGTTTTACAAAAAGACATCATTGATTGACAAAGGGTTGTAATACTATAGTTTGAATCCAAATTAAATGCAATATAATTAAATGTTACAGTTTATTAAAAAGTGAATTATATTATAAATATTAATTATGACCTCCCGTAAATCGGTTTAATAGAATTTTCCAGAAAATTACAGAAATTTATTATCTGTATAGATAAAATTAATAAAATTAACAAACAAAATTGTGTAAACAAGCTGTCATGTCTTTACATTCATACTATCTTGATCTTCAATTATTATTTGTTTTGTGTCATGATCAAATAAATATTGAACTTTTTTTACAAATAAAATTTCAAAATTAATATTAACATTAAGGTTGTATACGCATAATGTACTTTTATTAATTTAATTTGCGTCACAGCTAAGGTAATCAAACTAAACACTTGTATGTAAATGTAGAAATAATTTATATAAATTTTATTAGCTATAAGAAGGTAATATTTACTATTTAGATTAGTATGTACTTTTTTAAAAGCAAAATTAATAGCATTTATAAACTATCTCCTGTTTAAAAAAATTCTCTATTTCTTTTTTAATCTATTTCTTTGGCACGTTATAAGTGAATCTTAGACAAAATAAAAGATAAAATGAACAAGTATTATTTAATCATTGGATTAATAGCAATAATTTTTTTCTCAACTCTTAAAAATGGAGTCTTTGCAAGACATATTACAAATCAGAATCAAGAATTTGGGACTCAACAAATTCAAAAACAAGGGCTCGAAATTCAATCGGATCAGAATACAGCATTAGGAACTGAACCCACACAAACTGAAAGAATCGAAACTCAATCAAGTGATAATAAAGCATTAGGAACTGAAGGAATCAAAACTCAACCAAACCAAAATGAAGTTTATAATTTACTAAATGGTTATCTAACCCAAAATCTTGGTCTAGTAAATGTACCAGTTCAAAATGGTACATTCGCAACTCAAGAAAATTTAAATGATCTTCTTAAAAGATACCTAACACCAGAGTCAGGAAAAGAATACGAACTAGCTCAAAATCAAGGTTTCGAAGTATTTCTAATACAAAAACATGAAATAGATACTCAACCAGGACAAAATATAGAAATTGACAGGTATGTTGCACAGAATCCAGGTCAATCTGCTTTAATTGATATCTTCAAAAGTTTAACAAAATATCAAGAAATGCTTACTCAATCAGCGAAAAATGATGAAGTAGGAAATCAACAAATGCAAAATCAAATACTTTCTGGACTTGGATCGATACTTTCTGGTTCTGGAGTGCAGTTTAAAGTATCTCAAGATTTAAACGGTTTAGCTCAAAATGATTTTGGTATGCAACAAAATCAAATACAATCTGGATTTGGACCTTTACTTTCCCATTCTGGAGTGGATTCTAAACAATCTCAAGATTTTAAAAGTTTAGTTCAAAATGAAAAATTTGATCCTCAACAAATTCAAAATCAAATAGTTTCTAAACTTGGATCCTTAATTTCTCATTCTGGAGTGCAGACTAAATTGTCTCAAGATTCTAAAAGTTTATAAACAATGGAGCATAACGCAACCAACTCTAACTGTTGGATATAGAAATTATAAAATTTTTGTTTGATTATAAATTTGTAATTTAAAGTATTTTCAGTTGTAAATATACCCTAGTAGAACGTAATATTACAGCAATATTGAGAACAGTGCCTTAACAATACCAATATTGCCTCAATGTTGTTGATGTTACTGGAATACTGTTGGAATGTTCCCAATAACATTACGTGCTACTGGAGTAGAATAAATAATAAAGGCTCAGCATTAACTATTGTTTTAATATTAATATTAATACCCAACTTATTCTCCTTGTGGAGTTTCATCATATCATTGAATATTTTCGATGCGACACGTTCTAAGGTGAATTAAAACATTTTAAATACACTGGTAAATTCACTCACTGAATGTGAGTGAATACAAAGTTAAGTAAGTGAAATAGTGAATAGTAAGTAATACTCGAATTATGTTGATAATATATGTTTTAAATTTTCTTCCAATATTAAATAATCTATTGAGTTGTTTTTCAGTTTCTGGTGTTAATTAATGACGTTAAATTTTTCATATTAGTTCATATTATTATTATTTTGTAAATTAATGTTAAAAAATAGTAGAATTGGTTGATGTTTATACTGGAAAATAAAAATGAAGTAAAAGTGGACTTGGGAAATCGGTTATAATTTGGAAATTGGTTATAATTGAATAAAAGTCAAAATTGGAAATTGATTCTGGTGGCGGATCACTGTGTCCAAAAAGTAACTGTTTTTAACAATGGTTATAAAAAAAATTTGTTGTTGAACTTATTATTTTTTCCAACACTGTATAGAATGGAGAGAGAATATTTATAAGTGAAAAGAGAGTAAGATGACGTGTAAGAGAGAATACAGAATAAGTCGTAAAAGCAAGAGTATATGATGAGGTAATCTTATCTAATTTCAAATTCCGAGTAAGGTCTGGAGTTCCCTTAATGAGAGTTGGCACCTGAGACGAAACCAGTCATTGTATCTAATCTCCAGTCTACTCGTAAGAAAGTAAATCTATTTAAGTACTGTTTTTTGTCTACTGATAGTTTTTCGATTCGCCCTGGTTTAACAAATGCATTGCTACAATAAAAAATATTAACAGGTTTTCGAGTAACTAAAAAATTGTGCGAGCGTATACAAAAAAGTAAAAATGCCATCGTAGCTAGTAGTTTCTTAAAAAAAGTTCTCGCCCATCAGATAAAATCGTAACTATTTAACAAAAAAATAAATAAATACACTTGGATAGTGCTATTGACATTATTGAATTAGTTTCTCTCGGCCGCATTTTCCACATTTCAGGTTATCGCGTGACGGCATCAGCAGCTTCCGGAGTTAGGTTGTCGTAGGGTCCGTTTTCGATTAGCGGATTTGTAATCAAAGAGAATCAAGAACTCGCATCGTCGAAACAAACATACACGCCTTGCGTTTAATTAATGTACTGCGGTAGATCTGCGATTAATAATCATGTAATCCACCTTTTTTCTAAAGACCCCATTATGTAAATATTTGATATTTACATAATTACGTGATTGCATGATTAATAACCAGGTAATGTCTTTTTTTAAAACGGATTCTTGTATAATTTTTTGCTTTCATCACCCCCGAAATTACTTAAGTTAATTAACAGTAAAATAAAAAATTGGGGTGAATAACCACCCTAAGCGAAGTTCAAGTTAAGTCATTAATCGAGGTAAGTTTGGATCTGTATCTTTTTTCCACCTGCCTTTTATCGATAAAGAAGACCAAAAAGAAGTTATTCTAAAAAGTGATGAAGATAAAGAAGATTTATTATATTTGAGCCTGACATAGACGATTCAATGTAGGTTGAAAAAAATTACTATGAGTATAATCCTGCTCACAGCATGATGTCTCGCTTTGGAAGACCTCCCGAAAATTGTTTATAGAAGTTTAAAAAACATTATTGTTAGCTGGTGATAACGCCAATTCTTTATCGATGTTTTAAAAAAATAATTGTGATGATAATTCCATTTAAATCTTTTAAGCAGCCAATCGACAGAGTACATCAGAAATAGTTGTCTTGGTGAGAAAGTCTAAATTAATGTTAGCCGGAACACTCGCAAAGTCTTTACAGAAGATTTTAAAAAATTATTGTGAAGATAATCCCATTTAAAACTTCAACTAACATCCTATTGACAGAGTAAATAAAAAATAGTTGTCTTGGTGAGTAAGTCTAAACCAATGTTAGCCGGAACTCTCGCAAAGTCTTTACAGAAGATTTTAAAAAATTATTGTGAAAATAATCCCATTTAAAACTTCAACTAACATCTTATTGACAGAGTAAATAAAAAATAGTTGTCTTGGTGAGTAAGTCTAAACCAATGTTAGCCGGAGCTCTCGCAAATTCTTTATAGAAGTTTTAAGAAAAGAATTTGCGATAATTCCATTTAGAACTTCAAGTACAGCCTATCGCCAAAAAAATAAAAATACTTGTCTTGGTGAGTAAGTCTAAACCAATGTAAGCCGGAACTCTCGAAAATTCTTTATAGAAGTTTTTAAAAAAATATTGTGATGATAATCTCATTTAAAACTTCAACTACATCCTATCGACAGAGTACATAAAAAATAGTTGTCTTGGTGAGTAAGTCTAAACCAATGTTAGCCGGAGCTCTCGCAAATTCTTTATAGAAGTTTTAAGAAAAGAATTTGCGATAATTCCATTTAGAACTTCGAGTACAGCCTATCGCCAAAAAAATAAAAATAGTTGTCTTGGTGAGTAAGTCTAAACCAATGTAAGCCGGAACTCTCGAAAATTCTTTATAGAAGTTTTTAAAAAAATATTGTGATGATAATCTCATTTAAAACTTCAACTACATCCTATCGACACAGTACATCAGAAATAGTTGTCTTGGTGAGTAAGTCTAAACCAATGTTAGCCGGAACTCTCGCAAAGTCTTTACAGAAGATTTTAAAAAATTATTGTGAAGATAATCCCATTTAAAACTTCAACTAACATCCTATTGACAGAGTAAATAAAAAATAGTTGTCTTGGTGAGTAAGTCTAAACCAATGTTAGCCGGAGCTCTCGCAAATTCTTTATAGAAGTTTTAAGAAAAGAATTTGCGATAATTCCATTTAGAACTTCGAGTACAGCCTATCGCCAAAAAAATAAAAATAGTTGTCTTGGTGAGTAAGTCTAAACCAATGTAAGCCGAAGCTCTCGAAAATTCTTTATAGAAGTTTTTAAAAAATTATTGTGATGATAATCTTATTTAAAACTTCATATACATCCTATCGACACAGTACATCAGAAATAGTTGTCTTGGTGAGTAAGTCTAAACCAATGTTAGCTAGACCTAACGCCAATTATTTATCGAAGTTTTTGAAAAATTATTGTGATGATAATTCCATTTAAATCTGTGACAGCAGCCAATGGACAGAGTACATAAAAAATAGTTGTCTTGGTGAGGAAGTCTAAACCAATGTAAGCCGAAGCTCTCGAAAATTCTTTATAGAAGTTTTTAAAAAATTATTGTGATGATAATCTCATTTAAAACTACAACTACAGCCTATCGACAGAGTATATCAGAAATAGTTGTCTTGGTGAGTATAAGTCTAAACCAATGTTAGCTAGAGCTAACGCCAATTATTTATCGAAGTTTTTAAAAAATTATTGTGATGATAATTCCATTTAAATCTGTTACAGCAGCCAATGGACAGAGTACATCAGAAATAGTTGTCTTGGTGAGAAAGTCTAAATTAATGTTAGCCGGAACTCTCGCAAAGTCTTTACAGAAGATTTTAAAAAATTATTGTGAAGATAATCCCATTTAAAACTTCAACTAACATCTTATTGACAGAGTAAATAAAAAATAGTTGTCTTGGTGAGTAAGTCTAAACCAATGTTAGCCGGAACTCTCGCAAAGTCTTTACAGAAGATTTTAAAAAATTATTGTGAAGATAATCCCATTTAAAACTTCAACTAACATCCTATTGACAGAGTAAATAAAAAATAGTTGTCTTGGTGAGTAAGTCTAAACCAATGTTAGCCGGAGATCTCGCAGATTCTTTATAGAAGTTTTTAAAAAATTGTTGTGATGATAATTCCATTTAAATCTGTTACAGCAGCCAATGGACAAAGTACATCAAAAATAGTTGTCTTGGTGAGTAAGTCTAAACCAATGTTAGCCGGAACTCTCGCAAAGTCTTTACAGAAGATTTTAAAAAATTATTGTGAAGATAATCCCATTTAAAACTTCAACTAACATCCTATTGACAGAGTAAATAAAAAATAGTTGTCTTGGTGAGTAAGTCTAAACCAATGTTAGCCGGAGCTCTCGCAAATTCTTTATAGAAGTTTTAAGAAAAGAATTTGCGATAATTCCATTTAGAACTTCGAGTACAGCCTATCGCCAAAAAAATAAAAATAGTTGTCTTGGTGAGTAAGTCTAAACCAATGTAAGCCGGAACTCTCGAAAATTCTTTATAGAAGTTTTTAAAAAAATATTGTGATGATAATCTCATTTAAAACTTCAACTACATCCTATCGACACAGTACATCAGAAATAGTTGTCTTGGTGAGTAAGTCTAAACCAATGTTAGCCGGAACTCTCGCAAAGTCTTTACAGAAGATTTTAAAAAATTATTGTGAAGATAATCCCATTTAAAACTTCAACTAACATCCTATTGACAGAGTAAATAAAAAATAGTTGTCTTGGTGAGTAAGTCTAAACCAATGTTAGCCGGAGATCTCGCAGATTCTTTATAGAAGTTTTTAAAAAATTGTTGTGATGATAATTCCATTTAAATCTGTTACAGCAGCCAATGGACAAAGTACATCAAAAATAGTTGTCTTGGTGAGTAAGTCTAAACCAATGTTAGCCGGAGCTCTCGCAGATTCTTTATAGAAGTTTTTAAAAAATTGTTGTGATGATAATCTCATTTGAAACTTTAACTACAGCCTATCGACAGAGTACATAAAAAATAGTTGTCTTGGTGAGTAAGTCTAAACCAATGTTAGCCGGAGATCTCGCAGATTCTTTATAGAAGTTTTTAAAAAATTGTTGTGATGATAATTCCATTTAAATCTGTTACAGCAGCCAATGGACAGAGTACATAAAAAATAGTTGTCTTGGTGAGTAAGTCTAAACCAATGTTAGCCGGAGCTCTCGCAAATTCTTTATAGAAGTTTTAAGAAAAGAATTTGCGATAATTCTATTTAGAACTTCAAGTACAGCCTATCGCCAAAAAAATAAAAATAGTTGTCTTGGTGAGTAAGTCTAAACCAATGTAAGCCGAAGCTCCCGAAAATTCTTTATAGAAGTTTTTAAAAAATTATTGTGATGATAATCTCATTTAAAACTACAACTACATCCTATCGACAGAGTACATCAGAAATAGTTGTCTTGGTAAGTAAGTCTAAACCAATGTTAGCCGGAACTCTCGCAAATACTTTACAGAAGTTTTTAAAAAATTATTTAGATGATAATTCCATTTAAATCTTTTACAGCAGCCAATCGACAGAGTACATAAAAAATAGTTGTCTTGGTGAGTATGTCTAAACCAATGTTAGCCGGAGCTCTCGCAAATTCTTTATAGAAGTTTTTAAAAAATTATTGTGATGATAATCTCATTTGAAACTTCAACTACATCCTATCGACAGAGTACATCAGAAATAGTTGTCTTGGTGAGTAAGTCTAAACCAATGTTAGCCGGAACTCTCGCAAATTCTTTATAGAAATTTTGAAAAATTATTGTGTTGATAATCTCATTTGAAACGTCAACTACAGCCTATCGACAGAGTACATCAGAAATAGTTGCCTTGGTAAGTAAGTCTAAACCAATGTTAGCTAGAGCTAACGCCAATTATTTATCGAAGTTTTTAAAAAATTATTGTGATGATAATTCCATTTAAATCTGTTACAGCAGCCAATGGACAGAGTACATAAAAAATAGTTGTCTTGGTGAGTAAGTCTAAACCAATGTTAGCCGGAGCTCTCGCAAATTCTTTATAGAAGTTTTAAGAAAAGAATTTGCGATAATTCTATTTAGAACTTCAAGTACAGCCTATCGCCAAAAAAATAAAAATAGTTGTCTTGGTGAGTAAGTCTAAACCAATGTAAGCCGAAGCTCTCGAAAATTCTTTATAGAAGTTTTTAAAAAATTATTGTGATGATAATCTTATTTAAAACTTCATATACATCCTATCGACACAGTACATCAGAAATAGTTGTCTTGGTGAGTAAGTCTAAACCAATGTTAGCTAGACCTAACGCCAATTATTTATCGAAGTTTTTGAAAAATTATTGTGATGATAATTCCATTTAAATCTGTTACAGCAGCCAATGGACAGAGTACATAAAAAATAGTTGTCTTGGTGAGTAAGTCTAAACCAATGTAAGCCGAAGCTCTCGAAAATTCTTTATAGAAGTTTTTAAAAAATTATTGTGATGATAATCTCATTTAAAACTACAACTACAGCCTATCGACAGAGTATATCAGAAATAGTTGTCTTGGTGAGTATAAGTCTAAACCAATGTTAGCTAGAGCTAACGCCAATTATTTATCGAAGTTTTTAAAAAATTATTGTGATGATAATTCCATTTAAATCTGTTACAGCAGCCAATGGACAGAGTACATCAGAAATAGTTGTCTTGGTGAGAAAGTCTAAATTAATGTTAGCCGGAACTCTCGCAAAGTCTTTACAGAAGATTTTAAAAAATTATTGTGAAGATAATCCCATTTAAAACTTCAACTAACATCTTATTGACAGAGTAAATAAAAAATAGTTGTCTTGGTGAGTAAGTCTAAACCAATGTTAGCCGGAACTCTCGCAAAGTCTTTACAGAAGATTTTAAAAAATTATTGTGAAGATAATCCCATTTAAAACTTCAACTAACATCCTATTGACAGAGTAAATAAAAAATAGTTGTCTTGGTGAGTAAGTCTAAACCAATGTTAGCCGGAGATCTCGCAGATTCTTTATAGAAGTTTTTAAAAAATTGTTGTGATGATAATTCCATTTAAATCTGTTACAGCAGCCAATGGACAAAGTACATCAAAAATAGTTGTCTTGGTGAGTAAGTCTAAACCAATGTTAGCCGGAACTCTCGCAAAGTCTTTACAGAAGATTTTAAAAAATTATTGTGAAGATAATCCCATTTAAAACTTCAACTAACATCCTATTGACAGAGCAAATAAAAAATAGTTGTCTTGGTGAGTAAGTCTAAACCAATGTTAGCCGGAGCTCTCGCAAATTCTTTATAGAAGTTTTAAGAAAAGAATTTGCGATAATTCCATTTAGAACTTCGAGTACAGCCTATCGCCAAAAAAATAAAAATAGTTGTCTTGGTGAGTAAGTCTAAACCAATGTAAGCCGGAACTCTCGAAAATTCTTTATAGAAGTTTTTAAAAAAATATTGTGATGATAATCTCATTTAAAACTTCAACTAACATCCTATTGACAGAGTAAATAAAAAATAGTTGTCTTGGTGAGTAAGTCTAAACCAATGTTAGCCGGAGATCTCGCAGATTCTTTATAGAAGTTTTTAAAAAATTGTTGTGATGATAATTCCATTTAAATCTGTTACAGCAGCCAATGGACAAAGTACATCAAAAATAGTTGTCTTGGTGAGTAAGTCTAAACCAATGTTAGCCGGAACTCTCGCAAAGTCTTTACAGAAGATTTTAAAAAATTATTGTGAAGATAATCCCATTTAAAACTTCAACTAACATCCTATTGACAGAGTAAATAAAAAATAGTTGTCTTGGTGAGTAAGTCTAAACCAATGTTAGCCGGAGATCTCGCAGATTCTTTATAGAAGTTTTTAAAAAATTGTTGTGATGATAATTCCATTTAAATCTGTTACAGCAGCCAATGGACAAAGTACATCAAAAATAGTTGTCTTGGTGAGTAAGTCTAAACCAATGTTAGCCGGAGCTCTCGCAGATTCTTTATAGAAGTTTTTAAAAAATTGTTGTGATGATAATCTCATTTGAAACTTTAACTACAGCCTATCGACAGAGTACATAAAAAATAGTTGTCTTGGTGAGTAAGTCTAAACCAATGTTAGCCGGAGATCTCGCAGATTCTTTATAGAAGTTTTTAAAAAATTGTTGTGATGATAATTCCATTTAAATCTGTTACAGCAGCCAATGGACAGAGTACATAAAAAATAGTTGTCTTGGTAAGTAAGTCTAAACCAATGTTAGCCGGAGCTCTCGCAAATTCTTTATAGAAGTTTTAAGAAAAGAATTTGCGATAATTCTATTTAGAACTTCAAGTACAGCCTATCGCCAAAAAAATAAAAATAGTTGTCTTGGTGAGTAAGTCTAAACCAATGTAAGCCGAAGCTCCCGAAAATTCTTTATAGAAGTTTTTAAAAAATTATTGTGATGATAATCTCATTTAAAACTACAACTACATCCTATCGACAGAGTACATCAGAAATAGTTGTCTTGGTAAGTAAGTCTAAACCAATGTTAGCCGGAACTCTCGCAAATACTTTACAGAAGTTTTTAAAAAATTATTTAGATGATAATTCCATTTAAATCTTTTACAGCAGCCAATCGACAGAGTACATAAAAAATAGTTGTCTTGGTGAGTATGTCTAAACCAATGTTAGCCGGAGCTCTCGCAAATTCTTTATAGAAGTTTTTAAAAAATTATTGTGATGATAATCTCATTTGAAACTTCAACTACATCCTATCGACAGAGTACATCAGAAATAGTTGTCTTGGTGAGTAAGTCTAAACCAATGTTAGCCGGAACTCTCGCAAATTTTTTATAGAAATTTTGAAAAATTATTGTGTTGATAATCTCATTTGAAACGTCAACTACAGCCTATCGACAGAGTACATCAGAAATAGTTGCCTTGGTAAGTAAGTCTAAACCAATGTTAGCTAGAGCTAACGCCAATTATTTATCGAAGTTTTTAAAAAATTATTGTGATGATAATTCCATTTAAATCTGTTACAGCAGCCAATGGACAGAGTACATAAAAAATAGTTGTCTTGGTGAGTAAGTCTAAACCAATGTTAGCCGGAGCTCTCGCAAATTCTTTATAGAAGTTTTAAGAAAAGAATTTGCGATAATTCTATTTAGAACTTCAAGTACAGCCTATCGCCAAAAAAATAAAAATAGTTGTCTTGGTGAGTAAGTCTAAACCAATGTAAGCCGAAGCTCTCGAAAATTCTTTATAGAAGTTTTTAAAAAATTATTGTGATGATAATCTTATTTAAAACTTCATATACATCCTATCGACACAGTACATCAGAAATAGTTGTCTTGGTGAGTAAGTCTAAACCAATGTTAGCTAGACCTAACGCCAATTATTTATCGAAGTTTTTGAAAAATTATTGTGATGATAATTCCATTTAAATCTGTTACAGCAGCCAATGGACAGAGTACATAAAAAATAGTTGTCTTGGTGAGTAAGTCTAAACCAATGTTAGCCGGAGCTCTCGCAAATTCTTTATAGAAGTTTTAAGAAAAGAATTTGCGATAATTCTATTTAGAACTTCAAGTACAGCCTATCGCCAAAAAAATAAAAATAGTTGTCTTGGTGAGTAAGTCTAAACCAATGTAAGCCGAAGCTCCCGAAAATTCTTTATAGAAGTTTTTAAAAAATTATTGTGATGATAATCTCATTTAAAACTACAACTACATCCTATCGACAGAGTACATCAGAAATAGTTGTCTTGGTAAGTAAGTCTAAACCAATGTTAGCCGGAACTCTCGCAAATACTTTACAGAAGTTTTTAAAAAATTATTTAGATGATAATTCCATTTAAATCTTTTACAGCAGCCAATCGACAGAGTACATAAAAAATAGTTGTCTTGGTGAGTATGTCTAAACCAATGTTAGCCGGAGCTCTCGCAAATTCTTTATAGAAGTTTTTAAAAAATTATTGTGATGATAATCTCATTTGAAACTTCAACTACATCCTATCGACAGAGTACATCAGAAATAGTTGTCTTGGTGAGTAAGTCTAAACCAATGTTAGCCGGAACTCTCGCAAATTCTTTATAGAAATTTTGAAAAATTATTGTGTTGATAATCTCATTTGAAACGTCAACTACAGCCTATCGACAGAGTACATCAGAAATAGTTGCCTTGGTAAGTAAGTCTAAACCAATGTTAGCTAGAGCTAACGCCAATTATTTATCGAAGTTTTTAAAAAATTATTGTGATAATAATTCCATTTAAATCTTTTACAGCAACCAATGGACAGAGTACATCAGAAATAGTTGTCTTGGTGAGAAAGTCTAAACCAATGTTAGCCGGAACTCTCGCAAAGTCTTTACAGAAGATTTTAAAAAATTATTGTGAAGATAATCCCATTTAAAACTTCAACAACATCCTATCGACAGAGTACATAAAAAATAGTTGTCTTGGTAAGTAAGTCTAAACCAATGTTAGCCGCAACTCTCGCAAATTCATTATAGAAGTTTTAAGAAAAGAATTTGCGATAATTCCATTTAGAACTTCGAGTACAACCTATCGCCAAAAAAATAAAAATAGTTGTCTTGGTGAGTAAGTCTAAACCAATGTAAGCCGAAGCTCTCGAAAATTCTTTATAGAAATTTTTAAAAAATTATTGTGATGATAATCTCATTTGAAACTTCAACTACATCCTACCGACAGAGTACATCAGAAATAGTTGTCTTGGTGAGTAAGTCTAAACCAATGTTAGCCGGAACTCTCGCAAATTCTTTATAGAAATTTTGAAAAATTATTGTGATGATAATCTCATTTGAAACTTCAACTACAGCCTATCGACAGAGTACATCAGAAATAGTTGTCTTCGTAAGTAAGTCTAAACCAATGTTAGCCGGAACTCTCGCAAATTCTTTACAGAAGTTTTAAAAAAATTATTGTGAAGATAATCTCATTTAAAACTTCAACTACAGCCTATTGACAAAGTAAATAGAAAATAGTTGTCTTGGTGAGTAAGTCTAAACCAATGTTAGTTGGAGTTTACGCCAATTATTTATCAAAGTTTTTCAAAAATTATTTTGATGATAATTCCATTTAAATCTTTTACAGCAGCCAATCGACAGAGTACATTAGAAATAGTTGTCTTGGTGAATAAGTCTAAACCAATGTTAGCCGGAGCTCTCGCAAATTCTTTATAGAAGTTTTTAAAAAATTATTGTGATGATAATCTCATTTGAAATTTCAACTACATCCTATCGACAGAGTACATCAGAAATAGTTGTCTTGGTGAGTAAGTCTAAACCAATGTTAGCCGGAGCTCTCGCAAATTCTTTATAGAAATTTTAAGAAAAGAATTTGCGATAATTCCATTTAGAACATCGAGTACAGCCTATCGCCAAAAAATAAAAATAGTTGTCTTGGTGAGTAAGTCTAAACCAATGTAAGCCGAAGCTCTCGAAAATTCTTTATAGAAGTTTTTAAAGAATTATTGTGATGATAATCACATTTGAAACTACAACTACATCCTATCGACAGAGTACATCAGAAATAGTTGTCTTGGTAAGTAAGTCTAAACCAATGTTAGCCAGAGCTCTCGCAAATTCTTTATAGAAGTTTTTAAAAAATTATTGTGATGATAATCACATTTGAAACTTCAACTACAGCCTATCGACAGAGTACATCAGAAATAGTTGTCTTCGTAAGTAAGTCTAAACCAATGTTAGCCGGAACTCTCGCAAATTCTTTACAGAAGATTTTAAAAAATTATTGTGAAGATAATCCCATTTAAAACTTCAACAACATCCTATCGACAGAGTACATAAAAAATAGTTGTCTTGGTAAGTAAGTCTAAACCAATGTTAGCTAGAGCGAACGCCAATTATTTATCGAAGTTTTTAAAAAATTATTGTGATGATAATTCCATTTAAATCTGTTACAGCAGCAAATGGACAGAGTACATAAAAAATAGTTGTCTTGGTGAGTAAGTCTAAACCAATGTTAGCCGGAGCTCGCGCAAATTCTTTATAGAAGTTTTAAGAAAAGAATTTGCGATAATTCCATTTAGAACTTCGAGTACAACCTATCGCCAAAAAAATAAAAATAGTTGTCTTGGTGAGTAAGTCTAAACCAATGTAAGCCGAAGCTCTCGAAAATTCTTTATAGAAGTTTTTAAAGAATTATTGTGATGATAATCACATTTGAAACTACAACTACATCCTATCGACAGAGTACATCAGAAATAGTTGTCTTGGTAAGTAAGTCTAAACCAATGTTAGCCAGAGCTCTCGCAAATTCTTTATAGAAGTTTTTAAAAAATTATTGTGATGATAATCACATTTGAAACTTCAACTACATTCTATCGACAGAGTACATCAGAAATAGTTGTCTTGGTGAGTAAGTCTAAACCAATGTTAGCCGGAGCTCTCGCAAATTCTTTATAGAAGATTTTAAAAAATTATTGTAAAGATACTCCCATTTAAAACTTTAACTAACATCCTACTGACAGAGTAAATAAAAAATAGTTGTCTTGGTAAGTAAGTCTAAACCAATGTTAGCTAGAGCTAACGCCAATTATTTATCAAAGTTTTTAAAAAATTATTGTGATGATAATTCCATTTAAATCTTTTACAGTAGTCAATTGACAGAGTACATCAGAAATAGTTGTCTTGGTTAGTAAGTCTAAACCAATGTTAGCCGGAGCTCTCGCAAATTCTTTATAGAAGTTTTAAAAAAAATTGCGATTATTCCATTTAGAACTTCGAGTACAGCCTATTGACAAAAAATAAAAATAGTTGTCTTGGTGAGTAAGTCTAAACCAATGTAAGCCGAAGCTCTCGATAATTCTTTATAGAAGTTTTTAAAATATTATTGTGAAGATAATTCCATTCAAAACTTCAACTATAGCCTATCGACAGAGTACATCAGAAATAGTTGTCTTGGTGAGTAAGTCTAAACCAATGTTAGCCGGAACTGTCGCAAATTCTTTATAGAAATTTTGAAAAATTATTGTGATGATAATCTCATTTGAAACTTCAACTACAGCCTATCGACAGAGTACATCAGAAATAGTTGTCTTGGTAAGTAAGTCTAAACCAATGTTAGCTAGAGCGAACGCCAATTATTTATCGAAGTTTTTAAAAAATTATTGTGATGATAATTCCATTTAAATCTGTTACAGCAGCAAATGGACAGAGTACATAAAAAATAGTTGTCTTGGTGAGTAAGTCTAAACCAATGTTAGCCGGAGCTCGCGCAAATTCTTTATAGAAGTTTTAAGAAAAGAATTTGCGATAATTCCATTTAGAACTTCGAGTACAACCTATCGCCAAAAAAATAAAAATAGTTGTCTTGGTGAGTAAGTCTAAACCAATGTAAGCCGAAGCTCTCGAAAATTCTTTATAGAAGTTTTTAAAGAATTATTGTGATGATAATCACATTTGAAACTACAACTACATCCTATCGACAGAGTACATCAGAAATAGTTGTCTTGGTAAGTAAGTCTAAACCAATGTTAGCCAGAGCTCTCGCAAATTCTTTATAGAAGTTTTTAAAAAATTATTGTGATGATAATCACATTTGAAACTTCAACTACATTCTATCGACAGAGTACATCAGAAATAGTTGTCTTGGTGAGTAAGTCTAAACCAATGTTAGCCGGAGCTCTCGCAAATTCTTTATAGAAGATTTTAAAAAATTATTGTAAAGATACTCCCATTTAAAACTTTAACTAACATCCTACTGACAGAGTAAATAAAAAATAGTTGCCTTGGTAAGTAAGTCTAAACCAATGTTAGCTAGAGCTAACGCCAATTATTTATCGAAGTTTTTAAAAAATTATTGTGATAATAATTCCATTTAAATCTTTTACAGCAACCAATGGACAGAGTACATCAGAAATAGTTGTCTTGGTGAGAAAGTCTAAACCAATGTTAGCCGGAACTCTCGCAAAGTCTTTACAGAAGATTTTAAAAAATTATTGTGAAGATAATCCCATTTAAAACTTCAACAACATCCTATCGACAGAGTACATAAAAAATAGTTGTCTTGGTAAGTAAGTCTAAACCAATGTTAGCCGCAACTCTCGCAAATTCATTATAGAAGTTTTAAGAAAAGAATTTGCGATAATTCCATTTAGAACTTCGAGTACAACCTATCGCCAAAAAAATAAAAATAGTTGTCTTGGTGAGTAAGTCTAAACCAATGTAAGCCGAAGCTCTCGAAAATTCTTTATAGAAATTTTTAAAAAATTATTGTGATGATAATCTCATTTGAAACTTCAACTACATCCTACCGACAGAGTACATCAGAAATAGTTGTCTTGGTGAGTAAGTCTAAACCAATGTTAGCCGGAACTCTCGCAAATTCTTTATAGAAATTTTGAAAAATTATTGTGATGATAATCTCATTTGAAACTTCAACTACAGCCTATCGACAGAGTACATCAGAAATAGTTGTCTTCGTAAGTAAGTCTAAACCAATGTTAGCCGGAACTCTCGCAAATTCTTTACAGAAGTTTTTAAAAAATTATTGTGAAGATAATCTCATTTAAAACTTCAACTACAGCCTATTGACAAAGTAAATAGAAAATAGTTGTCTTGGTGAGTAAGTCTAAACCAATGTTAGTTGGAGTTTACGCCAATTATTTATCAAAGTTTTTCAAAAATTATTTTGATGATAATTCCATTTAAATCTTTTACAGCAGCCAATCGACAGAGTACATTAGAAATAGTTGTCTTGGTGAATAAGTCTAAACCAATGTTAGCCGGAGCTCTCGCAAATTCTTTATAGAAGTTTTTAAAAAATTATTGTGATGATAATCTCATTTGAAATTTCAACTACATCCTATCGACAGAGTACATCAGAAATAGTTGTCTTGGTGAGTAAGTCTAAACCAATGTTAGCCGGAGCTCTCGCAAATTCTTTATAGAAATTTTAAGAAAAGAATTTGCGATAATTCCATTTAGAACATCGAGTACAGCCTATCGCCAAAAAATAAAAATAGTTGTCTTGGTGAGTAAGTCTAAACCAATGTAAGCCGAAGCTCTCGAAAATTCTTTATAGAAGTTTTTAAAGAATTATTGTGATGATAATCACATTTGAAACTACAACTACATCCTATCGACAGAGTACATCAGAAATAGTTGTCTTGGTAAGTAAGTCTAAACCAATGTTAGCCAGAGCTCTCGCAAATTCTTTATAGAAGTTTTTAAAAAATTATTGTGATGATAATCACATTTGAAACTTCAACTACAGCCTATCGACAGAGTACATCAGAAATAGTTGTCTTCGTAAGTAAGTCTAAACCAATGTTAGCCGGAACTCTCGCAAATTCTTTACAGAAGATTTTAAAAAATTATTGTGAAGATAATCCCATTTAAAACTTCAACAACATCCTATCGACAGAGTACATAAAAAATAGTTGTCTTGGTAAGTAAGTCTAAACCAATGTTAGCTAGAGCGAACGCCAATTATTTATCGAAGTTTTTAAAAAATTATTGTGATGATAATTCCATTTAAATCTGTTACAGCAGCAAATGGACAGAGTACATAAAAAATAGTTGTCTTGGTGAGTAAGTCTAAACCAATGTTAGCCGGAGCTCGCGCAAATTCTTTATAGAAGTTTTAAGAAAAGAATTTGCGATAATTCCATTTAGAACTTCGAGTACAACCTATCGCCAAAAAAATAAAAATAGTTGTCTTGGTGAGTAAGTCTAAACCAATGTAAGCCGAAGCTCTCGAAAATTCTTTATAGAAGTTTTTAAAGAATTATTGTGATGATAATCACATTTGAAACTACAACTACATCCTATCGACAGAGTACATCAGAAATAGTTGTCTTGGTAAGTAAGTCTAAACCAATGTTAGCCAGAGCTCTCGCAAATTCTTTATAGAAGTTTTTAAAAAATTATTGTGATGATAATCACATTTGAAACTTCAACTACATTCTATCGACAGAGTACATCAGAAATAGTTGTCTTGGTGAGTAAGTCTAAACCAATGTTAGCCGGAGCTCTCGCAAATTCTTTATAGAAGATTTTAAAAAATTATTGTAAAGATACTCCCATTTAAAACTTTAACTAACATCCTACTGACAGAGTAAATAAAAAATAGTTGTCTTGGTAAGTAAGTCTAAACCAATGTTAGCTAGAGCTAACGCCAATTATTTATCAAAGTTTTTAAAAAATTATTGTGATGATAATTCCATTTAAATCTTTTACAGTAGTCAATTGACAGAGTACATCAGAAATAGTTGTCTTGGTTAGTAAGTCTAAACCAATGTTAGCCGGAGCTCTCGCAAATTCTTTATAGAAGTTTTAAAAAAAATTGCGATTATTCCATTTAGAACTTCGAGTACAGCCTATTGACAAAAAATAAAAATAGTTGTCTTGGTGAGTAAGTCTAAACTAATGTAAGCCGAAGCTCTCGATAATTCTTTATAGAAGTTTTTAAAATATTATTGTGAAGATAATTCCATTCAAAACTTCAACTATAGCCTATCGACAGAGTACATCAGAAATAGTTGTCTTGGTGAGTAAGTCTAAACCAATGTTAGCCGGAACTGTCGCAAATTCTTTATAGAAATTTTGAAAAATTATTGTGATGATAATCTCATTTGAAACTTCAACTACAGCCTATCGACAGAGTACATCAGAAATAGTTGTCTTGGTAAGTAAGTCTAAACCAATGTTAGCTAGAGCGAACGCCAATTATTTATCGAAGTTTTTAAAAAATTATTGTGATGATAATTCCATTTAAATCTGTTACAGCAGCAAATGGACAGAGTACATAAAAAATAGTTGTCTTGGTGAGTAAGTCTAAACCAATGTTAGCCGGAGCTCGCGCAAATTCTTTATAGAAGTTTTAAGAAAAGAATTTGCGATAATTCCATTTAGAACTTCGAGTACAACCTATCGCCAAAAAAATAAAAATAGTTGTCTTGGTGAGTAAGTCTAAACCAATGTAAGCCGAAGCTCTCGAAAATTCTTTATAGAAGTTTTTAAAGAATTATTGTGATGATAATCACATTTGAAACTACAACTACATCCTATCGACAGAGTACATCAGAAATAGTTGTCTTGGTAAGTAAGTCTAAACCAATGTTAGCCAGAGCTCTCGCAAATTCTTTATAGAAGTTTTTAAAAAATTATTGTGATGATAATCACATTTGAAACTTCAACTACATTCTATCGACAGAGTACATCAGAAATAGTTGTCTTGGTGAGTAAGTCTAAACCAATGTTAGCCGGAGCTCTCGCAAATTCTTTATAGAAGATTTTAAAAAATTATTGTAAAGATACTCCCATTTAAAACTTTAACTAACATCCTACTGATAGAGTAAATAAAAAATAGTTGTCTTGGTAAGTAAGTCTAAACCAATGTTAGCTAGAGCTAACGCCAATTATTTATCAAAGTTTTTAAAAAATTATTGTGATGATAATTCCATTTAAATCTTTTACAGTAGTCAATTGACAGAGTACATCAGAAATAGTTGTCTTGGTTAGTAAGTCTAAACCAATGTTAGCCGGAGCTCTCGCAAATTCTTTATAGAAGTTTTAAAAAAAATTGCGATTATTCCATTTAGAACTTCGAGTACAGCCTATTGACAAAAAATAAAAATAGTTGTCTTGGTGAGTAAGTCTAAACCAATGTAAGCCGAAGCTCTCGATAATTCTTTATAGAAGTTTTTAAAATATTATTGTGAAGATAATTCCATTCAAAACTTCAACTATAGCCTATCGACAGAGTACATCAGAAATAGTTGTCTTGGTGAGTAAGTCTAAACCAATGTTAGCCGGAACTGTCGCAAATTCTTTATAGAAATTTTGAAAAATTATTGTGATGATAATCTCATTTGAAACTTCAACTACAGCCTATCGACAGAGTACATCAGAAATAGTTGTCTTGGTAAGTAAGTCTAAACCAATGTTAGCTAGATCTAACGCCAATTATTTATCGAAGTTTTTAAAAAATTATTGTGATGATAATTCCATTTAAATCTTTTACAGCAGCCAATTGACAGAGTACATCAGAAATAGTTGTCTTGGTGAGTAAGTCTAAACCAATGTAAGCCGAAGCTTTCGAAAATTCTTTATAGAAGTTTTTAAAATATTATTGTGAAGATAATCCCATTTAAAACTTCAACTACAGCCTATCGACAGAGTACATCAGAAATAGTTGTCTTAGTGAGTAAGTCTAAACCAATGTTAGCCGGAACTCTCGCAAATTCTTTATAGAAGTTTTAAAAAATTATTGTGATGATAATCCCATTTGAAACTTCAACTACAGCCTATTGACAAAGTAAATAAAAAAAAGTTGTCTTGGTGAGTAAGTCTAAACCAATGTTAGCTGTAGCTAACGCAAATTATTTATCAAAGTTTTAAAAAAATTATTTTGATGATAATTCCATTTAAATCTTTTACAAAAGCCAATCGACAGATTACATCAGAAATAGTTGTCTTGGTGAGAAAGTCAAAACCAATTTTAGCCGGAGCTCTCGCAAATTCTTTATAGAAGTTTTTAAAAAATTGTTGTGATAATAATCTCATTTGAAACTTCAACTTCAGCCTATCGACACAGTACTTTAGAAATAATTGTCTTGGTGAGTAAGTCTAAACCAATGTAAGCCGGAGCTCACGAAAATTTTTTATAGAAATTATTAAAAAATTATTGTGATGATATTCTCATTAGAAACTTCAACTACAGCCTATCGACAGAGTACATCAGAAATAGTTGTCTTGGTGAGTAAGTCTAAACCAATGTTAGCTAGAGCTAACGCCAATTATTTATCGAAGTTTTTAAAAAATTATTGTGATGATAATTCCATTCAAATCTTTTACAGCAGCCAATCGACAGATTGCATAAAAAATAGTTGTCTTGGTAAGTAAGTCTAAACCAATGTTAGCTAGAGCTAACGCTAATTATTTATCGAAGTTTTTAAAAAATTATTGTGATGATAATTCCATTTAAATCTGTTACAGCAGCCAATGGACAGAGTAAATAAAAAATAGTTGTCTTGGTGAGTAAGTCTAAACCAATGTTAGCCGGAGCTCTCGCAAATTCTTTATAGAAGATTTTAAAAATTATTGTGAAGATACTCCCATTTAAAACTTTAACTACAGCCTATCGACAGAGTACATCAGAAATAGTTGTCTTGGTGAGTAAGTCGAAACCAATGTAAGCCGAAGCTCTCGAAAATTCTTTATAGAAGTTTTTAAAATATTATTGTGAAGATAATCCCATTTAAAACTTCAACTACAGCCTATCGACAGAGTACATCAGAAATAGTTGTCTTGGTGAGTAAGTCTAAACCAATGTTAGCCGGAGCTCTTGCAAATTTTTTATAGAAGTTTTAAAAAAAAATATTTTCATAAATAAAATATGCCAAAATGAAGTTCAAAGTATCATTTATATGTGCATTAATTTTTAAATTGAAATACTCAATTGTTTTCTCAGACAAAATTTCTTAAATAGCATAAACACAGTTTATGAA
The DNA here is from genome assembly GCA_032872505.1 of Leptopilina syphax. Lineage (NCBI taxonomy): Eukaryota > Metazoa > Arthropoda > Insecta > Hymenoptera > Figitidae > Leptopilina > Leptopilina syphax. The sequence continues at coordinate 2,407,850 of CM065474.1, read as the reverse complement.
TTTTATTTTTTAGATCAAGAGAAGTGATTTATTTTTGTCATAAAATTCACAAACACATTCTCAAGCTTCCTGGATTTGTATCATTAGGGTTAAACTTAATAATTAATTTCCTTACGTAGATCATATTACTTAAACTGTTAAAGTGTCGCTGCCAGAGTATTAGGCTTTGTCGTATTAGAAACGCTACACAGTTTCGAAATCTTATTAGATTAAAAGTTTATATTTTAATATAGTTTTTAAACAAAAATCCAATTTTTATTGTATAAAATATATTAAAGTTAGAAAATATGTTAAAATTAAGGAAAATTGCCATTTCTGTAAAATTTAGAATTTGCGTTGGAGAGGAAATGAAGTTGAGGAAGGAAAAGTCTCAGCTCTTTTTTCTAGGATCCTCCTACGCCTAGAATTCATTAAAATAGGACGGTCCCAAAATTCGCCAATTAGGACCTTTTCTTAATGCATTTTCTGTACATTTTCTTTATCTTAAACCAATCATAAAATAGCCAACCTCTTTTTCCCTTTCTAGAATATTTCCATTCCTAATTTTTCTCCCTTAAGAAAATTGTTAGTGGCAATTTTTACATAAATATACTTGTTCCTTATGGAAACCTCAGTTCAACAATCAATTATTAAGTTCGAAAATTTCAATCTTTAGTCACAATAGCAATCTTCTAATTCGTCAAAACAAATCTTTAATTTAAAATTTTCAATTCTGAAGGTCAAGTTTATTCAAGTTTTAATCTTTCAAGTTAAAATTCAATAATATTATAAAAAGTTTAAACTTTATTGAAGTGAAAGAAATTATATTGAATATATTTCAGACAATAGACGATTTCTTGCAGTGATCAAAAAACATAGGCGTTCGTATAGAATTCACGCCGGTAGTCGTATATGTACGCAGCTGTGTCCAAATTGGTACACGTTTCTAAATTGGAACATTTACCTTACCAGTTCCAGTGGATCAACTGTCGAATTACATTGTCGTCTGCTTCGGTAAGTTAGAACGATTATCTTGTTTGCTCTTCTGTACTTGTCTCAATAGTCAATAGTATTATGGATTCGCATCTGCTCTAATATATAGTGTCTTTCTCTGTGATTTCTTTTGCAAATTTCGTTAATTTATATTTGAGAATTTTTTATCCCAATTTGAATCATTCACGTACGGAATTAATTAAAGTGTGACAGTCATTGATTAAAAATCGTCGTTATAAGTATAGAAAATCTTTCGTTTCTCTGGTAGTGATAACGGTGGGATTTTTCGTTACAACGTTTCAACCTCTGAATTCATTATATTACCTATGGATCTACTTTATAATACACCTATGGTTTTTTTAATTCAGAAACTATTAAAATTTTAATAGTTATTTTTGTTACAATTTTATTTATTTTTGTTAATTGTCAACTACAATTCTGGTTTTTATAATTTGTCGAACAATGAGTGGTGTTTTAAGAGTACATTGTAAAATTAATATTAAAAAAAGTATGAAAAATCGAGTCAGTGGTGTCGGTGAAAACCGAGACAGCTTAAGAAAAAGTTTTCAGTATTCAAGTAAAATTTAAATTTGTGGGCGTTAATTGGGACGAAGCCAATGTTACATCCCAGCAGTAACAAAATTCTCTTTGAAACTCAAGACATTAGTGGTGAGTCACTGAAGATGACCGCGTGCAAGAAGTACGAGATAAAGAATCACGTTTGAAAGTAGAAAAAAAGTAAAAGAGAAATATTAAAGCTTTCTGAAAAATTCAGAAATTAAATAAATTCTTTTTTTTAATAATAATTTATACCTGACAATTAGAATTAGGATATTAATGACCCTTTGATGATTCTGGGACATTGTGTCCCACTTACAAAAATCTCGATATCTACAAACAATGTTAATATTTTTCCTTCAAATTTAGTGCCTTTTTTTAAGGAGACAGTGGACATTAAAGGTATCTAAAATTTGTTATTTAAATAAAATTATAAAAATTGCTAATGATCTGAAAATCGAAGCTCATAAAACTATGTAATTTTTTAAATTTTCAATGATTTTCAATATTTTAAGGGAAAGTTATTAGAGATTCCGAAGGTTGGAAGTTAATTTCAACTTTTAGGACTCATTCATGTCAGTTTCGAGACGCAAGCATAGTTTCACTATTCGGGTTGGTTAGTGTCCCATATGTAGTTTAGATACTCGCGATAAACTATATGTAATGCAGGTGTTCGCAAGCTCCAATAAATGATTCAGATCTTGGGATAATCCAGTAGTCAAGCTTAGAGATAGGGGTGAACTCTGATCTTATTGTCTTCCACTAGGAAAGATTTGCTACATAAAAACCCATGCATTTTCATTGTCCCTTGTCATTCGATTGCTGATTTATACTTATTGTTCAGTTAGGATATTTAGTAACACACAATAATTTGATAAGTATAAAAAAAGCATAAAATAAATATAACAATAAAAATGGAACCGCCATAGGAAGATGCTAAGGAATAGATGCAAATTTTGGATTTATTGCAATGACATTGTAGCATAAAATTTATTTATTGTTCAATCTGTTAATTATTTATTTTATTTAGTTCAAAAATAAATTTCTAAGATTAGACTAGGTTACGATATAAAAACTTTTTATTTAGAAGTAAAGTAATTGAACCCAGGTTCTAAATAAATAAAAGCGAACCTTTCTTTTATAACTTTCGATTCGAGCTTTTATGAGCGGACTTTACAATTAATTACAAATTAAGAGAATAAGTATTCCGAATATGTTTTTCTCGTCAATAAAATTTTATTAATTAACCTAGGCAAAGCTGACGAGATTCATTCAGCTTGAGGGGTTAACGCATTCACCATACAATCCGTACTTTTTACGATTACGCATTAGATAATGGATTAAGTAACGTCAACGCTTAATCCCAGAGTTACAATACTTTTTTCAACGGGTATTTATCAGACAGGACCGTTCACTATTCAGACAGATAACGAAGCATTAATTTTCCTAAAAAAATTATTTTCGCTTCCTAATTTATAATAAAGAATTTAATTTAAATTTAGAGGACCCTAAAGAATTTAAAATTTAAGTTAGAGAATTTAAATCTTTTTAAATATCACATTGGTGATATTTTGGATGTCTTAATTAATATTATGTGATGCTTTTCTGAACTAAATTTTGCAAAATATTTGCAATAATCATTTTTAAAATATACATTTTTTTCACCTTTGTAAAATTTCTAAAAATCGGGCATATTATCAAGAAAACGGATTTTTTCCAGTATCAAAAAAATCTGCATGAATCACCTTTGATTTTTATGGAAACAGAAATTTTACAAATATAAAAAACTATTTTATTTAACTAAAGTAAATGTAACTACATTTCTATAGTTAATCAAATTTTTTATATTGACAATTTTTATTTAAACGAATTTTCTTTCAACGGTATATTTACTTAGTACAATTTCTATTCAGTTAGATTTTTAAATTCCAAAAATTTCCAATACACCGAGTTGTAATCATTGGACAGAATTTTTTTTATTCAACGAATATTATAGTACATGATAGAATTTTTAAAAAACTAAATTTTTATTTGATCGGCCTGCCAAATGTCCGAAAAAATAACCAAGTTAAAATATTTTTCATCTTTTATCATTTAAAAATTTTTCAATCAAAAATTGTTAATAGTATTTCAATAAAAGACGCATTCAAACATTTTTATCTGTTGTTTTTCGGTCAAATAAAAAATATAGTAAAATTTAATGTTAAAAATTGTTTTACTCAGAATAACTTTTATTATTTTTAAGGACAATTTTTTTAATAAAAATTAGAAAAATTTATTTCAAAAATAGTTTAATTTTTTTTTAAAATTAGAAAAATTTATTTTTAAAATAGTTAAATTTTTTATAAAAATTGAAAAAATTTATTTCAAAAATAAGGAGAAAAGAGGAGAAAAATTATAATTTTAGTTGTTTTAGGGGATAAAAAAAGAGATTAGGTAAAAAAGGGGACTAATGATGAAAATAAATAATTAAAATTACAATAAATAATTATAAATATAAGATTTTTGAAAATTACTGGTAACACAGTGGAATTTATTTAACTGAATTATAGAAAAATGTACGAGTTAATTAAAAGCACAGCTCAATCAATAATCTCCTATCATTTCAAACTAGGGGAAATTTAGGGTATAATTACCCAGTCATTAATTACTTGGGTATAAAAAATTATTATTACTATATAGAATCTTCTTCGAGATAAAATATTTCCAAAATTAAGATGATTCATAGATTTTTCCTCTTTTTTACAATATTTAGGAAAAAGTTTTTCTAAATTAATTAGTCCATTTTAAACAAAAAGTCTCTTACACATGAATTAAAAAAACAAAAAATTTTTTAAATTGTTCTTCAAATATTGTTAATAATTGATAGGAGAAAAATTAAAGCAGAACGTTAACTCGGACAAAAAGTTTTTTTTAATGGCCTTAATTCGTAAAGTCTTTAAAAAAATCTATAGTTTGAATATTTTAAAATATTTTTTATCCACTCTTTGACTCTTAACATAAAATAATAAAATACAAAATTTGTTAATAATTGAAATAAAAAATTGTCATTAAATTTAAATACTTTTTCTTTACGCGAATTAAAGCTAAAGGTTTGTATTTCATATTTATTAAAGTAGGACACTTTTTTAAAATGTTCCTAAAATGGTTATTCAATTTTAAAATTATGAAATTTTTATTAAAGAAAAGAAGTTTCGCCATTTAGGGTATTATAATTTTAAATTTATAACATTGACTATAAAGGAATGAAATTTAAATTAAAAGCTTGCTTGGGTATTACAGTCGTTTTGTCTGTATATCAACTTCTTAAAAATGTTGGACTGGGTGTGGCGCACTTTGCCAAATATTGAAACAGCGAAATGAATTTTTGTATTTTAACATTATTAAGACTCCTCTGAAGTTGTTATTTTAAATTTTTTTTATATCCAGACTATCGAGCTTCAAATTTTTATTATTTTTTATTTTTTGAATATGAAAAATGTATGTTTTTTTTTATTTTTAAATATTTTTAAAATGCTGTTAAAAATATGAGCTGTTTGTATTTTATTATTCAATGTTTAAAAATGGGACAAATTTTACTACTTAACTACAATGTAAAACATTTGTTTTTTTTAAATTTAAAAAAAAATTTCTTTTTTTAATTTTTAAGAGTGGGAAAATTGTAAAATTAGTTACTTTTTTCTCAATTAGATTAAAATTTAGATGACATTGAATTAAAACAGCGCAGTTTGAAATAAAATTTTCAAAATGTTGAACTTTGAAAATTGTGAATTTTTTTTTTAATTTTTGCCTTTTAGAAATCAAACGGCAGAGATGATTCCATTAAGACCTTAAACTTGTTATAGGTTTTCTCTGAAAGTAATAGGTATAACTTAATAAAGTGAAATAACCTGTATTACAAAATAATATATGTTATCAGGAAAAGGAGTTTGCGCGTAACAATTGTTCCTTTGCCAAATGTTAGCTTTGAGTAAATGAGAGGGTGCAACCGAAGTAAAACGAAATACACCGAGAGGCGAAGAGAAGGAGAAACTACCCTCAAATAGAGATAGCAGTAGACTTGGTTATCCGTTCTCAGTTTCGCCGCGCCCCTTCCAAAGAACGTTTGCTAGCAATGAGATTACTACTATCTGACAAATTCACGTTTTCCAAAGTGCATTGATACATAGTAATCAGACCCACAATCGTGTGCATATAATTTTCCTAAAAATAAAATCCTCTTTCTAATTTCACTATAAATTCCCTGAAAATTCCATTTTTAGATAATCTCCTTTTCAGCATTAAAAAAAACCATCCCTATAAATTTATAAAAAATAATCCTTGAAACAATTACATTATCCTTTAAACAAATTACATAAAAATAATAAAATAAGTGCCGTAAACTATATCCAAAATAAAAATTTCGCGAATTAAAAAATTCATTTATTGACGAAATAGAGTAAAAAATTTAAATAAAATTTTAAAAATAAATTTAAGAATATAGTTGAATATTTCCCTAAAAATATTAGCGTAAAACAGAATTAAATATTTTAAATATAGAGAAAATTCTTATATATCAAGAAAAGCATACAAAAAATGTTTCTAGTTTAGAATGAAAAAAAATTTAAATATGGGTAAATTGAATTTTCATAAAATATTATTCTTATACACGTGTAAAATCAATATTAATCATAAATTTATAAATAAAACTAATAAACTCATGTTCAGATAAAATTATAAATACAGAATACTCGAGTGTTGTTTCCAATAATATACAAGAAAAAATTTAATTTTCTAAGGTAAATATGGAACATTTTTTTATAGCATGAATTTTTATTTATTAAAAAACAAAGTGTTTTAGCATTTACAAGCAAAAAAAACGAAAGATTTATATTTTTTTTTAAAGATAAATCAGTGTTACTTAAGTGCATTCTTTAAAAAAATAAAAATAAATAAAGAAAAAAATTTTTGTAATTGAAAATTAAAAAATATTTAAAATTTAAAGGCATAAGTATTAGAATTTTTGAGAACAAATACGAGATATTCATTTTCTAATAAGCAAAACTTACTTTATTTAAAAATGTTTAAAAAAAAACTGAAAATAAAAAAAATTGACAATTAAAAAATATATAAAAGTTAATGGCGCTTTGACATTAAAATTTATTGAAAAAAATACGAAAGAGAGAGGTATTTATTTTTTAACAAGTGGAAATTTTATTATTTAACTTTCAAAAATAAAATAAAAAAAAAAAAAATTTGAAAATTAAAAAATATTTAAAACATAATGGTTAATTAATGAACAATAAAAATTTTTAGGAAGAAAATACGAGAGAAATATTTGTTTTCTAATATGGGATAATAATTATTAAAAACATCTTTTAAAAATAAAAAAAAGCAAAGATAACGAAAATAAAAATCTTGAAAATTAAAAAATATTGAAATGTTAATGGCATTAAGTATTCAAATTTATGTGAAAAAATACGAAGGAAATGCTTATTTTCTAAAAAGAGTAAATAAATGTTATTTAAAAAAATTCTTTAAAATTAAAAAGCTAAGAAAAGAAAACTCGAATATTAAAAATATTTGAAAGTTATAATGGTCATTAGACATTAAAATAAAAATACGAAAGAGATATTTATTTTCTACTAAGGGATAATTTTGTTATTTAAAAACATATTTTACAAATTAAACAAAAAAAAAGTAAAGAAAAGAAAAAAGACAAAAAAAAATTAAAAATATTTAAAAGTTAAAGACCATTAGACCAGACATTAAAATTGATGAAAAAAATACAAAAGTGATATTTATTTTCTAAAAAAGGGAAAAGTTTGTTATTTAAAAATATCTTTTAAAAATGAAACGAAGAAAAAGGAGAATAAAAAAATCGAAAATTAAAAATATTCAAAAGTTAATGGTCACTAGACATTAAAACATTTTGAGAAAAAGCACGAAAGAGATATTTATTTTCAAATATGGGAAAACTGTGTTATTTAAAAAAAAATCTTGTTGAAAATAAAACAAAAAGAAACAAATAAAAAATACATGAACATTAAAAAATATTCAAAAGTCAATGGCCATTATAGAGATGAGATTAAAACTAATGAGAAAAAATACAAAAGAGATGATTATTTTCTAAAAATAGTGAATGAATACGTTATTTAAAAACATCCTTTAAAAATAAATTTGAAAAAGGAGAATATACCTGAAAATTAAAAAATTAAAAAACTATTCCAAAGTTTAATGGCATTAAACATTAAAATTTATGAGAAAATTTTCCATTGTCTTGATAACTGGGCTCATTTTGTGCTTGATAATTTTGGATGAATTATTACACTATAAATTTAAAATATAATGACCAGTTTTCGACAATATGAAAATACAATGTAGAGGAGAATTTCCTTTTTTTTTGAAAAAAGAAGAAAATGGATAATTAAACTATTAAAAGAATTAATTATTATATTTTTTGTTCTTTTAAGATCCTACAGAGGGCCGTTATAACTTCAATATCCTTTTACAAGCTTCGTGTGCAACTCCTTTTAAAAGGTCTATTTTACATTTTTTGATTTATTTACCATCATATTTTAGATATAAAAATGTTTTATAATTTTTTTTGGGTATTTTTTTCCACGTTATTTTATGTAGATACGTTGAGTAAATTTTTGTTTTTTTTTTTGCATGATGTAGAGTAATTAATAATATAGTTAAAAATCGTTATTTTTTATATATTTAATTAAAAAATTTTTTTATAATTAAAATTTGTTAAAAGTTCATTATTAAAAAATATGATTTTTTAACAAGTATTTTTTTTAACTTTTAGAAATCAAATTTTAAATAATTATAATTGCAAAAAATTTTAAATTATACAAAATTTGATAGAAATTAAAATTACTAAAATTATAAAAATTATAAAATACCTAAAATTAAAAACATTTTTCAACGTTCTTGCGGGTTTATGTTGAAGCTAATTTTGCATGTAATGAAACATTTCATTGCCATACTAATGTGGCAATTTATTTCAAAAATATGCAAGGTGTTAAAATTCTGTTTTTTTTTGTTAAAGACTAAAAAAGAAAATTGTGAAAAAATTACAAAAATTTTTGATTATTAAAAAAAGAATTTCGAAAATTTTAAAAATAAAAATTTTACAATCTCTATTAAGAAAAAAAACTATATTTTTGAAAAATATTTTACTTCATGAAATATTCATGTGAATTTTTCCACATTTCTTGGACCAATTTTTAACACGTTGTACATATTCTTGGAACAAATTGCCACACTAGAGGTATAATAAGAAAAAAAAGAAAAAAAAATTTGTTTAAAGTGGGAAACAAAATTTGTAGAAAGAAATGAAATAATTATTATTGTACTAAAATTGGAATTGTACTGTAATGATGTTTGACATAACGAGCAACTGTTATAACGAAGCTGTCAGTCTCTTATTCTAGCGAGCTGGACGTCTTTCATCTTAACCCCGCACCACTATCAGTTTATCATATTGAACGCCCGCTCGACAGTTTTGACATAAGTCAAATTTAATTTCCCGTTTAATTTGCCCCAATTAGTTTTGTAATTATTACTTTAAATCGAGCAATTTTATTCTCTACATTTATAAAATTTTATTTAGAAAAAAATTATATATATGAAATTAGGAGCATTTAAAATTTCCATATAGAATAGCTTTTTAATAATAATTTTATTTCAATTGTTTTATTATTATTATTTATTATTTTTTTGAAATTTTGTTTATTACAAGAAAATGTCCAACTTAAAAAAGTTAGAATGTGACAAATTTCCAAAATACACCTAAATCACATTTTTGCCATTGGGAAAAATTATTTTTAAAAAACATCGTCAATTAATTCCGTTTAATTTGGAATTTAGACGAATTTGAAAATTTCAAGTGGATCAGCTGTTTTATTTTTCCGCCGCCATTTTGTTTCTTATAATTCTTAGAAGTGAAAGAATACAGCGCGAAAATATTTCTAAATTTGAAGTGTAAAACATTTGAAAATTTATTTATTTCTAAAAATTACAACTTCAGTTCTTTCAAAATTCAAATTTTTAAATAAAATTATTAAAAAATAAATAAATAATTGTTTAAGAAAATAATAAATTAATATGTTTTGTTAAATAAATATTTAAATATTTGTAGTTATTTATTTTCACACTGGAATGAATATTTTAATTAATTTCAATGTAAAACTTTTAATTTACTTTTTAAAAATTACAATATTGAAATTATTTTAAAATTCAATTTTTTTTAGAATTTTTAAATAAAATTATTAAAAAAATTAATAAATTGTTTTAGAAAATATGAAATTAATATACTTTGTTAAATATTTAAATATTTATTTTTATAATTTTAAGATTTTTAAGGTGAGAAAGAAAATTCAAAGATAATTTAAAATTTACAATAAGAATTTGATATTTTTCTACTACTCAGGGTATAAAATTTCCTTACATCTCTTATTTCACTTTGTGAAAAACCCTGTTATTTTCAAAAATCATAAAAAAAGTCCAACTCGAAGAAAAGAATTTCATTAAAATTGAAAAAAGAAAATTTTTTTCATTACAATTTTGCAGAAATCTCATTGTTTTTTAAAATAATTAAATTGTTATACAAAGAATTTCATTAAAATTTTGGAAAAATAAAATTCTTTCAAGAAATTTAATTAAAAATGTATTGACAATAATTATTAAATTCCAATTAACAAATTAAAATTTTTAGGAATAATTTCATTTTTCCAGGACACTTAAAATTGTATTTAAAATAATTAAAATCATGCGAGATGAGTTTTATTATAATATAAAAATAATAATTAAATTTTTGCAACGAATTTTATTAAAATTTTTAAAGATAATTCAACTTCCAAGAAGAATAATTTATATTTTATTTATTTATAAAAATAATTGAATTCTTGTAAAGAATTAAAAAAAAAATTTTTTTTTAATCTTTTTAAAATAATTAATTTTTATCGAAAAATTTTATGAAAATTTTTGTAAGAATCAGTTTTTCAAGAAAAACATTATCAAATGTAGTTTTGAGAAACGTCGTAAAAAAATATATTTAGAGTGCTTGGATCTCTCGAAAATTTTTATACAAAATATTTTTGAGATGTTTTACAAAGTGTGGTATATATATGAACCCTTAATTGAGACCTCAGCCGACTTGAGCACATGAATTACTATAATAACAAAAAAAAGCATACATACTCACACCCCAATATAAAGGGGAGTGTTTTTGTTCTTAAGGGTCGCGTGAAATATTCAGTATATAGTGATTCTAATGCTTGTAAAAAAATAATTGTAAACCATGAGAAACATGATTATCGAACACGGAAACAATTAATTTACTGAGAAACGTTATTGTAAATATTTTCTCTTGAAACAAAATCCCTAAGAACACAACCAGCACTTACATGAAAATTTCCCCACAAGAGTTTAATACCTGCAGTAAAAAAAATACAAGAAATTATATTGTAGTTATTCTCACATCCTAAACTAACAATAAAAGCATTTTCAAACATTTGGATGATTTTTTTTGAAGCCACTTTTTTCAAAATGTCAATTTTTTCCAAATGGTTTCAATTTTTTAAATTTCTTTTCACGCATGATTTTTTGAAGCCATTTTGAATAAAGTGCCATTTTTTCAAAATGGCATTTTCTTCCAAATGGCTTCAATTTTTTAAATTTCTTCTTACGCATAATTTTTTGAAGCCATTTTTTTCAAAATGGCTTCAATTTTTAAAGTTTCCTTTTACGCATGATTTTTTGAAGCTATTTTTAGAAAAGTGCCATTTTTCAAAATGGCACTCTCTTCCAAATGGCTTCAATTTTTTAATTTTTTAAATTTCTTCTTACCCATGATTTTTTGAAGCCATTTTAAAGAAAATGCCATTTTTCAAAATGGCACTTTCTTCCAAATGGCTTCAATTTTTTAATTCTTTAAATTTCCTTTTACTCATGATTTTTTTAAGCTATTTTTAAAAAAGTGCCATTTCTCAAAATGGCTTTAATTTTAAAAATTTCTTAAATTTTTTTTTTACGCATGATTTTTTGAAGCTATTTTAAAGAAAGTGCCATTCTTTCAAAATGGCACTTTCTTCCAAAAGGTTTTAATTTTTTAAATTTCTTCTTACGCATGATTTTTTGAAGCCAATTTAAAAAATTTTTTTTACTCATGAAAATTCTCTACGCTTTTTTTTAATATTGATAATCTTTATGGAATTTTTCTTTGACTACGTTTCATGACATTGAATAAATAATTAAACGAAATTTTCCATTGTACATACAATTTTTATTAAAGTAAAATTTTATATAAAGAAATTTCTTCTCAATCAAATTATTCATGAAGATAATTTTTATTTTGATGAATTTCCATTAAGAGGAATATTTATTTAATAGAATTCACAGCGAAACGAATTTTTAAATTGCAAATACCTTCAACCAACCTTGAAAATTAGGTTACAGTTTATCATATAAGATTTAATTTCTAATTTTTTAAATTATTTTCCTAACTGAAGGTAAATTTCGAAAATTTTATTTTCTGATAAATGTAAATTTCGAAATTCTTTTTTTTTTGAAGTTTATAAATTCGTACTTTGCTAAATGAAAAATTCTATATTGTACTTTGAAGAAGAAAATATAATTTTCTTTTAATTTTAATTAACTTTAAGGCACTATTAAATTAATCAGGTTCGGTAAAGTTTTAGAAAGTTTAAAAATATTTTTTCAGTAGTTTTGTGTATGACTATGTTTCAAATATTCTATAAAATTTACTTCTATATTCTGTTATTATTTATTTAATAAAAAACGAGACGTAGGAGATGAAATTGAATTTCTACTCGAGCCAACATTTTAACTCTGATTATTTATGAAAGCGACATTTTCCCTTCTTCTTTTTTTTAAAAAAATAATATAATGAAAAAATAAACATCAAATTCTTAGATTTATCTTAAAATGCCTTGAAATTTTTTTTAATTTAGCGTTAAAATTTAGAATATGAAATAATTTCATTTGATACGTCAAAATTTTAATTATTCATCATTTTTAAAATACTAAAAATGTTAAAAATTTTTGGCCGAAGTTTTTGTAGTTTTTTACCACTTTGAAAAATTGAAAATCGCATTTTTCCTTTTTTTTGGATATAAATTGACATTTAACTTTAATTATTTTAAGTCTATATTGTATAGACACTTTGAAAGACATTTTTTAAAAATTTAAAAATTTTATATTAGAATTAAGAATAGTTATTGACATTTTAAAAATTATAGAAATTATGAAAAAAAGTGACTTTGTTCTTTTTTTCTGTTATTAAATTACAATAATGTATGGCAAAAATGCGATTTTTATTATTCATAGAATAAAAATTTTCATGAAGAAGTAAAGTGTACTGGAAATGAAATCAAAAATTTCAGCTTTAACTTTGCAGCGGTTTTTTCTATTTGCATTATAAATTCGACGCAAACTCGTACTAAGGACAGATGAGACTGACATTTTTTTTACATTTTTTATAATATAAAACCACATTTTTTTTGAGACATACTTCTTTTTGAATTAAAATAAAATTGATTTGATTATAAACTCAAAGTTTATAATAATTTTGTTAAACTTTTCTAAAGTTTTTAATTTTATTAAATTTTCTTTAAATAAAAATTTTTAATAAAAATTTTCGTTCGAAAAGAAGAACTTTAATTATGAGAAGAAATTTTAATTATTAAAATTAAAAGGAAGTAAATTTTTATATTTGAATAAAAAAAATTGTTTTTATGGTAAAAAATAAACAAGAAATAAAATTAGTTTCTTTAAAAAAACTTGATTGAGTGAAATATATAAACTTTTTCCTTGAATGTAAATTGTTACTTTTTAAAAGAATCGTTCTTTGGAAAATTTTAACTAACCGCTGAAAACAAGTCTGAGATTTTAAAGGATTCTATATTTTCACCTGATGATTCAAAAAGTGGAGTAAGATTATTCTATTAATCCATTTAGTTGCAGTTCATGCGATCAATTCGGTTGAGGTCTCCTTATAGAGATTTAAGATTTATATTATTATGAAGAGGAAGTTTCAGCTTTTCCCTCTTAATCCAAATTTGTCGAAATTGAACCACTAATTCACTAGAGTAAGAATTTTTATCATTTTTTATTAATTTACACACAAAAATTTAATAAAAAAAATTAATTATTTACAATTTTTATTTAAATTAAATTAAATTTTAATTATTTACTACAATTTTTATTTAAACTTAATTTAATTTTAATTATTTACAATTTTTATTTAAATTAAATTTAATTTTAATTATTTACAATTTTTATTTAAATTTAATTTAAATTTAATTATTTGCAAATTTTTAAAAAAAATTCTACTTCTTTTTTTTTTGCATGATTAATTTGAAAAATATTTTTCAAAAAATAGGTTTCTGTATAGTTGAATTAAGAGCTTAAAAAAATTTATTCTGAGAGATTACTATAACTTCTTCCAGCTTTGAAAAATTCTGCATTTTATTTTTTAGAAATAAAGGGAAAAAAAATTTTTTAATTTGATTTGTCAATCATAAATTTTAAATTAAAATGAAAGTGAGAACGTAAAAAGATTTTTATATAATTTGAACCACTTCTGTTTTTTATTTACAGTTTTTCTAATAAAATTTCCATTTTATTTTTTAGAAATAAAGGGAAAAAATTTTTATAAATTCAATTCACCAATCACGATTTTTAATTGAAAATAAAAGTCGAAAATTTAAAAAGATTTTTTTATTTGCTTCATTTCTATTCCTTAATTGTTATTTTTTAACGAAATTTCAAGTTCTTTTTGTAGAGATAAAGGAAAAAAAAATTTTATAAATTTAATTTTTCAATCAAAATTTCTAAATTGAGTGTAAAACTGAGAATTAAACTTTTTTTTACGAAATAAAGGGAAAAATACGATTTATCAAATCGCATTTTTAAAAATTTTTTTGTTTTTCGGACAAAAATTTCCATTAATTTCTATTTTTTAATTTTTTTAATTTTTTGGCAATTTTTTTTTTAATTTTGAAATCTATATTTATAACATATTTCAATTTCATTCAAATCGGTTAAGTAGTTTTCGAAAAAAAATGAGTTTTTTTCAATTTTCTTTCCCCCTCCATAACTCCAAAAGGAAGGCAGATGGGGAGGGGGTTAAAATTTTCAGGATTTTATACCCCCTATATACCCTTTGCTGGAATGAAAATAAGTTATTTTTTCATGGATTTTAACTCCACTTTTCTCGATAACCTATAAAGTGATAGGACATATTTTGGATTCCGAATTCGTGATCAGCGTAAAAATTCCCTTTGCGGGAATAACTTGTTCCATTTATTCATCGAAATCGATTCAGGTCTGTGTAATTATTTGAAAATATGATGGATCTTCATTCGCTTTCTCTTCGCACAGTTCAATGGTGATTCCGCAATGTACATTTTAAAAGCAGTCACTCATATTTTCCAAAGACAAAGTATAGATTTTTGTTTTACCCTCAAACAAGCTTAAAACATCATCATCATCATCATCATCATCATCATCATAATCATCATCATCATCATCATTTTTTTTTTAAAGAAGCGATTTTAAATTAGCAAATAACTTCATTATTCCTGAAAATTTTAGAACTGGAATTTGATATCGCATAGTTTTTTTTAACGACCGATGAATTTCAAGAGTATGCTGTTGGGCGTTATTGAATTTCATATTTCTTTGAGAACATAAATACACAGCGTCTAAAGTCGATCAATGCTTTATAAATTCCATTAAGTCAAAAACACTTTGAAGTGTTTTTGATAATGCGACAATAATTCGTGCAAAAAAGCTCATCATGTAACGCCATTTCAAACAAGATATAACATAGTCCATTGGTTAAATTAAACTATAGAGTGATATTTAGCGGAAGATATTATAATAACAAAGCGATTCCTATCAACAAAATTTAACGCAGGAGAAATTTTGTTGTCGATGCGACAAAAACTGTATGTTAAAAATCATTTAGTCCTTAAATCATTAAGGTTCGATTTTTTGCTCTTTTTTAAGATTTTTATCTAGTTGTTTTTTTTTAATTTTTCAAAAGGATTTTTAAAAATAGTATAGTAAATTATATAATAAAATGCAGTAAATTACTAAAATTTTAAACTCGTTATGCGATGACTCACTTCCTGATACTTTCGTGTGATCTTCGAATAGTTCTTCAGTAGTTGTGAAATGTTGAAATGCAGAATCGAAATTATTCAAAGACATTCCCTTGAACAGATAACTAATAGAGGAATTCTATCCTTTTCACTCAAATACTCAGATATATCATCAATTTTAATTGCATGCTCTTCCTATATTTACTGTTTTCTACTGCCCTGCGAGACGCACCTTTCTTCAGTGACCATTTATAACGAAATAAAGTTTCTTCAGTCAAAGATTTATAATTGTAGCCAAGTTTTTTATCAGAATTATATCGACTTTATTAAAAATTATAATCATTCATTAGTTCAGAAGTTTGAAAAAATGTAAAAATAAAATTTCATTTGATATAGTATCGACTGAGAGGTGCTTTTTCTTCTTTCAACTATATAACTGAAGAGTTCGAAAAACATGCTTTGATGTAAATTTCAATATAACCAACCACAACTGGTTTCAAATTCTTCTTTGAAAGTCAACTTGAGCTCATTATAATCGAAATGGGATAAAAAAATAACAACCACTATTTAGTATAAAAAAAAAAAATTATAAAGTGATCACTTTTTTCGAATTTTTTCATTCTTCGACAAAAACTAAATTATTATGTATGGCAATTTTTAAATTCATCAAAATTATGATCTGAAATTAGTTTTTATGTTTATTTTTATTATTTTTCTATGTTTTTTTATTTTTTATTATTTTTAATTAATTTTTTTTTTTTTTTTTTTGCTATACACGACCCCACGTGTCAACATTGCATAGAATGTCAGAATTTTGAGAAAAGTATAGTAAAGAAAAACACATTTCTTATATAGTAACTTTACCCACTTTTTTCAAAATCTTTTATTTTTTTTTAATGCTCATCCATGTGGGTTTTAAAGTTCACGTTTCAAAGTTTAATTGAAGTTTCTAGCACGTCAGGTGAATGAGAGAAAAAAATATTGAAAATCGTGTTCAGCGAACAAAAATACATTGCAAACTGGACTCATATCAAAAATAAAGAATACCATGCAGACCCGTTATTAGTGTCAATTTCTTTTTTACTTTTCACTGAATTTAAGGTTTTTTTATGTTAAAAAAATATTTATTACTTAAAACATTGATTTAATAAAATTCAAGTCCTAAAGTACCATTGCAGAAAAAATGTCTAACAAACTTCATTTATATTAAAAAAAAAAAATGATTACTTTAATACTTATTTTATTATAAAAAAATTTAAAGTAATGAATATTATTTTTTGATGTAAAAAATCTAAAAAAAAATGTCGATTTTGAAGTTAAAACCAAATGCATATTGAAAATCTATTTATAACTTTAATTAAATAGAAAATCTGAAAATAAATAATAAATCCAACAGTTGCGGTCGCTTATTAAATGGATTTTACAAAACCACAATATAGTTATTCGAAAATGTAATTTAATTTTAAATATCCTATGTGTAACAGTATAGTGTTAAAATATTTATGTACATCAAATAAAATCGAAAACATTTTTTTATTTTCCAATCGTTGAAAAAGTATTTTCAATTTACGTTTCACACTCTCACCGCACACTAGAGATGATATTTATTTATTTTTTATCATTTTTCGCAAATATTTGTGTAATTTAAATTTCTCACACATTAGAGAAAATAAATTTAAAAAATAAAAAAAAATAAAAAACAAAAAAAAAATAAATAAATACAGTTTTAAAAAAATTATATTATTTCTATGTTTACTTGTGTGTAATTTAAAATCAAACAAAGTTTTTAATCATTTTTTAAGTCTAACTAAAGTAGAATCTCCTTTTTGAATAAAACATGTCACTTGGACAAACAAAAAGTTTTTCTTAATTTAAATACAAAGATAAGTATCTTTCTATTTAAATTAAGAAGAACTTTTTCTCAGTAGATCATTATAATTTAAACATGTACATTAAATCTTAAAGTACAATATATATTTTTTTCGTCTTAAAAAACTACTTAACTATAGCAAAACTTTATCAATACGTTTTTATTTCTCCATAGAACTTCTGTTTTCGATTCTAAATATAAATAATAGTTTTCTTTCTTTATTTATTTCAAAACTGATTACAATTCTTATCCCCATTGATTTAAAAAAATGAACAGGCTATTTTATTTTAAAACAATTCTTATCATCATTTATTTAAAAAAAAAATTGAACAGGCCAAACTTCTTCAGAACTGTCACTCAAGGGAGTTTCTGTGTTGCATCTCTTTAAAATCCAGTGTGATTTGTTTTAGGAGCAAAAGTATTAAAGTTTATATGTCTACCCATAAATCAGGAATTTTTTTTTCCAAAATCCCAAAGTTACAAATTGAATACGGAATGCATGAAAATTTCTTATACACAGAACTCAAAAAAATTTTCCCTTTTGTAGCAAAAAAAAACCTACTAAATAATTGAAATTCTATTTTTAACAATTTTTATAATGTTGAGTAAATAATTTATTGAAATTCAATAAATATGGAATATTTCGTTTTTATGTAAAATTTAATGTAAACGAAATTTTAAACTCGCATCAAATTATAATAATTATATAATAAGTATATATAATAATTAATATAATAATCAAAAAATAATAATATTTTGAATTTAAACTCAATTTCTACCTATGGTGGAATTTTCAAATGAAACAATTTTCATTATACCGACGTATAATCTTCATTTGATTGGATTTTGTATATAATTTCGAATTGTTATGTGATAGAATTTTTAAAACAGCTTTTTTCATTTTACAGTTAAAAAAAGACTTATTTATTTTTATTATTATTATTTTTTTTTTAAATCTCTACCTAATGTTTTTGTCCTTTTTGTCTCCAATAATCCATTAATATAATGTTAAATTGACATCTTTGCAAATGTCATATGAATATTTAAAATCATTATTTCAAAGTATAATTTTCATCTATAAAAATAGTCAGCAGCGACTTTTCTTAATATATTATTTAAAAAATTCCGCTTCAACTTTAAAACAATCATAATGAGTTTATAGAATATTTAAAAATGTATATCGATTGATCTTAATTTAATCACTTTTTGACCTATTTATTATAAAAGTTAACTAACGACATATTTAATGAAAAAAAAAAATTTCTGAAAAACGAACATTTTGCAGAAATTATTAATTACAATACATTTATCAGTATAAAGTGACTTGGTAAAGGTATTTTTTTTTAAATGTAAAAAGACGTTGCGGTCAGGGGTGACGTCCCTTTCAGTTCCACTTTATTTTCATGCAGTTATATTGTAATCTTCATTAGGAAATATAGGAGAATAATATTAGTTAAACGCCCTTAGAGTAAGCTCCTTAAATTTCACATTCTAATTCAGGGTTTAAGTGTCCTTATATATAGTACGTATATAAGTGACACTCTCCCAACTTTAGAGAGTACAAGTAATTGACTTTAAAGAGCAACGTCACTCTAGACATCAAAAAACAAATTTTTCTACTTATACGAGATAGTTAGGGGTCTTAACTCGTTTTTTAATTTCTAAAACAGTTAAATAAAAAAATTTTTTTTTAAATTTTTCGTTAATTTTTAAATTTTTAAATATTTTAAAAATTAGAGTTAAAAAAATCTATCTAAATAAAATACTAACTCTAGATTCTTAATTGAAAGAAAGATGAATGATTGACATGTGTTCAAAATAGTTTTTTTATAATTAAATTAATTTATTACTATGTAAAAATCAGGAGAAGAGAAAAAAAATTTATTTTCAAACTTAATCTATGAAATGTTAAAAGTCACGACATTTTAATTAAATAAATTTTTCAAAAGCTCAACTAGAATTTTTCACATTTCTATATTATGAAATTTTAAAAATTCAACACATATAATAAATGAAAGTACATTGAAAGTACTTAGGTAATAATAAATTTTTTTTAATATTTCACAAGTTACACTTAGAAAAATATTATTAAAAATGGTAACTTTTGATAATTCATATAGAGAGTAAGTTTTGAAATTAATTTTTCTGCACTATTTTAGGAATTTTTATACATAGATTGAAGTTGATTAAATTTTGAACAAATATGAATTAAAAAATGTATACTATCAAATAAATTATTTCCATTGTGTTTTATTAAATTTTTATGAACCGACCTTTTTTCTCTGTATGTACCTTTTATTAAAAGTTCAAAAGGAAATGCATTTAATTTTATAAAATATTTGTCAAAAATAAATTGAATGCGAATATTATTAAAAATCATTATTACGAATTATCAGATTTTTCTAAAAATAGGCCGCGCAACGACTTCGCAGATGACATATATAAATGGATTGACCTAAATTTAATTTAACATTCTAAGGATTAAAAAATAGTTTCTTTATAAATTATTGTAGAAAAACTAATTTTCATTGATACTAAATAAAGAAAATTTATTTTTTAGTTGAATAACAAATTTAATTAAAAAAATTATAACTAAAAAAGAAATTTTTTTTTTAATTTTTGAAAAAATTGAATTTTATTACAAATTTTCAAAATTGTTAATTTAATGATGTTATTTGTGTAAAATAACAAATAATTATAATCAAGGAGTTAAATCATTAACACGGGGATTTTTTTTTAATTTTTAATTATGAAATAATTAAACAATGAAAGTTTATATTCGAAGATAAAATTTTTTTCTAATTTGCAAAGTAATAGTAAACGGAGTACCGCATTTCACGCGCGTATAACATTTTCTCGTGTACATAATAATTTTCGAGATATTCTTGAAATTATAATAGTTTCAACGAAACGTTTTTCATGAATGAATAATTTTTTAAAATAATTATCAGATAATTATTATTATGGGGAAAATGAAACGTTGTTAATTTATTTCTCTGCTGTAGGACAAAATAATATTTTCATTAATTTTATTTTCAAAATTATAGAATATTAAGATTACGTGGTATCTAGTTTTTTTTATTTTATCAAAAAAAAATTTTTTTTTTGAGTTATTTTGAAATTCAGTTCACAAAAATATAAAAAATTGGTTCTGACCCCAAAAAATTTAACAGGAGTTATCATAAAAAAAGTATTTCGCAGTTTTCACAAAAATTTAATAGAATATATAAAATGCATTAAAAATAAGATTATATTTGTCATTTCTTTAACTTGACATTTTAAATTATAATGTCATGAGACCGTGATGACAGTGGAAATAAAAAGCTGAAAATTTGAAAAATGACAGGCACAACAATATTCAATATATCATAAGGGAAAGAAAAATAAATCTAGAGTAGAATAAATATACCTACACACTTCTTTATCATGTTTCCACTCACATGTATACGTCATTCGTAGAAAAACGTACTCCATTTGTATGAACCTATGCAAATGTAGCATATATTTGTACCAAAAAGTTATATATAGTAGGTGAGAAATAAGTAAAAGCAGTATTATACTTCTCTAGTTCGAGTTTTCTCTTTATGCACTCATTAATAAAATTCCACTCGCAATTACAGAAGGAGAAGAAAAAAAAGTTTTGAATTTTCTTCATACACAACCCAACTGTGAAGAAGAAACTAAATTATTAACTCTTTTATTGTCCAAAAGAAAATTTATAAAGAAAAATTATTATTATATAACTATCTACTATTATTATCCAAAAGGAAATTAAAAAAAAAATTCTTACTCTTTCTTCAGACACAACCCAACAGAGAAGAAACTAAATTATTAACTCTATTATTATCCAAAAGGAGATTAAAAAAAAAAATTCTTATCCTTTTAACTCTTCTGTATTTTAATTTTAATATCAAATATAGATAATCTATGAAGAATTATTCCGTGAGCAAAAATTCTTTGACCTATTTTTTATGATGAATTTTATATTGAATTCTATTGTTTGAGTGGCGAGGAATGTCCTATGCATAAAATCATGGATTCATCAATTACAGTCAAGATTTGAAGGTTTATAGCCCATAGTAAAAAGGAGGTATATTCGGTTGGAGGCGTTTTGCATTCAATGTGTAAGGGTTTCATCTCAAAACCGCATTGGAAGGTTTTTCCCAATACATTTCACTTTACCTATTGAATACTTTTCTCTACGTAGAGTACAAATTAAAGTTTTATGAGATAGAAGATCACAGGAACAGTTTCTTCCAATTCAACCTATAATATATCATTGAGCTGGAACGAAAAATCGTTCTTTTCAATTTAAATATAGTGATACATTAATTTTTCATCTCGACAATTCCGAAAAGAAAAATAATGTTTTGTCATTTAACGCCGGATAGTGCAAATATAACTTTGTCTTCAAAGTTTTAAATTCAAATACTCAGAGGAAAAATATTACAATCAACTTTTCATATTTTTCGAAATTGCGCTCTTCCGATACATGAAAATAAAGAGCAAGAATAATGTAAAAATGAAAAAGTCGAAAAGATTTTTTTTTTGTTAATTATCAATTTATAATTTTTTATTACAATTTTTGTTATTTATAATTATAATTTGTTATGTTATTTGTTAATTATTTACAGTTGTTATTATTTGTTACAATTTATTATTGTTATGACATTATTATTAATTATTATTCTTTATTAAAAATACGCCACGGTGACGTGACACTATTTAAATAATAATATTTTTATAAAAATTTATAAATTTGAATAATATCGCGTTTGGGGCGAAATTTTACGTTGTGCCGCTCCTGACTTTGCGTTCAGCCAATCAGCGCGCGAGAGTTCCCCACTGCCGAGCGTCATGCGGTCCCCACCACGTCCGCGCAGAGTAGAGTATAAATACCGCCGCATAGCTCGAATCGAGGCAGTCCCCGCGGTCTTACCATGCGAGAAGGTTCTAACAGGGACGGATTTAGAGTTGTTAGGGTCCCTTCCAAAATTTTTATATATTAATAAAATTGTCAACGCATTAATCCGTATAATATAAATAATTATTACCGTATTAATCACATTACTAATGTACAAATTATTATTATAATTATTCGATGTAGTGCCCTTTAATAGTCTCCAACTGTGGGCTTGTTAATAATGCAAATACAAAAAAATATTAAGTTGTAACTGCAATTATTTTTTAAGACAAAGTAGATTACTTACAACAAAAATACATAATTACACAATTTATTTTTACATAATTTATATGAGAATTAATTTGTTAATATCTACTAAAGTTTCTTAATCCTTTCACATTGCAGATGTCAAGTTTAAACATTAGACATGTAAGTGTGGACACTTACCGTTAATAGTTTGATAATAGTCATGCGGAAGATACAGTTTCTACT
The DNA here is from genome assembly GCA_032872505.1 of Leptopilina syphax. Classification (NCBI taxonomy): domain Eukaryota; kingdom Metazoa; phylum Arthropoda; class Insecta; order Hymenoptera; family Figitidae; genus Leptopilina; species Leptopilina syphax. Next base: position 2,384,938 of record CM065474.1, on the reverse strand, counting down.
GCATATCTATTTATTATTGTGTTCATCTACAAGTTCTCATGCTGGTGAGTTCTCTAAAGTGTACCTGCATTTTTCCTCCTGAATTTAGTATCAGAAAACTGTAAAACTTAATTACTCTGTTGCAGAAGTCACACAATCTACTAAAAAAGTTATAGAAACACGTGAGGGAACTTTGAGAAAATCATCGTCAACGGACTCACCTATGTTAAATTATATATTTGATTCACATAATGCTTTAAATCACCACCAACATTATCATAGTAATCACTGGGGACCACATTTTGAGGGATCAAGTAAAAATATAACAGCACAAGCTGGTACTAATGTTACTCTTGATTGCAAAATATCTATGCTTCATGATAAAGTGGCAAGTATTAATAATTAATAATAATTATAAGTAGGATTAATTAGATATCTAAAACCGTTTGTATTTGACGCTGAAGAATTCGTAAAGTCTAGTCTTTATTATACAGTACATCCAATTATGCCTCATCCAAAAAAATAGGTGTCCTAACTGATCCTCTTCCTTAATGCAGATCTTGACCTGTTTCGAAAGAAAAATCTCGCGAAATGAGCTGACTTGCTAAATAGTCAGCATATTAATGAAGCTGAACTGATTGATAAATTCTGTAATAAAGCCTTTCTTTTATTTGATCTTAGTTGTTTTGTAACTATCCGGAAATATTCTTTGGTTCTACGCGTCACGCCTTTTATGGAATTCCTTTAAAATACTAATCCTTGAATTTTTGGTAATCACGGTCACCAATATCCCCATGGACCCCACGCTAGTCCATTATCGACTATGAAACATAAATTGTCAGATGGACTTACCAGGATTCAATAATGTAATCGGAATTGTTCCAATTCTTGGAGGATTGCGAATTGATGAAGTCAAGAATTAGCATAAATTACAATAAGGAGAGAATAATAGAAATTTGATGCTTAAAGATATTTCGGTTTTTAATGATGAATTTCTCAAAAAATTAACAAGGAAAATACTTGATAACTTGGTTTGCCCTTCGGATAATAATCAATTTTAATTAATGTAGTGCATCTCGTAATTAGTACTCAATTATCCGACTGAGGGACCTTACCTTAAAATGTTGTTTTAGTTGAGGAATGCATCTAAACAAGTTATATCAATAACAGTATAAATATTTATTTTATCCCTTTTAACTTCTCTCTTTTAGAAAGTTACAATTCCCTCTGAAGCGTATTTTAAATTCCCCGTTTTAATTAAATTCCCATGAATTCATAAACTTGACATAATAATTAGAATTGGACCAAACCACCAATTAGCTTTTATTTTCGAATTGTTTTACAATTTTGCTCTTGCTCGACATGAATATTAGTTCTGATAGTCCGAACAGGTGTTGGTTCATATCTTAATAGCTGCCGTATTATAACAAGATCGAAAATATTTCTGAACTTTTTTTCTCATCTTCTTAAATAATTTGAACGGTAATTATTAAAATTATTTTCTAATTTGAATTCGATTGGAATTATCACACTTTTTCTTTATGTGACGATATTTTTATTACACTTTGCGTTTACGTAATTATTCTTATAACTTTACTTCTATATTAAATTTCTTACTCCATAACACTACCGCGACGGAAATTGTGCGGAGGCTAACACTACGTGCCATTGAAAAACATAATTCGCATTAAAATGAAGATTACTCTGACAAAAATGAAACTGGAGACTTTATCCTTATTGCGTTGGAAAGCTTATTAAATTTCGAAAAAAAACGTTATCTGAAAGATTGATTAAAGGAATTCGCACTATGCTGGGAAGTTGAAAATATATTTTATTTTCCTATCATGCTGTTGACCTCCTGGTAACTTTTTGGATAGTCTTCCTTGCGATTAAGGGAGAAAGAAAATATTACCTGGATTCTCGGAGTTAATCCTCATTTACAAAGGCTTCGTATTGTTTGTGGTAATAAATACAAGTATAAATATTTTGGGTTAGTAAAATAATAAAGTAGATGCAATTTCAATTGCATTCACTGTTGTGGTTCACACAATTTCCAACTGTATATTTATTTCAAAAGGAACCTGCAATTTATCAGGATTCAAGTGGTGCAATTCGAATTACAACTAATATTGAAAAATTCGTCTGTTCTAAAGATTGATTCACGTTATGATGTAAAGTATTTAAAGTTGTAACATTCCCAACATGGTACAGGGGATTCCATTAAAGTTGAAATTAGCTCTCGCACCGCCACCTTTATAATCTTGAGTTTGCCGTGCTTATGAAACTCTGTGTAGTTATTAAAATGTGCACATATGAGGAAACGTTTGACGCAAAAGTTGACTAAACATTTTCGTGAAATTCGTAGAATTCTACCTCAATCATTTAATGTTTCCACACGGGAAACTTTGTGGGTGAGATCCTCTATCTAGCGGTAGGGCTACTATGCTTACAATCCAACGTTTTGATGAATTGCTCTCCCTTTTCTCAAAAGCTGCTATTTCCCTTTTTCGTGGATATTATTTTAATGAAACAGTAAAACTTTCATATATATTTATTAAATTCTTATTATTGTACCCAACTTTAGGTATCATGGGTTCGTCGACAGAAGGATGGAGAAAAGATGACTTTATTGACGGTTGGTAGTGTTACCTACACCGGCGATCCTAGGTACACTATTAAATTTCAGTATCCAGACAACTGGCGCCTGCAAATTAATTATGTGAACAGCAGTGACGAAGGTCAATATGATTGTCAAATAACAACACACCCGCCAAAATGCATTCATATAAATTTACATATTAACGGTAAGTGTCCATTTAATTAAATACAACAATTTTTAACGTTTGACGTAATGCCTTAAGAACTTCAAAGTTAAAGAAGTTTTATTGGTTCAGAGGTGATTCTCTAAAAGAAATATTCCATAAAAAAACAGTATCAACCGCGTAGTTTTGATGACTCCGACATGCACCGTGGTTTAATTATTCCTTTTCCCATAACGACTCCTCTATTAAATTGTTAAGAGTCAAAGTACCGTTACGAAATTGGACCAACATTTTAAGTACCTACACCTTTTAAAAAATATAAAATCAAAATATTTTTACCACCCAAATAATTATGATAGAAACTGGTATTTACATTTCCAAATTGCTTCTAACTAAATAGTATTTCCTTGTAGAATATTTATAGGTAATGAAACTTAATGTAAATAGAAAGTTAAGCCGCGAGAGTGGTGATTTATACTTTGTATTTTGACTTTATACACTGTTCTCAAAGATAATGATATTTAAGACGAATTTTAACTCTTCCCGCATAAAGTAATGAATTATATTTCACTTTAAGTAAATAATAAATTTCTTTAAAGAATCATATACCGTAATGCTGGGAGAAAAGTTTGTATTAATATTTATTTCATATAAAATTTCGGGTAAAATAGGTTCTGAATTAAATGGAGTTACTTAGAAAGGGATAATTGTTATTTATGATGTTGTAGCAACTAAAAAATTATAAAATTTAAATTCTAAAACTCGTGGTATAAAATTGTGAACAATTGAACTACGCTATAAAAATTAATGTAAAATCCCTACGATCTTAGAAAAATACTGACCTAATGTACAATCCTTAAGGACTCAATCTTGATTCGTTTCGTTCAAAAATCACCAATTCCGAAGAATAATTATTAAATTATTTCTTCTTGATCTAATCCTAAATTTTTACCCATGATTCCAAAGGTACGATGATTGCTAACTCACACTCCTTTTAAAATCGATAATCCTAAATACCTCTTTATTTAACTAAATTCAATCCAAAAGTTGAATTATTTTTTGTAGTACCCGCTTCAGGGTGAAGATCATTGGGATACATTTATTGGGGCAAATATCAATTCGCGGAAATAAACGGAAATGATCTAATTTGTTGATTCATTTGATTTGTTGATTAACAAATTAGATTATCGCTCATTGTCCCGATTTTTTAACTGATTGATAAATTACGTTAGCTTTTAATTAGTGCTGCCAAACAGAAATAAAAGCACATCTTTGCGATTTCTTTTTAAAGAACCTTATTTATCATCATTAATTTGTAATTGTTGTCCAATATTTAATGTTTCGAGAAATATTTGTAGAATATTTAGAAAATTCTCAAAATTGAGCTAATGATAGAACCAAGACACCTAAAAAAGTTTGATAATTCGAAGGGGGGTCATTTAAAATTAATTAATTAGTAAATGATTGAATCATTGAATCGAGAAAAGATTTTTTATCGAACAAACCACTTTTAAAACAAATTCTTGCCGTTCATCGAGGACCAAGGATATGTATTATATAAATATGCTATACAACATAAGGTGGCAATAAAGAACCAGCTGCGCTAGCAGTAAACATAAATAACGTCGAAGTTTTCACTGAATTTATAACGCGTTAAACATATTTGGCACTTTGGCGACACAGAACTTTTTTTTTAAGGCTCGATAGTGAAGCTTGTTTTATAATAGTTTGAGAATATTTTTCCGCACGAACGTCAGCCAACATTTATAAGATTTTTCCGAAAAGATTTATCGCTTTTGTAATTAACCACGGATTTTAACTTTTTGATGCATGTTCGCGATCTGCGATTGTAATTCCTGGCACATTGATCTTAAATTTAAAAATTAAAATAATAAGTGTACCGGAGTCCTAGAAGGGGTGCTAGAAGGGTTCCTAAAAGATTTGCTTTAAAAGGTCACATGCAAAAAACTTTATGTGATTTGAATATCAAAAAAAGAATTGTTCGCGTAGTATCGCTAGGGTAGTAATAAAATTCTTCTAGTTTTATAATAAAATATTCATAAATTGGTGCTAAATTTTTAAAAATGTTTTAAAATTCATTTTCATACTGCTAAGGATACTATGATAAATATAACAGATTTATATTAACAGATTTATATTCTATTGATCTGTTCACAGCTCCATCTGTACAAATAGTCGATACTATGGGTAAACAAATAAGAGACAAATATTACGAGGCATACAGTACAATTGAACTATTATGTCTTATAAGGCATGTGGCTATGCAGATGCAGTACAGCGTTGTACAATGGCTTCATGGAGATAAAATATTAAACTACGACACGACAAGGGGTGGCATTAGGTAAGTAATTTTTTATCGAATCTCCATGGTTTTGCTGACTAACGTCTCCTTCATATTATAATTTATTTATAACCGTAATTCTCACCCTGGAAAAATATATATAATAGTTATTTTAAATTAATGAAAATTTATGACATGGAAAAAATCTCTTTCCGGCAAGCAATATTGATTGCTGGAGAGGACTCTCTGACAACGTGCACAGTGAGAGAGTGAGCTATTTGCAAAACTCACGTTAGACTCCAAACGCAAGAGTACCCGAGAGTAAGCGAAAAGTCTAATGCACCACCCACTTTAAACAATAAAAACTTTTTAATTATTCATGTCATGTTAATATAACGACTAACAGAAAAAACTTTTTCATAACTTAATGAAAATTTTTCTTACTAGAAGTTTCTCGCGCATCATAATATAATCCCTCAATAAATGAGAGCGTTTAGTATGAAAAATATTGTTGTTTGTAAGGGAGTTGTAAAAAAAATTAATTTTCCTGTTTTAAGTTTACTTTTTAAGTTCACTTTGGATACTTGGAATATTTAACTATTGAATTTTGTTTCACTGCGCGATTATAAAGAAACTTCAACTATTGTTTTGAATAAATGAACTATTTGGAAATTTCTATACTGTAATAATTAAGCAGCACTGACAAGTCTGAGTGATTCGTAAATAAAGGTAGTTTAATTATAAATGTTGATAATGTACTTTGCCTCTATTGGAAATACACTGATTTAAGGGTTTTTGTTGTAGCTGATTATGAATATGAACCGAGAATATGACGCGACAGCAGTACAGATTGATCTCTATTGGATATTTTCCCAACAAGCCTATTTCTCCTATTTTTAAAATACTGTTATTTCTCATTGAAATAATAATCTAATAATTAATTTTTAGGAATTAAATATTCTACATAGTAATGCTAATGGTAAAAATAGATAAAAATAACATGAGAAACAGCATAAAAATAAAAACGTACTCTAAAGGGAAAAATCCTGTTCTAAAGTGTAGGAAATAATAAATCGAATAATATGTAAAACAGATAAAATGTCGTACATCAACAGCCATGTAGGGCCATCAAATAGAGATTTTAAGTTTGGATCTAAAACAACCGAGAATAGGGGCATTTGCAATTGTGTAAGGAAGAGGGTTTCATAAAGAAACAGCAGAAAGAATAAAAGATTTTTTATAAAGCTTTGTGTGACAAAAGAGGCTTTTATCAAAACTGTAAAGCATCTGAGCTTTCTGTGACCTGATATCTAAAAGTAAACATCAAATAAGCGTCATAGGTTTTGAAATAAATTAAACTAATCATTAAATCATTAATTATTATAGTCTTGACCCTTTTCTCAGGTACAACTTGGATGAAATCTTTTCTTATTGGCAAAGACCTGAACAATATTCAACTCATCTATATTAGCTATCTACTTATTTTGTAACTTCTCACTATTTTTTGGCATTTGTAGTAACTCATCACATTTATTACATGACCATGACGGATTGTCCTTTCCTTCTTCCAAGTAAAAAACCGTAAATTTTCAAAATCCTAAGTGGATGTAACACCTTAGAAGATAATCTGTTATTAGAAATTGTCAGCAACAATCCGAATCAAAAATATAATTGACCAATCCTCTCTGGTTCGACTAACAATTATTTTTCGATAGTCCTCAAGTTTTTGGAGGAATCTTTACTTTATTAAAAGCCACAGAATACTTTGAAATATATGCGGTCCAATCTAGAAAAACGTCAAATTCGTTCCGAATCATGCTAACTGACCAAACATTCCAAAAACCAAGTCAATAGATTTCTAAAATCTGCTCCTGCCAGGAAGTGGACGAGAATTGTTGGGAAGCAAAATTTAACAAACACTCAACGTCAGGGTCAAGACATGTGCACTAAAATCGAACATGAAGATCGTCCATTTTCGTCCAAAAGAAGATTCGTGCGGTAAAAAGAATTTCCCTATAAATAGATTCCTTTGGCATTGTATAAAATATAAATTTTAAAGATTTGATATTTGAAAGTTGTAAAGGTTTTAATTTCTTTTTAGAAATATGCAATTTTTGATTAAGTGCTATAAATTTAGTCTCTAGCTACTTTATTGACGTTTAGATCATTGTTAGGTGCGTTTGGAACAGACACAGAATATAGGAGAACTGTACATGATGCTTCATTCGAGGAAAAGGGAAACCATTCCAAGAGATGAAAATTAAGACATGACAGTTATAATCTTTATCTTATTATAACATTACTGAACAGCTGCATTATGTGCAAACGTCGTGTAATGCTAATGCAATGCCTAAGTTCCCATCTTTCTTCTATGAACAAAATGTCTACTATAGTTATACCTTCTGACAAAGTTAATCATTCAATCCTTTCTCGAAAATCTTTCAAACTTATTACACTTTCTCGCCTTTAATTTTAATTATAACTTTCAAATCTTGATTAAATTAACAAAATTAATTTTTTTAATATGCGGGCTTTTTATCTCATCCTTTTTTACATCAACATATGCAGTCCTTCAAAAATCAGTATCAGGATCTTTATTTACAATTTATATTAATGAGTTAATATTTCACCTTTGGGAAACTTCCTTTATAAAATATAATTTTTCTAAATAATTAATTTGTTTAGTACATCAGAAATTAAAAACAAACTATTCTATTAAAACTGAATGAAACTTTTAATATTCAACATAGATGATTTACTTGATTTATGACAATCTGTTCGCAGTCTGAAAAGAAAAATTAATTTTTTTTAGGGTAATCTGGGTTCTTATGAACCTAAGGTTCACTCTGTTATTTCTCTGTTCTTACTTTTAATTTTTCTTGTACCTTTAAGTGATGAGGGCCGCTTTCGACATTTGCTGACAGTAACTCCCAAGAGTGTGATCAGTGGTATGTAATTTTTAATTTCAAACCTGTAATTGTACAAGAAAGTTCGAAAAGTTTAATTCTATCCTAATTTTGGCTCCTGAGAGTTACTGTCAGTATAATTGTCGAAAACACGCCCATTATGAGTAATTCATAGTGTCTATAATAATTGCTAATTCGTTATTTCTGTAGTACAACACTGAATCTAAAACAATATAGTAATTATTTCCATACCTTAACATCGAATCTAAAACAGTTTGGTAAGTCCCAAACTACATGAATCAATCAAAATGTTTAGTAATCAATATTTTAATTAGAATTCACCAAAAAAACAAATTGTTTTTATAGGTACCATTCGGAGAAAAATTACTCGATTTCCAGGATTTTCTTCAGATTTATAAAATTTATGAAATTTATAAACTTTATAAAATTCCTTGATATTTTCAGAGTTTACAGATAGCATGTCACCCTTTCCTTGACATTATTATTAACTGCCCACTTTTCCTTTATCCTTTCGTCTGTATTGTTATCTTTTTACAGCTCAATGTCCAAGACACAAAACCACTTCACCTTTATTTCTTTGAAAATAAATTTCAAAAGCAGTTATAGCTTTAAATTTTCTTGCAACTAATTTACTCTCAAGTTAACTTTTTTAATTATTTGCTTTATGACGCTCGCACAATGGTCATTAATGTATTGTCTCTTATTTAGTAACTTGAATTACCGTAATAATCTCTATGACTTTAATATTTTAATAGATACCTATTTATCAACATTTTTAGTTGCATATATAGTTTAACAGTATCGTTGATTTTTTTTGTCAAAAAAAAAAAATTTTAATTTCGAAATAAAACAGAGGAAGGGATTGAAATAGAAAATAAAATTGTTTAAGAAATAATTTTGTCTACTATGCTATTCTTGCCTTATAGGAGTAACAGGACCCATATCGGTTTATAGGAAGTTAGAAAGTTACCCAAATGGTATTCTATTAATTTTGCAATTGACACTTATCCCTCTAACCGAACATGTGAACTGTCACCTGTCTGGTACTGTAATAAAGAAACCTTGTGGGAGAATTTCCTTGTCAATTATTCAAAGTTGTGGAAACCACTTGTTACTCAGGTCCGAAATCCGAATTGTTTGCTTTGGTCACTTTCTTTTAGTTTTAAGAAAATATCACGAGGAAGTTAAATTTATTCAAATAATTCTTTGAAAAGTAGAGACAAGGAGGAATGCAAGAGGGGTCAAGAATAACCCAATATCGGAAAACTTTTCCCAAACTCTGAATAGGCCTGTAACTTATTTTAACAAGTATGCTTCTTACTTTGGCGTAAAATGATTTTTTCCCTACTAAAAATAAAGTCACAAAACGACAAAAAAATCATCAGAATTTCTGACGTTCTGAGACTGCATTTGTTACGATTGCAGCCACATAACGTCAGGCTTGTGTCATTTTTCATCAGAAAGCTTCAAAAGTAGTCAGGTTTTTTATACAAAGTCGACACCCTCTTTTACCTGGAAAAAGGTCAACTGACCGTCATAAAATTGAAGGGAAATCTTTTTATTTGTTTATGTTTATATTTATTTAAACATTATACTTGTTTTTCATCGACTTAGAATTCTTCTCACAATATGTTCTTGTTATATAAACAATAATATATCCTTTAGAACTTAAATTCAAAAATGATATCAGTTTTTATTTATCAATTACGGTTTTCGAGATACGTTACAGTTTTCTTAAAAAAATGTTTTTCAAAATAAATTTTAGATATTTGCAATCGTGAAGATTTCTAGATTCTGAATTTATATTCATTTCACCTGAAATGTTAAAATTGCAAAACTTTTGAGCAATAAAAATCAGGTTGAAGACCCGAAGCACGTAACAATAGACCCAAAATTCTATTGTGAAAAAAGGGCTACGCACAAATTTGAAGTTTTTATGGTACTTTACATTTACCAACTATCTTTCGGTGGGGGACTGTAAATTAAAAAAATGAATTCAATGAGAAATAATCACAATCCATAAACATCAGTATTCAACAGGAGCATAAAAAATCCTGTAGTCAGAATTAACCAAAAGCATCAGAAAACGTCAAAGTAGTCACAAAACATCAAAATTTCTGACGTTTTTTCATTATTCCTGATTTTATTTTTAGCAGGGTTTCGAGAAAAAAAAACCTTTCAGAACAGCGTCAAACTAATAGAGGTTCGAAAAAATTTGTTTGAAATAATTTGTTTGAAAAATCAGGAAGAGTAGAAAACTAATGGATATAGCTACAGTGACTCTTAAGGTTTGGTAGCCTCCAGGTACTTTCTGTAAAAATGATATATTGAAGCTTTCTTTACGAGAAAGTAAAAATATTAGTATTAAAAATTAAAGAAAAAATCTTCATAATTATTTTTTAATTCCCTCTTATATTAATAATAACTATTATTTTACTATAACTTCAAGCCCCCTCGGAAAATATGATTAAATTTACTGTAACAAAGAAGAAAGTAATTTTTCTCTATTTATTATTTAAGAAATATGAATTGTGTTTTTGCTTTAGAAATTATAAATTATAAATTAAAATTAAAAGTGTAATTAAAATACAAGAATGCAGCACTTTGTTCGCGAATCTATTGTGCTTAGGGCTTGAATACCGCGCTGGCCGACACAAGCTTTAACCAAAATTCAAGGTGTTTGCAGACAGTATGATCAATTGTTAGTTTATTTAATTTGCCTTTTGTTTAAAATATTATTATAATGTTTGCTTTTGTCCATTTATTAAAATCAAGATTCACGGTAAAAAACAAATTTTTAAGAAACTCTAAAAATATTTTATCAACTAAGCGTCCGCATTGATTTTCTATTTCAGTGTAAAGACGAATCTGATGGAAGAAGGAGCTAATTCTACTCTCAGTATAGCCAGAGTTGCTCCATCAGACAGTGGAAATTACACGTGTTATCTTACCATTATGCCGGAGAAACCAGCAGTAGTACATATTCATGTTCTTAATGGTATGTATACGTTTGCTTTTGATAAAAATAAAATTATCTACAAATAGTCCATTGTCAAGTTAGTGCTTTGAGATTTTTTTTAAAAAGACCGCAATTTTTTTGCTCAAACATTTAAATTACATTTTTACCTAAATTTGGTTAGAAAATGTAATTTAAAAGTTCAGGAGAGTTTCCCGCTTTCGGTTAACTATGCGCGTAACTACCCATCCCTGTATAGAGACTGTAAATATACCCAACCTTTTTGACATAACCGGTTTTATTTGCGATGCTTTTGATTCGCGTCAGATTGTCGACTGTTTTGTGTTTTTAATGATAAATTTTTAAAAAAGTGAAATTATAAAACAGTAAATTGTGTACAAATGTTTTTTTTTATTTTTAATGACATGAGAACGTTTTAATTTAATTTTAATTTCCCGAAATGAAGGGTTTAAGGGCATGTTATTCAGTGGTCACGTGCCCCATATACTTTACTATGAGTCACGTGACCCCTGAATAACATAACCTTAAGTAAAAAAAAAGTATGTCTTGTTTTTCGACTAATTTTGACTGGACTAAAAAACTTATTTAGCATAAATAAATAAATATAAATAGAATATTCTATATACCATTTGATAGAAGTTTCTGATTTCAAGGAGCAAAAGGTTTGCTTTCCACGCGAAATAAACTTTGCACTCAACATCACTATGTACTTTTAGTGCGCGCAAAGATACACACTTTCCTTCGAATAAGAAATTCTTGTATTCTGTTTTAATTGACTTTGCTTTTCCCTCATTTCTTTATTCTTTAACTTCGTATTTAAAAAAAAATTCAGTTAATTCACCACATAAATAATTAACACACCTCAAAAATTTACATTTCCTTCCTTTAACATAGTAATATTTTTTTTTGTATTTCAGAAAGCCTAGCAGAGCTGCAATTTAACAAAGGAAGCAGTTGGAAAAAAATCTTCAGTAGAATTGCAATTATGAGCTCAATTGTTACCTGCTTTGCGTTGAGCTAAACTTTTTTTTTAGTGGAATTAAGAACAATGTTCGAAAATAACCAAAAAAAAAAAATTTAAGCAAATTGTAAGATATTAAACATTTAAAAAAAAGATATATTTAAAATAATTTTTAAAGTTGTACAGAAAGGAGAGCATAATAATGTGTATGTTATTGACGAAAATTGTGAGGCCTCTAAAAAAATGAAATATTTTTTTGTTTAAAATTGTGATAAAGAAAAAAAAGATGGCATAGAGAATTTTAAAAAGAAGGGACGATATTTAGCTTATAATTAAAATTGTATAAATTATTTTTATAATCTTTTAAGGCAAGTACAAAGCTATATTACTTCAGTCATTCATAATATAAAAATCTGTTTTTAGAAAACAAAACCTAAGAAACCGAAAATAGAAAATATTTAATATTGCTTTTAAAAATTTACCTAAAAATTTTCTTATTCCACGCAAAAGAGGTTTAACAATTATTGTCGGTGATCTACAAAAATAATTAATTAAAAACTAAAATATGTATACTTTATTATAAAATCAACTATAAAAGAAAGTTTAACTACTTTAAAAAAACAAGTGGAAACATTAGTTTCCATTTCATAATTAATTAGAATAAAAAAAAAAGAATTTTTCACTTTTATGAAAATTACAAATTTTTTATATGACTAATAATAAGGATAAGAAAAATATTCAATTTTGGACATGCTACCTCTTATGTATAACCAATTAGCTTTATAATTGTAGCAATTTAATTTTCGATTTTTAGTTACTTATCATGAAATATTATTTTCATAAATAAAACTATGTATTACATTTGTAAAAAAAATTCCGAATTGTTTATAAACAATTTTTTTAATTTTTAAAATAGAAACAAGGAAGTTTCAAGAAAGCGAAAACTTAAGAAATGTAAATTATTTATTAGAAGTTAATAAAGTTTTATCTTAACAGACTTGTGGAAAGTTTGAGTAAGAATACGAATACATAAATAATATGATTCTCAAGATTAAATCCCACATCACTTTTAAACTTTATTACAAATATTACAAAATATCGTCCGAAATAATTTTTTCTGGTTTTCCGAATTCTTTAATATGGTGATTGAAAATTTTATTAATTAGCGCTTTTGTAGTCATTTTTCTAATAGGGTATAATTTTACGTATTTACTAAATGCATCTATAGTTGATAAGATGTATTTAAATCCGCCTTTAGAAGCTGGTAAAGGACCGTAAAAATCGATAGATACACTGAAAATAAAATTTATTTTGATGCAAATAACCGATTAATGGACTATTATCAATTAAATACTTAATTGGATCAAATAATATTTATTGGAGTCAATTAAATCATATTTGCTTCAAATACTGAAATTATTGGTTCAAATACCATTTAATTGACTCCAATAAACATTATTTGATTCAAGTAAATATTTAATTGATAATAGTCAATTAATCTGTTATTTGAATCAAATAAAATTTTTTTCAGTGTAAAATTTCTCCCGGTTCTTTTAGGTGCATAATTTCTCATTTCAGCGTAACTAGTTTGATTTGTAAATTTTTTTTCTGACATGAGTCACAACCTTGGAAAAATGCGGATAATAAAAATACTCATTTAACATACGAAAAACTTGTTGTGGTCCTACATGTCCATACATCTCGTGAGTCTCGTCTATTAAGTAGTTAATTAAATTTTTAGTTAAACATAATTTTTTATTATCTCCCGCAATAAAATATAATAAATTTTTATCAATCAAAAAACGGTTTGTTTTACCCGATTTAACATCTGCAATTTTCTGTTTTGAAATTGAATCTGATTCCAGTTCAATTTTAATATTTTTTTATTTATTTCGCAATTGAGAAGATGGTTTATTTGCTAAATTATACAAAAATAATTTACCCTCGTGTGACTCTATATCCATTCCTGATTTTTCATAAACTGGTGTTCTACTTAATGCGTCTGCTTCCGTATTATTTTTTCCTTCAATATACTTAATATCAAAGTCGAAATCCTAAATTGCTAAAACCCATCTCGTAATCCTACCACTTAGTAGTTTACACGATTTTAAAAAAGATAACGCCTTACGGTCCGTTCTGATAATTACGCGGGTGCCCAAAAATATACGATCGAAATTTGAGTAAGCTCCATTCAAACGCAAGTATGTAGTTCTTTCTCCGTCGTAAAATACGTCAGCTCGGCTCCTTTCAACGTACGGCTCGCGAAAGCTATAGGTAAGTGTTGTCCGTCTTCGTCTAACTGGTATAGCACGATTCCTATCGCTACGTCACTCGCATCTGTTTGTAAATAAAATGGTTTAGATAGGTCAGGGTAACTAAGAATGGTATATTCACAGAATAAAATTTTCACACGATTAAATGCTTCCTCTTTAGCAGAATTCCATTCCCATTTATTTCCGGTTTTTAATAATTGGAGTAGAGCGAAAAATTTTATCTGCATGATTTGTAGCAAATTTTGTATAAAAATTAATTAATATAATTTTCTTATAAGTTCGAATAAGATGTAGACACTTAAGTAAATTTCAACATTTTGGTTTTGAGGCTGCTTCTTGGTTTCTACAAGCATAAAGGAATTATTTTCTATAGGGGTTAGAAGACAAAAAACTAAGAAAATTTTTTTAAACGTTTTATTGTATTTTTAAAAGTCTTAAGAAATATAAAACAATTGCAGTCAATACAGTAAAATGTTCAAGGTATGACAATATTTTACAACAATTGGAAGCAAAAATTTGTGTCGTATTTAAATAAATAAAAGTATATAGTATATTTGATAGTGGAACAATTCGCAATAAGAGTTGGGTTATAAAATTACAAGGTGATATAATTAGCCATAGTGGAGCAAAAATAATGTAGGGGATAAGAATTTTAAGATCCCTTTGATGTACGGCTCTAATTCGATCAACGGCAGGATGTCCTCCACCAGAGCAACATAAGGTAACAGGTCCTTCCGCCCACATTTTGTCTTCTTCACTGTGAAATACCTACTCAAAAATTAATATCAATCTGTAAAATTTTTTTATTTTTAACCCTAATATAATATTAGGGTTGAAAATAAAATTTTTTATATTTTAATATAATATTAGGTTATTATATATTAACCCTAATATAATATTAGGGTTAAAAAATAAAATTTTTTTGTAAATATTGTAAAAAGTGTACCTTGTGTTCGACTCTAAGTCTTCCAGTAGCCCATGTTAAGTACATCATTTTTAAAACTAGAATTGATGTCCACCATGCGTATATAGACCATAATTCTTGATCTATTTGCAAATTATTCGTTTTCATCTTTGTCTAAAGATCTGATCTGATCTCTTGTTATTCAGTCTCAACTGAAAACATAAAAATTTATTTGTTATATTTATTTAGTAGGGTAGAGGGCTCCAAGGTGGCTACCATGCGTTTTTATGTAAAATCACTTTTGGATTTTTTTTACAATGTAATATTTATCAAAATATATTATGAAAAATGTAAATTTTATCGATTTTGAACATTTTATAATAAATCATCAAAATAATTTAGTTTTTAATGTATGAAATAGGATAAATAATTAATTATTATATAAATTTATAATATTTATATTTTAGAATGGCTTCTTATAAGCAAAAAAACAGAGTTTGCAACTATTGATTATGTGATTATAAGCCAAAGATAATAGATTTTAGATAAAATTACCTTAAATTGATTTTTGCAACTATTTTTTTAATTTTTTAGTGAATTTTTGAATGGTGGCCACCTTGGAGACACTTTCTTCTTAACGAAGAAAAGTTCGTTAACGTATTGTTATGAAGATTCTTGTTTTCAATATTATGGAAATTGAGTGGTGTATTTAGAGTCACTGATCATTTGCAGTTCGTCAATCTCCCTATATGAAAGATTTCCCCTTTCATCATTAGAATGAAGGGCAATTTCCCCGTTCATGCTCAATAACTCTTCGAGGATTACCGCACATGTAACGCTTTCCCCTCATATCCGCTATCCTCTACTCAAAGGAAGTTACAAAGTTACTTAGATTATCTTCAAATAATTTTGAAACTATTATACTTATTCTTGAACCTAACTTGTATTATAGTAAGCCTTATTTAACTTCTTTAACGATTATTAATTATCTTTTTGATGAGTTTGAATTTTTATTTATAATTATTTATTTGCTTATTAATTTTTTAACTTTTAATTAATTTTTGTTTTTTATCTTTATGTTTATTTATTAATTTTTCTTTTTATCTGTATGTTTATTTGTTTTTATTTATTTTTATTTATTTATATTAATTTTATTTTTATTAACTTTTAATTGAATTTTGTTTTATATTTTTATTTTTAACTTATTTCAAATTTTGACTCCAGATTCTGTATGACTCGAATGTATGGGTGTAATATTTTTTTTCTGATGCATTTTAATTTATTTATGACAAATTTAAGTTCTGACTGTTGCTAAATTGGTAAGATCTTTTGCGTGGACACGATAACAGATGAAGCAAGGTTTATCCTTAAAGTTAACCTCAAATTGAAAGCATTTAATTTATAAGGCAGTTGTTGAGTTTTGCTGAATTTTTTTAATCTATTTATTAATTTTGCAAAATGTTTCACTTTTTCATATCAATGGCGAAAAAAATAGCGTATGCGGCTACCACGTAGTAATTTTTAGGTTCAATAAAAGTTAAACAAAATTCTAACTTTTTTTAATAAATCGCAACTATTTCGTTTTCTCTAATCTCTTGTACTAGAAACGTTCTAGAAACGTATTGTAGAAGGACCTTTACATTGTTACACATTTCGGATGTTCGACAATCGACATGTGGGATGTGGGTAAACTTGGTAAATACATCAGGTACTTCATAACCTCAATAAAAGCAGAATTTCATAACCAATAAGTGTCACTAAAGTCATTAAAGTCAGTTGAATTTAAATAAAAGTTGTTTTTTTAAATATAAATTCTCCTTAAATACTAACTTTAATAAAAATGAATGCATTTACGTACCTAGTTAGACGTGCGCCTACAATATCGAATCTAATTGTAAGAAATTATGCACCGAAACCTTTCACAATGCAATGGGTTCGACCGGAGAAACCCTCTTGTATTTCAACTGAAAAAAGTGGTGATTTAGGTTTGGAATACAATTTTAATTCAAATGAACTCTGTCCGATCTATCGAGAACTTCCTGAAATTGAAAAGTAATTATTTTTTCTATTCTTTAGAGACTTTTGATACAAATATTTTCGTGAGTATTGCATATTTTTCTACTAACAAAATTTTTCTTTTGAAAAAGAAAACTATTGAACATAATAATTAAAATTTTCTAAGTGTATTAATATTTAAATTAGCATTAATTATTGTTTTGAATATTACAAGGTATGTATGTTTTTACCTTTTAAATAATAAAATAAATCTTTTTTCTCTTTCTGTCGTAATAATTAAACACAGATAGAAATAAAAAATGGCTTCTAAATGAAAATTAACACCAGATGGCGCGTCATATTTTTAGCTGATTCTGAAATTCTACTTTCTGCTACTATGTGAAAATTAAAGGCCGAGTCCTCTCTAAATAAAATAATGAACTTTATTGCTTTTTCGCATATATAATTTAGTTAAAAAATGAAAAAATTTCATGAATTTAGTCGAAAACCAAGATTTTTAAATTTTCTGTAGAAAAAAAAACGAAAAAATCGACCAATTTTTATTTTTCAGAAATTTTTAAAATCGTTCAAAAACTGATTTTTTGAGTATAATTCTGTTTGAAAATGAAAATAAATAACAAATTCAGCCGAAATTTACGATTGCAAAAGTTTTCTGAAACAAAAAATTTGAAGAAATCGACGAAAATCACAATTTTGAAATTTCCTATAGAAAAAAACGAGAAAAACGACGATTTTTAAATTTTTGAAAAATTTTTTAATTCATTTAAAAACTTGTTTTTCGAGTATAATTTAGATGAAAAATGATAAAATTTCATGAATTTAGTCGAAAATCAAGATTTTAAAATTCTCTGTACAAAGAAAAACGAAAAAATCGACAAATTTTTATTTGTCAGATCTTTTTAAAATCGTTCAAAAATTGAATTATCGCGTATAATTTTTTTTGAAAATGAAAAAAATTACAAATTCAGTCTAAATTTAAGATTGAGAAAATTTTCTGCAAAAAAAAATCAAATAAATCTACGAATTTCACGATTTTAAAATTTCCTGTAAAGTTTGAAATTTTCTATAAAGAAAAAACGAAAAAGTCGACGATTTGTAAATTAAAAAAATTTTGAAAATCGTTCAAAACCTGATTTTTTGCATTATATATATATATATTTTAGTTGAAATATATTGACAATTATCGAATTTTGGAGAATTTCAAAATTTTAGAAGAATTGAAAATAGTTTGAATATATTATATTTAAAAAATAAGTGTTATAAAATAATTTTATATAGTAATATTGTATAATAAATAATCTTAACCCCTTATTTTTTATTTAAATTCATTTAAAGTATTTTTTTTAAATATTCAAATTTCTTGTTTAATTTCCATTTTTCCCATAATCATGTAATTATTTTTAACTATTCTTTTAATTTTAGTTGCAGTGAGGATGTGAAAAAATTATTGTCACTCGAGTTTCATCATGGCAAAGAAACAGCGAGACTAAAAGCTTCTATTGCTGAAGAGTTAGTAGAAAATCATGAAAATGACCCTTCTTTCGAAGTGTCGAGTAAGTATTACATGAAATTTTAACTCATTTACATTTAATAAAAAATAATTTATATTTAAATAAAAATTTTATAATTTTTTTATATAAAATATCAAGAAATATCAATCCTCCAAGTCAAATATTAAAATATATGATTTTTATTGAATTTATGATTTTTTATTGCATCATAAACTCAATAAAAACAATCGAGAATTCTTTCTTCAACGATTAAAACTTTAGAAAAATTAAAATTAACATCAAAAATAAGATAAAATAAAAAAAAAATTAAAATTAACATGTTTTTTAATTTTAGTTGCAAGATTGACGGCTGATATACATTATTTACAAGAGCATATGAAAAATAATCCCAGAAATAGGAGATGTAAAGTAGCATTAAAAGAGAAAATTGATAAACGAAAAAAGTTCCTGAAAAAACTTCGTTCTTGGGATTACAAACGTTTTGAATGGATTTTAGAGAAATTGAATCTTGTCTACAAGCCTCAACCTGAGTAAGTATTATTTATTTTCAATAAAAAAAAATATTCGATAAAATTCAATTTTTGACGAATCATTTTTTCATTTAGCCGTTAAAAATTTTTTCCTCTAAACAAATTTTTATAAAATTTTTTTATAAAATTTTTTCTTTTAAAGAATTTTTATTTAACAATATTTTCAAGTAATTTTACTAAAAATTGTTTGATTATAAAAACCTTCTTACATGTTTTTTGATTTCTTCTTTTAGAAAACACATGTTCGTGACTAGAAAAGGTTCCATAAGATTATTGTTGCAAATGCATTGCAATGAAATTAAACAAGAGAAGAGAAATGCTTATAGGGCGGAATTAGAATCACAACAAAAGGGTTTCTTCGAAAAGAAGGCGAAACAGCTTGCCTTTATCAGAGAGGAAGAAATATTTTGTGGCCTCGAACCAACAATTACTGAAGAAGATATTGAAAATGCAAAGAAAAAAGCTGCTTCGTTATAACAAATTTATTAGGTTTTTTTTTGAATTATTTTTACTATTGTAATTAATGTACAAATTATATATATATAACTAAATGAATTTACCCTACTATAGGAGAAATACATATTTGATATTTCGTTCGAAATTATTTAGTCAAATTTTATTTCGATAATTTTTAATTTTAGTAAACAATTTCTTTAAATTTTTATAGTATTTTTATAGTAATTGTACAATTCCTCTTTTTCGATTTTTTACGAATATAACATTTTTATCATTACTTGCATAAACTTCATAAGTGATAAAAATTACGGTTAGTCGTAAGAATTTTTTTTAATTTCTTTCACTTCAATTATTTCTAATATCTATCAGTACTATTTGAAATAGTTTCTGATAAATTATTATATTTTCTTATCTATTTATTAATTATTTATTATATTTATTGTTTTTATTATTATTTTGTTATTATTATTATTATTATTACAATAGTAATAACGATTTTTAAATTTTGAAAAATTTTCAAAATCGTTCAAAAACTGATTTTTTAAAAATATAATGTAGTTGGAAACTGAATAAATTTTACGAATTTAAACGAAAAATCAATATTTTGAAATTTTCTGTAGAAAAAAAACGAAAAAATTGACGAAATTTAAATTTTTCAAAATTTTTTTTAAATCATTCAAAAACGGAATTTTTGAGTATAATTTTGCTTGAAAATTGAAAAAAAGTAAAGAATTTAGTCGAAATTCATGATTTTGAAATTTTCCTGTAGAAAAAAAGAACAAAAAAGTCGACGATTTTTAAATATAGAAAATTTTTAAAATCGTTCAAAAACTGAATTTTTGATTATAATTTTTATTTTTAAAATGAAAAAAATAACGAATTTACTCGAAATTTAAAATTGTGAAAATTTTTTACAAAGAAAAATTAAAAAAATTGACGATTTTCACGATTTTGAAATTTTCTATGGAAATCGTTCAAAAACTGATTTTTTTGCATATAATTTAGTTTGAAATATATTAAAAATTGACGAATTTAATAGAAATTAAAAGCTTCTCGTCCTTAAAAATAAAAATTGATTAAAACTGAATGTTTTTCAATGAAAAATCATCTTTTGTTCACAATACTCTTATACTATAAAAATTTCAATTTTTCATTTACTTTTATATTTTAAATTTCACTTTAAACCAAACGCAAAAATTTCCGCATTAATGTATAAAAATTTCTTACAACATTTATTTATCTACTTATTATTTTTTTTTTTATAAAATTCATAAAATCGGTGATAATACTGAATATAAATAAATTAAAATAATTATTAGATATATTAATATACACAATCAAAATTAACTCATTTTATATGAAATATTTTTCTTTTACAATTTTCACCTCTTTTTTTTTCTCTTTTTTTCATTAGATCATTTATGATAAAAAAAATAATTATTTTCTCTTTTTTTCATTACATCATTTATGATAAAAAAAATAATTATTTTCTCTTTTTTTTCATTAGATCATTTATGATAAAAAAAACATTATTTTCTCTTTTCTTCATTTGATCATTTATGATAAAAAAAGAATTATTTCTTTATAAAAAAAAAAAATTAGAAAAAAGAGATAAAATATGAAACGTTTCGTAGAAAATGGGTTAATTATTTTTCGAATAAATTACAATTAACAATATAAATCGTAAATATATATATATATATAGAATAAGATTAACACTATCTATAATTATCTATTTCTTGATCTTTTATTATTGTTCTTTTTGGCATTATTTCCTGGTCGCACTTTATTTGTGTCTTTACTGTTGGTGAGATTATCCTTCGCTGGAACAATAACATTATCTAAACTGCCATTTGTCACTGGTCCATTTGAAAATTGTGTATTGGCATCTAAACTACAGAGAGTTCCATTTTGTGAGTAGTTACTTGAACCGGAAGTGTGATTTTTACCACTTGTTTCTTTACTGTTACCAGAAATTACATTTGAATTAGTAAAATTGCAATTATCCTCACTGCCACTATTGCCAATTTGTGATTCCGATTCACTGTAACGTTCAACTGTAATTTAAAATATTCAATTAGTTGAAGGTTTAAAAAAAACATTGTTAAATCATTTAAAATTGTACTTTTTTTATTGTTTGTAAAAAATTATTTATTTTCTAAAGTATTTAGAAGGCTGTTTGGAGTAAATTAATTTTATTTGTAATCAGACTCTTAAAACTCTCTTGGGGAGATGATTTTTGTTGAAATTAAACAACTTTTAATATATTCAGTCCGCCATATTGGATCCGCCATTTTGAATTTTAACAATCAGACGTTAGACCCCAAAAAAAACCCTAAGTGATGATTTTTGTTGAAATTAAGTAATTATACCTTTTTTATGAAAACTAACACTTTGAATTAAGTTTTATTGTTCAAAATATATAAAAAAAATTATTTTTTTTTTTTGTAAAATAGTTATTGCATCAATTTTTTAACTGAATTTTTTTCATTGAAAATCGATTTTGAGGAAAAAGGTGCGCCTTAATTAGAGCACCAACGTTCTAATTATACAATCACACTGTTCCTGATTGATTTTCGTTCTGATTTGCATTTATCTACGCAACTCTGCTTAAATTAGAGCACGTTTACAAATTGGGTTCATTTGTAACAAATTTAACAAATAATAATTTAACAAAAATTTAACATCAAATATTTATCCTTTGTTCAATTATTATTTTCAGACTTTTTACATTTATCCGCATTAACTTTTAGAAGTTTAGGATAAATGTTCACTTTTACCCCGAATCTTAGGGGGTGAATGTGTAAACTCGGGGGTAATTGGAAACAAAATCTTTAGAAGTAAGAAGTCATTTATTTTTTAATATCTCTTGAAATTCTTCTTATGCTCTACTGTTTTGGATTAACAATTTGTGTAATTTAAAAAATTAAATAAATTTTAAGAGTCCATTTTTGCGCTATTTTTTTAATGGCTTTTAGTGTTCTGAATACAAAAAAAAATTTTAAGTAAATATTCATTTAGAAAATAAATAACTTTCTTGTTGTATAATAAAAAAGAGAAGCGTTGCACATAATTACTGGGGCGGTAGCATAAAAAGGAAAAGTGTTACATGCATTAAATAATAGATAAGATACAAAAGTTGCTACTTGGAAAAAAATTAAAAATTTGCATAGATTGTGCGTTATGTGCGATGGAGTATCAAGTTATTAGAGTCCTTTGTTTTTTTTTAATTTTAGTATTTTTAATTTTACTATTTTTTAATATTACTTTTTTTAATTTTAGTATTTTTAATTTTACTATTTTTTAATATTACTTTTTTTAATTTTAGTATTTTTAATTTTACTATTTTTTAATATTACTTTTTTTAATTTTACTATTTTTAAATTATCATAATTAGTTAGATTCTCTATCACTTACCTTTAATTCACTCAAAAATTTTCTCCTAAAATTACAAACTAAAATTTACCGACAATATAAAAAAAATCGAGTCAAAAAAATTAAATTGATATTTTCTTTCTTTCAATTGAACAATATAATATTCTTAATTAATTAATATAGAAAATTTTCTATTAATTAGCGAAAATTTTATTCTTCAAGGTTTAATTTCATAATTGAAACTTTTAAGTTTTTTGAAAAAATTCGCATATAAACAAACAAATTTTATTTTTTAGTGACTGCAAGGAAAATTTGAAAATTTTTTTATACTTTCCTTGAAGTTACATTATTATTTTAATATATTTATGAAAAATTGAAGAAAAATAGAACAAATCTAAAATATTAGTTTTGTATATAAAAAACTTTAATTATTTATTATTAATATTATTAATAGAGAAAAGATTTTTTTTCATTAATTTAATTTTATTAATTTTCCATTAAATATTAATTATTTATTAATTATTTACAGTAATTAAAATACTGTATAGGTTTAAGTACATTATACTCTCGTTCAATACAATAATTCTATCAATATTTGGACAAGAAAGATTAAATAAACAACAAAGTATAACAAACATCAACAATGTGTATTTGAATAGTGCAAATCATATCAAGTAAAATATATTATGTGTAATACAAATAATAAAAAAATAAATCTAGAGCAATCGATCTACAAAAGCAATGTCAAATTGTGTAATTTTATAAAAATATTATTTTTTTCTCTAATTATAATTATTTTTAAGACTCGATTAAAATGATCTTAAAAATTGTCCTCTAAACAGTTATTTTCTATTATAAGTTTAAATATATTTAAAGTTTACGTAAAAATATTTAAAGTTTAAATTTTAAAAATTTAAGTAAAAATATCCAAAGTTAAAATTTTAAAAATTTAAGTTAAAATATTTAAAGTTTAAATTTTAAAAATTTAAGTAAAAATATCCAAAGTTAAAATTTTTTAAATTTAAGTAAAAATATTTAAAGTTTGAATTTAAAAAATTTAAAAATCTTTATTTTTTTTAATATATGAAAAAAATGGAATAAATCCAAAATATTTTTTATAAAAATACGAGATTAATTTTTAAAGAATCGAAATTTTAAACACGAAGAAAATAACTCAGTAAACCTGTAAATTTCTATCGAGAGTAATTATTTATTTAAAACGAAACCCGTTACAGTTTATAGCTAATAAAAAAAACAATACTGACTTAAGGTTTCGTATGAAAATTCTATTTACATATTTTTTTTATAAACACCTCGAAATGAACTTCACAGTGACAATACTGGACTGACAATTTCGTTTACTTTTTAAACAAGGAGAAATTATGCAAACAAAATTTTACAACATTTTATAAGAGGAAAAAAACTATTATTTAATATCTAAAAAAATTAAAGTTTCGTCATGCAAAAAATTCGTCTACATGACTGTGAAATTCGAATTTATTTTTTTTATTTTAATTGCACTGATACTGTTTAACTGTTTACAAACATAAAAATTACAACTAGTAAAAATTCATTACAAACAAAATGCATAAAAAGCAAAATAGGGTCAATTGAAGGTATCGTGGTATTTAGAAAAATCTATTTGGCTTTTCTTTTGAAGAAAATAGGGAAATTTTAATCAAAATTTAAAATTATTTTCACGAACTTTACATTTTATTTTATAGAAAAATCTTTTTTAAATTTAAAATTACGAATACATAAGAAATATATTTTACAGAATTAATAAATATTGGTTTTCGGAAATGGTGGTTTAAAAATTAGTTTGTAATTACTTTTTTTTGTCATTTATATTAAAGTATAACCACAATTACCTCGATGGACCCTAAACCAAAATTCTCAACAATAACTTTCTTACTGAATTTATAAACATCAATAATCAATATAATTATGAATATCCATTCATGTCCTTACTTTTTTCTTGCGTTGTATCCACTAAACCACTAACAGCCTGTAACAGAAGAAAAAATAAAATTTTTGATTTGTTTTTACATCAATCATTATCAATCATTATTATTTTTTTAATAAGTATCACTTACTGCCATAGAAGTAATTGAAGATTTCGAGAACAATCTCTCAGCTTCTTTAAATTTTCTATTTCTTTTGTCTGCTTTACTGTTTGTATTTTTATTGCTCGCTAAATATCTGTCCCATCCTCGAATTATATTGCCATATAATTGTGTATCCTCCAAGTAACTGCCTTCGAAAGCGTATATTTGTCTTTCTAAATTTGCTAAAGTATCCTGCGAAGAATAAAATTGTATAAGTTTTTAAATATATACATTTTTTTATATTAAATATATTTTTTTTTTATTTTTTTAAATTGTAATTAAAATGTTTTCAAAAGATAATTGAATTCCCGTATTTTTCAAAAAAAAAAAAAATTAAATTATTTCCAATTATTCCGAAATATTGTCAAATTTAATTGAAAAGAAATTGTACATTTAAAAAAAAATTTTTCTCTAGATTGAAAAATTATTTTTTAAACCTAATCGTATTTTTGTAGAATTTAAAATTAAAATTTAGAAAATTATTCACAATGTCATTCAAAGGTACAAAAACAATTGAAAATAAGAATAAGAAACAGTTAATAAGAATAAGGAATAATGTTATTTAATTAAGATTTAGATTTTATTTTTTTATATATTATATTAAATAAAAATTAAAGTTATAAATAATAATGTATAAAATCATAAATTAGGTTTAACGAAAAACAAACTATTCTGAAAAGTCGAAAAATTTAATTGTTGCCAAAAATTATAGGTTATGTTGACGAATTCATTTCTGCGTCTGATTGCAGTTAAAATATTTTAAATTTTCTCTCAAGACACTTATGAAAGTGATTATTTTGCTTTGGTTTAAACATTTTTTACATTATTTTCGCAAAAAATTTAACAAATTTAATCAAAATATTAAAGAATCACATTTTATTTTTGAAAAAAATTGTATACAATGACAATTATCGTAATTTGATAGTTTCTACTATTTGTAAATATATAAAATTTGGAATAGTTTAAAGAGGTTAAATTTCATCAATTGACGAATAAGTTGCAATCAATTGAAATACGAGGTAAAAAAGAAATGCGTTATTAATGTTTTATTCTCATAAACAAAATTGACGGTTTTAGGAGCAGGTGTTGTTTGACACAATAAGAGAAAATTGACGGTAAGGGAATAAATTATAAATTTCTCGTATGTTTTTTGAAAAATGGTAATAAATAAATAATGTGATTTAATAATGAAAAAAATATATAAACAATTATTTGCTTTAAGGAAAACTTACGGCAATTTCTGCTTTTCTTTTGACAAGTTCAGCTAATTCTGCTCGTAGATCGACAGTTGGCTTTGAAGACATTTTTTAGCTTTTCTATTATAATGTTCATTAATATCTAAACAAACACATCAAGTTGAGATAAAAAATTTACTGCTTGTTATAAAGTCATAAATTACATTTTTATTTATTGACACTGAAAAAGGAGGAAATGTTTTGTTTTATATCAGAAAATTTAGAACAGATGAGATTCTAAAACATTGACAGCAACAGACTTGGGTAAATAAAATAATGTTTGCTATTAATTTAGGGTTGTGAATCATACTTTAACATTATGTGAAAAAAGCTGTTTGCTGTTTCACTACATCGAGATATTTCAAGTTCGAGTATGACGTCAGGTAGCTGGAGGGAAAGCAAACAGACGACACAAAGCAATTTTTATGGTTAAATGGGAGAAAAAATTTTGAAATTTTTTTGCAATGTTTTGCAGATTTAATGGATTTTAAACACTTTCTATCTACATATATGAAAAGTGGTAGCTTTTCTTAATGTATATAATTATACAGTAATAGTATCTGACTATGAATCACCCCTAAGGGTGAGTGCGAGTGAGCGCATAAAACATTTTTTCTATATCTAATAGATATTAATTAAAAATTTAATTATCAGTCTTAATTTTTAAATACTCACCATACTCACCAGATGTTTTTTTTATAAAAAGAGATAACAATTATTCATTCTAACATAAGTAGCTAATTTATACATTACTGCTATACATTCACTAATAAATAACAAACATAACGGTCACAGCTCTGCGCATGCCGGTTGCCATTGTAACGTACAAAAGTGAGGGAACTGTTTTTATCTCTCTCACTCTCATACGTTGACATAGCAAACCTGCATGCATGAGCTTTGCTCAACTTGCTCAACTTGTAACCGTACCTTTATGGCTTTATTACAGAAGTTTCACATTTTGGATCTTCTACCCCAAACACAGTTGCCATGCCTTATATATAACTGCACAACCTTTTCGATTTTCTTTGTTTCTCATTCGTCTGTTTTGCTTCTTTGTACCACGTTTCGGCTAGGCAAATATAGTCTATTTAGTAGATTAGTTCTGAGAATTTTTATTGTTAGGACTTAGTAGCAGAATACTAATATAAAATTAGTATAATTCAGCTTGTCTTATTAATAGAACTTTTTCTTTAATTTTTCCTTTTCAAACCAAAGTAACGAATAATTCCACTTTGTAAAAATGATGGATACAACTTATTTGAAAGGTGATACTGTCGTACGATGTCCGTATGATAGCAATCATAAAGTAACAAGATCCAGACTTCAAATGCATCTTGTTAAATGTGAAAAGGTAGGTATATTAATGTTTAAAAACAATAACTTTACAAAATGGATTTTAAATTCGCTACTTTTAAAGACGTTATTTTACAATAAGTTTCTATAAAATTCGGAAATTCCGTAAACTTTAATTAATCTACAGAAAATTTTTTTTTTAAGTGTGCGATGTATTGTCTCCCCCCCTCTATCTTATGTTCGTTATACTATTTTGTTGAGTGGTGGGGATAGAGTTAACCCACCATTTGTGATTTCTATAATTGAGGAGCAAGTTTTCAAAAGTTGATAAATTACCATTGTTCAAAAAAATCGAGATAAAGATAAATTTAATAATTTAAGGACCTCACAAATCGACCTGTTACTGTTAAATTTAAGAAAATAAATTTATTAACAAATTTTCAATTTAAAAACTTTTACATAACCAAGATGACTTATATTTTTGTTTTTTTATTAAAAAAAAATTACCAAAACCTTTAAACCACTTAATTATGGTAAAGTTTAATTAAAAACAGATCGTTTTAAATATAAAAACATTGTTGTAGAAATAAATTGCGACGCGCTTCCAAGTGCTTCCAAGAAAGGTACTTACTAAGAAGCAAACGAATTATAGGTTATGTTCGTGTTAGATTTATCTTGATTAAAAGTTTATTTTTAATTATTTTAATTTGAAACTAATTTTCATTGAATATTTTCGATATAATAAAGACTTGAGAATCAATAATTTTTAATTAATAATTGATTCTCTTTCTGTATTTTTACCATTTTTCCTTCGTGATTTTCACTCAAAAAATTTAAAAAATCAAATTTTTTGCCTCTTAGATATACCTTTCTTCAGAGCATAAATTTTATTTTAAAAAAATAAAAAAATTTGGAAAATTAAAGAAGTTTATATATTTTTCTAAATTTTAAAGATTTTTTTTGGTACCATGGCTCCCATTTTGGTATTTTTTGGATATTAAAAAAAAATTTGTCTATTCAATAGTCTATACCTTTCTTAATATAAAATTAAATAAATACTTATCGTTGGTATTTTTTAATATAACTTTTAATTTAATTCAGAGAGATTTATAGATTTTTACACTTTTTTAAAAATAATCTTATTCCACTTTACGGAAAATGCGGTCACTAGGTTTTTATTTTGAACAGCAGATTTTTTTACCTTTAAAAAGTATAATAATTTTATTATTATTAGTTAATTTATCAAATTTTTATATAAAAAATACTGAAATTAAAAAAAAAAACTTATGTGAAATTTAGTAAAGTTATATAAAAGTTTAATAATCTTCTTCATATTTGATACAATTTTATTAAATTTCAATTTAGTTTTTTTTAAATTTTAGTATTTTTTATATTATAATTTCGCTTTGTCGCACTTTTTCCCCAATTTTTAAAATACTTTTACAAAATTTAATATATATTCCCTCTCCGTGTAATTATTGTTATTATAATAACTAGTTATTATTTATATACGACTGGCTTCTATTATAAAATTATTGTGTCCTTTTCATCATAGAACTTTCCAGAAGACTTTAGACGCATTTGTCCTTACAATGCCACTCATCGTTTGCCGAAAGCGGAAATGCTGGCACATGTCAACGATTGTCCTGCTCGACAATTTGCGCAACCCGAATTGTATCACAGTAAGTTTACGCATAATTTATTACCAGGGTGATCAACGAACCCTGAAGCCTTGAAAACCGGGAAACAGACCTGAATATAGTTACAAGGCCTACGCATAGAATTAAACTTCTATATAATTATTTTAATTTTTTTTTCTCAAGTAAAAGTTAATATCTTAATAAATATAAATTTTAATAATAATAATATAAAAATATAATATCTTAGGCCTATATATTAAAAAAATTCTAAATTCATTGATTAATTTTATATGCCTCAATTTTAATTTTTTAAGATTCATAATTCTGTTCAATTTGTATAAATTGAAAGTGATCCAGGCCCTTAATTTAAAAAAATAAAAAGTTCCTTTTTAACTATTTATGATTGAACATTTTGTTAAAGTAATTAAGAAATGGTTTAATTGTTAAACTAAAAATTAAAACAAAAAATTTTTGCAGCATATCGTAATTTTGGCTCTATCAAATCCTTACCCCCATCTGAAATAGACGTCGATGAATGTTGGGAAGAAGATGACCGAACAATTTCCGAAGTTGAATCGAACGCCTGCTTTAATAATTCTACTTCATTTGTCAGCAAATATGAAAGGTTTTTATCTTAGTCTATTAATATATGTGGGCGTGCTCTAAAAAAAGGTTCCCTAAAACGCAAATCATTTTAAGGTTATGTTTGTCCTTGTTTTTATCTTAATTAAAAGTTTCTGTGTTTAATTTTAATACTAAAAACCGTTTTTATTAGATATTTTAGAAGCATAACGAAGAATTGAACCAGTAGTTTACAATGGGAGTTGATCTCTTTTGTGTATATTCATTTTTGAAAATTAGAAATATAACCTAAAATGTTTTTGCTTCTTAGGTACCTTTCTTCAGAGTACGTCACATGTAACATAAAAATTTATATTTTGACAACCCCGTAGAGTAAAGTACTTATTTAAATGATTCACTTACTTAAAAATTTCATATAAAATTTAATGTATATTAAATGTGTAAAATTCATATAAAATTTAATGTGTATTAAATTTATAAAATTCATATATTAAAAATTATAATAAACGCCTTTCTTGCTGTATAGATTTGATGATCTACCTTTGAGAGGACCTAAGGGACAAGCTGAAGTAGACATGCTGGATTCCTCAATAGGAAGTTCAGCGCTCGATGAGATGGGTTCTGTTATTAGTGCCGATGGAATGGGACGCGGTTCAGCCAAATTTAATAGAGAAAAGTTTCTTCAACAAATCGGCCGTGGCAGAGGAAAGCCAATTCAGTTTTAATTCAGATTAAAACAAAAGAAAAGGAGAAAAAAAAATTGAAAATTAGATTTAAAAAAAATTATATACTGAGACATATTTTTCTGAATTATTATTTTGTTGTTAATATACATTAAATGTATATGAGTATAAAAAAATTTATATTTTTGATAGTTACGTAAGTTTTTTCTTTGACTTAAAAAAATTTTTTATTTCTTTGATCCTCAAAAGAGTTTAACAACAAGAAATGTTAGTTTTCTACTTTTTCTACGACATGTATTTGTAGACAAATAAATTTAAAATTCATTATGTTGTCGAAAATATTTATTACACCTTAATGAACATTTTTCTCACTGGAAGTTTTTGATTACTGAATATTTTTCTGATAAACGAAGCCCCTCGAACATTGAAACTAATAATTTTTACACTGTTTATGAAAAAAAAGTAACTTTTTTCAAATAAAATATTTTACATTTATTTAAAGTTCGTTTTCTTAAGGATAGTTTAAACTTTATTTCCTGTGAATTTCATGAAATTAATATTTTTCTGTTTTAGAGCGAATTGAAGTAAAAACTTTAATTAAACTTGTGTTTCCAAAAAATCCACTTTTTTGCATTGTTTTCGAAAATGGTAAGAGATATAAATTTTTTTTATAGAAGGAAAAAGTTAGTTTTCAATTTCTAATAAAATAGTGATTTTTAAATTAATTTTTTTAAAATTGGTAATTAATATTAAAATATTAAAATATTAAAATTATATTTAATAAAAGTTCGCGAATATAGTTATTAAAATAAATAATTTGACTCAATAACGTTTATCAACATTTACAATTCGATAATAGAACATTAATCCCAGAGCTAAATCGTGAGAATGAGTCAGAGAAGGATAGAGATATTACGTCCGTCCTTCATTTACACATTCTTCATAGTGCTCTGAAGTGAATTTAAATAAAATTTTGAGGTAACTCAAATTTTCCAGTTATTTTTTGTTTCTAGGTGATATTAGAATGAAAATAAACGTTACATAAAAAAAATCCACTTTTGGCGCTTTTTTTTATAGCGAAAATAAGATTTTTGTAGATAAT
The DNA here is from genome assembly GCA_032872505.1 of Leptopilina syphax. NCBI lineage: Eukaryota > Metazoa > Arthropoda > Insecta > Hymenoptera > Figitidae > Leptopilina > Leptopilina syphax. The sequence goes on along the minus strand of CM065474.1, from coordinate 2,353,322 downwards.
TCGTGAACAAAACTATGGTAACGTGTTTGCGTTACGTTTCGTTCCGGTTCAAGAATCCGTTCTACATTGGCATTGAGAAATGAGTACGTAGAAGGGGATAAATCACGAGTCAGGTTAGGTTAGCTATAGTTTGTTTTGTTGTCCGGTTTTATCTCGAAAATTATTTTACAAAATCTATTTTTAATAATTCAAAGGGACAGTGCTTTTTAACGGTTTGTTGCTTTTTTGCAGCACATAATCACAGTCAAGATGGAACCAAACGAAAATGACTTTAGTACCGTAAGTAATTTTCTACAATAACATTTAGAAATTAAGATTTGCTTTTAAAACTGAACCTATATACATACTACTTTTATAAAAAATATCAAAATAAATACACTTCAGGGTTGGGCAATATTGCATCTAGTTTTTGATATAAAATCTGGTGGATTTTAAAACTGATGAAATAATTCTCTTCATGTTGTGTCTGTTCTGTATATACAAACTATATAACTAATATGTTACTATAAAAGAGATTATTTTTAAGAGTGTGCGGTTTACGACTCTGTGTGAGCTTTTGTTTTGTAAACAAAATTGATAATATTGTTGCTTTAATAATTTTGATATGTATAAAAATGTTTATTGTGTTGCGAAATATTTGTTAAAGTGTCACTATGGCTGGGGAATTTTTATGTTTTTCATTTCTATGAAACCATGAAAAAACCACTATACGTAAGTATAAATATATATTTTCGTTCTTTATACATAACACTTTTTTTTAGATATGATTTACTCGGGAGAAGAATTTTTCTTTTTAATGATTAGAACATATTTTATACAACAAAAAAAATGGTCGATTTTTTAATCAAAAATCATTAATTTAATCTAAAAAATCAACAATTCAATTTTTTAAAAATCTTTCGTTCACCCCCGAGAAAATGTACTCTAATAATAAAATCTTTTTCGTTTTTTGATTTCAGATGATTCTGGCATCCTGTTATTAACGTATCCACGCAAATGATCGATATTTTAAACCCATATAAAATAAATGTTTATAACTAAAAAATTTATTAATATTTTGTAATAAAAAAATAAAAGATTATTTTTGAAAACATTATAAATAATATGCGAAACTTTTTGAATAAATATATTGAATCATTTAAAAGAAAATAAATCAAGAAAAAGCGTTTTTTCTTGGCCTCATGACTGTATATATGGTCACCTTAAGGGGATGTTACCGTTCTCAATGATGAAAAATGCATGAAGTTGGGGAATTTTTTTTTTTCATATGCGGATAATATTAAAAATAAATCAAGAAACTTAATCTTCATACTAAACTTTTTAAAAATGGAAAATTAGCTTATTAATTAATATAGCCTATTCAAATTCTGAATTTTTTTCTATTCCTCCGTTGTTACCGGGTACATATCGCAGTATATCATATGAAAGTAGGGTTACTAGCATTGATATCATGAAACACTATGTAAAGCACAATTTATTATTTTTTCTAAATCTGACAAGGTACATCAGACAATTCCTCCTTTTTTAAAATACAACCCGCGAGTCAAATTTTTGATCCTCTTTTAAACCTTTTTTAATACTGTTTTATGTACATTTTTTTAATTTTATATTTTCGAAGCCTCTTTTCAAAAGAGTATATACTTTCATAGTTTTTTTATTTTGAGGATTTGGTTCTAAAAGTAATTCAGAATTTCTGTTCTTATCTAAGTATAATTATCTTCCTTTTACTGTGCTGAAGATAGTACACTTAAGTATGAAAATGATGTTTTAATAACCTAAAAATTTATATTTTTTTAAATACTTGTGATACTTGTGATACTTGTGATACTTGTAAATGTATAATTACATTATATTTTATAAAAGTTTTGAATTTTGAATTTATATTTAATGTTTCAAATATAATGTAAAAGAATACTTAAATTAATTTTTATTTCAAAAATGTTATTATTGCTATTAGTAACTACTTACTGCACTAAAGTTCTTTGTTGAAATTACATAAACCTTTCCAGCAGATACTTTACATTCTCGAGTCGCCCTTAACAGCATAAATAATAAAAGTTTTCGAGATTTAATCGTCATATTAGTCCAATTAGTGTCATAACTAAACAATTAATGTCATTATGCAAACAGTTAATAGTTGTATTAATGTTATTTTAAATATTTTCTCTTATCCTTTAAAGACAGGAAGGGCAATATAACAAATGTAATGAATTTCGAGCCAAATTCGATTTTTTAAGAATTCATCCGTTATTTTGAATTTTAAAAAACGGACCTGTTCTTTTTGTTCTTAAGGAGTTGAGAACTATACTTTTCTTTTAAGATTTGTAATGAGAAAAAGAAGAAGAAGAAGATTTGTAACTCCTTACCAATATTGACTGACTTTAGAACTTTCATCAATTAACAATTGCCCAGGAATGGAGTTGAAGTATAAATGTATAATTTGCCCCATAAAAAATGCGCCAAATCTCATAAGGATTTGTGGATTATCTAAGTTTAATACAATCTGTAAAAAATTGACATTATCTTGTTGGAAGAATTTTTAATTTTTTTTTTGTTAAAATTACCTGTACTCCTTGAAAACTAATCATTAGCATGTTAATACCAATGATGCAAAAAAACATACTAGAAAAGCTGAGCTCAATATTATCCGTAAATCTGTATTAAAAAAACGAATCTGTTATTTTAAGTGTATATGAAACATAATTGGAATAATGTTAGTTTTTGAATTCTGTATCTTATGCACCTCAAGCATTCAAATTAGATACTACTACAGCATTTATCAAATAAATATTTTTTATTTATAACTATATTTTTTTAACTATATTCTTTTAATTGAAGTGATTTTAGGACTATTAACAAATGCTTGCAAATACTAACTTAAGTATATTATTGTATAGTTCTATACAACTGACCATCCTTTTGTTAATGTTCCTTTCTTCAATGCTACCACGCTTAGAAACACAATTTTTGTCCGAAATATTTGATAGTCTATAACTGAAAGTAATTTAAATGTTTATAATAAAATATTTTTAATTTGATCAGCAATTCAAAATAAAGTAGATTAAAAATATTCGAAAGAATTCATCTTTTAATCTGTGTATATATAATGATTTAAAGAAATTTAAAAATTAAAATTTTAGCTTACCCTAATAGTTGAAATATTCCACAAGCATGTTGAACACTGGCAAGAAAGATAAAATCTACAGCAACTATATTTGTTAATGTTATAAATGCTGCAAGTACTGAATGTAAGTATATGAAATTATAGTAATTATCATTTTCAATAAAAACGTAGTTGACATGAAAAACATAAGTTCTTTCTCTTGATTCATTGAGAGGTAAAATTATGTCAAGTATCTGTGGTAGAAGCGGAGTCATCACGTAGACAGTTGTACTCACATAAGAGTAAACTAAAATTTATATAAAAATTGTATTTATGACACACCGAAAAAGCTTTTAAACTATTCTACACTAGTGCTTACTAAGAATAACCTGTTAGGTCATTTTTGATTTATTTTATAATTTTTTAGAGTTATTTTTTTATGTCAAGGTGTCTGTTTATATACATGTTCATAGTTTTAAAATAATAAAATTAGTTACACTACATATAAAAATTATTGTTAAATTTTTTCCTTGTTGGGTAGTTTTCTCTATAATTTCTAGCTCCGATTTACAAGATTTAATTGAATCCCAGTCCCGCTTCATGCTGTCAGTTAAAAATTTTATCTAAATAAAAATATTTATGAGTAAAACGTGTTTTTTTGGAATAATCTCATTACAATTGCAGTTTCCTTTCGACATGTTGTGAATACGATTTAACACCAAAACATAAACACTACTGACCGGGAAATTATTTTTAATTAATAAAATAATAAATACCTACCTTCGACAAGTTTAAGCTACAAAAAGTAGCATAACAGTAGCTGAGAAATACTGCAAATAATGGAGGAATGCATTCTACAAAAATAGTAGATTCATTTCGTACATCATACAAAGCTATTAACTATAAAACAACGTTACGTATTAACTATTTCATTATAAGACATAATAAATAATAATGTTGCATAATGATATGCTTTTTGTTAGGACACTTTTATTCAAACCTTAATTATTATTATTTTAATTTTAAAAATTGTCCCTTAAATTCAAATACTTACGCCTGGAATTAGAATAAATGTACATAAACCGTGGCTAAGTACACGAATTAAGATTCTTTCTGCTGGTAATTGATAGGGCCATTGTCCAATAATGGATAAAAAAAATTTATTCACGTTTAAATAGTTATCTAATCCACTAGATTTGACCATGCTCTATCAAAAATTTTAATTTATAGTCATATTTGTATTTAATATAAAAAATATAAAAAATTGTTGAGTAGATAAAAATAAATCTAACTTGTTTTAAAGGAATTGTTGATTTTTGACGCCAAAAAATACTCATTATTTATAGTTGTTTTCACATTCTAAGAGTGACTTTGTTTCTAGGTTTTAAAACATTGTATGATTTCAAAATAATACGTAAAATTGATATGTACAATAAAAAGTAACTATACTGATTCTTGGTTAACATTGACATAATTTAAAGAATACATGACACAATTTATATCAAACTTTATATACAAAAAATAAATGCTTTGTCTGTATCTGCTGCAATATAAAATGCAGAAGAAATTGCTCTTTGGAAAATAATATTATTGATTACTCGATACATTTAATGGATTGCTAAGAACTATAGAATATTAAATTGAGTTACAATGAATTTTAAGTCAGTGGGTGACATATATGCATTAAACGTGTCATTTGAGCTTAATTTATTCATCCACCCTCTATGTCTATTATCTTACAATATTTGCAGTAGTAGAGTCTGGAACTATTTACTCTGCAAAAGATTTCTTTGTCAATCGTTGTTCTTATCAACTAACATCTAGAATGTTAAATGTTAAAGACATAAAATTGTAAATGAAACGAAAAGAATTTAATGCGAAAACTTTCAAAATATGATCTGACTTTATGAACTTTTAAGAAATAGTAACTATTAAATTAAGAATTGTCTATTTCTAAAATTTATAAATATGAGAAAGAGGAAGAAAAAAAGTAAGGTAATTCTTATTCGATTATTTCTTTATTGCATTTTCCTAATATTCGCGTTTATCAGAAAAGTTTAGGTAAATTTGTATTTGTAAAACAAATAGGATCGAATCGTGAATAAAAAATATCATTTTAACTGTAAATATGAAAAGAAGTGTTCATTACTCATAGTTTTTTAATAAAAAATTTGTTTGTTTAATTAATGCTCTATGTACTTCAAGGTAATAAATATATATTTTTCAAAAAAAAAATTTTTTAACCGAAAAATGTAAAACCTACATGAGGTAACTACTCCAGTCGTTGGCACCCTTAAGATCAAATTTTGACTTTAAGAATTATTTGCAGACTTATATTATTTTATTTTAAATTTAATTTCAAATATTTTATAAATTTAAGTCCAAAATAAATAATAATTATAATAATAAATAAATATAATTAATTATTGATGTTAATTAATTTAAATTGTTTATTTTTATTTTATTGAAAACTAATAAATAATAGTAATTTTTAATTATTCATAATACTAATAAATCATAAAAAATTAATAAACTATTTATTTCTTTTTGTTTAAAAAATATTTCCTTTAGATAGTAAACTAAATTCTTTTAATAATTATAAAGGATACACTAGAAAAGACTATTTCCTTTTGTTCCAAAAGGAAATCATTTTCAATAAATATTAAAAGGAAAATCCGCTTATGATAAAAAGATTCCTTTAAACATGAATAGATTGTTTTCTCAGTGTAGTCATGGACACCCACCAGTTTCGAGTGGTTGGCACCCCATACATAACCTTTAAATTTCTTATGTCTCAAACAAGTAAATTAAAATTTTTTTTATTTTCTGATTAATCAAGAATAATTTATTATAATTTTAAGCAATAAACAAATACAAGAAAATATACTTACATATAATTCAATAATAAATGTATATATCATTTTTCAAAGAGAGTGAAATTATTGACTAGGCGTAAACATTGTTACATAACCTCACTTTTCAATTTTTATTGCGAAATGAGGGGTGTCAACGATTGGAGCTTGGTTAAAAATACTGCTTGTCCAGTCGTTGACACGTGTGTACAAACGACTAGAACAATTGCTTATTTAAATATTTTCATTGGCACCCCATTAAAATAAATGAATTAATAATTTTTAAGACAAGACGTGTTAAACTAATCAATATTTAAATATTCTACTAAAACATTTGCAAAGAAAAAAGCAATTTTACCCACTTCTAATAACAATAAATTAAGTTAAAATTTTCAGTTTTCTTAATATTTTCTTTAGAAAAACCGAAAATTTCCCAACACTTTGAGAATGATATTAATTGTACTTTTTTAATGCAACTATGTAACTACTTCTAATAAGTTATGTACTATATTTTTGTAAAAAATGTTGGAAATTTTAATAATCATGTGCAAATCATGTTAGAATTTTGCTATATCTTGTTATTTAAAAAAAACCTAAGAGGGTTGCCAACCACTAGCGCAAACACGACTGGCATCATGGATATGTTCGGTAGACCTTGCCGTGGTGGCGGGGCTTTTCAGTAAAGGACAACCAAACAGCAAGAAAAAATGGATTCACAAAATTCAAAGAAGGTACCCCATGTGAGCAGGCCGGAAACGGGAAATGTCACCATCAGTCCCAGGACTGATGCTCAAGCGCGTACGGATTGTGAAGGTGCATAATTTCTTGCAGCGCTACGGGTGGTCGTGGAAAGGTTAGATGGACAAAATGGAGTTGGAGGTTGCTGAGATGATGTGCGGAGTGTAACCGCAAGGAGGGTAAGGAAGAGAGAGAGAGAGAGCGTTCCTATAGGCGTAATCTCAAAAGCGTCATAGGAGATGCTCAGAAGCGGAAAAGAGAGGGTGACAGTCCAGAGGAGACTCGAACCCAAACCGATAAGAGGAAAAAGGAGGAAGCTCCTCCAATGGAAACGGAAGTACCAAATCCAACGATTCGTCAATTGGGAAGAATGAGGTCAAAAAGATCCGCAGTTCTAATCCGAGTCGGTCAAGGATTAACATATGCTGACGTTCTGGGTAAACTTTACAAAGAGGTCAACCCGGACGACTGCCATACGAGAATAGTAGCAGCAAAAGCTACAACGAAGAGAGACCTTCTGATGAAGATCAGAGGAGACTCCGACAAGGACGCTTTCTCCGCTAAGGTCACCCAGCCGGTTGGAAGCATGGGTAAGGTGCAGTCGTTGGATCGAAGAGTTACACTCGAGATCCGTGATTTGGATTGCCTTACCCAAGAAGCTGAGGTGCAACAAGTGTTGTCTAAAGCAATGGGTAAGTCAGGAAACAGGAGAGTGACGGTCTTAGGACCCAAACGCTGAGGGATGAAGCTCGCGGTTGTAGTCACCAACCCTGAAGAGACGAACAGGCTGGAGAAATTGGGACACGTTAAAATTGGTTTTATGTGTTGCCCAATTAAAAAAAGAGTAATGCTCGTCCGGTGTCATCGATGCTTGGGATACGGTCATATTGGACCAAATAATCACGTTATAAATTCTGTTTAACATTATTTATTAGAAAATAATACTGCCATCTGGCTTACATTCAACTATAAGATTATGTTCTCTTCTCGACGTGTTACAACTAGAAAGAATGACATTCATACCTCGATGATCACAGTTAGTCCTCCTCATGAAGGGAAAAGAGGGGAAACCTAAGGGCCAGTTCTATGACAGGCGCAGCGAACATTAAGCTGCCGCCACAACAGAACTAAATTCGCGTTGTTTCAATAAAAGCAACTACTGGTAATTGTAAACGAGGTGTGAAAAAAGAGTCACTTCTTCCCTTAGAAATTAACGAAAATTAAAATTTGAACATATAGAGAGTTGAAGGCGGCCGGTATATGTCGCATCTAGAAGAAAAAATAGAAAATCAAAATAAAGATTAAATTATAAGGAAAGGGAACAAGGGACATGAAAATCGCAGTATAGCAATAAGAAATATGAATGACTCAGTTCCAGACTGGAAAGCAAGCGAATAGAACGTATATATTTACTTTGTATAAAATTAATTTAAAAGAAATTTTGTAGCATTTATTTCAAAGGAAAATTGGGTCCAAAAAAAGAAGATGAAAATTAAACTATTATATTTATTAGAGTGATAAAACATTTTTTAACTAGTGACAATTATACAATAAAAGTAAAACACAAAATTAAGTGAATTTGTAGTTATTTCTTCAAATCATTATCACGAAGAGAAAAATCAAGCGTTTGTAGTATGGAGACTTCCATACTTCATACTACAAACACTTGATTTTTCTCTTCGTGTAGCCGCCCTTAATTAATTGTTAAAAATAAAGTAAGGGTTGAACTTGGTCCTTCGAGTTTTTACTGTGCCGAAGATATTACACTTAAGTATGAAAATGATGTTTTCATAACCTAAAAATTTATATTTTTTTTAAATACTTGTGATACTTGTAGATGTATAATTAAATTATAATAAAAGTTTTGAATTTTCAATTTATATTTAATATTTTAAATATAATGTAAAAGAATCCTTAAATTAATATTTATTTTAAAAATGTTATTATTGCCTATTAGTAATACTTACTGAACTGTAATTCTCCATGGAAATTACGTAAACCTTTCCAGCAGATACTTTACACTCTTGAGATGCCCTTAATAGCATAAATAATAAAAGTTTTCGAGTTTTAATTGACATATTAGTCCAATCAGAGTCATAACTAAACAATTAATGTCATTATGCAAACAGTTAATAGTTGTATTAATGTTATTTTAAATATTTTCTCTTATCATTTAAAGACAGGAAGGACAATATAACAAATATAATGAATTTCGGGCCAAATTCGATTTTTTAAGAATTCATCCGTTAATTTGAATTTCAAAAAACGGACCTGTCCTTTTTGTTCTTAAGGAGTTGAGAACTATACTTTTCTTTTAAGATTTGTAACTAGAAGATGAATAAGAAGAAGATTTGTAACTCCTTACCAATATTGACTGACTTTAGAACTTTCATCAATTATCATTTGACCAGCAATGGAGTTGAAGTATAAATGTATAATTTGCCCCATAAAAAATGCGCCAAATCTCATAACAATTTGTGGATTATTTAAGTTTAATGCAATCTGTAAGAAATTGCCATTACCTTGTTGGAAGGATTTTTAATGTTTTTAGTTATAATTACCTGTACTCCTTGAAAACTAATCATTAGCATGTTAATACCAATGATGCAAAAAAACATACTAGAAAAGCTGAGCTCAATATTATCCGTAAATCTGTATTAAAAAAACGAATCTACTATTTTAAGTGTATATGAAACATAATTGGAATAATGTTAATTTTGAATTCTGTATCTTATGCACCTCAAGCATTCAAATTAGATACTACTACAGCATTTATTAAATAAATATTTTTTATTTATATAACCACATTTTTTTTAATTAAAGTGATTTTAGGATTATTAACAAATGCTTGCAAATACTAACTTAAGTATATCATTGTGTAGTTCTATACATCTGACCATCCTTCTGTTAATGTTCCTTTCTTCAATGCTACCAGGCTTAGAAACATAATTTTTGTCCGAAATATTTGATAGTCTATAACTGAAAGTAATTTAAATGTTTAATATAACAATAAGATTTTGAATTAATTGATCATCAATTCAAAATAAAGTAAATTTAAAATATTCGCAAAAATTTATTTTTTAACTTGTGTACATAATGATTTAATGAAATCTAAAAATTAAAATTTTAGCTTACCCTAATATTTGAAATATTCCAGAAGCATGTTGACAAGTGGAAAGAAAGATAAAATCAATTGCAATTACATTTGTTAACGTTATAAGTGTTGCAAGTATTGCATGTAGGTATATCAAATTATAGTAATTATCATTTTCAATAAATACGTAGTTGACATGAAAAACATAATTTCTTTCTCTTGATTCATTGAGAGGTAATATTACATCAAGTATCTGTGGTAGAAGCGGAGTTATCACGTAAACAGTTGTGCTCACATAAGAGTAATCTGAAATTTACATAGAAATTGTATTTGACATACCGAAAAAGTTTTTGAACTATTCTACACTATATGCTTACTAAGAATAAACTGTTAGGTCATTTTTGATATATTTTATAATTTTTTAGAGTTATTTTTTATGTCAAGGTCTCTGTTTGGAGAATTCAGTTTCATAATGGTACAATTCTTTAAAACATTTATTTACATATTCAGTTTGAAAATAATAAAATTAGTTACACTACATATAAAAATTATTGTTATAGATTTTCCTTGTTGGGCAGATTTCTCTATAATTTCTAGCTCCGATTTGCAAGATTTAATTGAATCCCAGTCCCGCTTCATGCTGTCAGTTAAAAATTTTATCTAAACAAAAATATTTATGAGTAAAATGTGTTTTTTTCATTAATCTCATTACAATTGCAGTTCCTTTCAACATGTCGTGAATACGATTTAACACCAAAACATAAACACTACTGACCGGGAAATTATTTTAATTAATAAAATAATAAATACCTACCTTCGACAAGTTTAAGCTAAAAAATATAGCATAACAGTTGCTGAGAAATACTGCAAACAATGGAGGAATGCATTCTACAAAAATAGCATTATCATGTCTTGCATCATAGAAAGCTATTAACTGTAAAATCACGTTAAGTATTAAGTATTACATTATGAGACAATAAATAATAATGTTACATAATGGATATGCTTTTCGTTAGGACACTTTCATTTGAACCTTAATTTTAATTTTAAAAAATGCCCCTTAAATTTAAAAACTTACGCCTGGAATTAGAATAAATGTACATATACCGTGAGTAAGTACACGAATTAAAATTCTTTCTGCTGGTAATTGATAGGGCCATTGTCCAAGAACGGATAAAAAAAATTTATTCACGTTTAAATAGTTATCTAATCCACTAGATTTGACCATGTTCTATTAAAAATTTTAATTAAGTCATATTTGTATTTAATATAAAAAATATAAAAAATTGTTGAGTAGATAAAAATAAATCTAACTTGTTTTAAAGGAATTGTTGATTTTTGACGCCAAAAAATACTCATTATTTATAGTTGTTTTCACATTCTAAGAGTGACTTTGTCTCTAGGTTTTAAAACATTGTATGATTTCAAAATAATACGTAAAATTGATATGTACAATAAAAAGTAACTATACTGATTCTTGGTTAACATTGACATAATTTAAATAATGCATGACATAATTTATATCGAACTTTATATTCAAAAAATAAATTCTTTGTCTGAATCTGGTGCAATATAAAATGCAGAAGTAATTGCTCTTTGGAAAATCAAATTATTGATTACTCGATACATTTAATGGATTGCTAAGAACTATAGAATATTAAATTCAGTTACAATGAATTTTAAGTCAGTGGGTGACATATATGCATTAAACGTGTCATTTGAGCTTAATGTATTTATCCACCCTCTATGACTATTATCTTACAATGTTTGCAGTAGTAGAGTCTGGAACTATTTAGTCTGCAAAGGATTTCTGTGTCGATCGTTGTTATTATCAACTAACATCTAGAATGTTAAATGTTAAAGACATAAAATTGTAAATGAAACGAAAGTATTTAATGAAAACTCTCAAAATATGATCTCACAAAGCTTATGAACTTTTAAAAAATATTAAATTAAAAATTGTCTATTTCTTAAATTTATAAATATGAGAAAGAGGAAGAAAAAATGTAAGGTAATCCTTATGCGATTATTTCTTTATTGCATTTTCTTAATATTCACGTTTATAAGAAGAGTTTAGGTAAATTTGTATTTGTAAAACAAATAGGATCGAATCGCGAATAAAAAATATCATTTTAACTGTAAATATGAAAAGAAGTGTTCATTACTCATAGTTTTTTCATAAAAAATTTGTTTGTTTAATTATTGCTCTATGCACTTCAAGGTAATAAATATAATATTTTTCAAAAAAAAATTTTTTTAAACAGAAAACTACATAGTTTGTTAATGCAATGAACTTAAATATAATTAAATGCATTAATATTGTCAAAGTAAACAAAAAAAAAATTTTCTTTATTTGTAAGACACATTTTTTTTCTGATAAAAAGTATAGAGTGCTATAAAAACAGTTCAAGTGAAACTTTTATAATGTTTACACGCTACAATAATAATCAAAGCACTGCAATAATTTAAAAATTATTACATTTTCTGCTATTATTGATAATACGGTTCTTTGAAAATACTTTGTATGATTTCATAACATAGAGGGGAATTAACAAAAAGTAATATTAACTGAATCATTCCATATTTTTTTTATTCATCATGTTTTTTCAACGAATGTTTACTTTTTAGTGGGAAATATTAAAGATTTGAGAATGAAGAAAGCTTCGAAACATTTTTTTATTTTGAATGAAATAAAGAAAATAAAATAAATATAAGAATGGCGTCTTTTGGTAAATTTAAAAATAATGGTCATTTTACATTTTTTATAAAATAGTGATGTTTATAAAGCAATGTATTTTTGAAAATATAAAACTTTTAACCTTTTTAATAAAGTGATAGTTGCTACAAAAACTTGATATACTGAGTTTTATTTATTATTTCATATAAATACATTTATCCTGATAGTGCATCATATTTTTCGCTTACTTCCTGGAAAATAATGTTGCTATCGAAGTACTTATCTTAACTTTATATAGATTTATAAAATAATTTTTTTTACTAATTAAAAATAAAATTAAAAATAATTCTTTTTTTTATTGACACGGTAAATCGTTAGGTGTTAAAATAACACCAAAATGGATTAAAATAACACTAAATTGGATTATTTTAATCCTTTTTGGTGTTATTTTAATACCTAACGATTTACCGTGGATATAAACATTTGAAAATAAGATTTTAAATATTATGGCTTCTATTTAAAACATGTTGGTATTTGTTTTGTATAAGTCATTTGTTTTGTATGTATACACACATTACTATCATTGATTTTAGATATAATTATTATGTCAGTTATTTACTCAAGCTTTAATACAAATTTTCATTTGATCACCCTTATGAAGTGCATTTATAAGAGTTGTTGAAGATAAACAATTCCATGTTTGTTATCAACTGTTTTTTTCTCTGTTATACAATCTTGATTAAAATTCTACTTATGTGTGGCCGCTTGCTCTTCAGTTCGTCATAATTTATTGAAGATACACAATCTTCAGTTATACAGTGATTTCGTCGATAAGACTCGTTAATAGCATCAATTGCAATTATTACGGACTTTTCGTTTTAATATCAGGTTGTATAAATTTTTTGATTAAATTTTAAAATTTTATTTTAAATAATTTATTTTAAAATAATATTGAAAAGAATTTTTCAATTCTCGAAGAAAAAGGAAATTAAAAAAAAATTATTTGCTTTAATGTTGATACAAAATAACCCCAAGTTTGTAGAGTGGTTATTTTTATTAAAATTGAATAAAATTTAAAATATTAAATTTTAAAACTATAAAACTTAATTTTCAAAACTACCCCTAAAGGATTAGTTTCAAAAAGTGTTAAAAAAATTAAAAACTTTTTGTTATCAGACAATTATAAAAAATGAATATTCTTTAATTTATTTACAATACTTTTTCAAATTTGATATATTAAAAAAGCATTTTATGCTAAACCCCTTAAAATAAACATTTTTTTTAAATTACCCAAAAGTTGGGGTAATATTTAAAAAATATTAAGTTTACATGGATAAAAAAAATTTTCTGATAAAATAAATATATTATTTTATTAAAAAAATTAAAATTAACTTATCAGTATTATTAAATTTCTATCCCCTTGAAAAATATCAGGAAAAATATGTACAAATATTTTTTCTAAAACTTAAATGGCTGAAACTAAACTTTTAAAAATCGATTTTTTATGACTGCGAAGCCTTCTCAATGAGGAAGCAATAAAATGAGAGATTAAACTGAATTATGACTTTTTCACATAGTGCAGTCAAAAATTTTAAAAGTAAATTATTATTTTTTAAAATTATAATTTCATTATTTTTTTATAATTATATATTATTATTTATTATTATTATCCAAATATTGTTGCGTGTAATTATATTCCTTAGTTCTTAAAATAATGTAAATTTAAGTATCTTAACACATGTAAGCTTATAATCCTTTTGCAAGGTTTTTTCATGCTTTAAAAAAAAAAATTGTAATTAATATAATAATTAATAGTTAGTAATTATTTTATGATATTCATTTTTTAGGCTTTATTGAATTGTACATAATAAAATTTAAAAATTTGAGAAAAAAAAATTAAAATTTAAAAGAAATTAATTTTTGTTTTTTAAAAAAACTTTTTTCCAAAAAAAGAAAGAGAGTTTTAATAGAATTCGTAGTTTTTTTTTATTAAATTCATACTTACTAATTAATAGTAGATGATTTTTAACACTTATTATAGATAATTGTATAATAAAATTTTTTTTTAAAATATAAATTTTTTTCTATGTTAGCTTATCAGGTCGGTAATTTGACTTTCAGTGTTATATTTTTAGATAATGTTACAATTTAAAATTTGAATGTCAATTGCTTCAGTTAGACAACTTTTTTCTTTTTTTAAAAAGTGACTGTGCTCAGGATAGAGTTTAAATGTTTTATCTAAAATAATATTGTTTATGTGACAAAAAAATAATGTTATGTAAGTAACTGAATGTATATATCTAACAGTTAATTATAAATGTCAAATGTTTTTTTTTTTATTTTAGAAAATCGTTATCTTCCTTTGTGCATTTTATTTCATTTTTTTTATCATTCTAACCACTGGTTACTCGATGATTTGAATTTATTATTAATAACAAAGCGAATGTTTACTTGTTTTCTTGTTTATAAAACAAACCAATTGGGATGTACTTGTATTCAAATTTTTTTGAATACAAAAAAATTTTTTTCTACTACATTAGTAGAATTATTATTACAGTAAATTATTAATAAATTATTATTTATTAATTATTCTATAATATTAATTTTAAATTTTTTTTACTGTTTAAGTGAATTTAAGGTTTTTAAAAAAATTTAAAAACTTGGAGTTATGGTGCCGTCTTTGTGTATGAAATATTTTTCGTAATGACTGAATGAGCTTTAAACTGTAACGTAATTTTCAAGAACGTTTATTATTCACGAAAGGTTATTAACATATCGAAAATTTATTTTATACTGTTCGCTAAATATTTTTGCATAAATTTACAATATTTTCTTCTTAAAAAAAAGATATAAGTCTGCTAAGAAATGAAATGGGATTTTAAACTTTAAAACTACATTTTTTTAAAAAATATTTCTGATTTAAAATTACAATTGATTACAGTAAACAAATTTTAAAAAGAGTCGTTACTAAAAAAAAAGAGAAAAAATACAATAAAAAAGGCGGCGAACATAGGAGACAAAGAAATTTTTTATTAATATTTTTGATGATTATGATAAAAAATTTAAAAAATAGATGAAAGGGATGATGAAGTTGATTTAAATGATGAAGAAAAGGAAATAATGAAGAAAACTGAACAAGATTTCGATGAATTCAAGAACGTTCAATGGTCCAATGATTTTGGTTTTTTCTTTTATTTTGGTCATTTTGAAGAAAAATTTATTAATAGATTTTGGAATGAAGATATTCGACTTTAAAATAAGTTACCATTGGTAACTTGGGGTTTTTGGGATGGTAATTACGAATTTGCATTTAGTTTTCGTTTTTTTAATTTTAAAACTTGTACCAAGTTGGGACCCTTTGATTTCCGCATTCACCACGACACCCAATGCGACATTTCGCGTTTTGTTTTCCATATTAGGTTGATACAGTCTTTTTTGAGACAGTCTTTCTGCATTACATCAGATTTTAATATTCACCCTGGTATTTATGATCATTAAAAAAAAATTAAAGAAACTAATTACTGAGAGACCTTTTGGTCTGTAGCAGACTTTTGATAGGCTTCTGCTGATAATTCTGATGGTATACCTTTGGGATACTGCGGTACGATTATTGACGATTGTAACTCACCAAAAGTTGAAAAGCAAGAAACGTGGCATTCCTACTAGCGAGCAGCTCACCTAACATTTTTACAGTCACATGTGAGAAATTAGTTGGGGTACCAATCATAATCATAAACGCTGCTGTTATCATTGTAGTTCTGCTGCAATCCAAAAGATCTCAAGATCTCTAATCGATGCAAACGTTAACTATAATAGTAATACTGTAAAAAAATTCATCATAATTTTATTTCTGTATTTCACTTTCAGATAAATGAGAGAACACCACTGCTCGAATCATCAAGTCACACTATGGCAGAGAAAGTAGGTGTATCACAACAAACTCTCGTATCGGATACTAATCTCGATGGACAAGCTCGGAAATTACCTCAATATGCTGCTGGACTTGCATCGACACTCGGCGCAATGGCAGCAGGAATGGTACTTGGCTGGACGTCACCAGCTGGTTTAACTGTTGAAGGCACAAACATTACAAAATTAGCCCACGAATATGAAATATCAATATCGAGTGAAGAATTTTCATGGATTGGCTCATTGACGACACTTGGTGCTGCTGCAATATGTGTACCAATTGGAATTCTCTCGGACATAATAGGAAGGAAAATTTCTATGCTAATGCTTGTAGTTCCCTTCACAATCGGTTGGGGTCTTATAATTGGAGCGAATTCAGTGGCATTATTTTATGCCGGACGTTTTATACTCGGCGTGAGTGGTGGAGCATTCTGTGTCGCTGCTCCCATATACGCTGGAGAAATTGGTCAGAGTGAAATACGAGGGCAACTTGGATCTTATTTTCAATTGATGATGACAGTTGGTATTCTCCTCACTTACGCGCTAGGAATGGCTGTGGATATATTATGGTTGTCTGTGATCAGTGCCATTGTACCAATAATATTCTTCGCTGCATTTATTTTCATGCCAGAATCACCGACATATCATCTGATGAAGGGGAATATGGATGCTGCACGAGCTAGTATGGCTAAACTCCGAGGACCTGACTATAATGTCGAACCGGAATTATTAACCCAACAGGAGACACTTGACGAAATGAATAGAAACAGAGTATCATTCCTCACAGCCATAAGATCCAAGGCTGCTAAAAAAGGTCTTATTATCGCTTTTGGTTTGATGTTCTTCCAACAACTTAGTGGAGTGAACGCAATTATTTTCTATGCTGGAAAAATTTTCGCCGCCGCTGGAAGTTCAATGTCTTCGGAAGTTTCTACAGTCATCGTGGGTGTAATGCAATGTGTTGCTGTATTTGTAAGCACACTAATTGTCGATAAACTAGGAAGAAGAATTTTACTTCTAATATCAGAGGTTGCAATGTGTTTAACAACATTAATTGTTGGAGTTTTCTTTATTTTACAAGAACAAAAGCAGGATGTGAGTGCAATTGGCTGGCTACCATTGACTGGTGTTTGTCTTTTCATTGTTCTTTTTTCCCTTGGATTTGGACCAATTCCATGGATGATGATTGGAGAAGTATTTTCATTGCAAACAAAAGGAACGGCCGGAAGTGCCGCGTGTTTATTTAATTGGTTAATGGCATTTATTGTAACGAAATTTTTCAGTAACTTAACAGAATCATTTGGCAATGGAGCGACATTCATCATATTTTCAGTAATATGTGGAATTGGAGTTGTTTTCGTTTATTTCCTTGTGCCAGAGACAAAGGGAAAAACGCTACAAGAAATTCAATCAGAATTGGAGGGTAATTAGACGATATGTATATATATGTTTTAATTTTGGACAATGTTCATCTTGAAACCAAAAGAGTAAATTATGTATATATTGAATTTGGCAAAACAAAAGAATAAGAAATTAACATCTGGAAATTAGGACGAATGTGATATAAATGTAACATATGTGTGTAATTACTTTTGTTTAAAGATTTTTAAATGACTTTTAAAATAAGAAAAATTATATAACTACTTTAGTGAATTTATCATAATTTAATAATAAAATCAAAATATATTTACATAAACAAGTGTAATTTTCCTTAGACCAATAATTTCAAGTAAATCCTTTGTCCATTTTATATTTTTATGCTATTCGCGGTTGCAGTCATCAATCTAGAAGAAGCAAACAGTTTGGAGAAACTGGAATATGATAAAGTAAATACCAAACATATTACCAACCATATATATTAATGTGTTGTTGCCACTCTTGTTACTGCGCTGAAGATATTACACTTAAGTAAGAAAATGATGTTTTTATAACCTAAAAAAAACAACTTTTTTATTTATATTTTAGTTAAAATTTACTGTTTTTGAGGTAAAGTAAAAAATTCGTAATGGAAGCTTTGTTTTTAAAATAGAACTTCAATAGGACTACTTACTGAAGTGTAATTCTCCATTGAAATTACGTACACCTTTCCAGCAGATACTTTACACTCTCGAGATGTTCTTAATAGCATAAATAATAAAAGTTTTTTAGATTTTGTTGACATATTGGTCCAATTACTGTCATAACTAATAAATTAATGTCATTAGAAATAGTACAATCACCTAAACGCATATATGTTGTCCATCAAATCATAAGGACAAGCATATATGAATTTGTACATAATTCTACTGAAACCATCTTTAACCCTCTGCTGATGTTAACCACCTTTATCGACAAAAATCGTCATTTTGAACCCCTAAAAGAAACTATTTGTGATACGATCTTTGGCGATAGAATGGAGATAAGTTAGCATCGTCAGACGCTTAAAGGCACTTTTCTTTTATGGTTCATAACTTCTTACCAATATTGACTGACTTTAGAACTTTCATCAATTAACAATTGACCAGGAATGGTGTTAAAATATAAATGAATAATTTGTGCCATGAAAAATGAGCCAAATCTCATAAGAATTTGTGTGTTGTTCAAATTTAATACAATCTGTAAAATTTGTTGACAGATGTTAGTAGATTGAAAATATTTGTTCCTTTTTTTAAGTATAGGTAGTGTTGGAAGCCTTTCTAGGCTACCTTTGTAAATTGTCAGTACAAAAATGACAATGAAGATAATTTGCTTAGATAAATTACCTGTACTCCTTGAAAACTGATCATTAGCATGTTAATACCAATGATGATAAAAAACATAGTTGAAAAGCTAAGCTCAATATTATCTGTAAATCTGTATTTCAAAAAGAAATTATTTTCAAATTCTTGTTAGAAAATTAAGGAGTTAGCTATAGCTAAAATATTAATTTTAAGATAGTTCTCAATTGCAATCATTTTAGGTATATAAAATAAGAAAATGCTTGAAAATACTAACTTGAGTATATTATTGTATAGTTTTATACAACTGATCATCCTTCTGTTTACCTTGTCGTCTTCAATGATATCACGATTACAAATATAGTTCTTGTCCGCAACTTTTGATAGTCTGTAACTGAAAATTTTTACATTGCACTTAAGGTCAATTGATATTATATTTATAAGTTAATAAGTGATTTGGGAATATTTAAAGTCAGCCACTAGAATGAAAGACGAAAAAGCTTACCCTAAAAGTTGAAACA
Source organism: Leptopilina syphax (assembly GCA_032872505.1). Taxonomy (NCBI): domain Eukaryota; kingdom Metazoa; phylum Arthropoda; class Insecta; order Hymenoptera; family Figitidae; genus Leptopilina; species Leptopilina syphax. The sequence goes on along the minus strand of CM065474.1, from coordinate 2,333,732 downwards.
TTCCACAAGCATGTTGAACAGTGGCAAGAAAGATAAAATCAATTGTAATTATATTTGTTAACGTTAAATATGCTGCAATTATTGAATGTATATATATCAGAATGTAGTTATTATCATTTTCCATAAAAACATAGTTAACATGAAAAACAAAAAGTCTTCCTCTTGATTCATTGAGAGGTAAAATTTTGTCAAGTATCTGTGGTAGAAGTGGTGTCATCAAATACACAGTTGAACTCACGTAAGAGTAAACTAAAATTCATATTTAAAACGTTTCATGTCCGTTTTATAACAGCTCAAGAACGTCCAATATTCTAAAAACGTTTTTGGAATATATAACGTTTTTAAGACTTTATGGGGAGGACATGAAACTTTCTAAAAACGTTTTAGGAACGTTTTGTAGAACAAAGACGTGACCAGAGGAATATATGCACAGTTTTGAAAATAATTATATTAGTTACTCTACTCATAAAAGTTAATATTAAAGTTTTTCCATGTTGGGCAGATTTCTGTAGAATTGCTAGCTCCGATTTACAATATTTATACGTTTCCCAGTCCCTCTTCATGCTCTCAGTTAAATATTTTATCTAAACAAAAATATTTATAAATAACTCGTGATTTTCATGGTAATAATTTAATTGCATGTAAGATATGCAAAATTTTAGCCAAAAAAAAGTGATTATTGTTGGACTCCACAAACCAAGAAAGAATTTACATTCTAATAACCGAACAAAAAGTGGGGGAAAGTCAAGAGCAATTTTTTTCAACTTAACAGCATTCGGTAATATTTATCTGACTGTATTTTATATTCTAAAACTTGTTATAAATATTTTCAATGAGATGGAAACTTGAAAATTTAATAAAATAAATACATACCTTCGAAATGTTTAAACTATAAGACATAGCATAAAAGTAGCTAGCGAATACTGCAAATAATGGTGGAATGCATTCAACAAAAACTGCAGATTCATGTCTGACATCATAGAAAGCTATTAACTGTAAAACATTAAGTTTTATTAAGTATTAAATTAAGCCTTATCAAGAGATTAAATAATTTTGTAAACTATAATTAATTATAAGAATATTAATGTTCAAACGCCCCTAAATTTCTGAAATATTTGAAAATTTTCACATTCTCTAAAAGCGGAGAATAGAAATATTCCCTTAAATTTAAATATACTCACGCCTGGAATTAAAATTAATGTACATATTCCGTGGCAAAGTACACGGAAAAATATTCTTTCTCTAGGTGATTGATAGGGCCATTGTCCAACAAATGATAAAAAATATTTATTCACTTTTAAATAGTCATCTATTCCCTTAGATTTATTCATGTTCTATCAAAAAATTTTAATTTAGTATATTTTTCTTGTCATCCAATATACGAGGATAGAAAAATGTCATATTGAACAATTATGTACATTTCCACTATTACAATGAACAATAAAAAATTATTTTTTCCTAACTGCATATATTGAATAATGTAAATAAGTATAATTACTTGTTTTAAAGAAATTTTTGATTTTTGATGACAAAGAATAGGCATCATTGCTTTTAGAATTGACTTGTACTTTTATCTCTGTATCCAGTTTTAAAACATTTTATGATAATAAAGTAATAATTGATATATAATATATAATTGAAATATTGTAACTACTTGTTTCTTAACATTGACATAATTTAAATGTATTGAATACTAAAAAATAAGAAAAGCTTCGTCTACATAGTCATCGGGCATCTGCTACATTTGAAATGTAAGTAGAAATTGCTCTTTGGAAAATCAGATTATTGATTAGTTGATACATTTAATGGATTGCCAAGAACTATAGAATATTAAATTCAGTTACAATGAATTTTAAGTCAGTGGGTGACATATATGCATTAAACGTGTCATTTGAGCCTAATTTATTCATCCACCCTCTATGCGTCTATTATTTTACTAATACTTCCCATTACAGACAATATTTGCAGTAGAATCTGGAATTCTTTTGTCTTCTAAAGATTTCAGTATCAATCGTTGTTTCTATCAATTCACATAAAGTGTTATATGTTAAAGCAAAATTTTAAATCTGTCGACTGAAAAATTGTTTTAAATGTATTAAGTGAAAGTATTTTATGAAAACTTGGAAATATGATGTCACGAACATTATTAACTTTTAAAGAATACAGTAACTATTGAATTAATAATTGTCGATAAAAATATATAAATGCCAGAAAGGAAAGAAGAAATAGAATTTCAAATTGTTACGGAATGACTTTATCACTCTTGGTCAGTATACCCCAGACTATTTAATAATTTATTTCTGAGCAATCTTCAAAATCGCAATCCAGATTTGGGATCATGACCAATTTGATAAATTCGAGATGGTTAAGGTACTCTTTTTGATGAGTTTACTAATGCTACCTCGCTGTATTCCTCACCACTCTTTGAGACTCTTGTGTCAGACAAAATATACAATTATACGAGCTGACCACCCCCTATTCTGAAAGCTGGATCTGCCCCTTTTAATGATCATGGTTCCTTATTGGATATTGTTTCGTCTAATTGTAATTTAGGATCAGTGTCTTTGTCTTTGTCTTTATTGCCTTGCGACAAATATTACCCGTCACTTTCGTATGAACTTGATTTATTTTTTGAGGATGGTATTCTTAGAAGGACTAAAAATAAAAGGCAGAAATGATTTTATATACACTTTTTTACTTATTTATTATTAATATTGTCACTTATTTCTCCTTTTACAGTTTTGCTACTGACAATTATTGTATTTTATTCAATTTTAATTTGTTGTTGCCACTTCTGTTACTGCGCCGAAGATAATACACTTAAGTATGAAAATGACGTTTTTATAACCTAAAAAAATATTATCACTTTTTTATTTATATTTTACTTAAAATTTAGTGTTTTAAGGTAAAGTAAAAAATCCATAATGGAAGCTTTGTTTTTAAAATAGAGTACTACTTACTGAACTGTAATTCTCCATGGAAATTACGTACACCTTTCCAGCAGATACTTTACACTCTCGAGATGCTCTTAATAGCATAAATAATAAAAGTTTTTGAGATTTTGTTGTCATATTGGTCCAATTACTGTCATAACTAATCAATTAATGTCATTAGAAATCAGGACTGCATATATGAATTTGGACATAATTCTACTGAAACCATCTTTAACCCTCTGCTGATGTTAACCACCTATATCGACAAAAATCGTCATTTTGAAACGCTAGTGGAAACTATTTGTGATACGATTTTTGGCGATAGAATGGGGTTAAGTTAGCATCGTCAGACGCTTAAAGGCACTTTTCTTTTATGATTCATAATTTCTTACCAATATTGACTGACTTTAGAACTTTCATCAATTAACAATTGACCAGGAATGGTGTTAAAATATAAATGAATAATTTGTCCCATGAAAAATGAGCCAAATCTCATAAGAATTTGTGTGTTGTTTAAATTTAATACAATCTGTAAAATTTGTTGACAGATGTTAGTAGATTGAAAATATTTGTTCCTTTTTTTAAGTATAGGTAGTGTTGGAAGCCTTTCTAGGCTACCCTTGTAAATTGTCAGTACAAAAATGACAATGAAGATAATTTGCTTAGATAAATTACCTGTACTCCTTGAAAACTGATCATTAGCATATTAATACCAATGATGACAAAAAACATAGTAGAAAAGCTAAGCTCAATATTATCTGTAAATCTGTATTTCAAAAAGTAATAGTTTCTCAATTGCAATCATTTTAGGTATATAAAATAAGAAAATGCTTGAAAATACTAACTTGAGTATTTTATTGTATAGTTTTATACAACTGACCATCCTTTTGTTCACCTTGTCGTCTTCAATCATATTACGGTTACAAATATAGTTTTTGTCCGCAACTTTTGATAGTCTGTAACTGAAAATATTTTACAGGTCAATTGATATTATATTTATAAGTTAATTAGTGATTTGGGAATATTTAAAGTCAGCCACTACAATGAAAGACAAAAAAGCTTACCCTAAGAGTTGAAACATTCCACAAGCATGTTGAACAGTGGCAAGAAAGATAAAATCAATTGCAATTATATTCGTTAATGTTAAATATGCTGAAGTTATTGCATGTATATATATGAAATTGTAGTGATTATCATTTTCCATAAAAACATAGTTGACATGGAAAACATAAGCTCTTTCTCTTGATTCATTAAGAGGTAATATTACATCAAGTATCTGTGGTAGGAGTGGAGACATCACGTAAACAGTTGTACTCACATAAGAGTAAACTAAAATTCATATAAAAATTTTATTTGACATAAAAAAGAATACGTCAATTTCTATTAGGAAACAAAGGACTATTTTCAAACTATTATATGCTTTCTAAGAATAAACATTTAGGCCATTATTGATTTTTATTTTGAATTAGACTTTCACAGTTTTGAAAATAATAATATTAGTTACTCTACTCATAAAAATTAATATTAAAGTTTTTCCATGTTGGGCAGATTTCTCTATAATTTCTAGCTCCGATTTACAAGATCTATATGTTTCCCAGTCCCTCTTCATGCTCTCAGTTAAATATTTTATCTAAACAAAAATATTTATAAATAACTCGTGATTTTCATGGTAATAATTTAATAGCATGCAAGATATGCACAATTTTAGCCAAAAAAAAAGTGATTATTGTTGGACTCCACAAACCAAGAAAGAATTTACATTCTAATAACCGAACCAAAAGTGCGGTGGAAAGTCAAGAGCAATTTTTTTTAACTTAACAGCATTCGGTAATATTTATCTGACTGTATTTATTATTCTAGAACTTGTTATAAATATGTCCAATGGCCTATCAAACATGAAAATATAATAAAATAAATACATACCCTCGACATGTTTAAACTATAAGACAGAGCATAACAGTAACTAGCAAATACTGCAAATAATGGTGGAATGCATTCAACAAAAACAGTAGATTCATGTCTGACATCATACAAAGCTATTAACTGTAAAACTATTAACTGTAAAGTTTTATTTAGTGATGCCGTGAGACGAGACGATAACACGTAAATTCTCGTCTCGTCTCGACTTTTTGCATTGACGAGAGAACTCTCGCGGCATCACTATAGTTTTATTAAATATTAAATTAAGCCTTAATAAGAGATAAAATAATTTTGTAAACTATAATTAATTAGAATATTTAGGTTCGAACGCCCCTAAATTTCTGAAATATAATTGTAAATTTTTACATTCTCTAAAAGTGGATAATAGAAATATTTCCTTAAATTTAAATAAACTTACGCCTGGAATTATAATTAATGTACATATTCCGTGGCAAAGTAAACGAAAAAATATTCTTTCTCTAGGTAATTGATAGGGCCATTGTCCAACAAATGATAAAATATACTTATTCACTCTCAAATAGTCATCTATTCCCTTAGATGTATTCATGTTCTATCAAAAAATTTTAATTTAGTATATTTTTCTTGTCATCCAATTGTTACGTCACCGTAACCTATTTTCAATAATAATATGTAGAATAATAATTAATAATAATAATCATAATAATAATAATATTATTAGTTAATTATATAATAAAAGTCAGTATCAAAGATTGTTATTTAAATATTATTATAAATAATAATAGATAAATATAATAAACAACAATAAATTGTAATATAAATATTAACAAATAATAACAAAATTGTAATAATAAACAAATAATAATAAATTGTAATAATAAATAGATACACTGAGAAAACTGGAGTATTGGACTAAACATCTGGAGGGACAAATCGTTGATATTTGAGAGTTAGCTATTGGATAACAATCTAAATGTTCAAATACACCATTGACAGATATTCGTGCCATTTCTCTTGGAGGGAAAATGAGTTTATAACAGAGGGACAAATTAACCATCTTGAGAAATCCCTTCCTTATCCGGCGCGAAATGAATAAATATGGCAACCTAACCCCTAAATTAAATACATAAAATGTCAGAAAAATAATTTCGCGCGCATCAGATTGTACACATTTTCTGCGCAACTTTTAACCCTCAGATATAATGGGAGAGAATATACAAGCAGATTTCCATTATCAATTCAAAATTTATTTTAGAAGGACTATTTAACTCTCTTCATAAGCAAAGGAAACATACACTTTTTGAACCTCTGAATTTGACTCTCCAGTTTTCTCAGTGTAAATATAACAATTTTAACTATAACTTTAACAAACAATAATAAACAACAATAAATTGTAATATAAATAATAATAAATTGTAATAATAAATATTAACAATAACAACAGAATTGTTATAATAATAAATTAGGAAATTATAACAACTTCAATTGTAACAAAATTAAACAATTATAATTAACAAATAACATATCAAATTGTAATAACAAATCATAATCAATTAATTGTAATAACAAAATTATAAAAAATAACGTATGAGTAATAAGGAATGGACACGTGCGATCTAATATAGATAAGTCAAACGCAAGCGTTTGAGTAACAAAGGTTTCCCAAAAATGCATGGCGTAGTGAACAATCTTCATTTAGTCTAAAATTTTCATTTTCACCCCCGCTGTATGCAGGTAAAGAGAGAGACACCACTATTAGACTCAGAAATTAGAAAGCTTGTGTCCATTCCATCTTTGCATTATTTTGATCTATTTAAAATATATATTTGTTCAAATATAAGGTTATTTCTTGTTCATTTACCAAACCCCGTCCCTATTTTAATTATTATTAATTAAAATTAAATCGGGAAACATTAGGAAATATAATAATTAAGTAAGTTTATTGCATATTGAATAATGTAAATAAGTATAATTACTTGTTTTAAAGAAATTGTTGATTTTTGATGCCAAAGAATAGCCATTATTGCTTTTAGAATAAATGCTTTTTTGTCATTTGTACTTTTATCTCTGTATCCAGTTTTAAAACATTTTATGATAATAAAGTAATAATTGATATATAATATATATAATTGAAATATTGTAACTACTTGTTTCTTAACATTGACATAATTTAAATGTATTGAATACTACAAAATAAGAAAAGCTTTGTCTACATAGTCATCGGGCATCTGCTACATTTGAAATGTAAGTAGAAATTGCTCTTTGGAAAATCCGATTATTGATTAGTTGATACATTTAATGGATTGCCAAGAACTATAGAATATTAAATTCAGTTACAATGAATTTTAAGTCAGTGGGTGACATATATGCATTAAACGTGTCATTTGAGCTTAATTTATTCATCCACCCTCTATGCGTCTATTATCTTACTAATACTTCGAATAATATTTGCAATAGTGTCTAGAACTATTTTGTCTTCTAAAGATTTCAGTATCAATCGTAGTTTCTAATAGTTCACATAATTTGAAGGTTTTATAAAATTACATTTTAAACGTTCTGAAAGCGAGATTCAGTGTATTTTCAATATTGCACTGTATAAAGTTCTTTTTTTTAGGTTTTAAACAATGTTACTACTCAACGGTGCCTTTGTAAAAATTTCAAAAAAATAAATTTTAACTATATTATTCTTCATTCTGTCTGTCAAGTGTGAGAGAGAGAGAGCATGATATAAAGAGAAAGAGAGGGAGGTCTCTCCTTTTAGTTTAGTATAGGAAGGACAGAGAAACGAATAGGTAAGATAGTAACGCCTATTTCTTTGGTTTACAGAAGAATATAAATATTTTCTCCATTTTCCGTGTTAGGTAGAAAGAGAGGAACAGGAATTGGTAGGGGAAGGAAAAGTGGAGAATTTCACTTTTAAGCCAAAATACGAAAAGGGCGTCTTATTTTCTTCTTGGCTAATTATTTTTCTTTTCTCACTCACAGATAGATTAAGGAGTGAAAGAGAGGGAGATCAAGAACGAGGTATGAGTGAGGGGTATAAATTTTATCGTTGTTCCATAAACCAAATAGACAATTTTTCATCAATTTTTGACCCCTTCCCCCCGGTTGTGGACATTTGGCAAACCCCTCCCCCTTTTACACTTGTCCACGTGGTCATTGCACGTTTAAAAAATAAGTATTTCTTTAAATGTTACTCCTGTATGTTAAAAAGTAATAAAGCTTATTTTTGAACACATTTCAAAGCAAGAAATTACAAATGATTAAAATAATACATAAACACTCTAATTTAATTAAAGATTTAATTTTTTTATAGTTATTATATTGTTATATTAACACCATAGTCAGGGAAACAAAATTTTTGTCAGTAAAGTTTGGGAAATGTTAATAAAAAAAATTTTTTCAGGGAAAGTAGGAAAATGGAGACTTTTTTCGACTTATAAACAAATCTTTCAAATTAATGGAAATTGGCATATAATTTTTTTATAATGCAATATTTTCACTATTTATAATTAGATATTTCTAAAAATACAAACACATACGAAAATAATATTTTAGAATTATTTTTTAACATTTTGGAAAAAACATTCATATTCAAAATTTTTAATTAAAATTCATCAAATAATTAAATTATACAAAAATTCTATTAAGAAATTCAATCCTATTTTCAAAAAATTTTATTATTTATATACATATATTATATTTTGTGTATGGTAATTCGCTTGAATTTCGTACGAAATTCGTAAGGAAATTTGATCAAAATTGTTTTGAAGAAATTATTTTCTGACATTTCGTGCGGCATTCCATACGAATTTCCGAGCAGAATAATTTTATAAAAATTCTCCAAAAGAAATCCGTTCATAATTCATTCGAATTTCGTATGAAAATTCTGCCGAAAATTTTTGAGGAAGTTTTTAGTTGACATTTCGTGCGGTATTCCATACGAATTTCCGAGCAAAATTTTATAAAAAATTTTCTAAAAGAAATCTGGTGGTAATTCGCTCGAATTTCGTATGGAAATTTTGACGAAAATTTTTGAGGAAGTTTTTAGTTGACATTTCGTGCGGCATTCCACACGAATTTCCGAGCAGAATTGAGACGCCCGATCGTAGAAGGGCACGTAAAACATTCAGTTTTTCGAGTACGTATTATAATTTAAATAATACGTTCAAAAATAATTTTAAAAAATAATAAATTTTTTTTTTCAATTTTAGTTTTTTAAATTTTAGTTTCTCGTTATAAGTAATGTTCGACCGTGGGTCAAGCAAAGCAGCTTTATGCTGCCCCTGCATGGGCTGATTTGACAGTAACCTCCTATCGAGTCACGGTGAGTCTCAATAAAGTTCAACCCAAAAGTCTTTCCACTATAAATTTTTTTACGTGAAATTAGAATATTTTTCGCCTAAAATGAAAATCATCTTTCGTAATGTGAACAAATATCTGTAAAAAAATTTTTAGTGGCAAGACTTTTGGGTTGAACTTTATCGAGACTCGCACCGTGGAGTAGTATCAATTGTTGTTGAACATCTTCGATCGGTTGATAACTAAATTCCATTAATTAAATGATTTCATGATTTACATAATATAATGTACTATCAACCAAGACGTTAAAAAAATTAACCAAAACTTACCTCATCCAGAATTTTATGCGAGCTTTCCAAATCTGTAAGATTCAAGTCTGTATTTATTTTTGTCAAAGACATTATGATTTTAGTGAACCGGTGATGTGCACTACTGTCGATTATTGTCCAGTTCACACCATTAGAGATGGCTAAGGGTGTTAGTTATGCTGATGTCTTGGAAAAGCTCAAAAGAGAGACTGACCTTGATGCCAGCCAGACAAGAATGGTGGTCGGAAGCAATGCCCACGAAGAAAGTTGACCTTCTTTTAAAAATAGAAGGCTTACCACGAAAGGAGAAGTTCGTTGAGAAGGTGACAAGGATTATGGGTGAGCTTGGTAAGATGCAGATGGTGGATCGAAATATGTTTTATTATAAATTATTTATGTTTGTAATAAATTTTCCCTTGAATAACACAAAACTCGAGGAATACTTTGAACACAATTTCAGCAATATTTCGTTTGAAGATAAATTTCAACTTTTTAACTGGTTACACCGATTTTACTACGATAACGAGAAAGAGACATCCTGAGCACTAATCTTGAATTTTTGCCGAAATCTCAATTTGGCTTTTATAACGTGATTATTTAAAATAAATGTTACGTCTTTTAATAAGGTACATAATTTATTAAACTTGATACTAATTTACGTATAAAAAAACAAATTTTAAGGTATTACAAATGGGAGAATAGTTTTTTTTTGTTATTGCGCTGAAGATAGAACACTTAAGTAAGAAAAGGATGTTTTGATAACCTGAAACAGAAAATGAATTTAACTTAAGTCTGGAAACCCTAATATTAACTCAGATTATAGAAAAATCAAATTCTACTATACAAATTTCGGTTTTGACATCAATATTCATTAAGCAAAAATATTATATTACTTAGTAGAAAGTTATAACTTATAATGCTTACTGAACTAAAGTTTTCCATTGAAATTATGTAAATTTTCCCAGCTGATACTTTACATTCGCGAGAGGCTCTTAATAGCATAAATAATAGAAGTCTTTGAGATCTGATTGTCATGTCAGTCCAATTGCATTGATAACTGAAAGCATAAGTTATTATTTCTTTAATAGGAGAAGCATTAGTACTTATTGTACTTAGTATAGATTTTGTGATGGATAGAATATATTTTTTATTTTTGACACTCTAATACTGCAATTTTTATCTTACCAATACTGACTAACTTTGGAGCTTTCATCAATCAACATTTGTCCAGGAATTGTATTGAAGTATAAATGAATTATTTGTCCTATAAAAAAGGATCCAAATCTCATGAGAATTTGTGAGTTGTTCAGGTTCAGTACAATCTGTAAAAATTAATTTTTATATTATCATTGACCTAATGTTGAATTTCGGTATTGCTTTTTTCATGGTCAGGTCAGATGTTGAAGAGGATAGGAAAGACTTTTGTAAGGTCCAAGAATAAATGGGTCAATAATTGTTTTCACGTTTGGAAGGTTGCTTCCATTAGATACTTTTCGTCTTTAGCACATATTCTTTACTAAGGTTTCTAAGGATCATTGATTAGTTCACTGGTAGACCAGGTACCGTAACCTTTCTTCAGATCCACCACTTTAAGGATGAGGTCCCCAACCATTTGGCTAAGTTTAGGTATATGGTTATTTAACCATTCCCTACAGTCCAGGAATTCTACAAAAACAACTCTTTTAGGAGACATACATCTTTGAAACAAGAGTAGGGTCCTGAATCAGCCTCCTCCTGTGGATAGCCACCCTGAGTTTGCCGAGATGCTCCACTGTCATCAGTGGGATATTTAGGAATATTTATAGGATCAATAGGAGGTATCGTAAACCTTGGTGTACTAACCTGTACACCTTGGAAACTAATCATCAGCATGTTGACACCAATGATGAATAAAAACATATTAGAAAATGTATGCTCAATATTATCTGTAAATCTGCAATAAAAGTGCATCAGCTATGAATTTTTGTTTAACGGTACAGTTACAGCTCTGCATTCATGGCTCATACATGCAGATTGTCATAGTAGCGTACAAGAGTTAGAGAAATAAAATAATTTCCTATCTTTTTCACTCTTGTACGTTACGATGGCAACCTGCATCCACGAGCCATAAATGCAGAGCTTCCTTAACAAATACTAATTAATTTCTACAATTTTGCTCTTAATCTGCAAAATAAAAAATTAAAAATACAAACTAACTTAAGTATATTATTGTACATTTGAATACATCTGACTAATTTCCTATTGATCTCCCCGTCCTTGTCAATATCACAATGATTAACATTATTGTTTCTTTCTACAAGATATTTTAGTCTATGCCTGAAAAATAAATTCACTATTATATACTCTATGCATAAAATAGAAATTAATTTTATTTCTCGCGTTAGATTGTAAATGCTATCGTTATAATTATAACGCAATTTTCCCACTTTCTATATTCTTTATGCTTTTCCTAGCTGATTTTTTTAGACAATATAGAAGGTAGGCAAACTTTGTGAAGTCCCTTCCTTGGCGGAAGGCATTCCTGAGCACGACTGTACAACAATAATTGGAGTTCGATTCAGAAATTCATTTCTATTCAGGAATTTGAAAGATATCGATGTGTAAACAAAAATGAGAGCTTACCCCAAAATTTGAAACATTCCACAAGCATGTTGCACAGAACAGAGAAAGATAATATCTATTGCTATTATATTTGCTAATGTTAAGTACGTAGCAAGAATTGCATGAAGATATACAAAATAATAATAATTCTCATTTCTAATAAAAAGATAGTTGACACGAAAGACATAAATTTTTGTTCTTGACTCATCAAGTGGTGAAATAATATCAAGGATTGTTGGCAGCAATGGAATCAGTACGTAAATTGTTGAACTTACGTAACAGTAAACTGAAAATTAAATTAAATATTATATCCTCATTGCTCTATCAAATCCAATGCAGTCTTCACACGTCATAATCTTTCCATTCTTCCCCATTCGTCTTTTAAATATTAACGATTTTTTCTCACACTCTCTTAGTGTTCGAGAGAGTGAGAAAAAAGCACTACTTGAGTCAGACTCAGCCATTCCAGAAATCTACCTTATCACTCAATATTTTCCACTGTTTCTCACCTCTCTTTCTCTCACTTCAAGCACTCTTCATTAAATTACTCAAAATTTTGCCAAAAATCTCTTAACCCTTTACAAATGCGTGCACAACTCAACGGTACCGAAAACGGAAGTCTATATTTACAGTAATTAGATAAGACAGTTAATTAAACTACTTGCAAACATTGTTGATAGGTATCTTCCTTTTTGTGCCGATCTGCTTATTATTTCAATCTCAGCGTTGCTCAAGTTCAACTGCCAGTCACTTTTCATACTATCGGTTAACAATTTCATCTAGACAGAAATAATTTTATGTATATGTCTTCACCCTGAATAAGTTTTGTGTTATTATTATTAAATTTCATCTGAGACGGAATTACGAACGGCAAAATTGCTTACTTTGCAGACTCCCTCTGGGCAGGGGAACGTCTTTGTTTTAGAAACGCTCCTAAAACGTTTTTAGAACGTTTCATGTCCACTACATAACTTATGAATGTCCAATAATAAAACGTTTTTAAGACATTATGTGGATGACATGAAACGTTATAAAAACATTTAAGGAACGTTTGTAGAAAAAACGACGTCTCCGTGCCCAGAGGGATGATGGTTAATAATGTCAGTTAGAATATATTCTGAACCGGGTTTAAAAATTAATTACATTAATTTATTTGTTAGAAAAATTGTTAGATAAATTAATAATATGTACATACCTTTGACATATTTGAGCTAACAGATATTGCATAACAGTAACTACCTATAACTGTAAATAATGGAGGAATGCTTTCTACAAATTCAGTAGATTCATGTCTGATGTCATACGAAGCAATCATCTAAAAATAATAAAAAGTTTATTAACTTAACAATAATAGGAGCTCATTTAGAGTTTTTAGATTTAGAAATCAGGTTGTAGAACGGTGTTGATACAGGTAACTGCTTATATGCTGTCCTTCTGGTTTTCACATCTATTTAAAAAGCATAGCCTTCCTATCATAATTTTATTAGTTTATGAAAAATTTATGTATAATGTTAGCCACGAACTAACATTATACACAGATTAACGTCTCTGTTATAATCTCATTAGTTCGTGTCTTTATTTTTCTTGATATTACCTGGGTTCTCGGAGTTAATCATCATTTACCAAGGCTATTGTTCAAGAGTTCGAATTGTTTATGGTAACCCTTTGTAGGGTCTGAGTAACGCTTTAAGTTTCATACTTTTATCTATAGTCTTCTATGCGATGAAGGGAGAAAAAAAATATTACCTGAGTCATTGACCGGAAGGCCTGACCCAAACAGAAAAAGCTGAATTGAAGAGCCAAAGGCCTGACAAAAATTGTATTTGGCACGTCTGAAAGTGCTGAAGAGCCACTTTGTTTAATTAAACTATTGAATTATGTTACCAGTTTATTTTTAGTTGCCTTGACTTTGACTCCTGTCAAAATAGAGAAAAGTTGTCTTGATGAGTAAGTCTAAACCATTATTATCCCGTGAATTGACCGAAGAATAAACTAATATTTGTTCCAGTGACTCCAAGTTCAAGGCACGTAAGTCGATAAAAATATTAAAGGTAAATCTCTCTTTTTCAATTTAATCCACATGTCGTTGCATAATTATTATAAATTTCAACTCGTTATCACAATTAATTAATGTTGTTAATTTAAACCTTATTGTTACCTGGGTTCTCGGAGTTAATCCTCATTTACAAAGGGTTCTTATTGTTTGTGGTAATCCACTTTTTTGTACTGATTATGTTAATGATTTAAATTTGTTGAAAAAACTTTTATACTTACTGCTGGAATTAAAATTAGTGTGCATATTCCATGACAAACTATACGAAAAAATATTCTTTCTCTAGGTGATTGATAGGGCCATTGTCCGACAAGGGATAAAAAAAATTTGTTAACTTTCAAATAGGCATCAATATTACTAGGCTTACTCATATTTAATTAATAATTGGGAGATTTAAATTTCTTTAATTATACTATAATAGAGAATAAAGTACATTTAAAAAATTTCTATTGACGCAGAGACAATTACTTGCTTTTTGTTAACATTGTCATAATTTGAAAATTATTGTCACATTACAAAGTAACGATCTTTCTTTCTATATAGTCATCGTACATCTACCGAATATAAAATGTAAGAAGATATTTCTCTTTGGAAAATCCGATTATTGATTATTTGATACATTTAATGGACTGCCAAGAACTATAGAATATTAAATTCATTTACAATGAATTTTAAGTCAGTGGGTGACATATATGCATTAAACGTGTCATTTGAGCTTAATTTATTCATCCACCCTCTTTGCGTCTATTATCTTACTAATACTTCGAATAATATTTGCAATAGTGTCTAGAACTATTTTGTCTTCTAAAGATTTCAGTGTAAATATTTTATTTTAAGCCAAGGAGAAACATAACATTGAAATTTCAACTTTATTTTATTACAATATTTTTATTTTACACATACGCGTTTTCATAAACACATTTTATGAAAAGAAATGAATTTGACAAGTGAATATTTGAAAAATAGATATAAATAAAACTTTCCAAATTCTATATCAGTAGAAAGTCTTTTGAATTTTTCTTTCTTTTTAGAATAAACGTACTGCAAAAAAGATGAATTACTTTGGCAATACTAGAAACAAGGACGTTGATGAGTGGGTTTACTCAATCTTTTCCAACTGAAAATACAATTTTTAAACAATTTAAAAATATTTAATAGAATGTTTATCAAATAATACTAATAATGAAGTATTAATAAGGTAATGATTGATAAAATTTTTTTAATTTAATTTTTATTCAAATAAAGAAATTTTTATAATTGAATCTCGACCTGGAAAAATTCAAGCAGAAAATATTTTTTTGTTACTAACTCTTTTCACTCTTTACAATCAGGTAATAACTACTAACTGTGCTTTTCTGTGAGTAAATTTTATTTCAGTTATTATTAAAAAATTATATTAAATTTCTCAACTCTCTAATAAAATGTAAATATTCTTACTTTTTCCAAAGGCGACCAATGAAATGTTATTAATTTTTTCTACTTTTATTGCAAAGTTTAAAATCTTTTTACGTAAATTTTGCATTTTAATTTTTGTAGAATTATAAGAAGGAGGTACATGTGGATTAAAAAATTTAATTTCATTATGTAATGATCAATTAAAATTTTTATTAGACTCCCTAATGTGCAACAGACATTGTCTTCTAGTATAATTTACAATTTTTATTTATTACATGTTGAAAAATAATTTTTTATTATTATATTATTTTCATTGCGCTGAAGTCAAAACACTATTTTGAATAGGGTTCTACTGTCCACTGGACTAACTGGTAAATGAACGTGGACATTTGACAATTTGTCACAAATTAGCGTCTTTTCTAAGAGAAGGCATTATAATTATATGTACAAAAGTGTACAATTCCAAAAATTGTAATTTATATGCATAAATAAATGTCTAAATAAAAATATAGGTTTAACTCACTTGTAGCCCTTGAAAACTTATCATTAACATATTAATACCAATGACAAGTAAAAACATATTAGAAAAACAGAGTTCAACATTATCTGTAAATCTATATTTTAGAAAGTATTAGTTCCTTATTATCATCTAATAAATACTGACTAGTTTTATTAAAATTATCTTTTAAAAATTTAACAATGGGCTATGTATTAATAAATAGAGCAATAGAATATGTCATACACACAGCCATCGTAGTCGCGTTCACTCTCTGCTGATGCTAACGACCGTTATTAAAATCGTCATTTAAACGTCTGTTGGGAATATTGGAGTTACGTCCTTTGGCGATAGAGTGGGGATAAGTTAGCATCAGCAGAGGGTTAAGCGTGAAAGGTAGGAGAGAGTAGCGACCGCGCACGAAACTTGCGCCGCTTGCCTCCGCTCCCCCCACCACTCACTCTCCTCGAGCCTATATATATCGCGACACGGTCCCAGATCGTCAGATCGTCTACCGACTTGGCTCGAGGTGCTCTTCAGATCTAACAGGTACGATCTTACCTATGGGCATTAGACTCAGGTAATGCCCCTCTGTGAGTAAAATGCTGTACAGGAAAATGTACGTTCTATCCATTAAATGTATCTCAGATCTATTGCAAGAAATCGATTAAACCCCGTTAGAACTGATAATTATAGGAATTAGTAATATTTGTTAAAATGAATTTCTAATGTTATACTACAGTTATTGACTAAACCTCAGCAGAAATCATAATTACATGATGCTCAACCTAAGATTCACTAATGAATTCCTTATAAATTGTTATTTGTTTTTATAATTTGTTATTAATGATTTATGATCAAAATGTCAGAATTAACAATATGTTAATAACGAGGATTTAAAAATTAAAAAAAAATTGATTGCAAGAAATGATGATTTTTTCAATTTGGAACAATTAAAGTCATTAAATAATTAAATTCAAAATTTAGATGATAAAATAAAATCTCTTGTTGCTGCAAATCAGAAAACATTCCTTATATTGAAGAAGGTACATGTGAATTAATAAATTTAATTTCTTTATGTTATGATTAATTTAAATTTTTATTGTACTCACTAATGTGCAATAGACCTTTTCTTCTAGTACAATTTTACCATTTTTATTTATTACAATTTGAAAAATAATTTTTATTATTTTATTATTTTTATTGTGCTGAAGTCAAAACACTTAAATATGAAAACGACGTCTTGATAACCTGAAGAAAAAATGTCATTTGCTTAAAATTATTCTAAAAGATTCTTGCTGTTATAAAAAAAAAATTGTGGACTATATCTACTGTTTTCATAATCCAAAAGGGACTTTTGTATTAAGCTGATGAATTTTTTCTTTTTCTGTAAATACACCATAAATACTGCAATACTCACTGCACTAAAGTTTTCCATTGAAATTATATAAAGTTTGCCAGCAGAAATTTTACATACGCGGGAGGCCCTTAATAGCATAAATAGCAGGAGTTTTTGAGAATTAGTTTTCATGTTTGTCCAATTACTTTTGTAACTATAAAATTGCAATTACAAAGAGCACTTTTTATTAAATATATAAGTTAGTTTGTTAAAAAATGAAAATATAAAAATAATTTCTATTTTTCAATCTTACCAATAATCACTAACTTTAGAGCTTTCATCTATTAATGCTTGACCAGGAATTGTATTAAAGTATAAATGAATAATTTGTATTGCAAAAAAGGCCACAAGTCTCAAAAGAAGCGGAATGTTATTTAGGTTCAGCACAATCTAAAAAAAAATAACTTTTTAACTTACGTAGAAGTCTGAGATCTGAATAGGAAGCGACCTACACCCATCTGTTTACTGGATGAAAATTTTTTTACCAAATATTATATGCGAAGGTCGCTTTCCATTTGGATCCTGTACAATCAAGTGCATTCATGCCTTCCCTCATAGTTAAGGAATAAACTTAACTTATCAATTTGTTTTTCTGTAATGTTTTTATTAATTGTGACAATTGAAAACATAATTCGGATTAGGGTTCTACTGTCCACTGGACTAACTTGTAAATGAACATGAGTATTTGACAATTTGTGACAAATAAGCCCCTTTTCTAAGGGAACGCATAGATGCACTGAAGTGTACAATTCCAAAAATTGTAATCTAGAAGCAACTGGAAGATAACAAATATCCACATACATAAAAACCTAAGTAAAAATAATGGTTTAACTTACTTGTAGTCCTTGCAAACTTATCATTAACATATTGAGAGCAATGACAAGTAAAAACATATTAGAAAAACAGTATTGAATATTTTCTGTAAATCTATATTTCAGAAATTATTAGTTTGTAAATGTTTTATAAATAAAGAATTCAAATAGCAAAAGTTAGCTTCGTAAATACTGAAGAAAGCAATTTGCAATAAACTAACAATTAAGAAGGTTGAAAAGTTATTTAAACGCATTACTTTTTTTTCTACTTTTATTGTTGATACACATGAACTTTTATATATATACTAACTGAAGTATACTGTTGTATAGTTGAATGCATCCAATTAATTTTTTGTTAACTTCATCATCTTTAGTAACTTCAAGCTCATTAGGATTGTAACTTTTATCTAAAATGTTTTTTAATCTATATCTAAAATAATAGAGTTCACAACAGTTTTGCAAAGTATAGAGAACAAAAAATTCGTTTAAATAATTTCTTTAACTCACCCTAAAAGTTGAAACATTCCACATGCATGTTGAACAGTGCAAAGAAAACTAATGTCTGCAGCCAGTATATTTGTTACGGAAAAGAATGATCCGACAATTGAATGTACATATATATAATAATAGTATTTATCTTTTTCAATAAAAATGTAGTTGGCATGATAAATGTAATATTTTGTTCTTGACCCATTAAGCGGTGAAATAATGTCGAGAAACTGTGGCATCAATGGAATAATTACGTAAATAGCTGCAGTTGCGTAGCAGTATACTAGAAATTATTTTACGTTTAGAGTTTATAAGCAGAGTGTATATAATAACTTATTTATAATAACCTAATTCCGTAAAGAATGTAATCTACATTTCTTTTCTTTATATACACACACTAATAATTCAAAATATTTAATTAAACTACTTGCAAACGATAATGCTAAATATTTTCCTCTTTGGGTACATCTCCCAATAATGTCGAACTCGAATTCACTGTGATTTGATTGCCAATCATTCTTCATACAATCGGTTAGTAATTTAATCTTAACAAAAAAAATGTTCATAAAATCAGTTACAATATTAATGAAGTGGTAAGTTGGAAAAAGTAAAAGATACTAAATATTCCAAATCCATACAGTAATCCGGATATTCAATGTATTTTATTGACATCTAAGGGATAACCATTAGTCAGTATAAATTAGAATATTGCTAATATGATCGAGATCTTCATTTTAGAAATATCCAAATTTGATGATAGACCTAGGACGTCTATAGAATATCGTGAAACATCCGTTCTAACAAGGAACGTATTATAAAAAAAATAAAGTAGCAGACATACCTTCGACATGTTCATCATAAGAGATAAACTACAAACGTAGCTACAAAATCCTGTAAATAATGCTGGAATGCATTCCACTAATATAATAGACTCATTTCTTGCATCATATGCAGCTATTATCTAGATAACAATGTTAAGTTTATAGTTTTATCGAACAGGCTTCATTAGGGTCCTCATTAGATGGGACCTAGAGCCTTTTGCCCAATAAGAAATATACCGAAATAATTAAATCTCGGCGAAGATAATTTATTTATTTGAAATTCATACGTCACAATACTTACGGCTGGAATCATAAATGTTGTTAATGTTACATAACAAACTAAACGTAAGATTACTTTTTCCTTTGATAACTGATAGGGCCACAGTCCAACAATGGAAGAACAGAATTTGTAAGTGTTCATATAATTATCAAATCTATTCAGCTTGCCCATATTTTGTAAACATTCGTTTTAATTTTTGATCCCAAAACAGATTAGAAACTTAACTCTTTAATCGTGACCAAAAAATTGTAAATGTGTGATCTAAATGTTTTACATCTATTCTGATTGTCAAACTCCTGATTGACAAAAATATAAGCAGATGAAAAGAAATTTAATTGATAACGTTGATTGAACTAAGTGACCATTACATTGATTCACAAAAAATTCCTTAGGATATTCAACTGTATTATTGTGAATTATGTTCAGGTATTATTTGTTAAAAAAACGATCCCTCTGTCTATACGTTCATCGTGCATCTGCCGTAGAGAAACTGTAAGAAGAAATCGTCCTTGGAAAATAAGATTATTGATTAGTTGAAAACATTTAATAGACTGCCAAGAAGTACTAAATTATTAAATCAGTTACAATGAATTTTAAGTCAGTTGGTGAAATAAACGCATTAAGCGTGTCATTTAAGCATTACGTATTCATTTATTCGCTTTATCCATTATCTTACTTCGACACTAAAGGCTCTATTTGCAATACATCAAGAAACTCTATAGTTTCAAACCATTAGTTCGCAAGAGATTTCTTTATCAATCGCAGTTTGATCGACTAACATACAACTAAGATATAAGATACCTATAAGAATTGAAAGAATTTATTAAATATTTTACAAAGGTTCTGTAGCAGTTACAACAAAGATCTATTAAACATTTCCTGAGTCCTCGATGAAGAGTTAGAAATAATTAGTAAAATATTCCATGATGACGGTTGCGATTAGTTAAAATTCCATGATGATTGTGGCGATTAATTTAAATACCATGATGACGCTTATCATTGGTTGAAAATATGATGATTGACATTACCTCTTGAGTTTGTATTTCAAGTATTACATCTATAGTGTATCATGCGATAAAGAAAGAAAAAATATAATCTGTCTTTTTGGAGTTAATCATTTACCAAGGCTAGTATTAATAAAAGTAAGAAGGAAAGGGGAGAGAGAGTAGTGAAGAAGGAATCAAGTGCTCAAGGCAGTGATGATTGAGACCTAACGGGAAGAGGTCATTGACCGGAAGGCCTGACCCGAACAGAAAAACCTGAATTGAAGAGCCAAAGGGCTGACTATGAAGAGGTGCATTGAAGCCTGAGTAAATAGGAGACACTTTGTTTAATTTATCTATTAAATTATGTTACGAGTTTATTTTTAGTTGCTTTGACTTTGACTCCTGGCAAAATATAGAGAAAGTTGATTAAAAAAAAGTTGTTCTGATGAGTAAGTCTAAACCAGTATTGTGAAGAATAAATTAATATTTGTTCCAGTGGCTCCAAGTTCAAGACACGTAATAATTAATAATATTAAAGGTAAATGTTTTAAAGGTAAATTACTTTAATATTGTCCGAATTGTTTATGATATCTACCCAAATATAACATTGGAGCTTAATATTGACATTGCAGCAACAAGAAATGAAAAAATATTACTTATATCGAAGGAGGTACATGTGGGTTAATAAATTTTAGTTCTTCATGTAACGATGAATTAAAATTTTTATTGAACAAACTAATGTGCAATAGAGTCTTTCTTCTAGTATAATTTTACAATTTTTATTTATTACCAGTTGAAAAATAATAATTATTATTAATTATTATTTTAATTGCGCTGAAGTCAAAACACTTAAGTATGAAAACGACGTCTTGATAACCTGGAGAAAAAAATGTCATTTGCTTTAAATTATTGTAAAAGATTCTTGATTTTACAAAAAAATTGTTTATTATATCTTTATATCTACTGTCTTCATAATTCAAAAGGGAGTTTTGTATTAACAGTTGCTAAATTTTTTCTTTTTCCATAAAAACTAACATTACTTACTGCACTAAAGTTTTCCATTGACATTATATAAAGCTTGCCAGCAGAAATTTTACAATCTCGGGAGGCTCTTAATAGCATAAATAATAGAAGTTTTCGAGAATTAGTTTTCATATTTGTCCAATTACATTGGTAACTAAAAAATTGTTGTAATTAAAAAGAACACTTATGTATTAAATATTAATTATATCAGTTAGTTTATTCAAAAGCACAAAAATGTAAACATTTCTATTTTTCAATCTTACCAATAATCACTAACTTTAGAGCTTTCATCTATTAATGCTTGGCCAGGAATTGTATTATAATATAAATGAATAATTTGTCCTGCAAAAAAGGCACCAAGTCTCAAAATCAGTGGAATGTTATTTAGATTCAGCACAATCTATAAGAAGAAAAATTTCCAACTTACATAATAGTCTGAGATCCGAATAGGGACCTACACCCATTTGCTTACCAAATGAAAAATTTTTTTATCAAATTTTATATTTAAACAAAGATATTGCGAATGGGTTGACAAAAATATTCGAGAGTATGATTAATTAAGATAGTTGTAATATTTTTTAAAAGTATTTCGCTCACTTGCTTACGACATAAAGTATACACTAATAGAATGTAAGAATCCTAAAGTATAGACAACAGATGGGTTGCTTATTTTTTTGTTCATAATATTTCATTATCAAAATCAATTGTGAAGGGTGATGGGTGAAGGTCGCTTCCTATTCGGATCAGGTACTATAAAATCTACAATCGAGTGCGTTTATGTCTTCCCTCAATAAAGGAATTAATTTAACGCATTAATTTTAAATTCTATGATGTTTTCATTAATTGTGACAATTGAAAGCATAATTCAAAATAGGGTTCTGCTGTCCACTAGACTAGCTGATAAAAAAACATGAACATTTGATAATTTGTCACAAATTATCGTCTTATCGAAGGGAAGGCATAAATGCACAGAAGTGTACAATTCGAGAAATTGTATGGAATCTATATACAAATGAAAAATACCGACCTATGTAAATACATGAATAATAATAAAGGTTCACTCACTTGTAGCCCTTGAAAACTTATCAGTATCATATTAATACCAACGATAATTAAAAACACATTAGAAAAACAGAGTTCAATATTATCTGTAAATCTATATTTTAGAAAGTATTAGTTCATCATGTAAATGATTTATAAAAGAATTCAAATAGCAAAAGTTTGCTTTGTAAATATTGAAGATTGTTTTAATGTGCTTGAAAATGCACATGAACTTTTATGAATACTAACTGAAGTATATTGTTGTACAGCTGAATACATTCAATTAATTTTTTGTTAACTTCATCATCGTCAGTAACTTCACTCTGATTAGCATTGCAATTTTTACTTCCAATGATTCTTAATCTATATCTGAAATAATAAGGGTTCACAACTGTTTTGTAAAGTAGGTGAATATTATAATGAACAGAAAAATCGTTTGAATAATTTATTTAATTTCATCTCCGGAATTATCCCGTCTTAGTGGGAGACGTGACAATCTAAATATTCCCAAAGAGTCAGCTATCTAAATCCGTTACCTACCATCACAGACATACTGGATCTTATTGCGAAACACGCTTGCAAATATTATGGAAATAGTTGATCAACTAGGACACGATCATCTTTCAAGGAGGATGAAGGCTGATGGCCTCCACAGGAAGTACCTGCGGGTACTAAAATCAGCAAACAGCAAGAATGTAATGAAATACTTCAGATCCAGTACACTATGTGAGCAGGTCTATGGAAACAGGAAATCCTTAGGCATCAGCCCTAGGATTAAAGATGATTTATTCCTAGGGCTGATCCCTACGTGTGTATGAATTATGGTGGCGCACAACTTTTTGCAATACCAAGGGTCATCGTGGAAAGTTTAGATCCCAAGCAACGGAGACAAGAATACTAAGAAATTAGTAAAGGACGCTTTGGAATAACTACTCTTCTTCAACAACTGCTACAATGACAGTTTTTAGGAAATCAATGCGATAAGGACAGTGTTGGAATGTCGATCATTTTTTATTTGACAAACCCCAAACAAATGATCAGCTTTGACGCGACTGATCAACAATCTGCAAATTATCATCATCTTGGCAAATTCGAAGTGATGAAAGGTCTCGATCCAGAATTGAAGTTGGATTTTGGTGGTGTTGAGTGAACACAGGCCAACGAATTCAATATTAACACAGTGGATAAGCATATTAAAATAAAAACTGCTTCATTTCGTTAGCATAACCAGGAGGGAACAAACGACGAACAGCACTATTTAAAAATGCCCACAATCTAGTAAAATATTACAATGATCTGCTACAGATTGAAGAATACAAAGTTAATCACAAAGACTAGGCAAAAATTATAACATCGACATTTCTACAAAGTTACCGAAGACGATAATTCCGTAGGGAAATAATTTCTAACAACAAAAGGTATATCTAAAACCACAGATAAATGTTTAACTTTAATTTTAGGTGTAACTGTTATATTTAAAAATTAGCTTACCCTAAAAGTTGAAACATTCCACAAGCATGTTGAACAGTGAAAATAAAGCTAATGTCTAAAGACATTATACTTGTTACGGTAAATAATGTAGCAAGAATTGAATGTACATATACAAAATAATAGTGATTACTATTTTCCATAAAAATGTAGTTGGCATGAAAAATGTAAAATTCTGGTCTTGACTCATTAAGCGGTAAAATGATGTCAAGAAACTGTGGCATCAGTGGAATCATTACGTAAACTGCTACAGTTACGTACACGTATACTAAGAATTATATAAAATTTTAAGTTTATATATCTACATTTCATTTCTCTACAAATACTGTACTAAATAAAAATATTCAATTGAACTACTTGCAAACAGTAATGTTAAATTTTTTCCTTTTTCGGCAGACTTCCTTATAATGTCAAACTCGAATTCACTGTGATTTGATTCCCAATCATTTTTCATGCAATCAGTTAGTAATTTCATCTTAACAAAAATAATTACATAAAATTAATTATTGTATTAATAAAGTTGTAAATTAAAAAAGTCAAAGATACTAAATAATCTAAACCCTTATACAGAAATCCGGATATTCGAGGTATTTTAATGACTAGTCCGTAGAAATTAGGATATTGCTAAAATATGCAAGAATGATCGGGAACTTCATTTTAGAATTATCCTAATTTGATGATAAACCTGGGACGTCTATAGAATATCGCTAAATATCCGTTCTAACAGGGTGGGTATTAGTATAATGAAAAAAATAAAGTAATAGACACATACCTTAGACATGTTAATCATAAGAGATATACCACAAATGTAGGCACTATATGCTGTAAATAGTGGTGGGATGCATTCGACCAAAATAATAGACTCATGTCTTACATCAAATGCAGCTATTGACTAGATAACAAAGTTAAGTTTTTAATTTTATCGAACAGGCTTCATAAGGGTCCTCATTAGGTGGGACCTAGAGCCTCATCTCCAATAAGAAATATACCGAAATAATTAAATCTTTATGAAGATGACTCTTAACATAGAATGTACTCTGAAGCAAAGAAGCTTCTTAAATGTTTCTTCCGTTTGGAAAATAACTTCTGAATAATATAATACTGTGACGATGTGAATCGTCACGTCATCTTTCGGAATTGTCCCCGAACCGTGATCGTTAATTAGTAGGATAAGTCAGAAGCCACAGTTCCCGAGTGAACTACCAGTCATGATGAAAGTGTGTTAACCAACGAATTAGTAGTCGAATAATCACATGAAGTCAGGATCAGAGGAAAAAGTGTAGACTTTGGGATCATCTTTAATTTTCAACGTCAACGAATTTTTAGGAAGAAATCCAAATGGAGTAACTAATCAGAGTGTTGTAGCCAGTAAACCAGTCAGTAAAGTACTAGTCGTGTCACGTCGTTGGCATTTCTGATCACAAGTCTTGTTCAGCCAGAATTCCCTCTGACGATTAAGGGAGTCTCGAAGGTTTTGTTTATTGACATAGTTTATTAATATATTCTTAAAAATTAATTAACGTCTGTGACGATATAAATCGTCACTACCACTAACCACAATATTAATCGGTATGATAATTAAAAAGCCTCGATTGCCAAGCGACTCAACTCAGAGGTTTTGAGATTGTTGTCAATTGTGTCATGAACCAGAGTAAAGTTTATTAATTAGCTATAAAATTAATTGGCGCCTGAGGGAAAAATTTGTTTCTTTTTTTCTTTTTCAAACATTTTGATTGTTGAGAGCGTCAGATTTTGACTGACATTAGGCAAAATGTTTTATTTATGTGAAATTCATACTTCATAATAATACTTACAAGTGGAATCAGAAATGATGTTATTGTTCCGAAACAAAGTGAACGTAAAATTATTTTTTCCTTGGATAACTGATAGGGCCACAGTCCAATAATGGAAGTAAAGAATTTGTTAATGTTTATATAGTTATCAATTCTATTCAAGTTGTCCATTTTCTATAAATAATTAAAAACAATTTCGAAATCAATTTTTTAATTACAACCAAAAAATTATAAATCTAAAGTAATGTTTTACATTTTTTCTATATTCTGAATGTCAAACTCCCGATTACCAAAAATATAAGAAGATTAAAAGACATTTAAATGATAATGTTATTTAATAAAAGATATTGGTAAAAAAGTATTGATTAACAAAAAATCCATGAGAATATTCAACTGTATTATTGAGAATTATGTTTACGTCTTATTTTAAAATTACCGTGTTGTATTTAGAATTTAAAGATTATGTGATAAAGTAGTTGATGATCAAAATTTTGCTTAAATAGAATTCTATGATTACTTTCTTTTAACCTTACTGAAATCTAGATTTATTGCATTTGTTACAAAAATAACGATCCCTCTGTCTCTACAGTCATCCTTCATCTGCTTTAGAGAAATTTAAAGCAGAAATCACCCTTGGAAAATAAAATTATTAATTAGTTGGAAACAATCAATCGACTACCAAGAACTATTAAATATTATATTCACTTACAATAAATTTAAAGTCAGTTGGTGAAATAAGTGCATTAAGCGTGTCATTTCAGCATTACGTATTTATGTATTCGCTGTATCCATTATCTTACTTCGACACTAAAAACTTTATTTGAAATACAGAAAGAAACTCTATAGTTTCACAGCATTAGCTAGCAAAAGATTTATTTATCAATAGTCGTTTGATCAACTAACATACAACTGCGAAAATTGAAATAATATACCGATATGAATTGAAATTATTACTTTCCCTTCAAGCTACAAAATTTTTTAAACTTTATAATTTTTTGTTCAAAGATCTATATATAAATCATACTTCTCCCTTAATTCCCTTTAAGTTTCTGGAAGAGTTTCAAATTATCGTAACTTTCTTTGTAAATTGTGCATATTTATTTTTAAATAGATTTAGACTTTAATACAATCATTAAATATAATCAGAAATGTGACGAAGTATAAATTATTTCTCACAATAAATATTTGTCATGAACATAAATTTTATTTAAGAAGAATCACTTGCAAAAACTGTCTATTGTGCTGTTCTATTTTCTTCAGTACACTAATTTTTGTTTTCATTCACTTGATATATATCACTGCTTACAGGTGTAAATACGCAATGCAGATCATTGAAGTCTAGTGTCGATGGGAGTAAAGC
Organism: Leptopilina syphax; assembly: GCA_032872505.1. Taxonomy (NCBI): domain Eukaryota; kingdom Metazoa; phylum Arthropoda; class Insecta; order Hymenoptera; family Figitidae; genus Leptopilina; species Leptopilina syphax. Next base: position 2,306,253 of record CM065474.1, on the reverse strand, counting down.
TTCAGGAATTTAGAGTTTCGGTTCCTCACGTTGTTCATCTAGTTGTTGTCGACAAATTAATTCTTGGAGTCAATCCTCATTTACTTCCCCAACGGGAAGAGGTAATTGCCCAAAAGGCCGGACCCGATCAGAAAAGGCTGAAAATAGAGAAAAGTTCATAAAAAAAAGTTGTCTTGATGAGTAAGTCTAAACCCGCATTGTGCCATGAATTGACCGAAGAATAAACTAATATTTGTTTTAGTGACTCCAAGTTCAAGACATGTAAGTCGATAACAATATTAATGGGAAATCTCTCTGCTTCAATTTAATCCACATGGCGTTGAATAGTAATTATAATTTTCCACTTATGTTCACAATTAATAAATGTTGTCAATTTAAACCTGATATATTGCGAAAATCAACAGCAATTATAATATCATATTTCGATCCTGCTGCAAATGCATCTATGGATGCAAATTGGAAATGTCATAATTATATCCTTCGTTAAATAACATTGTTTTAATATTTCTATAAGCCCTTTGTTCAGCTTCAATGTCGTTAATTTTTGAATAAACTTCTGACACTTGACCCTTAAATTGTTCCCATAGTTTATCCGGATGTACAGGATGACAATGAATTAAAATTCTTGTGAATAATTGGCGAAGTGAATGAGGCATCATCCATAATGCAGCTTCTTCCATTGTCCTAATCCACTCACTATCATCTTCTACAAGTCCTAATGCCAAACAAGCAGTTGTAAAAGATTCATCAACAACTCCATTAACTGTTCTCAAACTTTCAAAAGAAGTTGCTCCTTTTACTGTAAGCAACAATAATCTAAGGTAAAATAACTCCAATTGATTATCTCGTTGGTTAAGTTTAAAATAATCCAGAAGTTTTGTTTTTTTATTTAAATCAAAAGAAATGCCGTTACTATCTTGTAAGATTTTGTGTATGCATTAGAATTTCTCATAATATTTTCTATAGATTTTAAAACTTCTTCATCCAAATTTTCGTTACTTTTTAATCTGTATCTGATTGATTCCTCAGGGTCATAACTAAACAGTTGACCAAAACATGGATCCTCACCTTTATTCATATATAAATCACTATTAATTTGATAGTAAATTTGACCTTGAATTTTGTAACAGAATAGTCCTCTTCTTCTGCTATTAAAATTAATTACATTAGCATTTAAAGATGCAAAAAAAAAGAATTATTGTACAGCCTTATATTCTTTTTAAAATGACCTGATTTTTGATGAAACCCTTCTAACAAAAGCCTTAATTCATCTGGATATTGTATTGAAGTTAACACAACACCTCCATGACTACAGCAGTCATTAAAACTAACTTTTTACCAGCAAATTTTTCATCTTTAAAATGTTCAGCTTGACAATGTGTGCAGTAATAATTCATCGGACCTAAATAATTTTCAACATTCAACTTATATTGAATTTGATGCTTTAATACTCCTTTACAATAATTTCTTTGACATCGAGTATTCTTTGTTTTTGACAAAGAACTTGTATCACTATTTTTATTTTTTAATTTATGGTTCTCAGCATATTCTATTTTGGATTCGACTTGAAGTTTTTTCTTAGTTGAAGTGTGTTTTTCATCTAAATAATTTACGTTATCAATTGTACGTTTTAATTTTTGCCTCTCACGATAATTTTTTTGAATTGTATGCCTACTTTGTTTACCTTTTTCGATGCAATATTCCCTTCATTTATTTTATTTATTATTCTCGGGAAAGAAATGGAAGTGTGAGCTTCCTCTGAATAATTTGCATTATCAATTTTACGTTTTAATTTTTGCCTCTCACGATAACTTCTTTGAATTTCAGCCCTACTTTGTTTAAGTGTTAATGATGCAATATTTCCTTTACTTATTTCATTTATTATTCTCGAGAAAGAAATCTCTTTCTTAATAGAGTTTTTTGAAAATTTTGATTCTCCATACTGAAGTCGAATATCTTTTACATTGAAAAGGCAATTCCAGTCATTCCAGTACTGCTTACTTTTCTTGATTAAAACTATCACATCAAGTGTTTGTAAACACAAAGTATTTTGCATATTATAAAAAAATGTGATTAACTTTCCAATAGCTTTTGAAATTCATACATATGATCATTATTTAGCATTGCTCCTTCAGTGACAACAATATTTAAATCATGAGTAGTCAAATTAACAGTTTCTCCTTTGTTAGACATTGTTCTTTTATTTTTTAAAATTTACTTATATCAAGGAATTAAAGTTTTAAAAATAGTAATATTACATTAGAATTTTAACATCATGTTTTATACATTTAATAATAAATTTTATAATTTCCTTTTATCCAATGTTACCAAATGTTGCCTCTTATAGAAAATAACAACAAATTTACAATTGTCTCCTTATTCAAAACTTTTAAATTTTTCCTTCTATCCAATATAATCAATGTCCAATTTTGTCTTTCATCCAATTTAATTAATTTCCAATATATAACCAATGTATAGTGTTTCCTTTTATCCAATTTAACCAATTTCCAATTTCGCCTTTTATCCAATTTAACCAATTTCCACCTTTGTTTTTATTCAAAATAACCATTTTCCTTTTATCCAGTTTAACCAATTTTCAGCTTTGTTTGAACCGGCACCGGTTCTTTCTCTAAAAGGCAATATAAATAAGAATGTCTCTCTTTACCTAATTTGCATATCTACTCGTTTCATATTAAGGATTTAAAATAAGTTGATAAATTGAAAAATTTAAGACATTTTCTTTTAATAAAAGATCTGATGAAAATAATATTAGAAATAAAGAAAGAAAAAATCTTTTATAATTTAAAAAAAAGAAAAGAATGTAAAAAAATAGAAATTGATGAAATGGAAAATAAAAAAAATTTTTAGTAGTTAAACAAATTTTTTTTACTACAAACAATTAATTAATACATAAAAGTATATAATACAAAAACAATGAATCAAAAAGAACAAAAAAGCAAGAACAAAACTAATACATAAACAATTTTTTTTTAATATTTACAAACCAAAGAAATCAAAGAAAAAAAGAAAATTCATATTTTGAATTAATTATAAACAAAAACTAAATAATTTTAAAGAAATAAATCCAAAAAAAAATTAAATAAAAAAATTGTTTTTTTCAAATAAATGATTTAAATAAACAAAAAAAAAGAAACAATTAAACAAGGATGAAAAAAAGATGAAAAAAAGATTTTCTTTTCTCACTTTCCAAATTTCTCTTTGCATTTTGAAAATAAAATCTTTTTTTCACTCTTTTTTAATTTTGCGTCCTTAATGAACGTTTTGTAGTGAGTTTTAAATCTTTTTCCCAAAAATGATTTTAAGGATTTTTCTGTCCGATCTTTGAGTAGCTGAAACATAAACAGAAAATATTAATTAAATAATTAAATAATAATTTTAATTAAATGTAAATAAAAAAATTTTACATACATTCAAAAGGGCAGTCAAATGTGGCTTTGAATTATTGACCATGTTTTTTTTTAGGAAATATTTTAAAATGATAAATATTTCCCCATGATCATACATCCTTGCGTTTCTTTTTACATAAGCTTCACTTTTCTTTTTTTTTAATTTTTTTTTCTCATCATCATTGTACTCGTCACTGTCCTCGTCATCGTCATAGTCCTCCTCGTCACTGTCTTCGTCTTGTTTTTTTCTTTTTTTCTCATTTTTCTTTTCTTGTTCGTTATCAGTGAAATAATTGTTCCTCAACTGAAATAAGAAAAAAATTAAATTAATTTTTTTTAAATTATAATAAATATATTAATATTAATTAATTAGGTAATATGTGATTGTCGGCGACAATAAGGATCCCCTGGCGGAACGTGTTGATGCTTTGTTGACGCGAAAACGTCAAGAATGTAAGATAAATCAGATAAATTGTGAAAAATTGTAATTTTGTTGTTATAAAGTGTAATAATTAATGAAAGTTGATGTTTTAATAGTATGAATAATGCTGAAAATAGCGAAGGACGGTTACCTCCACGCTGTTGATATGTCGCCGCGCATTTTGCACAACAGATGGCGGGAGTGATATTTGTCCATACGTATTTTATCACATGAAAATTAAAAAAAAATACTATTTTTATAGTGCAAGATACTTATAACCTTTTTTTAAATCATTTAAATTAAAAGAAAATAATAGTAAATTTAAAGTAAAATGATAAATAATATAACTACTTAATTTATCAATAATTACTATTAAAGAACACAGCACGAAATACATGGTAAAAATCTCTCTGTCAACTTTCTTGCTTTTAGTAAACAGAAAGAGTTTTAATCTTATATTTATTGACAAAAAAACTGCTTTCTGTTTTATCACATTCAAAACAAAAAATAGGAAAACCAACTTTTCAAGATGATTTTTATTTAAATTAATTCTAGAAGTTGTATAATTGTATACTGGACTTAACCTTTTTTTAATTTAATTAATTACAAAGACAATGATGAGTATTCAATAAAATATAAAAAATAAAAAAGCAGAAAATATAAATAATTATAATAAGACAGATAAATTAGGCAATTTTTTCCCGTTTTTTTAAATTATTAGAAAATTTACTTCTTAGATCAATTAAAATGAGATTCTAACTCCTCCTACTTTAAGAAAGCAATTTTTTTATTCGTTGGTTCAACAGTATACAAAAAGGGAGTCAATATTTAATTTTTAAAAAGTTACATTTAGATAACGCTTTCCGAAGTTGGTTTTCCTATTTCTTGTTTTGAATGTGATAAAACAGAAAGCAGTTTTTTTGTCAATAAATATAAGATTAAAACTCTTTCTGTTTACTAAAAGCAAGAAAGTTGACAGAGAGATTTTTACCATGTATTTTGTGCTGTGTTCTTTAATAGTAATTATTGATAAATTAAGTAGTTATATTATTTATCATTTTACTTTAAATTTACTATTATTTTCTTTTAATTTAAATAATTTAAAAAAAGGTTGTATGTATCTTGCACTATAAAAATAGTATTTTTTTTTTTTAATTTTCATGTGATAAAATACGTATGGACAAATGTCACTCCCGCCATCTGTCGTGCAAAATGCGCGGCGACATATCAACAGCGTGGAGGTAACCGTCCTTCGCTATTTTCAGCTGCTATATACATTATTCATACTATTAAAACATCATCTTTCATTAATTATTACACTTTATAACAACAAAATTACAATTATTCACTATTTATCTTACATTAAAAAGTCATGTCAACAACACTTTCCCCGAAAACATTCACTTGACATTTTCACATATTTTATCTTTTATTTCACTTATTTTACATTAATTTGTAACAAATAAGGTCATAAACGATATATAAACACTTTTTCTACAAAACCCAATACTCACTTTATCATATTTTTGTATTTAAAACACTTAAATTAACACGTTTTCGCGTCAACAAAGCATCTACCCGTTCCGGCAGGGGAGCTAACGTCCCTATTGTCGCCGACAGTCAAATATTATAATACAAAGGACAAGAGAAATTAAAAAGTGGAAAAAGAAAAAGGGAGAAATTGAAAAAAATTATTAAATGATTAATTTGTATGTATGTATGTGTGAATAAGAAGGAAAGAATAAGAGAGAGAGACATAATGAAAATACTCACTTTTCGTGAAGCCATGTCGATGAGAACTGAACAGGCCAGGGATGGGCGATCTTGATTCGATTTTATGTGAATCGATCTTTTACTTTCGATTAATCGATATTTAGTCGATTTTTGGAACTTTCGATTCGATTCGAATTCATTTAGTTTTCGAATTAATTTTAACGACAAATTTTTTCAATATTAACCGACAAGAATAAATATTGAAGGAGGTATAAGTGGATTAATAAATTTAATTTCTTCGTGTAATGATCAATTAAAATTTTTATTGGAGTCACTAATGTGCAATAGACCTTTTCTTCTAGTATACCTTACAATTTTCATTAATTATAACTTGGAAAATAGTTATTATTATTAATTATTATTTCTATTGCGCTGAAGTCAAAACACTTAAGTATGAAAACGACGTCTTGATAACCTGGAGAAAAAAATTTCATTTGCTTTAAATTGTTGAAAGATTCTTGCTGTTATCAAAAAAATTATGAATTATATCTACTGTTTTCATAATTCGAATATGGGACTTTTTTATTAAGCTGATAAATTTTTCTTTTCCCATAAATACTGCAATACTCACTGCACTAAAGTTTTCCATTGAAATTATATAAAGTTTGCCAGCAGAAACTTTACATTCGCGGGATGCTCTTAATAGCATAAATAGCAGGAGTTTCTGAGAATTAGTTTTCATATTTGTCCAATTACTTTTGTAACTAAAAAAATTATAATTACAAAGAGCACTTTATGTTATAAATATCAAGTATAGCGGTTATTTTATTCGAATGCACAAAAATATAAACAATGTTCAAATCTTACCAATACTCACTAACTTTAGAGCTTTCATCTATTAATGCTTGACCAGGAATTGTATTAAAATATAAATGAATAATTTGACTTACAAAAAAGGCAACAAGTCTTAAAAGAAGCGCAATGTTATTTAGGTTCAGCACAATCTGTAAGAATAACTTTTTAGTTTGCTTAAAAGTTTAAGATCCGAATAGGAAGCATTGAGTGCATTGATGCCTTCCCTGAGTAATGGAATTAATTTTCTTTTTTGTGATGATTATATTAATTGTGTCAATTGAAAGCAAAATTTTGAATAGTATTCTGCTGTTCACTGGACTAACTTATAAAAGAACATGAACATTTGATAATTTGTAACAAATTATTGTCTTTTATAAGGGAAGGCACAAATGCACAGAAGTGTACAATTTCAAACAATTTCAAAAATTGTAATCTATAAGCTAAAAAAAATAGCTTCATATATAAAAAGCCAAAGTAAAAACATAGGTTCAACTCACTTGTAGCCCTTGAAAACTTATCATTACCATATTAATACCAATGACAAGTAGAAACACATTAGAAAAACAGAGTTCAATATTATCTGTATATCTATTTTAGAAAGTATTAGTTCATCATATAAATGTTTTATAAAAGAATTCAAACAGCAAAAGTTTGCTTTGTAAATATTGAAGATTGTTTTAATGTGCTTGAAAATGCACATGAACTTTTATGAATACTAACTGAAGTATATTGTTGTACAGTTGAATACATTCAATCAATTTTTTATTAACTTCATCATCCTCAGTAACTTTACACCCATTAGCATTACAATTTTTGCCTTCAATGTTTCTTAGTCTATATCTGAAATAATAGGGTTCACAACTGTTTTGTAAAGTTGGTGAAAATTATTGGGATCTGAAATCACGTGAAACTGACCCACCCCTTAGCCTTTTTGTGGCAACCATCTTGGATTTTATCTTTTTCTTGAACGTATGTCAGAAAGAGACGAAACAAAAGATGGCTACCACAACAAGTATATCTACAAATACAGATTAATGTTTAACTTTAATTGTTCGTGTAACTGTTATATTTACAAAATTTAAAAATTAGCTTACCCTAAAAGTTGAAACATTCCACAAGCATGTTGCACAAAGCAAAGAAAGCTAATGTCTGAAGACAGTATACTTGTTACGGTAAAGAATGTAGCGAGAATTGAATGTACATATACAAAATAATAGTGATTACTATTTTCAATAAAAATGTAGTCGGTATGAAAAATGTAATATTCTGGTCTTGAGTCATTAAGCGGTAAAATAATGTCTAGAAACTGTGGCATCAGTGGAATCATTACGTAAAGAGCTACAGTTACGTACACGTATACTGAGAATTATATAAAGTTTAGAGTTTATATATCTACATTTCTTTTCTCTATATATACTTTAATAAATTAAAATATTCAATTAAGCTACTTGCAAACAGTAATGTTAAATGTTTTCCTCTGTGGGCAGATTTCCTTAAAATGTCGAACTCGAATTCACTGTGATTTGATTGCCAATCATTTTTCATGCAATCAGTTAGTAATTTCATCTTAACAAATTTAAATTACATAAAATCAATTATTGTATTAATATAGTTGTAAGTTAAAAGAAGTGAAAGATACCTTAGACATGTTAATCATAAGAGATATACCACAAATGTATGCACCAAATACTGTAAATAGTGGTGGGATGCATTCCACCAACATAGTAGACTCATGTCTTACATCAAATGCAGCTATTGCCTAGATAACAAAGTTAAGTTTTTAATTTTATCGAACAGGCTTCATTAGGGTCCTCATTAGGGTGGGACCTAGAGCTTCATCTCCAATAAGAAATATACCGAAATAATTAAATCTTTATGAAGATGACTCTTAACATAGAATGTACTCTGAAGCAAAGAAGCTCCCTAAATGTTTCTTCCGTTTGGAAAATGACTTCTGAATAATATAATAATGTGACGATGTGAATCGTCACGTCATCTGTCGGAATTGTCCCTGAACCGAGATCGTCAGAAGCCAGAGTTGCCGAGTAAACCACTAGTCATAGTGAAAATCTGTCAATCAACTAATTAGTAGTCATGTAGTCACATGACAGTAGGATCAGAGAAAAAACTGTAGACTTTGGGATCATCTTTTTTGTTTTTTAACGTAAACGAATTTGTAGGAAGAAATCGAAATGGAGTTCATAATCAGAGTGTTGTAGTCAGTACTTGTCATGTCACGTCGTTGGCATTTCTGATCACAAGTCTTGTTCAGTCAGAATTCCCTCTGACGATTAAGGGAGTCTCGAAGGTTTTGTTTATTAACACAATTTATTAATCTATTCTTAAAAATTAATTAACCTCTGTTGGAAAAATTAATTTTTTTTTCAGATTTCTCCATTATTGAAAGTGTCAGATTTTGCTTGACATTAGGCAAAATGTTTTATTAATGTGAAATTCATACTTCATAATAATACTTACAAGTGGAATCAGAAATGATGTTATTGTTCCGAAACAAAGTGAACGTAAAATTATTTTTTCATTCGATAATTGATAGGGCCATAGTCCAACAATGGACATAAAGAATTTGTTAATGTTTATATAGTCATCAATTCTATTCAGATACTCCATTTTCTAAAAATAATTAAAAACAATGATTCTAAACCAATTTCGAAATCGATTTTTTAATTGCAACTAAAAATATAATAAGATTAAAAGAAATTTAAATGATAATGTTCATTAAACTAAGTGACCGTAATTAATAAAAGATATTGGTTGAAAAGTATTAATTAACAAAAAATCCATAACATTCAACTGTATTATTGAGAAGTACGTTCAGGTATTATTTTGAAATTACCTTATTGTATTTAGAATTGAAACATTATGTGATAAAATAGTTGATGATCACACTTTTGCTTAAATAGAATTCAATGATTACTTGTTAGTCTTACTGGAATCTAGATTTATTGTATGTGTTACAAAAATAACGATCCCTCTGTCTCTACATTCATCGTTCATCTGTTGCAGAGAAACTGTAAGAAGAAATCATCCTTTGAAAATAAAGATTATTGATTAGTTGGAAACATTTAATTTACTGCCAAGAAAACTATTAAATATTATATTCACTTACAATGAATTTAAAGTCAGTTGGTGAAATAAATGCATTAAGCGTGTTATTTTAGCATTACGTATTCATCTATTCGCTCTATCCATTATCTTACTATCACTTCGACACTAAAATCTTTATTTGCAATACAGCAAGAAATTCTTTAGTTTCAAACTATTAGTTCGCAAAAGATTTCTTTATCAGTCGTAGTTTGATCAACTAACATACAACTAAGAAAATTGAAATAAGATACCGATATAAATTGATATTATTACTTTCTCTTTAATCTACAAAACTTTTAAGACTATAATTTTTTGTTCAAAGATTTATTTATAGATCATACCTCACCCTTAATTCCCTTTAAGTTTCTGGAATAGTTTCAAATTATCGTAACTTTCTTTGTAAATTGTGCATATTTATTTTTAAATAGATTTAGACTTTAATACAATCATTAAATATAATCAGAAATGTGACGAAGTATAAATTATTTCTCACAATAAATATTTGTCATGAACATAAATTTTATTTAGGAAGAATCACTTGCAAAAACTGTCTATTGTGCTGTTCTATTTCCTTCAGTACACTAATTTTTGTTTTCATTCACTTGATATATCACTGCTTACAGGTGTAAATACGCAATGCAGATCATTGAAGTCGAGTGTCGATGGGAGTAAAGCTTCAGGAATTCTGAGTTTTGGTTCCTCACGTTGTTCATTTAGTTGTTGTCGACAAATTGATCGCCAAATATTATCCGGTACTTCCCGTTCCTATATAAATATATTTCATAAAATCTTCTTCATTGATAAAAGTCTATTTATTTTAATAGTGTATCTTACCATCATTTGTGGCAATGGTGGTGGTGATATTGGCGGTTTTAGTAAAACAATGTTTTTGTAGTCATGTAGACTTGAAATCCGTTCTCTGAAATCAGAATCCTGTCGCATTGGTATTGCTGTTGATGCATCGCATATAACTGAGGGTGCAGATTCAACAGGATTTGGTGGTGGATTATCCATTAAATATTTTACAAAGCTTATGCAGCAGCCACAACAAAAATCCATTAAACAATTCCGGAGTCCTCGATGAAGAGTTAGAAATAAGACGGGATTTACGAATGCATGAACGTAGGCTATATGAAGTGTTACCTGCAAATATTTTTTGTGTAAATAAACTAAGTGGAATATGGGAATCTACAACGAAATTTTGATCATTTTAATAGAATTTTACTAAAATATTTACAACTACTTGCCTCATAGCCAGTAGGGTTTCCTATAGAAGGATGTTGTACTAGAGTTACAAAAAAGAGGGGTCCCCAAAAGAGCACATAAGCAGCTGTTATTACTAAGAACATTTTTACTCTTTGCACACCATCTCTTTCCATCCGTCGAAAATAATTTCTCATTTTTCGGTGTTCTGCAATTGCTCCGTCATCCTAGTGAACACACAACAATTTAGAATTAAAACAATTCCCCGATACTACTAAAAGTAGGAAGAAAAAGGGAGGGAGAGCAGTGGAGAAGGAGAAGGGACCAAGTGCTCAAGGCAGTGATGGTTGAGACCTGACGGGAAGAGGTCATTGACCGTAAGACCTGACCCGAACAGAAAACTATGTTAAATTAAACTATTGAATTATGTTACGAGTTCATTTTTAGTTGCCTTGACTATGATTCCTGTCAAAATAGAGAAAAGTTGTTTTGATGAGTAAGTCTAAACCAGTATTTTGCCGTGAATTGACCGAAGAGTAAACTAATATTTGTTCCAGTGACTTCAAGACACGTAAGTCGATAACAATATTAAAGGTAAATCTTAATCCACATTCCGTTGCATAATTATTATAAATTTCTACTCATCACAATTAATTAATGATGTTAATTTAAACCTGATTGTTAACTGAAATTATAGGGAACTCTCTGTACTTTTTAAAATAAACTAACCTTAGATGCAGAATTTGTAGGCCGTGTTTCAGTAATTGTTCCCTCCATGACACTATGCCCTCCAGTCACGCTAACAAGAGTGGTAACTAGGCCAGCAACTCTAACCTAAAGTTTGTGATATAATTAAGATTTAAGCATTATGTACGATTACTATTAATTTATTGCTTTTCTTATAAAAATAAAACATTTAGGTTATATATTCGTTATCTAATGTTACACATAGACCTGCAGATCTAAAATATTTTCTGAAAAGTAACTAAGCCAAAACACTGCAGAAAAGTACTTTTAAATAATGATGAAAAATACTAATAAATAAACATAATGATGACATTTAAATATTGAATCAAAATAATATTTTGTTTTAAAAAAGAGATTGTTTAAGTTCGTTAAAGAACGTCCTAAAAATATCTTTTATCTAAAGGGATCCCCTAAGGGACCCCTTCTAAAACTTAAGGTATTTTTGGGACGTTTATTGATCGTTAAGTCTTAAATATATCCCAAAATCTACAGTTTGAAAAGCCTACTTATGTGTTTGCATAATTTGATACAAAGGTTGCTTAAATAATTAACAGACATTACACTTACATCAAAATTTGACTTATTTCGAAAACAATAACTAAAAACAGTTCAATGCTTATTTAGATAAATTGTGCTAGAAAATGTGCAGATTCTCAAGTAAAACAGTCCACAGAATGCCTGCAAACTTTCTGCAGACCTCGAGCGGATTCCTTTCTGATTAAAGTATGTACGGTTGTTTTAAAAAATTTGTTAAAAACTGTTATTAGACAATTTTGAAATTTTTCGAACCCTAAGACTTTCTGGGAAGATAGGTAGTCCGCTAAAAGCTAGCAGACACTCTGCAGGCTCTGCAGACGTTTTTACTTGAGTTTATAAATTAAATACTCAATGTACAGATTAATTAACAGCTTAACTGTTTTTAAAAAGTTTAAAAAAAAATAAAGAGCTTATAAACAATGTTACATACCGCTTCAACATTTGCTTTTGTCAAATCCCTGTGCAATTTTTTTAAGTGAAATAATGTTAAGACAATGCAAATAATATTAACAGCGATCCACAGTACATTTAGAATGTAATGTCGAAATGGTCCATGGACTAATGGACAGCTTGGTGCATTCTGAATCGTGTCCGTATTTGCTGCCAAAGCTCCACTTAAGAAAGTTGGGCCCAGATTAATTGTGATACTTGCAAACCATATCATGAACGTACCAAATAGTACGCACTAAAAAAATCCACATTAAATTATTAGTTTAATTTTAATCAACAAAAAAAAAGTTTGGTAGTCGAACAATGTGAAGATAATTAATTGAAACAAAGAATTAAAAATTTCCAATACAATCATTAAAAGATTTCACTTGCTGAAAATAAAAATATTTACTACTCTCTACAATTTATTATATTTTTAAATAATGGTAAATAAGTTTCGACACAAAATACGTATAAAGTATAAATTTTTATTTCAACTATTATTTCACATTTGTACAAAAAGTTTTGTACTTTATTTTTTGTTAAATTTTAACTCCCTATCTGTATAAACTTAAGAATTCTTTAAATTAATTATTAATTATTCATTGTTTCATTTTTCACTTACAATTTACACATCAGTAACTTCTTAATATTGTGGTGATTCTTCTGAAATTAACACTTTTCACTTTGCGTATTAAAAAAATATTTGCATATAAATTAAATATAATGGAAATCAATTATTTTTTAACTCTTGATGGAAATTATTTGAAGGAATCGTTTAGAAAGTTCAAGGCGATTTTATGGATAACAAATGCAATTAGAAACTTGTTTCTATAAATTGCTTTTTAATAAGACTTTTTGAAAAAATTACTTTACATTTCGGTGCATAAACAAATTATTGTTAAACTAGGTGGAAAAATGACAGAGCCATTCTGTATTGGCTCTCAGATGTAAGAAGTAAAACTATTATAAATTAAAATAAAAGTACCTACCATATGGAAAATATTTTTTTAAATTTATAAATCCATTGTTAGACCTTTTTATACATTTTTCACTTCTGCAGCCTATATTATTTTAATTATTTTGGCTATTTTTTGTTGCCAGTGTCGGTTTTCAAAATATTTATGTACATTTATCTGAAAAAAGAAGACGAACACAACATTAATATTATATTATTTCGTTACAGTATGGCACTACATAGAAATCTATATGATTTGACGAAAGGAACAAACAGGAATTGTCAGAATTTGTTGTTTTAAGTATACCTTTACTATAATGTACGGGTAAATTTTTATAGTAGATTTTATTGTCAAAAAAAAAATTAAATAAATAATTGAAATATTAATCAATGAATAGAAAAATACTTATAAATATCTGAATCGGTAAAAAATTTATTAAAAAACTGTAATTCTGAACAGTCTTCCCTTCGAAGAAAATAGAACATTTAAATATCTAAAGTAAATTTTCATGAATTTAACATTATTGTCATATTCATGACTTTTACGATTTACAATAAATTTTATATTTTCTTTATGATAATTTGAAAAAAAATTAATTTACACCTGAAGATTGTATTAATACTCTGACAATTTTAAGTTCGTTACAATCAAATCATAAAGACTCTAGTGAAGAAATCAATTGAATTAATTTTAATTTTAATTTATTAGCAGATTTGATAAAAGTAATCTTAATCAAAACATTTTAAATACTTTTAAACATTTTTAAACATTTTAAATACATTTAAATATTTGATATACATCAAATGATAACGAAGTATTTGATATTTAATTTTTGTGATTTAAAGTATAAACTTTCAAGTTCAAGTTTATAAGAATATATAATTATTTTAATATATAATATAATATATATTTATATAATTATTATTATGCAAGAATTAAACATTACTTTTATCATCTCCATTTATGTATTATTTACAGTTTTAAGTAATACTAAAATTTTATACGCAGTGTTTTTATCTTTTATTTGGTCAAATTAATAAAAATTAAACTTTCATAAAATAAAATTATAAGAATAAAAAATTAATAATCAAAAGTTGATCTAAAGTTGGTTAAAAATTATTTTACTGAATCCTATTTAAATATTTTGGTTTATATCTATTTTCGTTGTGCAAAATAGATTATTTTTAGAAAATAATTCCACTTTGCAGAAAGAATCCTGTAGAAGTACAGAATACGAAGTTTAATGAATATTGTTATTGGTTATTTTCGACAATAAATGTAAGTTTAAATTTTTGCATTCAATAAAAATTCAAGTAACATTAGTTGCTTTAAATGCAGCCAGCGAATGACGGCAACCGTTGCAGACACGAAAGAATATCCATTGGGACAATAAAAGTGTCCAAGATGCCAAAAATCCTAAGGTTTACGCATAATTCACCATGTAAAAACAATTTGAAGTTGATTTTTTTCGTTCCCGATTCTAAAAACTTTGAATGCCGTATTTCACATTCTCGATCCCTTATTCTACAATTTTTTGAATCCGATCACGCATTCCTGATGTCGAATTACTTATTCCAAATTTCGGTATTTTGTGTAGTCCAGAATGGTCCAGAATGTTAAAACGATATTCTTGGACAAAAATGAAGATAGATACTTAAATCTTATGGAGTTCCCAAGTAAAATAGTCTAGAGAGTGTCTGCAAACTTTACGCGGACTGTTAGTCTCTCTCGAAAGTGTGGTGGTTAAAAGATTAAAAAATTATTAGTCATTACAGTAATTATTAGTTTGTAGACATTCTGTGGACTATTTTACTTGGGTTCGTAAGCTTATAAAATTCGGCGTCATATAAGCTTTGGCCAATATTTTTTAACAATTCAAAGTTGTAGTATTATTTGATAATTTAAAGAACAGTATTCTCTTAATTTTTAATTATCATTCGTTATGTTTAACTTGCAATGATTTTTAACTTGCTCGTCGGACCTGGGTTCGTGAATATTTATAACAATCAGAATTAACAAATTTACGTAAACTATATATTTAATAACAAATTGTTTACCTGGGTTCTCGGAGTTAATCCTCATTTACAAAGGCTATTGTTTAAGGGTTCGTATTGTTTGCGGTAATCCTTCGTTGGGTCTGAGTAACGCTTTAAGTTTCATACTTTTATCTATAGTCTTCCATGCGATGAAGGGAGAAAGAAAATATTACCTGGGTCATTGACCGAAAGGCCTGACCCGAACAAAAAAATCTGAATTGAAGAGCCAAAGGGCTGACAAAAATGGTATTTGGCACGCCTAAAAGTGCTGAAGAGCCATTTTGTTTAATTAAACTATTGAATTATGTTACGAGTTTATTTTTAGTTGCCTTGACTTTGACTCCTGGCGAAATAGAAATAGAAAAAAGTTGTCTTGATGAGTAAGTCTAAACCAGTGTTGTGCCGTGAAATAGAGAAAAGTTGATAAAAATAAGTTGTTTTGATGAGTAAGGCCGCAGTCCCATGGCAGCGTTTTGCGTTGCGTTGTAATGAGAGAGAATGCAGCAAACGTATATTTGCGTCTTTTTCTCTCCCATTACGACGCAACGCAAAACGCTGTCATGGGACTCCACCCTAAGTCTAAACCAGTATTGTGCCGTGAAATAGAGAAAAGTTGATAAAAATAAGTTGTTTTGATGAGTAAGTCTAAACCAGTATTGTGCCGTGAATTGACCGAAGAATAAACCTAATATTTCTTCCAGTGACTCCAAGTTCAAGGCACGTAAGTCTGAGTAACGCTTCAAGCCGTCTAACAGTAAATTTAGAGAAGTTTGTTCGAAAAATTACCAAATAATACTCCACGAAAAAAATTTTGGTCCATCATACGTCCCTACCAGTTGACCCAAAAAGGCAAAAATTCTATTAAAAGCATTTTCTAAATTATCATATAAAAATAAATTTAAATATAGGGGATAGTAGACATCATTGTTCTCGTAAACTATTCAACCAGTTCACTGTTTTTTTTTCATTTTTTTTAAGATTAAATAATAGTACAATGATAACTACTTTCTCCTGACCACTTTATGGGAAATAATGGGAGTACTGTTTTTAATACACTGGGTAAAATATAATATCAACTTTAAATTTTTATGAAGAACGGTTCAAAATACTACTGGGCACAACAGAAGTTTATCACGGTAGGGTGTACTTTATGTAATTTACCAAATAATATTTTGTACTACAAACAATATTCAGATAAGTAAAAATTACAATTACATTCAATGACAAATAATATTGAAACGTAAAAAAATCCTAAGAGAACAAACTTTATTTTTAATTATACAAACGAATCGTCGCAGCTATTTTACTTAATAAGGATCAATGAAAACTACAAAGTTCAATAGCACCCGTAAAGGAAAATAATTAATAACTAACAATAAAAATTAACCAAAGTACTCAAAATATTTTTATACATTTCTGTCAAAAAGTTTTCATGCGCTTTACACTGTCAGAACATTGAAATGTTCTGCCATAGTAGGACAGAAAAAATATGCAGAGTTGTATTTGGCTAACAGGACGCAGACACTTGTTCAAAAAAAAGTCTTCATTGATGCGATTATAGCAGGATGGAGTGTTAAATATTTTATCCCTTAGTTTGAAGCCATTTAGAGGTATTTAATAAAGTAATTTTTGAAATTATGAAAATCAACGCAATCTACAACATTCTATATGTATATAGAATAACACAATACTTTAATGTACAAAATTATTAAATAATATAAAACAGAATCCTAACAAAAAATTTTTTACAATGTGTTTTTATTTAGGTAATACATTATAATTATTGTGACTATCTACTTTATTTTATTGTTTTATTATTTATCTGTGTGCTTATTCATCTTAAGAAAAAGTTAATGACTTTTTTTATTTCACCTACGCGAAAAGGTGGAGATAGAAAAAAATTCAAAATACTCTTTGGAGTATTGGACGTTCTTAAGCCGTTATGTAGCGGACATGAAACGTTTTAGGAACGTTTCTAGAACAAAGATGTTGTTACTGTGTCCATATGGGTGCTGCGTAATTGGTAACAATTCTAAATTATTTTAGTTAAAATTAAACAGGGTAGATGGGTACCCTAAATTAACAATTACTGGCTGAACATACTAAACTACATGTTATGTTCTGTTAGTCACATACTTCATCTACAAGTTCGATATCACAAAAAGCGGATTAAGGGTTCATATCCTTAAAGCCAAAAGACTAATAAGCATTTTCAGGATATTGTGACAGAAAACAATTTTTTTAAAATTTAAATACTTTTACTTTCATGCATAATTGAAGGTACCTCTTTTTTTTAAGATGAGCACACATGTATTTATACATTATTTTTATTTTATTTGGTTTACATTATATTTAATTGCTTTGCATTCCCATTCAGTTATGTTTAAGTTAATTTGAAAGACTACTTTATAAATGCTTATGAGTATACTTACCTCATCAATGCAGTTATTATTTATTTCTGAACGTATTCGCGTAAAGGACACTCAAAAAAATTAATTTTTTAAACTCAAATCTAAGCATAACATTTTGTTGTTTAGGATTTAGTAAATAATTTCCTTTACTATACGCCAAATACTGTTTTTAAAGTTCTAATATGTGCCTAATTATTATTCTTTCACTTGATTTCTTAGTAAGTCACTATTTAAAAATCGCACGTATTTTGAACTAATTTTTCATATCCCACACCTTTAGAAACAAATACTTTTTTTATACTTTCACACTGGTTCAAATAGCAGAATAGCGTCTTTGCTTATTAACTCCTCTTTAGCGGATTTATTATAATTCTAGTACTTAAATAAAAATTCCCACTTGGGGGTGCTACTTCCCTTACAAAGTCATGCACAATTTTAGGACACGTATTAAAAAAAGAAATTAACTATTAAAAGCCATAATTAGGAAATGAAACAACTTTTACATATGTTTTCAAGCAAAGGAGATCAGTGGAGTATTGCAACAACTATTTAGCGAAATTCTGTATGCAAGGAAATATCATTTTTTGATTATCATCTGCCTTCTCGAACCTAAACTCGAATAAGAGACTTTCTAGGGGTTTCCCTCCAAGAAACATTAAATCCTTTTCTATAATTATTATTTTCTAACCAATTTTAGAATACAAATAATTTTTTAAATCGTCATACAAGTAAAAGTACTTTGAATAAAAAATCAGTACAATAAAACTTGGAAACGTTTCCGTACAGAAACTTTTGTAAACTGTTATCTTAAATTCACTGTTGAAAAGTATTAGTCTAATTAATAGTTTGTTAAAATTTACCTGCGGTGAATCCATTAGTAGGGGAAATATTAAATCCGTCTCCTCTCCACACTCTGGAAATACTGGACTATCATTCAGTACAATAGTTAGCATGTTGACTGTTGAAACAGTTACTAATAATAAAAAAGCAGTTTCAACTAAAGAACACTTATTTATCGGTTGACACTTGAGAATACTCGAACCAAGAGGTAAAAGTATTGCAGCTCTTGAGCAATCAATAAATGCTTGATGGAATAATAGTCCCTGGGACCATCTAAAACCGAGAAAAAGTAATTAACTTAGCCTATGGAAAAAATTTAATGTTGACTTAAATCCGAGTCTGGAAATATAGTTTTTGACAAAATTTTAACTGAAGGGTATATTTAGGTTTTAGGTATATTTATGAATATTTAGGTATTTAGTAATACCTTCGTAGCTGTTGTTTAATTAATATTAACGACATCAGTAAAATATTAGCACTCATTCCCAAAGTTCCCAAGCCAAAAATAATTGTTGCCTCCGTCTTTCCTCCTGGATGACACTGAAAAACTTTACTTGCATTTGAGGTAACATTTCCAGAGGCTCCAATTCCGAATCTTAAATTGGCACCAATCATTGTATTGTAAGAATCTGAAAGAGGCAATACATTCAATTATTCATTCGCTTGCTTTGATAGTCTTAATTCTTTGCTACATCTTTCGACTTGCAATGATTTAGTAAGATTTTATAAATATTTACAAAACATTATGGAAATTATGTTATTAATGTACTGTTAAATATTAGAATAGTTTTATTAGGATTTTCATTAATTAGGAACCTTTTAAGCTCGCTGGCATCATAAGCGTCATTTTAGAGACGCGGTGGGATGTTTACTGGCTTCAAGCTTAAGTGATTTTATGGAAAGCCTAGGCTTTTAAGTATTTATTATTTAAGTAAATATTATGAAAGAATATTTCAAGTTAATTTAACGTTGTTTTTTAATATTTATATGTATTAGCTGAAACCCCCAATTCTGAAATATTTATATAAGCTGACAACCCCCTATTGTAAATGCTGGATCCGACCCTGGAAAATAGTGACATCTATTAGATGTCGAAATATTATTATTGAAGGGAAATTAATACTGGATCATCATTTTGGCCTGCGACAATTTTTTCGGTTATTAATATAGCAATAGCATACATTATACAGCACAGACATGATGTCGTATAAAAAATTAGATTTTGTCGATTAAGATACCTAGGTGCACAAAGTTACTCCTGATTTTAAGAGCAGATATCTACTTTCTAGAGAAATTACTACACTACATAGAGAATTGTAATTGATTTGGCAAGCCTCCTCAGTACCATTGGTCCGGAAGAGAATTAAGAAGAAAAAAAATTGTCGTGGAAGTTTGTAGAAACCAAAATTACTATAAAAGACCGAGTTCCCTATGGGAAGAAGGTTAGTTGTGTACACCTCGCAATCAGAGCGAGACTGACGATGACGCGTCGGCGCATACCACTTGCGCCTCTTCCTCTCCTTCCCCCACCCTCACCGCCAACTGCTTATATACCGCGACGCACTACTTTGCTCCTCAGTCTCACTGCGGACTCACTTCGAGGCGCTTGCTCCTCAGACAAGACAACTACAACCTCCTTCCAGTTTTATTAATCCATTCAGTCCTATTTTCAACTTAAAAAATAATTTCGTAGGAAAAAAGTCAAGCTTTCGATATACGCTATAAAAAAAATAAAAATCGTCCCATTGATAGAAAAACTAGATAATATTCTTAAAATCAAGGAAAAATAGATTAGAATAATTTTTTTTTTCTAAATTAATATCTTTTTCAAAAAGTTTTTGTCGATGGGCACAAAACAACAAGACTATGCAACTACGTGCAATAAACCCATGACAAAATATAATATAGAAATAAAACTGTCTACTGTGATAAATGTAAAATTTTCTGGAACTGGGATGTAAATGATTTTATTCGTAAAATATTTTTATGAAAAATTTAGGTTTATTTTAATATTACTAGAACCAAAAGGGCGCGCGTTGCGCGCCTACTTCTGGTCCTTTCCCACAACAAAAACCTTAATATAACCTTAAATTAAATCTTAATTAAATAAAAACATATGTTTATATTTTAAAAATTATTTCTCTGTTAATAAGATTGTTTAAAAGTTTTTTAATTTTTTAAATGTAAGTTTGACAAATTGAATTTTCTAAAAAAAATTACACGTTAATGCCTATAAAAAATTCTCATTCTAGAGAAAATCACCTTTAAAATAAGCATAACATCATTAAAAAGCATTCAGTATTTTAGAAGTTATTAAAATTTTTGTAAAACATTGAAAATTATCATTTTTTAAAAATGTCTAAATAAAATATTGATCAAATGACTTCTAAAAGATCTTGATCTATTCAAAATTTAAACATCTTTTAAAACTTAAAATATACAAAAATTTTAGGTTCCGTACATGATACGTTTTAAAATGTTTTTCATTCTCCTGAAAATGGGTATGGTCTCTAAATTTTAACTGGTAGTGTATATTATATTTTTATTAGAGTTTTTCTTATATTTAATATTGAAATAATATTTATATAATATATATTACAAAACTAATTGTGTTCATAATATGGAAATTACAAAGTAAAAACGCTACAGATATTTTCCATCAGTTTATTATATTTTTACTTATATTAGGGACAAAATAAATGAAACCGGCCACTTGAAAAATTATGGCAAAACTCCAAGGATTAATTTAAAGAAAGAAAAATCAGTAAACTTCTATATTATAGAAATTGTGTAGATTTTTCTGACAAAATACAGGCGAAAATTTTTTTAAATTAATACTTGGAGTTTTGCACATCAATACATGGTAATTTAATTTTTCCAAAATATTAAGACCATTCTTGAATTTGCAATTGTTTATAAGAATTGTAAATAACAATTTTAAATTTTAATTTTTTAACAATCTTTTTATTTTATCATTAAAGTATAGACATTAAGCTTTATTTAAAAGAAATTACTTTATTATCATTATTTGTTTTAAAGTAATAATAACATGAAAATAAAATGATCCAGAACTTCAACACCAAATTACTTAAATAATAAAATTTTTTTTGAAATTGTTTCACTTATTTGGACCCATTATATTAAAACATCAAAGATTTTTTTGTTGGGAATAAATTATTCTCTGACAAATGATTTATTACCATTTATTAAATCAATTTTAATTAATTATACACTATCTGCGAAAATTGTGTAAATACTACATGTTAGTGCTATAAATAATTTTTTTATTTTGCAAAATGTAGGTATAAATTAACATTTTTCCCGTTTAAGGCACTAAAACTCAATATAATTATTTAAAAATTAATCTTAAAAGTAAAATTTAACTATCTTTCTAAAATCATTAAAAAGATACCGTCAACCGGGGCTATTTTGTGCACCAAATAGCTTTTTTTTTATTCAAAGATTTATTTAAATTCAGAATTAAGAGAATAAAGAAAATCAACTTTTGATATATGTTGTGGACATCCTTCTGAAGGTTTCCTATAAATTTGGCAAAGAAAAAAATTTTTTTGTCTTAGTTATAGTCATTGAAAGTCGTGCACACAATAACTCCCGGGATGGGGCATCAAACTTTGTTTTTCTATAATGTTGCGTAAAAATTTTTTTTAATCGTTTCTGCTTTATGAAATCTTTTGTGTATGTATTTGAGAGTAAATTAAAAAATAGAATGACCTAGTAAAATTTTTTTTGTAGATATATTATACAAAAAATGTAAAATAAAGAACTAAAATTTTGCTAAAATCTGGATTTACTAAAAATTAACAATATTTCTTTAAATTGTATATTACGCAAATAGTAAATAACATTTTTTTCTTTTTTAATATATATTTTATAATAATATACTAATATAATTATAAAATAATCGTTTAAACACTTATAAATAACTTTAAAACATCATTTCAATAGGAGCGTTTTTAATGGTTTTGAATGATATTTTTAAAAAACATTAAATAAATATTTTTAAGGTTAAATAGATGAAAATTTAATATATAATATGCTTTTCAAGTTATATTAAGAGAAACGAGAAAATAGTTTTAAAACTAATTTGAAAAACTTATAAATATTAATTAATGTTCATTTTTTGAGGTTACGTTGTGCACCGGTAGAGCTTTTAATCGTTTTAATGATTTTAATTAACGTATTTACAGTTTTTTGACAGAAAAGTAAGACAAAAATGTATAAAAATGATAAACAGAATCTTCTTTACTTACTAAATAAAACATTTATGAAAAATATTTGATTTTTTTAAGTGCACAAAATAGCCCCCTGAAATCCTGGTTTTTCAGTTTTTTCCACTTTTCTCTTAAAATAATGAATAAAAAGTTAGCGCATTACGTATGTATCATCACAACACAATTGAAAACAAATATCTAACTCAGTTTATGAAACACATTAAAACTCCAGAAGATCTGGTATAATTTTTCCGAACTTTCAAAATTTTTTAAACAAATTTTCCGTTTTTAGGAATTTTTTTCTCTTAATTGACAAAGAATTAAATAATAATATTTAGTGCTCTCTATAGTCATGTAATCAAACTTTCATTTTACAAAATATCAGATTAAAATAATTCATTTTAATAATTTTTTTCATTAAAAAACTCGCGTGCATAAAATAGCCCCCGGATGCACAAAATAGCCCCAGTTGACGGTACTTGAGTTTGTCTTGTTTTAATAAAATTAATATAATTTTAGAAATACTTTACACGTGTTTATGTTCTTTGGATAAAGCTGAAATATGCATTCAGTTTATTTTTAATACAATTAATGTTTTTTAAAGATAGTATTTAACATTAAAATTTACAAGTAAATATGTAAATAAAAAAGCCGAATAAGACAGAACTTTATGTAGAAACCTAACTTCTATGCTTGGCCATTTCTGGTTAAAAAAATATCAAGCTAAAACAAAAATTGTGCCTTTTTTAAAACATTTACAATATAAAATTTTTTTAATTTCTTATTTTAACTCATAGTAATCATAGTAATACAACACTATCCTACCTAATTTTTTCACACAAAAAACATTTTTATAATAAAGTTCAAAAATTTAGAAATCAAAAAGTTACATTATTTTATTATTATTACTTCCTCATAGAGGAAGTATTGTAATACCGAAATTTTTCGAGTTCGATTTTTTGACATATCTTTATGTTATTTGACCTCAGGAGTTCAAAAATGACATTTTTAAAAAAATGTCATTTCGTATGTGTGTGTGTAAACATCACATTTTCATAAATATCTCGAAATCATGAAGAGCTTTTGGGTTGAATTTTTTTTAAATTGTAGATCTCACCTGCGGACATAAAATGAGAGTACTTTGAGATAGATTAATAAAGTTTAACTAAATTTTTTTTGGATTTTTAATTTTGCAAAAAAAACGTTTTTTGCCTATAACTTTGAAAAAATGTTAGGACACCTATAAATGTTTTTCCATAATTTTGTAGAGTTTTTTTAGACGCATCTTTTGAGCCCTAATTAAACATTTTTCGTCCATATTAACCGGAGACATTAAACTTTTAAAAATTCAAAATTTTGGAAAATAAGACTTTTTTGAAAATTTTGTTGAAAAATGTAGAAGTAATCTTAAAATTATCGTTACCGACTTGTAGAGCTTCAAAAAATGCTTCGATTGACCTATTTTTGAACCTAATTCGATAATAAATTTCAAAATTATTGGTATTTTAAAAACCAAAAATTGTGGAAAATGACATTTTCTCAACTTTTTTGTTTAAAAATTTTTGTTTAACTATTAAATTATTGTAATTATCTTGTAGGGTATTTAAAAATAAATTGATTGACCCAAAATTCAATCACTTTTACCATATTTATAAAAAGTTATTCATATATTTCAATTATTTTTATCTCCATGAGGAAGTAAAGTGTTCATGAAATGAGCACCAAAATTATAAAAAAAATTATACAACTTGGCAGCTGTTTTTTATTATTATATTATTTATATTAATTTATTTTTATATTTATAAGAAAATACAAATTTTTTATAAATTAAAAGAAATTTAAATTTTAGTCAGTTAAGTAATTTTTAGTTTTATTTAAGTATTTTAACATTAAATACTATTATAAAAATACTTTAAAATGAACAGTACAGATGGTCACTTTAAGCTTTAATTTTTTACCAATTTTTAAGAATTTAAAGTTAAAAATCGGTAATCAAAATTACTTCTAAAATAGGTCAAAAACATGATTCTTATACTGGCACCTTATTATTATGGCACCTGTTTATTACCTTAACCCATTAACGCCTGAATGCACTGAATTTTTAGTCTGACTTCAAACTTAAGTATTTCTTAATAAAAATACTATTTTCTTTTCGGACAAAATTTTTTTTATGTATTGGAGTGTCCTCTATCTGAATATCATGTTTAAAAATTATTACAAAATTGTTTAACAATATTTTTTTGCATATAATTAAAAAATTACACAATTTTTTAATGATTTTTTTTTAAATCTTAAATTTAAATGTCAAAAAATTTTTTTTAACGGTTCACATTTCCATAAATTGTGCACTCGAATGTTACACTTTCCAAATATATATCGTCCTTTTGTAAATAAACTTTTGATTTTTCAAAATGGCGCCTAAAAACTCAAAAATTTATGAAAATTTAAAATTTATTGTCCGATGTACAATTTTTTTTTAAATTTGGCTTGAAAATGCTCACTCGCGGGTTTTTGGGGTCGCTGATTACGAATCTGAAATTACTTTTTGAAAATTCAAAATGGCGGATCCAATATGGCGGACAAAATTTTCAAAAATTAGTCGGATTCTCTTCAAAATCCTTACTCGGGGGTTTTCAGGGTCGCTGATTACGAATATGAAATTACTTTTTGAAAATTCAAAATGGCGGATCCAATATGTCGGACAAAATTTTCAAAAATCAGTCGGATTCTCTTCAAAATCCTTACTCAGGGGTTTTCAGGGTCGCTGATTACGAATATGAAATTACTTTTTGAAAATTCAAAATGGCGGATCCAATATGTCAGACAAAATTTTCAAAAATCAGTCGGATTCTCTTCAAAATCCTTACTCGGGGGTTTTCAGGGTCGCTGATTACGAATCTGAAATTACTTTTTGAAAATTCAAAATGGCGGATCCAATATGGCGGAAAAATTTTTCAAAAATCAGTCGGATTCTCTTCAAAATCCTTACTCGGGGGTTTTCAGGGTCGCTGATTACGAATATGAAATTACTTTTTGAAAATTCAAAATGGCGGATCCAATATGTCGGACAAAATTTTCAAAAATCAGTCGGATTCTCTTCAAAATCCTTACTCGGGGGTTTTCAGGGTCGCTGATTACGAATCTGAAATTACTTTTTAAAAATTCAAAATGGTGGATCCAATATGGCGGAAAAATTTTTCAAAAATCAGTCGGATTCTCTTCAAAATCTTTACTCGGGGGTTTTCGAGGTCGCTGATTACGAATCTGATATTACTTTTTCAAAATTCAAAATGGCATATCCCATACAACGGGTAAAGAAGGTTAAATTTTATTTAATCCTTTTGAAAATGCTTACTCAAGGGTTTTTAAGGACACTTTATTTAAATATCTTTAATTATTTTGAACATCTTTAGCCACCAGTTGCTAAACTGATGTTTCCAATTCTCACCGCGTGGAGGTAGATGAACAACGAGAATCTTATTTTTTTTTTAATTTTTTTTTTTTTGCTTATGACCAGTATTGTAGTCGCGTGTTGCCAATCATCAGATCAAAAAAATGGACTTGGGTGATATTTGAGCGCTTAATTCAATCATTAATAACGAATGCGGTAATTTTACACAACACTGTAAACAGCGAATCGAAAAAAATTGGGATAAAAGAGTTTTCTATAAGCATTAGCAAAAGTTATCTGATAAACAAAAAGTGCACAAATCCTGTTGTGGAAAGAAACGAATCACAAAAATATTGCTCAACAAATAAATGTTCAATAAGAACACGAAAATCTTGCCGCACCTGTCTTCAATATTTTTGTGAAAAATGTTTTAAACAGGCACACGGAGTGTAGAGAAGCAATAAGAATAAAAAAGTTGGACAACTATAATTTTAATATAATATATTAATTTATAAAATAAAAAAAATTTTAAATCTAAAAAAAATTAAAAATTAAAAAAAGCAAAGAAAATTTTTTTTTTAAATTTTTAAAAAAATAAGATTCTCGTTGTTCATCTACCTCCACGCGGTGAGAATTGGAAACATCAGTTTAGCAACTGGTGGCTAAAGATGTTCAAAATAATTAAAGATATTCAAATAAAGTGTCCTTAAAAACCCTTGAGTAAGCATTTTCAAAAGGATTAAATAAAATTTAACCTTCTTTACCCGTTATATGGGATATGCCATTATGAATTTTGAAAAAGTAATATCAGATTCGTAATCAGCGACCTCGAAAACCCCCGAGTAAGGATTTTAAAGTGAATCCGACTGATTTTTGAAAATTTTTTCCGCCATATTGGATCCGCCATTTTGAATTTTCAAAAAGTAATTTCATATTCGTAATCAGCGACCTCGAAAACTCCCGAGTAAGGATTTTGAAGAGAATCCGACTAATTTTGGAAAATTTTGTCCGCCATATTGGATCCGCCATTTTGAATTTTCAAAAAGTAATTTCAAATTTGTAATCAGCGACCCGAAAAACCCGCGAGTAAGCATTTTCAAGCCAAATTTAAAAAAAAATGTACATCGGACAATAAATTTTAAATTTTCTTAAATTTTTGAGTTTTTAGGCGCCATTTTGAAAAATCAGAAGTTTATTTACAAAAGGACGATATATATTTGGAAAGTGTAACAATCGAGTGCACGATTTATGGAAATGTGAACCGTTAAAAAAATTTTTTTGACATTTAAATTTAAGATTTAAAAAAAAAAAATCATTAAAAAATTGTGCAATTTTTTAATTATATGCAAAAAAATATTGTTAAACAATTTTATAATAATTTTTAAACATGATATTCGGATAGAGGACACTCCAATACATAAAAAAAATTTTGTCCGAAAAGAAAATAGTATGTTTATTAAGAAATACTTAAGTTTGAAGTCAGACTAAAAATTCAGTGCATTCAGGCGTTAATGGGTTAAAGACTCTAATTTTGAACTAAAATAAAAAATATTCTTTTTTTTTAAGACAACATAAATTTTTTTATAATAAAAAACTGGGTACTTGTTAAGATTCATTAAAAAAATATTAAACCATGTAAAGTATTATTCTGAAATTGTATTATGTTTTTAATAAAACAAGGCAAACTCAAGGATGAGCTCAAGGATTTTTTAACTGATTCTAGAAAGTTATTTAAATTTCTTTACAAGTTTAATTGTTGAAAAAGTAGATAATGTTAGTGACTTAGACAGGAAAGATGTTAATTTATTAATTGCAATTCTTAATTACAAATAAGAAAAATTATTTTATATAATTAAAAAGCAGTATTTTACACAATTTTTTAAAACTGACCTCCTTATCCTTATTTTTAATCACAAAATTTTTTTTCTCTTATTTTTTTTTAATTTTGAAGAGAGAAAAAAACGTGTTCTTAACTTTGCACTTTTATTTTTCTGTATTATATACTGTAAAAATCTGTTAATAAACTGTAACTACTGTAAACTGTAACTACTGTTGAAGCTCTTATAAACAAAGAAAATACACCAATAGCAAGCGTCTCCGCTAGGATTTCTGACCAATAGCGACCGTCATCATCGGTTTTCAGCCAATAGCGACCGTCATCATCGTCTTTCAACCAATCGCGACCGTCACCATGATATTTTCAACCAACAGCGACCAACATCATGAAATTGTAGCCAATAGCGACCGTCATCATCGGATTTTAACCAATCACAACCGTCATCACCGTATTTCAACCACTCGCGACCGTCATCATGTCATTTTCACAACCAATCACGACCGTCACTCTCAAACTCCAGCCAAAAAAAATAGCTGTTTTTCTATTAAGGATTAAAAATTATTATTTATTTTAATAAAAATAAAAAAAATTTTGCAATTTGATATACTTAGGGGTACCTTTTTATGAGGTATGCTATCATTGCTAGAAAATATTCTTAAAATCATTGAAAAATAGGTTAGAATAATTTTTTTTCACAGATACGTCGACAATTTAAAAGATAATTGCACAAAAATCGAAAGCTAGAACATTTTTAGTGGTAACAATTGATGAATCTTTAGCCTTAAAAGAAAGTTAATTTTGTAATTAAATTGTAGATATTAATTGCGTTAAACATAATAAAGCCAAGAGCTTCATATAGCTTGCTATAATTATACAATATTGTGCCCGTATAGGTAGAACTAGATAACGTCCCATTTATTGACATTCACAGAGACTCTATTGTTCCTACACCACAAAGTCAAGTGATCAAGATCAGATTGCATGTTCAAGCAAATTTGATAATTATCAATAATATAAAATAAATATTGTTTTTGAATATGAGAAAAAGATCAAAATCTAATAATTGATTTAGAATAAATATTTTTTATGGTGTCAAAAAAAATGGAGAAAATTTCATCTTTTTTCGCGGTACAACTGTATATAACCTCGTTAAAGAAAAATTGTTATGGCTATTGTACCCCCTTAGTAGAATAACTTAATTAACTTAACCCCGTGTATAAGGGTTTGTGGGGTCGCTGAATTCGAATTTGACCTTCATTTTTCAAAACTCAAAATGGCGGATCCAAAATGGCGGACATAATTCTAATTTTATATTCATTTTTAAAATTTCAAAATGGCGGACATAATTTTTAAAATTTATTTCGATTTTTATCAATTTCAGTATCAAGGGGTATTTTTGGTCACTGAATTCAAATTTAACATTCATTTTTAGAAATTCTAAATGGAGTATCCAAAATGTCGGACATAATTTTTTTGACGTCACTTTTAAATTTAGCGACCCCAAAAACCCTTCTATACTAATTTTTATAAATATCTGTTTAAAGTTAAAAAAAATTTCCGCCATATTGGATCCGCCATTTTGAATTTTTTTTTTTTTTTGACATCATTTTTTAATTCAGCGACCGCAAAAACGTATGTATACATAGTGTCATAAAAATTTATCGACCAGATTTTGCTGCCGACATTTTGAAACAATCATAAGAATATTTTTTCAAACAGGCGAAGGGGTTAATTACAATACATTATAAGATTAAATTTTATTTTTAAAGTAGTTTTTTATTATAAAAATTTATAGATTTTTAGATAAGATTAATTATTTGATTTTTCATCGAAAATTTATAAAAGATTTTTAAAAAATGCGAAAATATAAAGTTATTTTATAAATACTATTCTTTCTACGTCAAAATTTAATGTTTTTTAAGATTTTTTTTTTTTTTAAATTTCCTGTTGTAGGCATCGCAAGAAAATCATCGATTACACCGCAGGGATTCATACGTTCTTACAATAAAAAAAAATTTGCTAATATGAAAAAAATGTTTGTGTAAAATAAAAAACCTTACTTGCAATTCCAGCTGCCATGATAGTCTGCCATGCGGCAATAAATAATAATTATTTAATTATTAATTTTTAAGAAGTGTTTTTTTACTTATATTATTAGTTTTGCAGATGACGTATTCTTTATTTTATAAATTGGATTATTTTAAATTTTACATTGCATCATATTTTATATTAGGTATTATATGAAACAATTTAAGAATTTTTAAGAATTTTTATGAATTTTCATAAATTTTTATAATTGTTTTATTTATCTACATATTTATTTCCATGATTTGAATTTTAATATTTGCTAATATAGTATATTTGAATCTCTATATAATTGTCAACGAAAATCAGATAGGGAAAATACCAATCATAGATGGCTGTATCTCTATTAGTAATATAGTATGATTAATTTACAGAGAAATACGGGTGTTCCGACTATTCTCCTCTATTCGTGTTCAATTTATAATCTAATTTAATTTATCAATTTGATAAATTGGATTACCAATAATATACTAAATTAGAGAATTTTTAAATTCACGAAACTTTTTTGAATTTGTATTTTTTTTTTATTTTGTAATAAATTTTTATTTGACCTTTTTTAAACGAAATTGCGTAAAAGAAATGGTAACTATAGCAAAGATGCTTTTAAGTGGCTAAGTTTAGATATCTGAACTCTTATTGTATATATTCTATAAATAAAAGACTAATACCTTTTATATTATAAATATTTTATTTATGTACCTCCCTGAAAACTATCTTTGTCTGTATCTATACTTTTTAATTAGTTATTAACATTTTTCATTTTTTACATTTAAACAAAAAAAAATTTTTTTTTTAAATTTAAGCATAAAATTTTAAAAAAAATTTCAACTTTTTAAATTTAAATTTCTATAATTTTGATTCCATTTTAAAAAATTATTTTACAAAGTTTAATAGTTTATTAAAATAAATGTTTTACGTTTAAAATATCTTTTTAGAACTTGCGAAACCATGAGCAATTTTTTTTTTGTATTTCGCGAGACAATAAAATTTTAATGTCGTTTCATACAATTTCAAGAATAAAATGTCGATTCTAAAAGAATATTCACGACCTCTCGCTTATATTTTAAGTTAAAATTTAAATATATTAAAATGTTTGAAAGTATCCAAAAAATATATATAAACTTTTATGAGATAATACGATTTTCTATCATCCGAATTAAAAATTAAAAAAATAATGATGCTTATTATTCGCCTAAGATATTAAAATATATTTTAGGAAAAAATTCAATATATTTTTCAAGCTATGCAAAAGAATGTGTTTTCATTACGTACCTTGTACTTTCGATTTATTTTTTAACACATGATGATACGCAAATAAGATGATACAGAATGAATTTTAAATTGTGAAGCAACATTTGATAATATTCACAGAATTTTGTAAAATTTTAAACAAATTATTACAAAATAATCACACAAAATACTTAATAGCAATTATTTCCTTTTAAAAACATTGTTTTCTATTATTACTTTTTTTTATTTCTTAATACGCGGAACGAAAGAACGTGACTTATATTTCGACAATGCTAACCCCTGGAACAAGCCCAACCCAACCCCTTTTTAGACCCCTCTCAGAGTTCACATCTCCACCAACCACCTAACCTGCCCAGACTCTTATGCTCCTTCAATACGATGTACTCTCATTTTAAGTTTTTTTTTTTATCAACTACGATAAACTATGTATTAAACAATACCTTTTTTTAAATAAAAATTTATAATTATTTTTAGAAAGCGTCAAAAAATTCTTTTTCACACTCGATTTTTCTTATTTTTTGCACTTTTTTTTAAATTTGGAATTTTTATTTTGAATTTTAAAAATCTAATATCAGATTCGTAATCAGCGACCGTGAAAACCCCGAGTAATAAATTTTATGCAAATTTGATCAATTTTGAAAAATATGTCCGCCATATTGGATCCGCAATTTTGAATTTTGAAAATCTGACCTTAGATTCATAATCAGCGACCATGAAAACCCCCGAGTAACAAATTTTATGCAAATTTGAGCATTTAAAAAAATGTCCGCCATATTGGATCCGCCATTTTGAATTTTGAAAATCTGACTTTATATTCGTAATTAGCGGCCCTGAAGACCCCCAAGTAACATAAGTTTCAATAAAATCCACTGGCTGGGTTTTCAGGGGGCACTAGCATTTTATAAGAAAAAGGATTTTGCAAAAAAAAAGAATTTTTTTACTTTTATTATTGAAAATGAAATATTTTTATATTTTTAAAAAAAATAAATTTCACAGAAAATTCTTGACCGATTTCAATGATTTTACCGGCATTATTTTTGTCTTGAATACAAATTTCAAATTTTGTTTAAAGATATATTGAATTTTACAAAAACAAAAGAATTGTTTATTTATAAAAGAAACTATTTTACCCATAAAATTTAAATTTGAAAAAAATTCTATATTTATTTTTTAAAACTTTTTTGAATAATAAGAGAAAAAAATGTGTCACGTATATTGAAAAGTAGGTAAAATAAAAAGTTTTTAATAAAAAAACAAATTCACACGAAATACATTTATGCGCATGCGCTGTGAACTATTTTCAAATAATGCGACTTTTATCGACTTATATTAAAAAAAAATTGCGACTTTTTCGACTTTTCTTCCAAATTCTGCGACAAAATACCATATGTTCAGTACAAAAATTCAACATATTTCGATTTTAATTGAAAAGCATAACTATAGAAAAATGTTTGAAAATTTATTTTTGAATAATTTTTTTAAATTAATTTTTGAAATATACAATTAAAAAGATTTTGAATAATTGAAGTTTTGTAAAATTTAATTGAAAATAAATAATTTTTTCAAAGCATTGTATTACAATTTTTAAAAATTAACTTTTGAACAATTTTAATTAAAAATTTTAAAAATAATTGAATCCTCAAAATTTTTGAAAATAATTGAATTCTCAAAAATTTTGTAAATGATTGAATTTTAAAAAATTTTAATCTTCAAGTGTAAATTCAATAAAAATGAAAATTAATGAAAATTGGGTTCTAAAAATAATATTAAAATAATTCAAAATTTTTAATCAAAAAAAAAAAAAAAATTCAAAAAATTATTTCTTTTCAAATTCTTCAATTATTCTCGAAAAATTACATTACAATATTTATAAAAAACTAAATTTTAAAATTGTTTTATTATAATAATTTTTAAAGATTTAATTACCGTCGAACAAAGTAAATTAAAATTATTAAATTTTAAAAATTTACTATTTTAGAATTTTTTAAAAATCATTTATAATTAAAATTCTTCAAAAAGATTATATTTTTAATATTTTTTTTTTTAAATTTTATGTCTTTCAATTATTTTTCAAAGATTTTACTAAATTAAAATTTTTTTTTAAAGGATTTTACCAAATTTCAATTTTTTTTTTGACATTTTTAAATTAAGTAGATAGATAATTGTAAAACTATTATCTTTCAAAAAATATTTAGAAATATTTTCAAAAAGTTAATTTTACGAATTTCTCTATTAAAAGTTTTGAAAAATTCTTTGAAAAATTCTTTAAAAAAAATTTTTTTTAATGAAAAATGGACTGTTTTAATTATTGTAAAAAAATTAAATTGTTGTATTTAAATAATTGAATTTCTCGAAGAACTTTCGTAAGATTAAAAATTAATATAAGATAATTGTAGAAGATATTTGAATTTTCGGAAGGGTTATAGATTTAATTTTTAGAAATTATTAAATTTCAGAAGTTGAAATTTTTAAAATTCTATTTCCTCTTCTTCTAAGCTGTTGATTAAAAAATAAAAAAAATAAAATTTAGAGCAAATAGAAGCTAGAACTTAAAAAATAATTTTGGAAAATAAAACACTCTTGTAAAATTTTGAGAAATAACTTCTCATATTTACTTTGGTCAAAGAACATACTGCACAATAAATAATAATGTGAGTCTTACAAAAAGTGAATCAGTCAAATTTACTATATATTAAATTAATTATATAGATTTTAATTAAAACTTAAGATTACGTCACATTCATTCGTCATTTTTTAAACTCCACATTTTTTAAACTCCACAATCACCTTAAGGCGCTAAAAAAATAGTTTAGAATTAAATTAATTCAAAACCAAAGTCCGCGTGGTGTTTTCAATATAGAGATTCAAAATTTTCTAAAATATTAATATTTTAGAAAATTTTAATATTTCAGAAAATTTTTTTAACCTTAAATTATAAATTATTTTTAAAGTTCATCTTCGAAGCGATGTATATCTTGTAAATGATCTCCATAGTCAGTTGCTTCACTTCCAACAAATGTATCATGATGATCTAATATTTCTTCATACGACAGACGATTATCATGATCATCATCTGCGGCCGCAAACAAATGATCCACTTCATCAGTTGCGATGTCACTGAAAATTTCATTTTCATTTATTAAAAAAACAAAATTGGAAAAATTGAAAATATTAAATTAAAAATCACCATATAAAATACTTACTCATTGCTTGGCACCAACCAGGAAAGAATTTCCCCATCATCCAGCCTACCATCCTGATTTTTATCATGTTCATGATCAAACTTTTCCTTTTCAACTAATAACCATTCTTTATCCTCGCCCTTTGCTCTATTACCAAGAAACTCTTGAAAATCAATGAAACCATCATTATTTGTATCCTTATCAGCAATTGCTTGTTTTAATAGTAAAGGAAACATTTTTGGCGTTTCTTCAGGATGTGTATAGGCTTTAAATTCTTCAGCTGTTAAATAACCATCGCCATTGGAATCAGCCGCTTCAAAGGTCATTTTATCATCATTCACTAATTTATCATCAATTGCCAAATCTTCCGAATCCGAGCCATATGTGTCTTGAAGAATCTCCTCCCAACTTATTTTTCCATCTTCATTTGCATCTGCATCTTCAAATCGATCTTGTGACTCTTCGGCTGACAACATACTGTGGAAAAAATAAAAAATTATTATTTTAAAAAACCTTTAGGAACCCTGTGGGCACTGAAACGTTTTTAGAACATTTCAGGTCCTCCACCTAACGTTTTAAAAACTTTTTATGCTCTAAAAACGTTTTACAAACTTTTCCAGAACAAAGACGTTGTCGGGCTCCCAATGTAAGATCTTACCTAAAGGATCGAAGAATCCATGATTTTAATTCATTCCTTTCAATGTACTTGTCTTTATTCCGATCCATTTTGGTCAAGAGGATTTCTAATCTTCTTTTCGATTCCTCTTTTGGTAATTTGTCGAATTCTTCAGCTGCTTTAACACTTCCTGTTTGGGATCATTGAAGAAATTAGAAAAAAATTAATAGTAAGTAATTTAGCAGTCTTGTAAAAATTAAGATTAGTTGCATCTCGAATATTATTTGAAAGCTTATTCCACAGCCTTTCGCCTCTTACAATAAAAGATCTTTGCATTTTACAAATTCCATGTTGGGGCACCCTTAAAATATTTTTCAATTCTTATTAAATTTTTGACTTTAAATCAACAAAGCAGATCAAGAATTATTAAAAATCAACATAAAAATAATAATCTTGTCTTGATGTGCTTGTCACTATTTCGAGGTTCTGTAAGTAAAAAATAATAATTGTCTACTTACCCAAAATAGCTTCATGATCAAATTCTTGATGATGTTCGCCATTCACATAATGATTATTACTTCTTGGATTAAATGCACCATCTTCAGTTCTTTCTTTCTCAAACGATTCTCTATGATGATGTATATGTGCTGATGCAGCATCACAAAATATTTGTGAAATGTCAATAAAATTTAAACAATAAATCAAAAATCCCAAATATTTATACTTCTTCATAATTTACAACACTTTAATAAAACAGATTTATTAATTTAAAAACAGATTTATTAATTTAAATATAACAGATTTATTAATACTTAAAAAGCAGATTTATTAATCTATAAACATTAAATTACTGCGTCCAACACTTTCAGAGGCTATATGTCAACTTAGGTATTCAAACCCTGATCGTGTTTATGAATGAATTAATCGAGAGTCTAAAGCCGGAAGCAATTGTAAAATAGCTATTCACAGCTATGGCTAGACAGAAAGAGAGAAAATGTCAATATTTTTTTTAAACACATCTATTTATAACTTAAAATTTTAAGCAGAAATTATATATTTATAGAAATTCTTAATAATTTTGTAAGTGTGCTGTTTTAGATTGAAATTTAACAAATGGTAACTTTCGTTGAAATTAATATTTTACACTTTTATTTAAAGGGTAGAGAATTTACACATTTTAATTAGTTTAAATTTTTAAATATCTTTTGGATTGTTTACTCCGGAAGCACTGTTGTATACATGAAAAACTAGGGTTTGAAAACTTTCAGTACAGTAAAATGTCGTCCGTAGCGATACAGAAGTGTTTACGAAAGTGATCACTTGGTTTAGAATAGAGAGCTATAATAGAGTTTGGCTAAAAAAGGCGGGAGTTTTCAAAAAATATATTTTTTTCAATTTCATTATAATATAATAAGATTGAAAACATGTATTGAATTTTAAAGATAAAATTATTTTGTTCATTAACCAAATCAATTAATTAAGAATTTTATATTCAGTAGCTTTAACAAATTATTTAGTGAAATTTAATAAATAAATTAATAATGATTAAATTAATTAATAATTAAAATAAATGAAACGAATAAAAATAAATAAAAATAAATAATAAATAATTTAATAACAATATAATTTCGTTAGAATAAATAAATAACATTTTTGTAAATAAAGAACCTATTTTTTCAAATAGGTTAAAAATATATACGAAAAAATATATATCGAGAAACTTATAAAGAAATTTATTAAATTTACTATTAAAACTTATAAATTTATACAGTTTATACTCTTTTCTTTAAAAAATTTCTTTTTCCAACCTAGTGACAGTAGTGACGCTGCGGACAGAAACTGATACGTTTCAAGAGTCTTCAAGGTCGACATATTTTAAGTGTAAGAGACAATGAGTCGTACTATCTAGGTAGCGAATACTCTATGCTTGACATAAAGAAAAGTTGTTTTGATTGAGAATTATTTGGAATCAGAATTCCTGTTAGAATTTGAAGAATTGAATTAGATACACAGGATAATTACCTATTCAAATCGTTAAACATTTGCATTAAAATTGCCAAAAGATTGTTCCTATAAAAAGTATTTTATGCATTAATAATCAAACTGTGAATACTTGTATTCTTGAAAGTGAGTTTCTCAACAAATTATATTTTCAAAAAACATTTTTTTCATCTACCGATGACAAATTTTTTTTATTTATTATCAAACTTAATTAAATTTGTATTATAGTTATATAATGCAATAAAATGAGATTCTAAACTCGTAGCCGTAAATGCTACAAATTCGTACCCGTTCTAAATGCTTTCTTTGAATATCTAAACAAATCGAATAATGAGACAGCTGCAAAAATCCATCTTTTTAAAGAAATACGAAGTAAAATTAATATTTCTGGTATCGAAGAGCCAAATTTGTAAGACTTTGACAAACTTTACCATTATTAATAAGGGTCTATTTGTCCACTATGGAAATATTACAGGT
The DNA here is from genome assembly GCA_032872505.1 of Leptopilina syphax. NCBI lineage: Eukaryota > Metazoa > Arthropoda > Insecta > Hymenoptera > Figitidae > Leptopilina > Leptopilina syphax. Next base: position 2,268,518 of record CM065474.1, on the reverse strand, counting down.
TATGTAAGAAATATTGTCAAGAATGACAAAAGCTTTTCCAATTTACAAGAAATTTTGTTTCACGATTTCTCGAACAATCAGTGCTGCCAGATTAAAACAATAAATCTTCAAATTTATCTTCAGAAATCTTTAAACTAGTCAAAAAAAATTTCTTTAGATTTTGGTTATAATTTTTTCTAAAATATTATAAATTTAATTTCACAAGCAATTTCAAAGAAATAAATTAATATTTTTGTGTTTGAATCTGTTTGCAGTTTGAAGTTAGTTTTTGTTTGCTTAACTTTTTTATATTTTCTTTTTCAAATGTTTTGAATTTTAAAATTAATGCACTGAAACCTATTAAATTCTTACAAACCTTTTATCAAAAAATTTGAAAATAATTAATCATTTAAAGAATTTTATCAACAATTTTCGACAAAAAGACCGATGTTAATTTCAATTTAATTTGACCCCCATTATTAAATTTATCGAAATTGCAAAATAAAAAAAAAAAATTTCCTAATATTTCATTTCAGAATGTCGAATAGTCTTCAAATATTAGAGGAACGAGTTGCAGCTGTTGAAAAGCAAGTTTACGGAAATGTTCCAATATCAGAAGCTGAGGAAACATTTTCAGAAACTCCAGTTATTGAAAATTTACTGAATGTAAATACATTTATATCGTCAGCGCTTTCTGGCCGCGAGAGTACAAATGCTTTAATTAATCGACTACCGGAATTGACTAATTATTTAGATCCAAATTTTGAAGATTGTGGCTCGCAAATTGACGCTAAATTAGAATATATTTTCGCTTCTGAGTCGCAAATAAAGGAAAATCTGAGATTATTAACAGAAATTGAAAAATTAAATCCCTCCCTTGAAATAGAAAGTATGAAAGAAGCGCCTGAATTGGCGAAAAAATTAAATAGCTTGACGCTTAAATATTTGCCATTGAATGAAGAATCAAAGGCATTGAATAGCGAAATTTACGAGTTATTTGATAAATACAATTCTATAATTAACAGTATTTCTGAAACACTCATTCAAATGGATTCGAAAGTCACAGTTGCTGAAATTGCAGCAATGCCTAAAAAGCTAATCGATTGATTTTTTAAATTTAGATGTAAAATTGAAAATGAAAATGAAAATTGTAACTACAAATTTTTATTCGTTTACATTTGTCTGAAATTATTTAATTATGTACTACTTACTTTATTTATATATGTGAAATTATATTTTAAGTTAATAATCATATGATAATAAAGATAAGTTATTTTTAATCACAAAATTTTAAAATTACTCATTTTTGTAAAAAGCGAAATTTCTCGTCATTGGAAATTTTTCAATTATATTTAAAAAACTTTCAAAAATTATTTTAAAATATTTTTAAAAAATTAATTTGAAGCATTTCATTATTATAATTTTTTGAAAATATATTTAAACCCATAATAATTTTTTTCAACATGGACAGTTACAATTATTATAAAAAATTGAATTTTTGTATTTAAATAATTGAATTCTCGAAGAATTTTCCGAAAGTTTTAAAAAATTATTTATTTAGAGAAGCTTTTTTTTTAAATTGTCATGGTTTTGTTTTTAAATGTTTTACAATTTTCAAAATAAATTAAGTTCGATATTTTTTTTGGAAAATTTAATTGCGATAAGTTAGGAAAAATTGATGAATGAAATAATTAAAAAAAAAGTTTGAATAAAAAAATAAGCATCGGAGTCGTGTAGTGTATCGCTGCCCTGGTGACAATATTTTGCAGCTCAAAGTGTAATTCACTAGGAAAGACACTTTTTCCGTCAGAAAGGTCAGAGTTGAATATAGTTGATAGATACTTTATGACGAATTTACTATTTAGTTTTAGAAAAAAATAATGTACTACAAAAATCCCTCGTAAAGGAGAAATAAAAAAAATGAACGAAGATATAGGAAAGCCAGGACAATATTATTTAGATTATCTTCATCGTTTAAGTATTCTATCACAAGACGGTAAGTTTTTGTAAAAATATTTTCATAATTTAAAGATTCAACACTCAAAAGATTGTTTCTTTGTTTTCTTTTGTTATGCTATATACTATTTCTATGAAAAGTTGAGTTTGAATTAGAACATAATATTTAGCTTTGTTTACATGTGTTACTAAATTATTTAAAGGTGATACACATTACAAATTCAGATCTAAAACTATAACCCTATCGGAAGAACAGCAGACCCAAAATTTATTAATTCTTATTTTTAAAATAAGATTCATTTTATAATTTAAATGCTAAAACTATTTTTTATATTAGAGTCATTCTCTGAGAAAATAAGGCATCTTAAAAATAAATTATTTTATTTGTTTATTTTAGCAATAAAATTTATTAGGAACTTAATTTTTCGATTTTTGAATGTTAATATGAAATTAATTCCTATGAACTTAAGTGCAACTTTAAAACTTAAGATGTTCCATGATTAACAATTCAAAATATTAAAAAAGTTCGAAATGTAAAATAGTCGTTTTTTTAAACTTGCTGCAATGTTGCCAATGTTGCAGTGATTTTTATCTTTTTCAGCCGCCATGTTGGATCCGCCATTTTGAATTTTTAAAAACAATCATCATTACAATCATTACGATCTTACATCGTTTAATATTCTAAATTCACGATTGAACTTTCTTTTTCAGATTATGACTTATCCAGTAACGAAGATGCTTTTTCACTCACTAAGGATGGAATTCCAATTCGGAAACTATTTATTGGCAACATAGCTCAAAGGGTTAGTATTATTTTTTATTGAATGAAAATGTTTCATTAGTTGAAAAACACATCTTTCTCCTTCTACATATATCATTTTTACCATCATACAAATAATTTCGGAAATTCAATTATTTTTAAAATGTATTAAAATTCTTCGCAAAAATTCAATTATTTTCAAAAATTAATAAAAATTTCACAAGAATTAAATTATTTACTAATTTTTTGATAAATTTCTTCTAAATAATTCAATTATTTTATATTATACATCCGTATTTTTAAAAACTTTCACTATGGTTCGAGCCCTGTAAGTTCTCCATATAAGGTGATTTAAAAGTTGCAAAAACGTCCATACTCTGAAATATCCTATCCTTAAGTCATAAAATATTTCACTAAAAAAGGGTGAAGAAATATACTCCAAGTTTAGGTGCTTTTTCATAATCATTGCGCATTTTTTTCAGACAACCCATAAAGATTTAGAAAAGATATTTTCCAAGTATGGAAAATTAGATGGGTGCTACCTGAAAAGGAACGTTAGCAAAAATAAATACGCTTTTGTAACATTTAATAATGTTGAAGATGCTTTAAGGTAAATGTAATCTTATACACCCAACCGGTTTTAATTCAATGTTTAAAGTATAGAAAGTACTTTAATTTTGTCAAAGAATGAAAATAATTGAAAAGCTACATTGCATACAGAAGTATCTTAAAGAATATCTTAAATTTCTTAAAGAATATCTTAAATATTTTGAAGAATATCTTAAACAATATGTTAAATATCTTAAACAATATTTTAAATTACTTAAACAATATTTTAAGTATCTTAAACAATATATTGAACAATATCTGTTACAATATTTTAAACAATATCTTTAATATCTTAAACAATATCGATAACAGTATCTTAAACAATGTCTTGAACAATATCTATAACAATATCTTAAATAATATTTTAAACAATATCTTGAACAATATCTACAACAATATCTTAAACAATATCTTAAATAACTTAAACAATATCTTAAATATTTTAAACAATATCTTAAATATCTTAAACAATATTTGAAATTACTTAAACAATATCTTAAGTATCTTAAACAATATATTGAACAATATCTGTAACAATATTTTAAACAATATCTATAACAATATTTAAATATCTTAAACAATATCTTAAATATTTTAAACAATATCTCAAATATCTTAAACAATATTTTAAATTACTTAAACAATATCTTAAGTATCTTAAACAATATTTTGAACAATATCTATAACAATATCTTAAATATCTTAAATATCTTAAACAATATATTAAACAATATCGATAACAATATCTTAAGTATCTTAAACAATATATTAAACAATATCTATAACAATATCTTAAATATCTTAAACAATATCTTAAATGTCTTAAACAATATTTGAAATTAATTAAACAATATCTTAAGTATCTTAAACAATATATTGAACAATATCTGTAACAATATTTTAAACAATATCTTAAATATCTTAAACAATACCTATAACAATATCTTAAATAATATTTTAAACAATATCTTGAACAATATCTACAACAATATGTTAAACAATATTTAAATATCTTAAACAATATCTTAAATATCTTAAACAATATCTTAAATATTTTAAACAATATCTCAAATATCTTAAACAATATTTTAAATTACTTAAACAATATCTTAAGTGTCTTAAACAATATTTTGAACAATATCTATAACAATATCTTAAATATCTTAAGCAATATCTTAAACAATATCTTAAATATCTTAAACAACATCTTAAGCAATATCTTAAATATCTTAAATATCTTAAATATCTTAAATATCTTAAATATCTTAAATATCTTAAAAAATATCGTAAGTATCTTAAACAATATATTAAACAATATCGATAACAATATCTTAAATATCTTAAACAATATCTATAACAATATCTTAAATAATATTTTAAACAATATTTTGAACAATATCTACAACAATATGTTAAACAATATTTAAATATCTTAAACAATATCTTAAATATCTTAAACAATATCTTAAATGTCTTAAACAATATTTGAAATTAATTAAACAATATCTTAAGTATCTTAAACAATATATTGAACAATATCTGTAACAATATTTTAAACAATATCTTAAATATCTTAAACAATATCTATAACAATATCTTAAATAATATTTTAAACAATATCTTGAACAATATCTACAACAATATGTTAAACAATATTTAAATATCTTAAACAATATCTTAAATATTTTAATCAATATCTTAAATATCTTAAACAATATTTGAAATTAATTAAACAATATCTTAAGTATCTTAAACAATATATTGAACAATATCTGTAACAATATTTTAAACAATATCTATAACAATATCTTAAATATCTTAAACAATATCTTAAATATCTTGAACAATATCTTGAAAAATATCTTAAATAACTTAAAGAAATTTAAGATATTCTGTTATCATTTAATAGCTAAGCTTTTTCTCTTCTAGTTTTCAATAGTTTATTTTCTTTCAGAGCTAGAGAAGATGGGTATAACAAATTAATTCATTTACATAATCGGGATTTGAGGGTAATGCCCGCAGATTCCTGGCATCAACCCGACAGTATAGAGAATATTAAAAAAAATTCTTTCAAAAAGAAAGAAAAAGAAACTGATGATAGTAGTAATTTAGAGACATGTTACGTGACGGATGATACAATTCCAATTCATAGACTAAATGATGATTGCCTAATTCACATATTTCATTATCTTCCCATTGTAGATAGAGTTAAAATAGAAAGTGGTAAGAAATCAACATCCTAACGAAAAGAAGAATTAGTTTTTTTAATTGTTCTAATTTTTAATTTAATTTAATTTTTAATTGATCCACTTCCTTAGTTGTAAAGTTAACTGAGAGTTGGATCAATTGGGATTCTATTTGTTTGAAAATGTTTAACTTCCTCTTTAGTTTGTCAACGTTGGCGTGCAGTATGTCAAGAAGCATGGCGTGGATTTCGAACTTTAGATTTATCTCAAACAACTTGGGGTTTCACGATCAAAAATAAAAAGAAATATGTCGATACACCAACTCTGAGAAAAGTATTACTACGATGTGGTCGCTTTTTGAATCACATCGATTTTTCACAACCCCTACATCGTTTGAGTCAGAGTACTTTAACAATTGTCAGTAAATTTTGTCCAAATCTCCAGTCAATTGACTTATCGTCATTAAACGTATCATCCTCTGGTATACTTGCACTAACTGCAAATTGCTCAAATATCACGAAATTGTCCCTGGGTTCATGTTCAAATTCATGTGACAACGATTTACTACAACTTTTCACTAAAAACAAGGAATTGAAGTATTTAAAAATTAGCTCTAATTGTTTGACTGGAAAATGTCTTTCATACCTGCCAAAGGATTCAATTCAGGAAATTATTCTCTCCGAATGTAATATGGTGTCACCATGTTTCTTTTTAAATGTAAGTTGATAAATTATTTGGCAAACTATTCATTTTCACTATTTATTATTTTAATTAAAAAAAAACAAATAAATTTCAGGCTTTAAAGAAATTTGATAATTTACATTCACTTACGCTACAAACTTGCGTGAGTTTTAACGATAGTGTAGTGCAAGCACTACGTTTACGTACAAATAGTCTGAAGAATTTGGAATTAAGCGGGTACTTTCCAATGCTATCATCGCAGGCCTTAAAGAATCTTGCCGAATTAGTAAATTTAGAGAAACTAAATCTTGGACAGAATATTTCAGTAACGGACGATTGTTTACTAGTCGTCAGTGAATGCTGCAAACAATTGAAATCACTCGATATTAATGGTAACCTACAATTCCCAAAGTAATTGTTTTTAAATAAAAATAGAATCTCAGCTTCTTTTTTCTTTTAGGTTGTCAAGCAGTTACTGATAATGGTATTGCAGGTCTGGTCACTTTACCAAAATTAGAAGTATTAATAATAAGCTATCTGGGAAAAGTAACGGATCAGCATTTAGGAAACCTACAAAGTTTAAGAATATTAGAATGCCGAGGTTGTCCGGATATTAAGGATATGGGTTTATGTACTCTTGCGTTTATGGCAACTAAATTAGAATTACTGGACATTTCCGGATGTAATTGTGTCACGAATAATTGGATTGATTGCGCCATAAGATATACTGAAAGTCGAACAAATGGAATTATTCTAAAAGTATTTATTGGAAGTTCAGGAATTGATGTTGGTAGTGTTAAAGAGGTTTCACCTTTTCTTCAGCTTATAAATGTTGATCTTTGTATAAAACACTTGAGACCTGATTTTGATCATTACTTTTTTCCCGAAGAAAACGATTATGATGATTCGGACTATGAAGATGATTTTGATAATCTCTCTTGGTCATCAAACAGTTCTCATGAATTTTAGATAATATTTTAGAACTTTAAGAATATTTAAGAATATTTAAGAATATTTAAAAAATTAAGGAATATTAAAGGCCTGCGTTATCATTTACAGTTATTGTAAAGATGAAGATTTTAATTTATGTAAAGAGTTAATTACAAAATAATATTTAACGAATAATTTGTTTTTGAACTTTTATGTCATAACGTCAATTGTTATTTTATGTTCCTTATAATAAACTTGTACAATTATACAAATATACTGCCTAATTCTATTAAAAAATTGAAGACTTCTTGTAAATCTAATTTTTGATTATTTCAAATACTTTCCAACTTTCTGTTCCAAAAATACAGCCATAGATTTCACGCATCAGTTGATTATTTCATGAAAATAAAATTTCCAGTACATCTGATAACTTATTTTCTCGCTAATATAAAACATTAAAAATTATCTAAACATTAAAATAAGATAACATCCATATGCAATATTTTTCCATATCAGAAATCTTTTTTGCATAATGCTTAAACTAGTTTATATTATTTAAATTTATCAAGACTTTTAAGAAGATGATTTTCCAGTAAATATATTTTTCTAACACAGACACTCCTTACTTCTGATAAAACTATTTTATTAGTCACATTTTTCTCTGTAAAAAACAACGAAAAAAAAAATTTAACTTATGTCTCTCTTGGAATACGCAATATTAATTTCTAATTTAGCACGTTTATTAGTTTTGTAACAACAGAACCTTGAACTTGAAAATTAACTACCCGCATACTTATCATAACAAATTGTGTGTACATAAAATTTATTTAATTATTTTTACTAGTAGATATATTTATATTGATAAAATGATGCCTATAAATTAATTGAACAAAAAAAAATAATTGTATCTTCAATTAGTGTAATCTTTATATAAAGATTTAGTATATGTGTTTAATGAGTCATATTGAAATAAAGGAAACTAAGAGGACGAGTGCGAGAAAAGGTCGAAGTACAGTGCGAAATAAATCGTTAATATAAATGCTGAATCCTGTTAGCATAAAATCTAATATATATTTATTCATAACTTTAGTCCTCAAGTCGCCTCTTGACTGGTGAATACGTAATTTTTAAAAATTTTACAATTATAAAAAATAGTTATAATTAACAATAAGTTTAATAATGCTTTTACATCTGTTTATGGTGTTTTTTTGCTATGGTATGTAAAAGAAGTTGTTTTTTTAATTTGTAAATATTCAGAATTTTTAATTTTGTCAAGTTTAATAGAAGTTGTAAAAATTTTATCGGTGCTTCGAAGTCTTTAATTATTCGCATAAGAAATTAAGGGAAAAATAATTAATTCTACTTTAAATTTAACGACATTGGATTTAATATTTATGAAAATTAAGAATCACAAAGTAGAAAATAATTTTAATATTTTTTTAAGATGTAGTTTTAGTGAAATTTTTACATTCCATAAGGAATGTAAGTGAAGTGTAATGGGTGGAGTGATCATTTGACACTTATTCAAAAATAAATTAAAAATAAATTCTCTTAGAAATTGTTAATTAGTTTCAGATATTTGCTTTAAATGTAAAAATAGCAGAAGAAGAGGATATAAATGAATCGATTGAACTTATTAAAGATTCACAAAAAGAACAATATTTAAATCAAAATTTCAATCGGGGTGAGTAAAATCGTCCTTTATGGATTAAATATTATTTTAATATAAATTAAATATCATTTTAATATAAATATATTTTGCAGATACTTTTAATTATGGATACAATGTAAATTTCCACAATCAGTTTCACCATCAAGTTAAAGACATTAAAGGAATAACTTATGGTTGTTATGGTTACATCAATGCCCATGGAAATTTTACAGTAATTTTCTATATTAGTGATAGTTGGGGATATCGAGTGATACATCCTAGAGGAGAAGTTAATGTGCTTTATGATGATTTACCTTCGGCAAACAAAGAGCAACCATTCAATCCTCAACAAGGAACACCAACTTCTTGGGAAAATTTACATTTTCCATCGAATTGTGAAAACTATACAGGTATTTAAGTAGAACATTCGAAATATATCGAAATGTTCAAAAAAAATCTCTATTGTGTCAAAAAAAAAAAAAAAAATTTTTAGGAACCTACAAATTTTTCACGTTCTGTTATATCAAAGTTGCAAGTCCTGTGACTACTCGAGTCTTTAGAACCTAAATTTTATCAAGATTTTTTGTTAAGAAAAACGAAATCTAATACTGAAAAAATAAAACAAAAAAAAATAGGAACCCACAGTTTTTACACGTTGTGTTCTATGCAAGAAGACTAGAGACTTCTTGGTTCTATGAATGTTGCAAGTCTGTGACACTACTCGAGTCTGTAAAACCTAAATTCTATAAATCAAGATTTAAAAAAAAGAAGTTTGTTTTTTTTTTTTTTTTTTAAATTTGGTCATTAGTGAATAAAATAAATTTTTCTAAGTTTAATCTTTGATAAAATATTTAAATTAATAAAACATTGTTTTACAGATTTTTCTCCAGTACCCAGGAAACTACATAAGGATCTTGAAGTTACGGTAAAAACAGAAAGACCAACAACAACGACTGAAATACCACGTGGTCCATGGCCAACTGGATCTCCCGGACCAAATGGTCCATGGCCCGGTGATCCTGAATATCGAAAAATTTAATAAAATTATAACCCAATAAACTTTTATATCCGAGAAATTAATTACTGAAAATTTATACTTTTTGATGTCTATAACTAATGGAATAAATAATTAATTATTTTTTAATTATATCTAAAAAAATAAACTGATATTTGTTTAAACAATGAAAAAAAATTAATTAAAAAACTATTTTGTTGTACCAAAACATTTATTATTATAGTACTTTTAATCTTTATGAACCACAGTCGTAGCTGATAGAACCAGAAGATAAAAATTTGTGAAAAAAGACGTTTGAATTCAAATTTTTAAAATTTAAAATTGACACAAAAAACCCCTTATATACATGAAAATTAATTAAACACTTTTTAAAAACTGTTTAACATTATAAAGAACAAATTCGACTGTTACAGGTTAATGACGCATTATAGTAAAGATTTACATATTATCATAAACATAAAATTTTTTTTCTTTGTTCTCGTTTCCCGACTTTATTATATCATCAAATTTCCTGGAAATATATATTATATACCTATATTATATTATACGTAAATTAGCACAGTATGTTATCCAAATTTAGATTTTTTTAATTTTAAAAATAACAACTTGATTCAAAGGTCATGCCTTATATGGAGATCTAAGTGATTATACGAGAGGCCATATCGTGATGCTTATTTAATAATTATTTTTTAAAAAATACAAATTGGTTTATGAACCTTAGTTCATAAAAATACGAGAAAATTTCTTTGTAATTTTTTCTCGATTTATTTTCTAATTGTTCGAATATTTTATTATTAGTTTTGAAAATACTGATATGAGATGTTAGGAGAATCTACATTTTACAAATAGTTCAAAATATTTTTAATACTTATGTAACATTTTCTAATTTTTTAATTATTTGTTTTCGTTCAAAATTTAAATTTCTAAATTTCAAAATGGCGGATCTAATATGGAGCGATTTTTATTAAATTTTTACTAGATTCGCTTGAAAATTATTACTTTAAGTTTCCTACGATCTTTGGTTACATCCGTAACCGAAGTTTGAAATTTTTTTCGTCACCGAATTTTGAAAGCGAATTTTGACAAAAAAACCGCCATATTGAATCCAACATTTTAGAATATGAAAATCGAATGTCAAATTATATTCATAATTATTCATAATTAATAGATTATGAAAATCGAATGTCAAATTATATTTATAATTATTCTATAATTATTCAAAATCTAAAATGGCAGATTCAATATGGCGGTTTTTTTTAAATTCGCTTGATTTATTTAAAATTTACTATACTATACTATAACTTTTTTCTTGTTTGTAGTCTAATTGCTATATTTTTATATTTTTAATTGTAGAGTATCTGTTTTAAATTTTTTAAAAATAAATTTTGAAAAAATAAAAAAATTTTATTTTTAAAAATAAAAATATCGATTAACTTTAAAAATACTGTGGTAAAATAGTTTTTTTGTCCTACCTGCACGAAAAGTATGTCATTTCGGGCACTTAAAGTGGGCGCAAAGTAACTGATTCTCGCCCGGGGCCGGGGAAGCGGGCGCAAAAGTACTTTTGCGCCCGCTTCATCTAGCCCGAGCGGGCGCAAAAGTACTTTTACGCCCGCTTGCTGTTTTTTGCGCCCGCTTCGCTCGTGCCCTCAATGCCATACTTTTCATGCAGTTAGAACAAAAAATTATGTTCGCAACATGGGCGCAAAGGTGATTACGACTTTGGCGAGATTTCGGGACCTCGGGTACACTTTCGCACCCTCGGCTTCGCCTCGGGCGCGAAAATGTCCCCTCGGTCCCTTCATCTCGCCATCGTCGCAATCACCTATTTTGCACCCTTGATACGATAATAACTAATATACACCAATCGATTTATTTTCGCACTAGATATATAATTTTGACAAATAATAATTAAAATTTAAAAAAAAATTCTAATTGAATTTTTAAGCAAAGTTAAATAATTTAAAAAGGCAAAAAACAAAGAAGAGTTTTTTTAAGACCTTGTACATTGTATAATTAATGTTTATAAATTTAATTAATTTAATTAAAATTCTTATGATTATAAATTGATTTTTTTTTTAGAAAATAGTGTATCAATTAACAAAAAGTAATTAAAATTTATAAATTCAATTAATTTTTTAAAATTTCTATTAAAAGTTGTATTGATAATCTTTTGATAAGATAATGTTCATAAATTTTTAAACTAATAAAAATCGTTAGTTTTTAACCATAGTCAAAATATTAAAATTTTAATGGTTTTGATGAAATATTTTTGTCGTTGGCCACGGTTCGAAAGATTTTAACCAAAATAGAGAAATTTTTGGGTTTTTAAATATTTTTGTCATTGGCCATGATTCGATAATTATAGACCATAGTCAAAATATAGAATTTTAAATTAAAAAAAATTTTTTTTTTATTTTTTTAAAACTATTTTTACCTTTCATGGTTCTTTATATTTTGGATTTAGCTAAAAATGAAAAAATAATAAAACATCGTAGAAGTTTTATTTACATATTCTACACTGTTAGAAATTTCTGTAATTTTACAGCAACTTTACAGTACAAACGTACTGTGAATTTACAGTTTTTGCTGTAATAACACATAAATGTAGTAAATTCACAAAAATGTTGTAATTTTTACAATAAAACCTTACAAATACAGCAAAATTTCATTGTATTTGAATAATTCACAGCAAAAAAAAATTGTACTTTTTATTTACAGTAAATTGTTTGCGAAATCACAGTATAAAACTCAAAGAATTTTACAGATATTCATTTTGTGATTTTAGCTGAGGTTTTTTACATTATAACTATAGCATTGACTGAATTTTAACCTTAAGAATATAATTTTAAGTCCTAAAAGTATAGCTGAATCATTTTTTAAGCTTAAAAATAGTTTCAATAAAAACTATTTTTTAATTATATTGCATTTTAGTAGTGAATAATTTTAGACTGAAAAGAAGAATAGAGTAAGGTACACATGTTTCTTATATTTGATACTGTAACAGATTTAGTTTATTTTTATTTTTTGTCTTATGCAAAATTTTAATTTAACTTTACTTTAGTTCGGAGATGTAAAATTTTAATAAATATAACATTAATTTTTATAATTTGACAAAAAGATAATATTTTATTCCTTATTAATTTGCGATTATTACATTAAATTAATTCATTTTTAACTGTCGATCGAAGAAAAGTCATTCAACATTCATATAATAAATAATTTGATTATTATAATGACTATTTCGCGTCGGGACAATATATACATAATACTTTGCAAGAGACTTTCATAGCCTCCCTTGGTCGAGCGCGTCTAGGCGCAGCTCCCAAGGTTGATGGCTCCATACAATAGACAACACTATATACGACTAAGGGTTCAAATCGTGGCGTCGCATTTCCGTAATAATGATAATAAAATGCTAATAAAACTTTTTTTTTAGTTAATTTACTTTTATTATAACATATCAGAAAACAATATAAACACTTTTGATTTTTTATGTAAATATTCAAATGGTAGAATTTCCGAATTAATAGTAGGGAATATTTCCGAAATATGTGGTATACTGTAAATTTACAGCACTTTAGTGAAGTAAAATTACATTATTATTTTGATGGATAATTGTTTCTTGTACTTTTGCTGTAAAATCACAACAGAATTTTCTAACAGTGTATTTTTTTAATTGTCATCAATTTATTTTTTGTACCTTCAATTTTTGTACAAACTTAATTTGATCCACACTTCCATTAGACATAATTCTTGATAATCACAATAGTGTGAAGAATATAATTAACTAAATTTTTTCTGCTATTCTAAAAAAGATACAAATGTCCTTCAAAAATTGCGTCCAAATAAAATATCTCGCCCATAAATGTGAAGCATTCATCATTTTAGAGTATAACCACGCGTTCTCTATATAATAAAAAAAATGAAGAAAGAAATGATGTTGTATTGCGCCTTTTCAACCGAAAGAATACCTAAAGAGAAGGGGTTTTAGCATATAAGACAGAAATAAAGTTGATCCGACTTTAGTTTAATTTAAGATCGCGTTTCATTCTTTTCCAATTAATTATCACTTTTTCTTTCTTAATTTTAACAAAAAAATATTATCCGGTGATTTGCAAAAATGCTCGTGAGAAATAATTAAGAGACTGTTTCTTTTTTCTTTTAATGATGAAAATTTAAAAATTTTTCGTGAATTTGCTTCTATAGACACTGGATATAATTTGTTTCCATTTTACTTATTTTATTTACTATTTATTTTATTCAATTTTTGAAATTTAAAATGTGTTTACCAGTGAGGATGCTGATTATTCTCATTTTGGGATTATACTACCAAAGTGCTGTGGGTCAAACTATTATCACGGCTCAAACAAAGTTTGATCAGACATCGAGAGAACCGAATTTTGACACACGTAATAAAAAATTTACTTTTTTTAAAATTTACCCCACTTTTCAAAAAAAAAATTTTTTTTTAAATTGTTGCTGAAAATTGAATCTAAACTGAATTTTCGGTCTAAAATCATTAAACATTCAGTTAATCTTAAATTTTTTCAACTCTGGTTTAGAGAATTATTCTTTCGGTGAAGAAAGAACAAAAATATGATTTTTGGGTACAGGGAAGACAAGTAATGGTTTTTTTTTTGAGTATAGAAAAGAAAAGTAATTGTTTTTTTCGAAGAATTTTATAAAGTACACTTGACATGAAAATAAAAATTCGTTAATAACTTTTCATTAAGTAAATTCTTACACAATATAGTCATCATCTTCTTCTTCTTCTTCTGGACATTGTTTTAAAAGACATTCAGTCACGAACAAATTGTTTATATTATTATACACTCAATTTGTCGTTTCGAAAATTACCCGTCTTCCTCATTATAAAAGACCGTATAATCAAATATTTTCTTTTTATTTATTTTCCTTTCTAATTTAATTGCCAATTACCAAAAAATTGCACAATTTTTAATAAGACAGTAGTTTTTTAGCCTTTCACCACGTGTGTTAAAATTTACCATTTTTGTAAATAATTATCAACAATGAGTTTTAAATTCTAAAATATTTTCTTATAATAAAAGACCCAATTTTTTTTTTTTTTTTTTTCATTAACATTGTAAATGGGGAAAAAACTATTTTTTTGTGATTTAAAGACGATTTTTCTATTGGTATTTGAAAACAATAATGGAATCGTGTATTTGTGTAAAGTAATTTTGAGGCATGGTAATCCAGTAAAAAGGAATAAGGCATAATAGAAAATGTGGCGTAACTTGGTATGCCGAAGGTTATGTCAGAGATTGCATAAGTTACTCAGCTGAATTGGCTGGAGAAAGTATTATGAACTTAAAGTAAGCATTAGTTTCTTTCATATATATATAAATATATATATATATATATATGAGTGCTACTTTGGTGGTATCCAAGACACATTCTCATCCACATCACTCAATGAAACAGATGAGTCAGTGAAAGTGTATATAAGACACACAACCTCTTTTATGTGTGTATATACAAAATCAGTGAGAGTTGAAACTGATAGTACACAATCTCTTACAATTATGCATTTTTCAACTTATACACTGTATGCATCATAAATTTACTGTTTCACTATATAATAAACCATAACGCAATTTAAGTTTAAAGAAAAGGAAAAAAATCCAAATATAAATTATGAAATACAAGAACAAAAAAAAAAAAAAAAAAAAAAAAAAAGTAGAACAAAAAATTTGATTGTTTTGTTTTTATAGAATATCATGACAAAAAAGTGTTATAATTAAATGCAGATTTTAAATTATTTAAATATAAATGGACCAAAATGACATTGATTTTGATTAATAGCGTATGGGCACTAATGACACATTGATAGTCTGGTAATTTTTGCTATACTCCAGTATATTAAAAATTATTCCAACAGTTTCTATTTCTGTCAATATTTTTTACCAGTTATTGTGTCTAAGTATGTAAACTATTGTTTAGCTGGAATAAACTTCTTTTGACGTTTCACTTGCTAATAGATAAAAAAAAAAATTTTAAATAAAACCTTTTCAAATTTAATAATTTTAAAAATTTACAAATATAATCCTTTCTAAACTTCAATTATTTTCTACACAATTTTCAACTAAACTTTAACTAAATTTCTGGAGCAAATATTTCTATAATAATATTCCGAAAGTTCCTCGAGAATTTATAATTATTTAAATACAAATAAAATTTAATTTTTTATAATAATTGTAACTGTAACTATATATGTAAAAGTTAGTAAGGTATAATATTTTTAAAGAATTATAATAAAGAAATTGTTGAAATTAATTTTAAAAAAAAATATTTTTAAATAATTTTCAAAATAATAGTTTCTTAA
Organism: Leptopilina syphax; assembly: GCA_032872505.1. NCBI lineage: Eukaryota > Metazoa > Arthropoda > Insecta > Hymenoptera > Figitidae > Leptopilina > Leptopilina syphax. Next base: position 2,252,402 of record CM065474.1, on the reverse strand, counting down.
TTAATAATTATATTTGAAAAATTTTTTAAAAACGAAAATATGATAAAATCTTTAAAAAAAAAATTGAAATCTGATAAAAACTTTAAAAAATAAATGAAATTTGGTTAAATTATAAGAGAATTCATAAGATTAATTTTTTTTAAAAATATTTTTAAATAATTTTTGAAAAATAATTTTATGAATTTGCTTATAATTTTACCAAATTTTAATTATTTTTGAAAGATAATTATTTATCTGCGTTTAATTTCCAAAATTTGCTCTTTAATTATAAATTATAATACAATTGAAAAATTTTCAAATAATTAAAATATGATAAAATTATTAAAAAATAATTTAAATTTTTACCGAAATAGCAGTTATTTTTAAAAAGATTTTACAATAAATTTTGTAAAATCTTTTAAAAAATAACTGCTATTTCGGTAAAATCATAAGGAATTTCATGAAATTAATTTTTTTTTAAATATTTAAAAATAATTTTTAAAAGCTAATATATTTATTAATTTTTAATTTCTCAAAATTTCTGTTCCAATTATATAAAATTGAAAAATTTCCAAACAATTGAAATTTATGGTAAAACCCTTTGAAAATAAATAATTGAAATTTTCGTAAAATCTTTTGGAAATAATTGAATTTTTGAAAAATATGAAAAAAGTAATTAAATTGTTGAAAAAATCCGAAGCAATCCAAAGCAGATTGGGATTTTCCAAGTTTGGTTTTACCACACGGAATAATTCATATATTCTGTCCACATTTAAAATGAGTCATTTTCTCGTACCTATGTTTTGCTTTTTTTTTTTTTTGTTTTTTAAGTTGACATTTAATTAATTTTAAATAATTTTTTCCCAATTTTAAATATTCTTCGCGCAAGATTATTTTTAAAAACAATAATAATTTCTTTAAAATAAAAAATTTCTTTTAATAAAATTTAACGAAATTTTCAATTGTTTTCAATTAAATTTTTCGATTATTCTATTTTAAAATAAATATTTATTATCAAAAATTTTGTAATTTAGTTTAAAAAGAATTAAAGTCGTCATTGGTTTTTTTAAAAAAATTTTTTTTTTAACTTATAATGTTTCTTTAAAAAAGAGATAAAAAAGAGTTATAAAAGAATTGTTTTTATTTGAATTAATTGATATAAAAACTTTTTATACAATAATTAAAGCAGAAAAATGTAGAATAAATTTTTAAACATTTCAATATAAATGTATACAAGTGTCGAAAAAAATCACGTTTTTTTTTAAAGTATGCAAAATGGAATAGATTATAGGATTCATTCGACCATAAAAATTTCATGAATATAAATTCGTTAAAATATGAAACAGAAAGAAATAGTATTGTGAGTGATGGTTGCAACTTGACTATAAGTATCTGCGATTTCAAACTTGCAAATCTAGGTTCAACTACATTGACGCAGCGTCGTTTTTTTTATCACTTTCAATTAAGAAAATAAAATAATTTTTTTTTTAATATTTAAAAAAAATTATTTTTAATATTAAAAAAAATTTTTTTTTTAATATTTAAGAAAATAATTCTTTTTAAAATATTTTTGTGTTATTTTAAATATACTTTCGATGCCCATATCGATGACCTCGTCGATGAAAAAAATTAAAAAATCTGATGACTGCAATTATTAATATATAATTATTTTTAATTATAAAAATAAATCTTAAGTTGTTCACATGTCAGTCAAAATTGTAGTTTAATTTGTGTTTATGCTTTGCTACGGTGGTCACTTGATTTATTTCCTGTGTTCATTTATTCGTGTTATTATTGCTCTTTTCATTCAACCACTTAAGACGCATTACAATCATTACATTATATTATGCATACAGTGTTCATGCGGTCAATTTTTATTTATTTTATTTATTTTAAGTTGAAATTTATTTTAACTGCATTTATTAAATTATTCTTCTTTTGAAACTAAAATAAACGATGCAAAAAATTTTTGCATTCAAATAATTCATATTTGTAAATTTTTACTACTTAAAAAAATAAATTGCAACTAAAGTAAAGAGAATTCTTCTTTAATTTTATATGCCATACATTCTGACATGATTTTTGAGTCTGAAAACGAACTTAAGATCAGATTTTGAAAATTCAAAATGGCGGATCCAATATGGCTGGTATTTTTTAAATAAATGATTGTAAAATTGAAATTTTCAAAAGGATTTCTAACTGGAAAATTAGTATTGATTTTTTCATTTGTAATGCAATTTTTACATTACATCTAATTTGCTTTATAAAATTTTTATTTAAAGTTGTGAAATTTTTTTTTATTAAAAATGTGAAAATTGAAAAATTCCATGTTTTTTTTTAGTAAAACAGTGTAATAGATTGTAAACAAAGATTATGACAAAGTTTCAAAAATTTTTTACTCTCAGTCTCTTGTATTTAATTAACTCTTTTTTTTCATTACATTAAATTATACAAGTCGCAAGATTTTTCCACTTTGTAATTCACACGGATTAAATCAATTTATCACGATTTTATAAAGTAACAATATGTTAAATTATGAATTCTTTTACTATTTTTTATTGAAAGAAAAAAATTAAAGAACACTTTCCGTAAGTATAAGAATTACCAAAAAAAAAATGTTATCCAGTTTTCATTTTTATTAAATTAATTGAATCAGATTTATTTTTTTTTTCAGTGATCAGGTATTTTAAAATCTGTTTACCTTGAAAACAAATTGCCCTGACGGAAGTCCAACAATTTATAATGTCACCTAATTGATAAAAAAAAATATCCTTTATTAAATATCATATGCGCATTTAATATAATCGTGGAGTATTAATTAAATTTTTCAATTATCGTGTTAAAAAAATAATAGTATAGTATTTTATTCTTTATAACATAATATAGTGGGTTTATTCATTTATTCTGTTATACTAAAAAAGAATCATTTAAAGATATTTTTAATTTAAACACGAAACATTGTTTTTTATTTTTTTATATTTGTTTTTATTCACTTTAACACATTTTTAATTTAAACACGAAACATTGTTTTTATTTTTGTTCACTTAAATACAATAATTTTTTAATTTTTCTTTTTTTTTTTTTTTTTTTATTCACTTTAACACTATCTTTAACACATTTTGAAGTTAAACACAAATCATTATTTTTGATTTTTGTTCACAATTAATTATTTTATTTTTGTTCACTTAATTATTAAATTTTTAATCACTTTTAATATTATTATTATATTATATTTAATTTTTGCTTTTCTGATTGCAGCGGAGTACATTCTTCCATGCAATAAATCTGACGTAAAGCTGGATGTTTGCATTCAAAAATCGTTCAATCATTTAAGACCATATCTTGTAAAAGGTAAGTATTAATTTTAAGTATATATAGTTTTAAAAAAAAGTGTAAATTTTTTTTTTTTTTCATCAACATTATTTAAACATTAAAAACATTCAAATATCTTTGAATTTTGAAAAATCGTGTCATTTCTATCAAAATTAGTTCATGACGTAAGAAAAAAAACATTCATATGCCACGAACAATAAATATTTTGATAGAAATGAAAAATTTTACTTTCTAATTTATTTTTTCAGGAATATCAGACTTGGATTTGCCACCAATCGAGCCGTTAACTATTCCAGAATTGGGAATGAAAAATGATCAGGGTGCAGTTCGAGTACATGCTCTATTTTCTAATATTACAGCCTTTGGACCTGGAAATTATTCCATCACAAAAGTTCGAGTAAACATAACAACGTTGAGACTCGATCTTCATTTAAAAATTCCAAAGATTGACTTGCAAGGACATTATAAGGTGGTTGGAAATGTCCTTCTATTTCCCATTCAAAGTGAAGGCGACTTTTGGGCTTCTTTCGGTAAGAATGGTTTTAAATTTACGTAAAAATATGAATTTTAACACTGGGGTCAATAAAAAAAAAACTGCCAGAGTTGAATGAATTTAAAAAAAAATGTTATTATCAGTTTTAAAGAGTATTTTTTATTACAAACGATTAGATGAAAAATTCTGTTTTTTTTGCAAAATACACAATTTTTTTTAAAATCGAAGAAAAAAATTTATTCCCCAGGACTTTTTAATATGTATTTTATTAATTAATTAAAAATGATTATATATTTAACTTCCAATTCCAATCATGATGATTAAGTTAATAATTCTTCATTTATATTTGAAGTCAACGAGATAATGAAATTAAAAATAAATTAAAAGAAATCATGTTATGTATGCACTCAATAGTAAATTGTCAATCAACCCGAGATTGATTTGACATTAAGTACTATCAGTATGGTCAACAATCTCTCTATATCCTGTCCTGTGTATTATAAAAAACATGTCACCGCGCCATTCAGCAATTTAGCATTCATTTCTATACATAAATGTTATTTTAAAAATATAAAACAGTGGCCCCCCCAAAAAAATTTAATTCATCTTTCTTCATTAAGAATTTTAAATTATTTTCATAACATTTTTTTGGAAGAATTTAATTCTTTTTATAAATAATAATATTTTTTGCGAGAATTATAACCAACAATTTTTTTTGTTTAGTTTAAAGATTTCTGAAGATAGAAAAGAAAAGTTTAAAGATTTGTCGTTTTAATCATTTGGCAGCACTGGGCCTACTTTCCTTTGTTAGGGAAGAAAAAAATTTTCTACTTAAATCAGCCCATCAATACGATTAGTAATTTAGATCAATTTGATCGTTTTTTCATTGGTTTAAAATTAATCGCAAACGCCTTATATAGATAGATGTTGATTGATCATTCTCTTTAATAGAAGTAAATTTATTCTTGCTTTAAATATCTATTTAAGGGGGAAAACACCATTTGGAAAAGCAAATGCCTTTTTCAACAAGTTTTTTTCTATAATAAACGACTAAATTTTAAAATACAATAAAAAATTTTTTTTTAATTTAATGTAATTTAAAATGCTAAATTCTTGTAGATAATGAAAATTTATTATTTTTTTTATTACAGGTGATGTTGTAGCCCTCGCCAAAGTACAAGGTGTCGAAGAAATAAGGGATGGAATTAGTTACATGAGGATAGCACGTCTGCTGGTTGACTTTAATTTAGACACAGCCGCATTCAATGTGGTGGATCAGTTAAAAATCAATAATGTATTCGGCCAAGCAATGAATAAATTTCTAAATGAAAATGCTAAAGAAATAATCGATGAAATGAAACCAGCAGCAAGATCAAGTATTGCAAAGCATTTTCAATCGTTTTTAAATACAGCTTTTACTAAAGTTCCAATGAAAGTTTGGCTAAGAGATAATTAATAAAATTCGAAATTTTTTTAAAAATCACAATTGTAATATTTATCAAAATTTACTTTTTCAACATTGCAATTATTATTACAATCGAGGGTAAATAAGGAAAAATTAGGCCACTCCAAATTGAAATCGTACTTCATGTGAAAATTATATAATTGCTAAAGTATGTTTTTGTTAAATAAGTAGTTAATTTAGAGATTTAGACAATCGAAAATCTACCAAATTGAGATAATTTAAGGAATTAGTTAAGATTTATATAAATAGAAAACGACTGTAGTTATAAAATTGATTTTTATCTTATATAATGTAATGTCTGATGTATTATATGTATTAAAAGTGTTTATTAGAAAATTTTTTTCAATTTTAAATTCATCGAATTTTGTATAAAAAAATTATTAGTTTATGTTTAAAAAATAAGTAAAAGTAGAAAGGATATTTTTGCAAAAAAAAGTATTTATAAGAAACCGCACATTCCATGTAATTAGTTGTTCACAATATGGTTTTGAAAATTTATTTTCGCTAAAAATACTTGATAGAGCAATAAAATTTTAAACGATAACGTCAAAAAGCGACAAAAGGTTTGAATTAAAAAGAAATAAATTTACTCCATACTTTCTAAAATATCTCATTTATTTACATGACAGTTTCCTACCCTTACAAAAAAATCATCAAAAATCACCAAAAATGGTCAAATATTTTCAAAAATCTTCAAAAATATAATAATCTTCTAAAATCATCAAAAATCTCCAAAAATCATCAAATATTTTCCAAAATCTTCAAAAATATTTTTAAAATCATCATGTCATCAAAAATCTTCTAAAATCATCAAAAATCTCCAAAAATCATCAGAAACTATCAAAAATCATCAAATATTTTCAAAAATCTTCAAAAATCATCAAATATTTTCAAAAATCTTCAAAAATCATCAAATAATCTTCTAAAATCTTAAAAAATCTTCAAAACTTTTCAAATATATTTTAAAAATCATCAAAAGCCATCAAAAATTATCAAAAAATCTTCTAAAATCATCAAAAATCTTCAAAAATCATCAAATATTTTCAAAAATCTTCAAAAATCATCAAATAATCTTCTAAAATCATCAAAAATCTTCAAAAAATTATAAAAAATCTTCTAAAACCATCAAAAATATTCAAAAATCTTCAAAACTCTTTAAAAATCTTTTAAAAATCATTAAAAGTCATCAAAAATCTTCAAATATTTTTAAAAATCTTTAAAAAATCATCAAATAATCTTCTAAAATCATAAAAAATCTTTAAAACTTTTCAAAATTATTTAAAAAATCATCAAAAATCTTCAAAAAATTTTTAAAAATCTTCTAAAATCATCAAAAATTTCCAAAAATCATGAATTATTTTCAAAAATCATCAAATAATCTTCTAAAATCATCAAAAATCTTCAAATATCTTCAAAGCTATTCAAAAAATTTTCTAAAATCATCAAAAATCTCTAAAAATCATCAAATATTTTTAAAAAACTTCAAAAATCATTAAAATTCATCAAATATTTTCAAAAATCTTTAAAAAATCATCAAATAATCTTCTAAAATCATCAAAAATCTTCAAATATCTTTAAAGCTATTCAAAAAATTTTCTAAAATCATCAAAAATCTCTAAAAATCATCAAATATTTTTAAAAAACTTCAAAAATCATTAAAATTCATCAAATATTTTCAAAAATCTTTAAAAATCATCAAAAAAAATCTTTTTAAATTATCAAAAATCATTAAAAATCTTCTAAAATCATAAAAAATCTCTAAAAATCTTTAAAAAATCTTCTAAAATCATCAAAAGTCATTGAAAATCATAAAAAATTTTCAAAAAATTATAAAAAATCTCCCAAAATTATCAAATATTTTTAAAACTCTTTAAAAATCATCAATAAATCTTCTATAATCATCAAAAGTCATCAAAAAATCATCAAAAATCTTCAAAAATCTTTAAGAAAAAGCATATAAAAATTTAATAAACAGAACACTTTGTTTTAGGATTCATTTTTGAACCCAGAGGACATTGAAAATCTTTTGCAAATTCTGGACGGTTCGCTAGGGAACCTATTACTCGAAATTCCTTTGGACTGTGAACATCTTGATTGAGTAATAATTTTTGAACTTTTGGAGTTACCTTCTCGCAGTAGCCTTGTGCAAAACTAATCCAAAAAAGTTGAGACTGCGTATAATTCAAACCAGGTAACATTTGCTCTGAGCTATGATCCTTCACCCATTTTTGATAAGCTAAATATGCTATTTTTAATCCTACAGTGTCGGCAATATTTTCATCTTGTGTTTTTATGCCATTTACCTAGAGATATGAAGAAATAGAAAATTAAAAATGACACCGAAAAATAAGATAAATTTTAAGATTACAATTAAAAAATTAACCGTTAAAAATTGAATAAAAAAAAGTAGACTTTTATTTAAAAAAGTAGATTCTTTTATACTAACATTCAAATTAATATCTTCAACTGTATAGTTTCCATATTGAGAAATAAAACAATGTGCTTTTGTTGCAAATTGTTTTTGAGACGTAGGCTCCCACCAATCGTTTAAATTTCCATTTTTATCATAATGTTTACCCTGAGAGTCAAAACCATGTGTAAATTCATGACCAACAATACTTCCAATTGCACCATAATTCATGTACATTGGTCTGCTTTCATTGAAGAATATTCCTTGAAAAATTCCTGGTGGTATACCTAAATTAAGGGAAAAATTTTATTTTCATATTTATTAAAAAAAAAAAAAAAAAAAATTAACAGTGATAATTATTTTTAAAAAAATTTAACAGTATAATTAACATACTAAAACTATTCTTGTTGATAACATTGAATGCATTTACATGTGTTGCATCCTCCCGAAACAACATGCTGGACCTATTTACAGGTACCCTAAACGAACTACTTAGTAATTTATGCTCAAATTTCGTAATATTCAAAATAGATTGGTCAAAATCGTCTGCAGTAATTTCCAAGTCTTTGAAAAATTCATCAATTTCATTGTCATCAGAAATTTGGAAATTGCTTTGTCGTTCAGCATGGAGTAAGGAAAGTTTCTCTAGAGCATAGTCCTTTGTCTTCTGGTCCAACCAATCCACCTGAATAAAAGTGAATTTAAACAATTTAAAAATCTGACATTGAAACTTTTTTTTTTATTATTATTAATGTTTCTATACACCAATATCAATGGCAGATTTTTCAATACTGTTCTTACATTTTTAATGATGATATAGAATTGATGGAATATATTATTCATCAATTCCTCAACATGTTTGTTATAAGATTCTTCATTAACGTAGTTTTTGATATAAAGTGTACCTAAATTAGACAAGAATGCTTGTCTCGTGAATATAAAACATGTCCCCCACTTTTCCTTGATTTCAGAGAGATTTACATCAGAATATCCATTGAGAATATCCTTAACGAATGTCCATATTACATAAATTGCCTGATCTCTTTTTGAAATGTTATTAATATGTTCGTTAAATTTTTTAAAGAAACTGCTATCTGAAACCAGTACAATATCGTCATCTCTAACTTCCGTCGATGGTTGTAATATTCCATTAAAAATTTCCCTCCATAAAATATTCGAATAGTTTCCCTCAAGTTCTTTAACAGTGATTCTATCGTAAATATGCGATTGTCTGTCGTTTTCGGGAATAGACATCTGTAAAATAAGAATTAAATTATTTCTTAATAGTTAAAAGTAAAAATTAAAAAAACAAAAATTTTTTTTTTTTAATTCTAACTTTAAAACAAGAACTAAAAATCTAAATAAAAATAGATTCAGAACTCATCTTAAAAATTAATATACTTACATTAATGAGCATACTGTCTATTTCATTAATTTTTTTGATTACATCTTCAAATGGTACTTTGCGTTTTATAAGTTCAGGAAGAAAGTATTTTAGTCCACTAAAATCACTGATAGACGCAGTAAGATCCGAAGGTTGTTCAAGCTAAAATAAGAGCTTAATTATTTTCTAACATAAATTTTTATGTCTTGCACTTGAAAATTAATTTTAAAAAAATTAATTTTATCTGCTATAAGAAAATATTTTCATATACATACCCTAAGAACAATATTTGAATTATTTTTCGTATCCAATATAAGGTTCACCTTAAAAAAAGCTGTGCTTAAGATACTAGACTCTTTTATTATTTTCAACTGATATTTCTCCCAATGGAAACTCTCATTTTTCATATGACTTTTTTTTAAATAGCTCCATCCATTAATTTTTGTTATAAGATCAACGGTCACTTTTGAATTTAATTCTTTCTCGTCAAATGCTTTATATGTACGGAAAATATAAATTAAAAATTAGAATACGACGAAAAAGTTATATAAATTATTTATCGGTATAAATATTTTTAAAAAAAAATTATCAAAAGTCGATTAAAATAATAATAATGTGAAATATTACTTACTTGTATTCATACAGTTGTGGTAAAATGTTTTAATTAATTTCACATATTTTGCATCAGTAGGTTTTAAATCTTGTTCTAGAATATTTTTCATCTTTTGTTTAATTTCCTTATCGATAGAAATAAAATTGTTCTTTATAAAAATGTTGTCATCAGAAAGTACTTGTTTTCTCATGTATTGACCACAGGCGAATTTATAAAAATTGTCACAAGGGTCTAAACTTTCATCCATATAATTCATTACTCTTGATGCTGTAAATGAATTGTTTTCAGTAAAATTTGATTTTAAATACACTTGTTCTAGTTCTTATTTTAGAAAACATTTATGACATAATTATAAATAATAAAAAAAAAATTATGTAAATATTAGAAATAGTTTTTAAAAATGAATATACTAACCTGTGTGAATGCATTCAGGTTTAATGCAATACTTAGTTGTATCATCTGATATTTTTTGAACACCATTTATTTCTGGAATGCTTCCATTGATAGTCTTTGATAATGGATACGGAGATAAATTTAAATTGAAATCTAAAAAATGATGTAGAAAGTTTTAAAAATAATTCCTTAATAATAATTCTATAAGAAAAGTAAAAATATTTTAAAAATTAACACTCCGTTTATTAACACACAGGAAAGTTTTAAAGTTGATGTTAATAAATATAGAATATTAATTATATTTTGGTAAAAAAAACACTTACTATATTGTGAATTATAATTTTGTGCCTCTGATAAATTAACAAAGACTACAAGGCATAAAACTATTAATCCATGTTTTAATCCTAATCGTCTTCGACACCTTTTGGAAACAGATTTTTCTTAATAAATAAATATAAATCTTTTTTTTTAAAAAAATATGAGCGAATTCTAAAAGTAGCTATAATTTGATATTATCAGGAAATTGGGATTTAAAAATTTTAAAATTCGCGCATTAATTTTTATGTCAAATGAATTTCATGTTATATGAAATTTATGTCAAATGCATTTTATGTCAATTGATCTTTATATCCAATGAATTTGATATGCAATGAAATTTATGTCAAATGAATTTTATATGCAATAAAATTTATGTTAAATGAAATTTATGTCAAATGAGTTTTGTGTCAATAGATCTTTACATGTTAAATGAAATTTATGTAAAATAAATTTCATGTTAAATGCAATTTATATCAAGTGAATTTCATGTTAAATGAATTTTATATGCAAATGAAAATGTAAAATGGATTTTATATGCAATGAAATTTATGTCAAATGAATTTCATGTTAAATTGAATTTTTGTCAAATGAATTTAATATACAATAGGCATATTTCTAGAACTTTTAAACTTTTAGGTATTGGAAAACTTAATTTTTCTTTTTAAGGCACATTCTTGAAATTAATTTTATTGTTTTGTGCATTGATCAAATAGTAGAAAAAACCTTGCGATACTCATTTCTACATATTGTTAACCCCTCTGTGTATGAGTTTAACCCCAAGAAAATGTTTCTAAATGCATAGATTTTTCATAAAGTTGGATTTTCACGTCAATCGGTATCTTGGGGTTTCTAGGGTAGCTGATTACGAATATGATGTTAATTTTTCAAAATTCAAAATGGCGAATCCAATATGGCGGACAAAATTTTTAAAAAATTAATGGATTTCCACAGCATTGAATATTCATGGGTTTTTGAGGTCACTGATTATGATTCTGTAGTCGGATTTCGAAAACTCCAAATGGCGGATCCAATATGGCGGATGAAAATTTAAAAAATAATTCAATTTACACAGAAGTGGGTATGAAGGGGTTTTTGGGGTCGCTTATTATTATGTATCTGAATTTAGTTTTTTAAAAATTTTAAAAGTGGTTTCAAAATGTCATAAAAATTATTGATATTTTAAAAATTATTTTGGGATTAATTATCATTAAAAAGCAATAGAAGTAAACAAATAAATATCCACTAGATATAATTATTTTAATATTCTAAAAAGTTTTCTAGTTTTATTTTATATTAAAAGTACAAACAGTATGAAGAAAAAATGAATAACGTTTAATTGAAAGTTTTACTTCCCTTTCTTTATCCATAATTAATATTATTTAAATAAAATATATAATATCTACATTCGGCAATCAAAACATTCTGACACATTAAAAATAATATTACCATGGAAACTTAGAAAAAAAGAAGTTTACAATTCTAAAAACAGAATAAAATTTAAATAATAAATTAAATGAATAATTTAAAATTAAATTACGCTTATGAAAATAAAATGAAATTTAAAATTGATTAATTCTTGTTTAGATAAATTCTTTTTAGGAATAGTGTAGAGGTTAACGATTTTTCTGTATACTTTTATAACGTACGAGAAGAGATTACAATGAGTTATTAAATGTGATTAGAAGTCAAATTCAACATGTGCCCTTCAAAAATGTGGGTTTTTATTATGAGTTTCGTTTTTAAATTTATAATATATAATGACTTGTTAAAAAAGTTATACAATATAAACTGAAAAAAACAGTGAATGTCACACACGAGAAACTGGCGATTTCGTCACTTTTACTTACTTTTGTCGTTCCCTACCTAATTAAAATGATTATTATACACAAGGTATATTTAAAGAGCACAATAATTTATTAGCTTATGGTACTGCAAAATTATTATTATAATTTTTAAAATATAATAATAAACGGAAACAGAATGTTTAAAAGTTCTAGAAATATGCCCACAATAGATCTTTATGTCAAATTAATTTTATGTCAATTGATCTTTATGTCAAACAACTTTCATGTTAAATTAAACTTACATCAAATGGAATTTATGTCAATTGATCTTTATGTCAAATTAATTTTATATTAAATGAAAATTATGGCAAATGAATTTTACATACAATGAAATTTATGTCAAATGAATTACATGCGTTAAATGAAATTTATGTCAAATATATTTCTTGTTAAATGATATTTATATCAAATGAATTACATGCGTTAAATGAAATTTATATAAAATATATTTCATGTTAAATGAAATTTATATCAAATATATTTTATGTTAAATGAAATTTATATCAAATGCAAATTTTACGTTAAATGAAATTTATGTCAATTGAATTAAATGTTCAATAAAATTTTTGACTTTTACACCTTTAGATGAATTAATTTTTTCAATTTATTTCTGCTTATTAAAAAAAATACCTTACCTGTCAGAATTTTTCTCTTCGCTATTGAGCATTTTGCAAATTTAAAAAATACAATTATAAATTTAACCTTTGATAGATTTGAAAAATAATATATTTTAGTAACAATATGTTCACTGGTCTGAGTCTAAACTCGAAATGTTATGTATTCTACGTGTTTTTAATATTATATAGAGACGAGATCTATGCAAACCATTGTACAAATTATCTTAATATACTTTTGGGAACGTCATTAATTTGTCATCCACTTAACTAGAATTTTGAGTGTTTACTAATATAAATAAAGGTAAGATCGAGTTATAATGATAAAAGTGATATTATAATCAAATATTACTAGGCCATTAACAAATACGTTATGATTTATGGAATTTCGAAGAATAAATTTAAAATTCAGATTAAAATATCGTTATAAGCGTTTATTGTAAAAGGGTATAATTAGTAGAGTTCAAATAAATTTTATTTTTCAATCTTATTGTAACTATTGTATGATATCACTGGTATTTATTACGTTTCTTCAAATTAGAGAGTTTGTGGTTTTCCAAGTACTGTACCTCCAAGAATTTAACTGATCTTTTAAATTTTTTTTAAATCTTATATTTTTCTAATCTTTTTTAAAGGATGTCAGTTTTTAATTTTAAGCCTTTTAGTTCTAAGCCTTTTTTTTAATAATTGTTAATGCAAAAAAACAATTTTTACTATAATTCCGGTACGTGGATCGTAATGTTTGAAAAAAATCATCTTTACTTGTTCGTTACTGTTTTTTCTTCTTCAAAGAGCTACATTATTATGAGATAATCCAGACCTTAGTTGCACCAAAAATTAGAAATTATGCTTTGGGTGTCGCAAAGAAAAAGGAAATATATTTAAATATATTTTAGTATAGAAAAAAGTAGTTGTGTATTTTATAATTTTATTCAATGCTTCATAATTAGAAGAAATAAGAAATTATCTCTCTACCTATAATAAATACAGGATTTGGAATTTTTTTTCAATCCCATTTAATTTCTTTTCAGTTCTGATTTCAAAAGATTAATTTTGTGAATGTACTTCCAAGATTATGTGGTTGATTGAATTTTTTTTTCTTTTCTCAAAGGAAATTAACAGGAAACGAAATGTATTGATTCTATTCTATACGCGAAATAAACTATTAACTATTATTATATTAGAATATCTCTATTTAGATGTTATAACTATTTTTTAGAATTTTTCTGATTTAAAAATTTTTTTTAAGTAATTTTTATTTATGAAGAATAATAATAAATATTAAACAAATAGTTTTATTTGAAAAAAAAGAAAAGAGTGATACAGGAAAATATTATACCTATTATAAAATAATTCAATTCTGATTCATTGTAAGTTTGGAAATTGGAATTTAAAAATTTCACAAAAGTTGGCAATAGTGAAATTTTCTTTGATAAAAATTTGATAAAACAAAACTCTAAATTTTAAAATCGTTAAAGTATTTTGAAGTAATATAAGAAAATGTTTTTAACTGAAAAAAAGATAAACTGATTGAAATTTACGTAAAGTATTTGAAGCTATTAAGTTTTTTTTATATGTGTATGGGATATGGTAGAATTTATTGAAACTTCACGTTTAATAGATAATAATTTTTTACTGGATTTTTAAAAATATTAACAATAAATAATGATTTTTAACATAGAATACAAGATTTATTAAAATTTTGCAACTAATAGATTTTTGGGGCGAGACTTTGTGGATTAAATTGAAAGGATTCATTTAGGATACCACGCTGTTGCTGTTTGTAATTATTCATTTAAACAAAATGGAATCAAATCGTTTATTGTGCAATTTTTGCGTTATTTTCTGTATTTTATCAATATGGTCTAACACTGTTGTGAACACTATGGATGAATGGGATAATCTGAGTAAGTTTAAGTTTAAAAAAATTCTATCGAGTTTCGTGCTTTTTGCACAAATCTAACTTTTATCCATTAATATCAGTTTTTGAGAATCCTAAATATTTATATTTTCATGTTATAGACGAATTGCCAGACTTAGGAAGAGGTATGAATTTTTTATATATTTATTATATTATAATTCTTTATATCTATACATTATTACACATAAAATATAAAATGCAATATCACTTTACAGATGAACTGGAAATGTACGGAATTGGTATGATGAAAATTCTAAGTAACTTTGTCATTAACAAGTTCTAAAGTATTATCAATAATATTCATTAAAAATTTTTTAAATGTTTCAGAATTTCAAGATGCAGATTCAGGTATATTGGGTTTACATCATATACTCAAAAAATAACCCAGTGGGCATTAGAAAATATGGGCATATTTCTAGAACTTTTAAACTTTCTGTTTCCGTTAATTATTATATTTTAAAAATTATAAAAATAATATTGCAGTACCATAATTTGATAAATTATTGTGCTCTTTAAATCTAAAAACCTTGTGTATAATAATCAGTTTAATTAGGTAGGGAACGACAAAAGTAAGTAAAAGTGACGAAATCGCCAGTTTCTCGTGTGTGACATTGACTGTATTTTTTCAGTTTATATTGTATAACTTTTCTAACGAGTCATTATATATTTTGTGACTCATAGTAGATGTAGTGGGGAGTACAAGGAACCAAAAAATCATTGAGACAATGATGTGCCTCAATTAAAATAAAAATGGTGTACCTTCAAACTTGCGAGACAACTTTTCTTAAATTCTGACAATTTAGCAATTAACTTATTGATATAACTTTTTTAACGAAGATTTTTAAGTAACCATAAAACGGGGTTACATTGTCTACATAATAAGAAGTAATTTGAACCCTTACACGAATATGTGCCACTTATACATTAGGAATGCAGTGACTTCAAAAGTTAAATTTAAAAACGAAACTCATAATAAAAACCCACATTTTTGAAGGGCACATGTTGAATTGACTTCTAATCACATTTAATAACTCATTGTAATCTCTTCTCGTACGTTATAAAAGTATACAGAAAAATCGTTAACCTCTACACTATTCCTAAAAAGAATTTATCTAAACAAGAATTAATCAATTTTAAATTTCATTTTATTTTCATAAGCGTAATTTAATTTTAAATTATTCATTTAATTTATTATTTAAATTTTATTCTGTTTTTAGAATTGTAAACTTCTTTTTTTCTAAGTTTCCATGGTAATATTATTTTTAATGTGTCAAAATGTTTTTATTGCCGAATGTAGATATTATGTATTTTATTTAAATAATATTAATTATGGATAAAGAAAGGGAAGTAAAACTTTCAATTAAACGTTATTCATTTTTTTTTCATACTGTTTGTACTTTTAATATAAAATAAAACTAGAAAACTTTTTAGAATATTAAAATAATTATATCTCGTGGATATTTATTTGTTCACTTCTATTGCTTTTTAATGATAATTAATCCCAAAATATTTTCAAAACAGTATTTAAAATATCAATAATTTTTATGACATTTTGAAACCACTTTTAAAATTTTTAAAAAACTAAATTCAGATACATAATAATTAGCGACCCCAAAAACCCCTTCATACCCACTTCTGTGTAAATTGAATTATTTTTTAAATTTTCATCCGCCATATTGGATCCGCCATTTGGAGTTTTCGAAATCCGACTACAGAATCATAATCAGCGACCCCAAAAACCCATGAATATTCAATGCTGTGGAAATCCATTAATTTTTTAAAAATTTTGTACGCCATATTGGATCCGCCATTTTGAATTTTGAAAAATTAACATCATATTCGTAATCAGCTACCCTAGAAACCCCAAGATACCGATTGACGTGAAAATCCAACTTTATGAAAAATCTATGCATTTAGAAACATTTTCTTGGGGTTAAACTCATACACAGAGGGGTTAACAATATGTAGAAATGAGTATCGCAAGGTTTTTTCTACTATTTGATCAATGCACAAAACAATAAAATTAATTTCAAGAATGTGCCTTAAAAAGAAAAATTAAGTTTTCCAATACCTAAAAGTTTAAAAGTTCTAGAAATATGCCCATATATATAATTATTTTTGTTACAGATATATTGGATGAATTCATATGCCTGGTGGCATGCTAAGTATTTACAAACAACTCTTAAATTCATCGAATTTTGTATAAAAAAATTATTAGTCTATGTTTAAAAAATAAGTAAAAGTAGAAAGGATATTTTGGCAAAAAAAAGTATTTATAAGAAACCGCACATTCCATGTAATTCGTTGTTCACAATATGGTTTTGAAAATTTATTTTCGCTAAAAATACTTGATAGAACAATAAAATTTTAAACGATAACGTCAAAAAGCGACAAAAGGTTTGAATTAAAAAGAAATAAATTTACTTCATACTTTCTAAAATATCTCATTTATTTACATGACAGTTTCCTACCCTTACAAAAAAATCATCAAAAATCACCAAAAATGGTCAAATATTTTCAAAAATCTTCAAAAATATAATAATCTTCTAAAATCATCAAAAATCTCCAAAAATCATCAAATATTTTCCAAAATCTTCAAAAATATTTTAAAAATCATCATGTCATCAAAAATCTTCTAAAATCATCAAAAATCTCCAAAAATCATCAGAAACTATCAAAAATCATCAAATATTTTCAAAAATCTTTAAAAATCATCAAAAAAATCTTTATAAATTATCAAAAATCATTAAAAATCATCAAACAATCTTCTAAAATCTTAAAAAATCTTCAAAACTTTTCAAAAATATTTAAAAAATCTTCAAAAATCTTAAAAAAATCTTCTAAAATCATCAAAAATTATCAAATAATCTTCTACAATCATAAAAAATCTTCAAAAATCTTCAAAACTTTTCAAAAATATTTTAAAAATCATCAAAAGTCATCAAAAATCATCAAAAAATCTTCTAAAATCATCAAAAATCATCAAATATGTTCAAAAATGTTCAAAAATCATCAAATAATCTTCAAAAATCATCAAATAATCTTCTAACATCATAAAAAATCTTCAAATATCTTCAAAGCTATTCAAAAAATTTTCTAAAATCATCAAAAATCTCTAAAAATCATCAAATATTTTTAAAAAACTTCAAAAATCATTAAAATTTATCAAATATTTTCAAAAATCTTTAAAAATCATGAAAAAAAATCTTTTTAAATTATCAAAAATCATTAAAAATCTTCTAAAATCATCAAAAATCTCCAAAAATCTTTAAAAAAATCTTCTAAAATCATCAAAAATCTCCAAAAATCATCAAATATGTTCAAAAATGTTCAAAAATCATCAAATAATCTTCTAAAATTATCAAAAATCTTCAAAAAATTCTAAAAAATCTTCTGAAATCATCAAAAATATTCAAAAATCTTCAAAACTCTTTAAAAATCTATTAAAAATCATAAAAAGTCATCAAAAATCTTCAAATATTTTTAAAAATCTTCAAAAAATCACCAAATAATCTTCTAAAATCATAAAAAATCTTCAAAAATCTTCAAAACTTTTCAAAATTATTTAAAAAATCATCAAAAATCATCAAAAATCTTCAATAATCTTTAAAAAATTTTAAAAAATCTTTTAAAATCATCAAAAATCTCCAAAAATCATGAATTATTTTCAAAAATCATCAAATAATTTTCTAAAATCTTTAAAAAATCTTCAAATATCTTCAAAACTCTTTAACAAATTTTCTAAAATCATCAAAAATCTCTAAAAATCATTAAATATTTTTAAAAATTTTCAAAAATCATTAAAAATCATCAAGAAAATCTTTTTAAATTATCCAAAATTATTAAAAATCTTCTAAAATCATAAAAAATCTCTAAAAATCTTTAAAAAATCTTCTAAAATCATCAAAAGTCATTGAATATCATAAAAAATTTTCAAAAAATTATAAAAAATCTCCCAAAATTATCAAATATTTTAAAAAATCTTTAAAAATCATCAATAAATCTTCTATAATCATCAAAAGTAATTAAAAAAATCATTAAAAATCTTCAAAAATCTTTAAGAAAAAGCATATAAAAATTTAATAAACAGAACACTTTGTTTTAGGATTCATTTTTGAACCCAGAGGACATTGAAAATCTTTTGCAAATTCTGGACGGTTCGCTAGGGAACCTATTACTCGAAATTCCTTTGGACTGTGAACATCTTGATTGAGTAATAATTTTTGAACTTTTGGAGTTACCTTCTCGCAGTAGCCTTGTGCAAAACTAATCCAAAAAAGTTGAGACTGCGTATAATCCAAACCAGGTAACATTTGCTCTGAGCTATGATCCTTCACCCATTTTTGATAAGCTAAATATGCTATTTTTAATCCTACATTATCGGCAATATTTTCAGCTTGTGTTTGAATGCCGTTTATCTAGAGATATGAAAAAATGGAAAATTAAAAATATGATAAATTTTAAGATTACAATTAAAAAATTAACCGTTAAAAATTAAATAAAAAAAAAAGTAGAATTTTAAAAAAGTAGATTCTTTTATACTAACATTCAAATTAACATCTTCAACTGTATAGTTTCCATATTGAGAAATAAAACATTGTGCTTTTGTTGCAAATTGTTTTTGAGACGTAGGCTCCCACCAATCGTTTAAATTTCCATTTTTATCATAATGTTTACCCTGAGAGTCAAAACCATGTGTAAATTCATGACCAACAATACTTCCAATTGCACCATAATTCATGTACATTGGTCTGCTTTCATTGAAGAATATTCCTTGAAAAATTCCTGGTGGTATACCTAAATTAAGGGAAAAATTTTATTTTCATATTTATTAAAAAAAAAAAAAAAAAAAAAAAAAAATTAACAGTAATAATTATTTTTAAAAAAATTTAACAGTATAATTAACATACTAAAACTATTCTTGTTGATAACATTGAATGCATTTACATGTGTTGCATCATGCCGAAACAACATGCTGGACCTATTTACAGGTACCCTAAACGAACTAGTTAGTAATTTATGATTAAATTTCGAAATATTCAACATAGATTGGTAAAAATCGCCTGCAGTAATTTCCAAGTCTTTGTAAAATTCATCAATTTCATTGTCATCAGAAATTTGGAAATTCCTTTGTCGTTCAGCATGGAGTAAGGAAAGTTTCTCTAGAGCATAGTCCTTTGTCTTCTGGTCCAACCAATCCACCTGAATAAAAGTAAATTTAAACAATTTAAAAATCTGACATTGAAACTTTTTTTTTTATTATTAATGTTTCTATACACCAATATCAATGGCAGATTTTTCAATACTGTTCTTACATTTTTAATGATGATATAGAATTGATGGAATATATTATTCATCAATTCCTCAACATGTTTGTTATAAGATTCTTCATTAACGTAGTTTTTGATATAAAGTGTACCTAAATTAGACAAGAATGCTTGTCTCGTGAATATAAAACATGTCCCCCACTTTTCCTTGATTTCAGAGAGATTTACATCAGAATATCCATTGAGAATATCCTTAACGAATGTCCATATTACATAAATTGCCTGATCTCTTTTTGAAATGTTATTAATATGTTCGTTAAATTTTTTAAAGAAACTGCTATCTGAAACCAGTACAATATCGTCATCTCTAACTTCCGTCGATGGTTGTAATATTCCATTAAAAATTTCCCTCCATAAAATATTCGAATAGTTTCCCTCAAGTTCTTTAACAGTGATTCTATCGTAAATATGCGATTGTCTGTCGTTTTCGGGAATAGACATCTGTAAAATAAGAATTAAATTATTTCTTAATAGTTAAAAGTAAAAATTAAAAAAACAAAATTTTTTTTTTTAATTCTAACTTTAAAACAAGAACTAAAAATCTAAATAAAAATAGATTCAGAACTTATCTTAAAAATTAATATACTTACATTAATGAGCATACTGTTTATTTCATTAATTTGTTTGGTTATATCTTCAAATGGTACTTTGCGTTTTATAAGTTCAGGAAAAAAGTATTTTAGTGCACTAAAATCACTGGTAGACGCAGTAAGATCCGAAGGTTGTTCAAGCTAAAATAAGAGCTTAATTATTTTCTAACATAAATTTTTATGTCTTGCACTTGAAAATTAATTTTAAAAAAATTAATTTTATCTGCTATAAGAAAATATTTTCATATACATACCCTAAGAACAATATTTGAATTATCTTTCGTATCCAATAGAAGGTTCACCTTAAAAAAAGCTGCGCTTAAGAGACTAGACTCTTTTATTATTTTCAACTGATATTTTTCCCAATGGAAACTCTCATTTTTCATATGACATTTTTTTAAATAGCTCCATCCATTAATTTTTGTTATAAGATCAACGGTCACTTTTGAATTTGATTCTTTCTCGTCAAATGCTTTATATGTACGGAAAATATAAATTAAAAATTAGAATACGACGAAAAAGTTATATAAATTATTTATCGGTATAAATATTTTTAAAAAAAAATTATCAAAAGTCGATTAAAATAATAATAATGTGAAATATTACTTACTTGAATTCATACAGTTGCGATAAAAAGTTTTAATTAATTTCACATATTTTGCATCAGTAGGTTTTAAATCTTGTTCTAGAATATTTTTCATCATTTGTTTAATTTCCTTATCGATAGAATTAAAATTGTCCTTAATAAAAATGTTGTCATCAGAAAGTACTTGTTTTCTCATGTATTGACCACAGGCGAATTTATAAAAATTGTCACAAGGGTCTAAACTTTCATCCATATAATTCATTACTCTTGATGCTGTAAATGAATCGTTTTCAGTAAAATTTGATTTTAAATACACTTGTTCTAGTTCTTATTTTAGAAAACATTTATGACATAATTATAAATAATAAAAAAAAATTATGTAAATATTAGAAATAGTTTTTAAAAATGAATATACCAACCTGTGTGAATGCATTCAGGTTTAATGCAATACTTAGTTGTATCATCTGATATTTTTTGAACACCATTTATTTCTGGAATGCTTCCATTGATAGTCTTTGATAATGGATACGGAGATAAATTTAAATTGAAATCTAAAAAATGATGTAGAAAGTTTTAAAAATAATTCCTTAATAATAATTCTATAAGAAAAGTAAAAATATTTTAAAAATTAACACTCCGTTTATTAACACACAGGAAAGTTTTAAAGTTGATGTTAATAAATATAGAATATTAATTATATTTTGGTAAAAAAAACACTTACTATATTGTGAATTATAATTTTGTGCCTCTGATAAATTAACAAAGACTACAAGGCATAAAACTATTAATCCATGTTTTAATCCTAATCGTCTTCGACACCTTTTGGAAACAGATTTTTCTTAATAAATAAATATAAATCTTTTAAAAAAAAAAATTAAGCGAATTCTAAAAGTAGCTATAATTTGATATTATCAGGAAATTGGGATTTGACAATTTTAAAATTCGCGCATTAATTTTTATGTCAAATGAATTTTATATGTAATAAAATTAATGTTAAATGAATTTCATGTTAAATGAAATTTATGTCAAATGAATTTTATATGCAATAAAATTTATGTTAAATGAAATTTATGTCAAATGAGTTTTGTGTCAATAGATCTTTACATGTTAAATGAAATTTATGTAAAATAAATTTCATGTTAAATGCAATTTATATCAAGTGAATTTCATGTTAAATGCATTTTCTGTCAAGTGAATATCATGTTAAATGAATTTTATATGCAAATGAAAATGTAAAATGGATTTTATATGCAATGAAATTTATGTCAAATGAATTTCATGTTAAATTGAATTTTTGTCAAATGAATTCAATATACAATAGATCTTTATGTCAAATTAATTTTATGTCAATTGATCTTTATGTCAAATGAATTTTATATTAAATGAAAATTATGTCAAATGAATTTTATGTACAATGAAATTTATGTCAAATGAATTACATGCGTTAAATGAAATGTATGTCAAATATATTTCATGTTAAATGAAATTTATATCAAATGCAAATTTTACGTTAAATGAAATTTATGTCAATTGAATTAAATGTTCAATAAAATTTTTGACTTTCACACCTTTAGATAAATTAAATTTTTCAATTTATTTCTGCTTATTAAAAAAAATACCTTACCTGTCAGAATTTTCCTCTTCGCTATTGAGCATTTTGCAAATTTAAAAAAAAAACTTTTTTAACCACATACAATTATAAATTTAACCTTTTATAGATTTGCAAAATAATATATTTTAGTTACAATATGTTCACTTGTCTGAGTCTAAACTCGAAATGTTATGTATTCTACGTGTTTTTAATATTATATAGAGACGAGATCTATGCAAACCATTGTATAAATTATCTTAATATACTTTTAGGGACGTCATTAATTTGTCATCTACTTAACTAGAATTTTGAGTGTGACTAATATAAATAAAGGTAAGATCGAGTTATAATGACAAAAGTGATATTATAATCAAATATTACTAGGCCATTAACAAATACGTTATGATTTATGGAATTTCGAAGAATACATTTAAACTTCAGATTAAAATATCGTTATAAGCGTTTATTGTAAAAGGGTTTAATTACTAGAGTTCAAATAAATTCTTATCTTTCAATCCTATCGTAACTATTGTATATCACTGGTATTTATTACGATTCTTCAAATTAGAGAGTTTGTGGTTTTCCAAGTACTGTACCTCCAAGAATTTAACTGATCTTTTAAATTTTTTTCAAATCTTATTTTTCTAATCTTTTTCAAATGAAGGATGTCCGTTTTTAATTTTAAGCCTTTTAGTTCTAAGCCTTTTTTTAATAATTGTTAATGCAAAAAAACAATTTTTACTATAATTCCGGTACGTGGATCGTAATGTTTGAAAAAAATCATCTTTACTTGTTCGTTTGTGTTTTTTCTTCTTCAAAGAGCTACATTATTATGAGATAATCCAGACCTTAGTTGCACCAAAAATTAGAAATCATGCTTTGGGTGTCGCAAAGAAAAAGGAAATATATTTAAATATATTTTAGTATAGAAAAAAGTAGTTGTGTATTTTATAATTTTATTCAATGCTTTATAATTAGAAGAAATAAGAAATTATCTCTCTACCTATAATAAATACAGGATTTGGATTTTTTTTTTTCAATCCCATTTAATTTCTTTTCAGTTCTGATTTCAAAAGATTAATTTTGTGAATGTACTTCCAAGATTATGTGGTTGATTGCGCTTACCTCCACAGACTTGTAGCGAAAAGCTAAGGGGATCGATTTTCTTTTCTATGCATTTTTTTTTCTTTTCTCAAAGGAAATTAACAGGAAACGAAATGTATTGATTCTATTCTATACGCGAAATAAACTATTAACTATTATTATATTAGAACTTCTCTATTTAGATGTTATAACTGTTTTTTAGAATTTTTCTGATTTAAAAATTTTTTTTAAGTAATTTTTATTTATGAAGAATAATAATAAATATTAAACAAATAGTTTTATTTGAAAAAAAAGAAAAGAGTGATACAGGAAAATATTATACCTATTATAAAATAATTCAATTCTGATTCATTGTGAATTTGGAAATTGGAATTTAAAAATTTCACAAAAGTTGGCAATAGTGAAATTTTCTTTGATAAAAATTTGATAAAACAAAACTCTGAATTTTAAAATCGTTAAAGTATTTTGAAGTAATATAAGAAAATGTTTTTAACTGAAAAAAAGATAAACTGATTGAAATTTATGTAAAGTATTTGAAGCTATTAAGTTTTTTTATATGTGTATGGGATGGTAGAATTTATTGAAACTTCACGTTTAATAGATAATAATTTTTTACTGGATTTTTAAAAATATTAACAATAAATAATGATTTTTAACATAGAATACAAGATTTATTTAAATTTTGCAACTAATAGATTTTTGGGGCGAGACTTTGTGGATTAAATTGAAAGGATTCATTAAGGATACCACGCTGTTGCTGTTTGTAATTATTCATTTAAACAAAATGGAATCAAATCGTTTATTGTGCAATTTTTGCGTTATTTTCTGTATTTTATCAATATGGTCTAACACTGTTGTGAACACTATGGATGAATGGGATAATCTGAGTAAGTTTAAGTTTAAAAAAATTCTATCGAGTTTCGTGCTTTTTGCACAAATCTATAACTTTTATCCATTAATATCAGTTTTTGAGAATCCTAAATATTTATATTTTCATGTTATAGACGAATTGCCAGAGTTAGGAAGAGGTATGAATTTTTTATATATTTATTATATTATAATTCTTTATATCTATACATTATTACACATAAAATATAAAATGCAATATCACTTTACAGATGAACTGGAAATGTACGGAATTGGTATGATGAAAATTCTAAGTAACTTTGTCATTAACAAGTTCTAAAGTATTATCAATAATATTCATTAACAATTTTTTAAATGTTTCAGAATTTCAAGATGCAGATTCAGGTATATTGGGTTTTCATCATATACTCAAAAAATAACCCAGTGGGCATTAGAAAATATGGGCATATTTCTAGAACTTTTAAACTTTCTGTTTCCGTTTATTATTATATTTTAAAAATTATAAAAATAATATTGCAGTACCATAATTTGATAAATTATTGTGCTCTTTAAATCTAAAAACCTTGTGTATAATAATCAGTTTAATTAGGTAGGGAACGACAAAAGTAAGTAAAAGTGACGAAATCGCCAGTTTCTCGTGTGTGACATTGACTGTTTTTTTCAGTTTATATTGTATAACTTTTCTAACGAGTCATTATATATTTTGTGACTCATAGTAGATGTAGTGGGGAGTACAAGGAACCAAAAAATCATTGAGACAATGATGTGCCTCAATTAAAATAAAAATGGTGTACCTTCAAACTTGCGAGACAACTTTTCTTAAATTCTGACAATTTAGCAATTAACTTATTGATATAACTTTTTTAACGAAGATTTTTAAGTAACCATAAAACGGGGTTACATTGTCTACATAATAAGAAGTAATTTGAACCCTTACACGAATATGTGCCACTTATACATTAGGAATGCAGTGACTTCAAAAGTTAAATTTAAAAACGAAACTCATAATAAAAACCCACATTTTTGAAGGGCACATGTTGAATTTGACTTCTAATCACATTTAATAACTCATTGTAATCTCTTCTCGTACGTTATAAAAGTATACAGAAAAATCGTTAACCTCTACACTATTCCTAAAAAGAATTTATCTAAACAAGAATTAATCAATTTTAAATTTCATTTTATTTTCATAAGCGTAATTTAATTTTAAATTATTCATTTAATTTATTATTTAAATTTTATTCTGTTTTTAGAAATGTAAACTTCTTTTTTTCTAAGTTTCCATGGTAATATTATTTTTAATGTGTCAGAATGTTTTGATTGCCGAATGTAGATATTATATATTTTATTTAAATAATATTAATTATGGATAAAGAAATGGAAGTAAAACTTTCAATTAAACG
Organism: Leptopilina syphax; assembly: GCA_032872505.1. Lineage (NCBI taxonomy): Eukaryota > Metazoa > Arthropoda > Insecta > Hymenoptera > Figitidae > Leptopilina > Leptopilina syphax. Next base: position 2,226,167 of record CM065474.1, on the reverse strand, counting down.
TTATTCATTTTTTCTTCATACTGTTTGTACTTTTAATATAAAATAAAACTAGAAAACTTTTTAGAATATTAAAATAATTATATCTAGTGGATATTTATTTGTTTACTTCTATTGCTTTTTAATGATAATTAATCCCAAAATAATTTTTAAAATATCAATAATTTTTATGACATTTTGAAACCACTTTTAATATGTTTAAAAAACTAAATTCAGATACATAATAATTAGCGACCCCAAAAACCCCTTCATACCCACTTCTGTGTAAATTGAATTATTTTTTAAATTTTCATCCGCCATATTGGATCCGCCCTTTGGAGTTTTCGAAATCCGACTACAGAATCATAATCAGCGACCCCAAAAACCCATGAATATTCAATGCTGTGGAAATCCATTAATTTTTTAAAAATTTTGTCCGCCATATTGGATCCGCCATTTTGAATTTTGAAAAATTAACATCATATTCGTAATCAGCTACCCTAGAAACCCCAAGATACCGATTGACGTGAAAATCCAACTTTATGAAAAATCTATGCATTTAGAAACATTTTCTTGGGGTTAAACTCATACACAGAGGGGTTAACAATATGTAGAAATGAGTATCGCAAGGTTTTTTCTACTATTTGATCAATGCACAAAACAATAAAATTAATTTCAAGAATGTGCCTTAAAATGAAAAATTAAGTTTTCCAATACCTAAAAGTTTAAAAGTTCTAGAAATATGCCCATATATATAATTATTTTTGTTACAGATATATTGGATGAATTCTTGCCTGGTGGCATGCGAAGTATTTACAAACAACGAATTTAATATCTTAAGAGTTTTTATTTCTCTTAATTAAAATTTTCACTAAGAGAAATTTAGTTAATCAAAACAATTAATGTTACAGTATTTAATTTTTTACATTGTTTTAATACTTATAATTAAAATTTAAAAATCAATTTTCTAGGTTCTGAACAGTCAGAAGACGATCGTACTTTAAATTATACGCAGGTTTCTATCTTTAATATTTTAATAATAATAATATATAATATTTCATTAGGGAAAATTAACTTTGGCTAAAATCCTTAATCTTTCGACTTTATGGGCACAAGACTTTTGAAAATCAGACAAACAAATATTTTTCTAATGTACATGTAATTTTACTGATAAATGATTTTAATTTGTCTTGAATATAGGCTGTACTATTGGAGAAATGGCACATTGATGCAAATATCGAAAATTTAACTCTTATAACAAGGCAATATGTTGATAAACCAAAATTAATGTCATCACATTTATTAAGAATGATCTTAGGTGATAAAATGCTACAAAACATGACAGTAAATATAAACAAAGATTCTAAAGTAAGGTATAATCTTATACCTGAGAATGTTCTAAATTTTATTTTTGGTAAGTTTTTCACAAGAAGAAATCAGGATTTATTATTATTCTTAAAATTTTAAACTAACCTACTATATTATTCAATTTCAGAATATGTGAACTTACATTCCAAATCAAGCATTGATAATTCAACATTTTATAAAACAGTAATGAATTTATGCAGTTGGATTCGCCATAGTAATCGAATTAGGGGTATGCAAAATTTTCTAAAAATTACCCCTTTTAATAATAATATAACTTCATGATTTAACAATAATGAAAGAACGAGACAAACACTCTTACAAGATAGAAAAGTTTTTTTATTAATTTTGATTTGAACTATGCACGGTTCTATTATTCCTTTTTCTTATACAAGTTGTAAAAGTTCAAAATTAAATAATTAATACATAAAAACTTTTACAATTACAAATAATTAGTGTAAATTTTTTAAATGTTTTACAATTTCAGTGGACGAAGGCAGATTAACTCCACTGCAGGTCTTGAATATTTTTATAGTTATAATTGTGTTATTTTCATCATGTTGTATATATATTTTTTTTGGACTATCCAATTGTTTAATTTGTCCTTGATTTGTAGGTTGAACTATTACAGACATGGCACATTGGTGCAAATATCGAAAATTTAACTCGTATAACAAAGCAATTTATTAATCGTCCACAATTAATGACATCGCGGTTATTAAAAATGATCTTAGGTGAAGATATGCTACAAAATATGACAATAATTGGAAACGGAAATTGTCAATTAATGTGGAATCTTATACCTGAGAATGTTCAAAATTTTGTTTACGGTAAGTTTGTTACAAGCAGAAAAATCATGGTTTATTATTACCCTTATAATATTATATCCTTATAATATTATAATATTGAGCATATTATATTATTTATAATTTCAGAATATGTGAACTCACATATCAATTCAAGCATTGATAATAAAACTTTTACAAAAACAGTGCAACAATTTTGCAGAAGTCTACTCCGAAAGTACAAAAGCAAGTTGCAATAAATTATTTCTTTAACTTTTTCCTCTTTTAGAGCTAACTTATTTTTATCAAATTTAATATTTCCTAAGAAAGATATGTTATTCATCAAAACAATATATTTGTATATGTGTATTAATTTTATCTTTATGACTAAACTTTAAAAATCACTTTTTTAGATTCTAAACAGTCAGAAAATGAAAGAACTTCAACTCCTATGCAGGTATCCATCTTTCAATATTCTTCTACTTGAAAATAGAAAAGTTTATTTTAAGTTTTGCAACTTTTTAAAAATAGTATAATTTTTTTCCAGTATATCTACAATCGGGACACCAATCGATGGGATTAGTCAATAATTTTAATTTAAGAAGAAAGAAATCTATTATATATTTCAATGGAATAAGAAATTTGATTAAATACACTATATATATAAATTATTATTATTACTATAAATTATTATCATATTATATTATTATTATATTATTATTATAATTATTATAAATTATTATTAATTAAATTTACAATTAATTATTTAACATTTACAACATATATTATACTGTATTGTTTTTAATTTAAATTATAATTCTGATGAATAAAATTCGAAATAAGAAATTTGTAATCAAACTATCAGTGGAATAAATTATTGTCAGATGGCAGCATCTAACGGACAAATATGAAATTCCCTTACCTTCCTGCGACAAGAATCATTTGAATAAGTGTAGAATAAAATTTATCTTATATTATATTCGCAAGGGAGCAATAATTTTTAGTTTCATTTAATCTGTGATTTTCTGCATTTTTATTAAGTTGACGAAAAAGGACTAAATATTTTCTACTTCAACTTATTTAGAAATGTTTCTTGAAAGCTTAGTCGGTAAGTGTGTTTACTGTTAAAGAGAATTGGAAAAGATTTCTTTTTTCTTCAGTCTTCAGAATTTAGTTTCTGAACCTAAAAATGAACCCTAAATCTCAAATATTAATTTTTTTCTCTAACTTTTAAAATTTTATAAAAAATTATTTTCTAAGAATTAAAATTAAATTTAAAAACTAGTCTTTTCAAAATTAACACTTTTAAGCATTAATAGAATAGATAAAAATTTTTTTTGGTGCGCTTTTTAGAATTTAGATTCTGCACCTAAAATTGAACCTAAATCTCAAATATTTCAATTTTTTGGATTTTCTATTTTCTTCATAAGTTTTCAATGATTTTATCAAAATTTCTACAAAATAAACATTTTAGACTTTTTAGACAATAGAAAAAAGTAAAAAATTTTTTTTGCTGCTTTCTTCAGAATTTTGTTTCCTGAAATTGAACCTAAATTTAACAATTCTTTTTTTCTTTTCTCCAAAAGTTTCAAATTGTTCCAATTACTCCAAAATAAACAGTTTATAGATAAATCTTTACTTTAATTTTTTTTTCTCATAAAATATAATTTTTAAAAAAATAAAAAAAATTGTGCAAATTGAATCACAATTGTGTATAATTTCAATTTTACACTTTTGAATACTTAAGGCGCAAGAGTTAAGTGCGTTGAAATTCTTTTTTCACATGTAAATATTTTGCTCCTCAGGGCACAATATTCACCTGGGTTAAAATTTAAAAAATTTGCTTATATATAGTATACATTATATTCTAAAAATGTCAGTACAAACGTCTGGAAATGTTGAGATAATTAATTCTTGTGTATTGTGTGGGCAGCCAGTCACAACCAACATGAATTATGAGTCTTTAATGTGAGAATAACCTTTTATGAAAGCAAAACGCAGGAACTAGATCCTGAATAATCTTATACAAACTTTCCAAACCAAAATATTTACATTTCGACTGTCTGAAGAAGAAAAAATTTGTAAATCTTAAAAAAAAATTTTTAATTTTTTCAAAAATTTTTTTAATTTTTAAAAAATGTAAATTTTACAAAAATGGTTAATTTTTTTGTTTTTTCTTCTACTTTGGATATTTTTTTGTAATATCTTCTTAGCAGGAAGTTGTTATAAACCACGAAATGACGATATACGATTTTCTCTAAAATCAATCGGAAAATTATCTGAAATGATAAAATCTGTTTAAATATATATACGCGACATTAAACTATCCCTCGAGGCACCGTTTAATCTAATCTGCACCCTGAGGGACAATTTAATTTGTAACAGCCAAAATCATCAATTATTCGGATCAATGCCCTACATTTTAGTCATTATCCTCTTTGAGTTATTCTAGAATAAAATTTGCAAAATTTACTACTCAAATAAATAAATAAATAAATAAATAAAATGTGAACCAAATATAAATTTAACAAATAATTTAAGGCATAACATTTTTCCAAAAATATATAAATTTCTTTACTCAAAATTGATTGAATTTAAAAAATTATGATTCAAAACTTATACTTTTGATTTAGAAAAATTTTTTTAAATCTTCCTGAAAAATAAATATATTAAATAACGAAAATACTCAATAATATCAATTTCAACAAAATTTTAATAATTGTTAAATAATTGTTATTAGTTTTTATAACGTAACTTATTTAACATTTTTCAAACCTGTTTTCGAAATCAAAGTTTTTTTAATCAACAGAAAAAATTAAAATTAAATTTTTTTCGAAAACAGTTTTAACAATGGAAAAGTATAAAAGTAAATTTTCCCCAGTCAAATATCTGTTTTATATCCTTTAACTTATTTTAATCTGCTATAAATAACCGCCATGACGACGAATTATCCTATAATCCCCATATTATTAAACTTATAATTTTTCATTTTCTGCACTTTAAAAATTTATATTAAATTTCCTCTTTTATAAATTTCATCAATTTTTTATATTATAATATGTGTGTATTTTTTTATTTTATTAAAAAAATTTTTTTTTAAATTAAAAAAATTTTTTTTTACTTTTTTATATTTTTTTATACAAAATTTTACAATTTCAAGAATTTTTATTTTTTCTGTTTTAAAAATTAATCCTATACCTTTATAATTTTAGCCTTGAATTTTTTAATATTTTTTACTGTATTTTTTAAAGAAAAAAAAAAACTCATGTATTTTGGGAAATAAATGATTTTTTCGGTATAATAAAAAATGAACGTTAATAGAATATTTTCGTCTAAAGTCCATATTAAGAAAAAATATTGCACTAAAAATTGTTCATCAAAATATATTTCCAGACCTTTTAGGGTCTGTAATCATTAAAATCTATTGTGAAGCCATAGATGCCATAGAAAACTACTGCGCACGAGTATTAAGGAAGTTGTCTCGAGTGACAGTCTCTTTCAAAAGTAAGAAAGACATGGAAAAGATTTTGGCAAAACGTAAAATTAGAAATAACATTTTTCTGAGTTTTGCAAATATTTTTTGAATGAAATTCATTTTTTTTTTCAACAAAATTTAATAAAAAAAAATAATAAAATAAAAAAAAAATGCTATTAAAACAAGAAAAAATATTTCTTCTTTAAAAATAGCAGGAAATTTGATGTTCACGGATTAATTTTTTTAGAAATATTTTTTATTTTTTTAAATCTTATATCAAATATAATAATAATATTTTTCAAATTTTCAAAAAAAATTTCCAGTATCTAATCATTAGATGTTAAAATTTAAAAAAAGCTCTGCCGCACAAAAATTATTGAGAATTTTTATTAAAGTTTTCTGTTTTTGTTAATTATATTAACATTTGTGATTTTTTTTTTTATTTATTTTAAAGCATTTGTGAATTTAAATAAGAAATCTCGTTTAAAAACTTAAAATAAAACTTAACTTTAAATATTTTAAGACATTTAAAATTTTTTATATCAAACGATTAGATATACGAATAATTGAAAAATATATTTATAATTGAATTTATTAAATACAAAAAATAATATATTTATTAAAGGAAATTTCCTATAAAAGTTATATATAAAATGATAAAAAATTAAAGAATCTAAAGTTAACGAATTGATTGAAAGAGAATAAAACTCGATAAAAAGGGTTTTAATTAGTCGCTCTAATAAAATAATCAAAAAGTTATAAATCTAAAGTGAACAAATTAATAGATGTAAAAAAAATTATAAATATTTAAAACATTCACTAATAAACATTCACTATTTATTCGTTATATTTAAAAAAAAAATGTCTAATATTGAAACTGAAGATAAAATATTAATTTTTTTTTATTTTTTAACTGGAAATAAAAGTTAAAAATAATTTTTTTTTTTTAACTGGAGATAAAAGTTAAAAATAATTTTTAAGAGAAGGAATAATAATAATAATAATAATAATAATAATAATAATAATAATAATAATAATAATAATAATAATAATAATAATAATAATAATAATAATAATAATAATAATAATAATAATAATAATAATAATAATAATATAATAATAATTTTATTATTATTATAATAACAAAAATAATAATTATTTATTTATTAAAGAAATAATTTATTTATTTAATAATAATTATATTAATAATAAATAGAACTAGTGTTAAATGTTAATATCAATTTCTGCTGCTAGTTTCTTTCAGTCGTATAATTATTTTGCAGCAAAAAAAGAATGTATTGTGGGAGGGAGAGAATAGGGGAAGAGAAAAAAAGATAGGAAGGAAGAAGAATAGAGATTTATTCTTCACTGACGATGAGACTAGAGGGTAAATCTATGACTCACTCTTAGTCAGGAAGTTCCGCTTGACCAAGTTGCTAAAATTTTAGTGAAATGTCAATACGGAGCAGAAGCAATTAATCTTTTGTCTTTCCCTCGTTTTTATCAAACAAGAGATCAAATGTAGGAGAGTTGTCAACAAATTTTACTTGAATATTTATGTTATCACTTCTAATTTTATAGGGGTGAGAGAGAGAAGATTTAAGTTTCTTGTAACTAAAAGTTATAGAAAAAATATAATACATTATTGTTATTTATTATTATTATTATTATTATTATTATTATTTATTATTTTTATTATTATTATTTTTGTAATTTTTTATTATTTTTATTATTATTTTTTTTTTATTATTTTTATTATTTTTATTATTATTATTTTGTTATTTTTATTATTTTTATTATTATTATTTTGTTATTTTTTATTATTTTTATGGTTTTTATTATTTATTATTTTTATTACTTTTATTATTATTATTTTTGTTATTATTATTATTATTTTTTTATTATTATTTTTATTTTTATTCTCAAAACCTAAAACTCATTGATTATACAATGGAGCCTTTTTTTTCTTGAATATTCAGAAATTTAAATAAAAATTCGATTTTGCTTACCGCGAGTACCTACTATTGAAAAAAGCCCCTGTCTTTGAACCACCATAACTCAATCACAGGCCGCCTAATCAAAAACAGAGATAAGGACTTAAGAGGGGAAAAATACATATATGAGCAGCTGAATATGATGCAATTTTTCTAAATAATTTTAAAGAATATATTTTAAAATAATTTTTTTTGCGATGTAATTGACAATATTTGGAATTATTGTCAAAATTGTATGTGAAAAAGATTCTTTAAAGATTTAGTGCAAAAAAAGACAAAAATTTATAAACTTATAGTTTTTTTTAAATTCTTTATCCGAATGTTGGTTAAATTTAATTTTATGATTCAGAATATTTTAATCTAATTTCTACCTTATTATTAATATTATAATTAAACTAGTTTAAAATTCTTTATTCGTGATTTTTTATACACAAAGATTTTAAAAAAATGTTCAAAATTTCATTTTTAAATAAGATTTTTCAAAAAATATTTAAGATTTAGATTTAAAAAAGATTTTTAAAAAAGATTTTTAAAAAATGTTTAAAATTACAATTTTAAAAAAGATTATTTAAAAAATATTTAAGATTTTAATTTTAAAAAAGATTTTTTAAAAATATTTAAGATTTCAATTTTCAAAAAAGATTTTTAAACAAGATTTTTGAAAAATATTTAAGATTTATTTAATTTTAAAAAAGATTTTTAAACAAAATTTTTTAAAAAAATTTAAGTTTTAGATTTGAAAAAACCTTTTTAAAAAAGATTTTTAAAAAATATTTAAGATTCGAATTTTAAAATATGTATTTTCAAAAATAGAAGACGATATACCTATTCAAGTTTCTAGTGATGACTCTTTTCAGGATTCTTTTGATCGATATATGAAACTTTAACCCCCAACTCGAGGGAAAATTTATAATATTTGTAAGAAGTTTGCTGAAATTTTCAACTTCTTGACAGAAAATTTTTTTAATAAAAAAAAAAATATAAAATGCGAGATAAAATTTGAGAAAAGAAAATTTGAAAATGATGTATTATAAGAAAAGAGGAGGGTGTATAGAAAATAAACTCGATTTCTTATTCCAAAATGGTAAAATTTTAGTCAGATTTTATCAACTGTTTGTTGTTTTTTTTTTATTTGGAAAATTTTTTAAAATTTCAAAATTCAAAAATTCAAAAATTCAAAAAAAAGAAATTTAAAAATTTGAAAAATCGAAAATTGAAAAAAAAGAAATTTGAATATATGAAAATTAAAACTAAAACCTGAAAATTTGTAGATTCGTAAATAAAATTAGGCGCAAAATCGCATTTCTTTGGTATTTCTGAAGAAAAAGGTAAAAAGTAGTGCGGACTAGTTTAATTAAATTTTAGAGAAAAAATAAAAAAAAGACGTAATAAACAGTCAGCTCTCTAAACTTGACGAAGTGCTAAAAAATGTTCTTCAATTTTTTTTTTTTTTTTTTTTTTTTTTTCTTTCTTTTGAAACTGTCGAGGACGTAAGCCACTTTACTTTGGCTAAGCAGCCCTGAGAAATGAAAGTACAACTCGACGTGTTCTCAACAAGATCATGTGCTCTGGAAGCTCGGGCAGCTTTAAAATTTGTCGAGTTCCGAGAGCTGTTTGTAGTAATGTTATATTTTGTCCTTATTAAGAAAAATAGAAATTCCACTGTGAATTATACATTTTGGTTCATTAAATTATTTCATAATTGCTATAAAATTCAACTCTCTCACTAATTGCATGGAACAAAAACAAAATTTCATATAATAGACGTTGTAAATGGGTCAAAATTTCTCAAGTACCATTTCTTCTACTTTTTGAATTTTCAAAAGGTTTTTTCACCTCTGTTTTTTAATGTATTGTATAAATTTTACAAAAATTTAATATTTGACCCTTTTTCTGAAAATTAAAAACTATTTTTTTTTCTTAACTTAAAATTACAATAATTTAACAAACGAAACAAAAACAACACTTTTTTCTCTCTGATCCATTTATTGTTAAATAAACGTTTATAATATTTGTTATAATTGTTAAAATTACAATAAAAAGAAATTTTTTAAATCTTTATTACAATTAATTTTGTTCTTTTATAAACGCTTATCATCAAGTGTTTATAATGTTCGTTATAAATTAATTATAAATGTTTTTTTTAATAAATGTTTATAATATTTTTTATAATTGTTGTTAATATTACAATAATAATTAATTAGGGTTTTTTTTATAAATTTTTTTCATCAAATGTTTATAATACTCGTTATAAATACATAACTTTCAACTGAACAAAAATTAGCATAAAATTTTCGTCTGTTCGAGTCATTTTCTGTTCAATGGAAATTTAAGGTCTTCAAACTTTTATGATTTATAAAATTTAATGCAGATAAAAATTTTAACATTTAAAAAATAATCTGTGAAATGAAAATTTTTATATTTAAATTGAAATTAAAATTTAAACTCTCGTAAAATATTCTACTGCATACGATAATTTCTAAGCAGGAAATTGAAATTCGTTTAAATCAGAATTTTTTTTCATTAAATGAAATGTGAAAAGTTCAATGATAATAAAATTTTAACAAAAATAAAAATTACCCAAAAATGAATGTGAGGACAATGAAAAATTTAGAAATATGAATTCATTCATAGAGAAAATTCATTTATCTGAAAAATAAAAATTCGAATTAATAAAATTTAAAAAAAAATGAAAATGAAAAAAAATGAAAATGAAAAAAAATCCGTTTTTCTTAAATAAAAATTGATGAAAAATAAACGAAGACAAACAAAGTAAAATATACTGCGAGACTTTTATATTAGTTTTTATGTGCGGAGAAATATTTTTCTCCTATGGAAATTTAAAATTTATCTAGTCGGGATCTGATCGAGTATCCTAAGTTTTATCAGCGATCTGGGCCAGATCGTATAATTTCTCCGAACGATAAATTAAAATTCTTTCAGTTTAGAAGATAGTATATTGCTTAAACGACAAGATGCTTTTCAGTGATATGAGAAGAAAACATGTAAATATCCCACTTTGTTGAAAATTATTTTCAATACCCTTATAAATTCAAATTACACCTTTTAGCAAATTGTTTCAATATCAATTTTCAATATTTACATATTTTGATATTTATTTTTTGAATTATTCAATTTAAAAAGCAAAAAATTGTTTTTTTCTCTATTAATTCTAAACTTAAATTAAAAAAATTAATAAATACACTAATTTTGTCAAACTAAGTAATTAAGATCTCAAGTAATTTTAAATTAAAAAAAAAAAAATTTTTTATTTTTTTTTTTATTTAAATTATTATCGTTTTTAAATAAAAATTTTTTTTTATATAGTAAAATTAACTAAAAGAACAGATTAAGAAAAATTTATATAAAAAATGGACAAATCTGAGGTTTTGTAAATAGAAAAGTAATTAAAGTGAAAGTGAACATAAAATAATTTTTTGTAGTATGAATTTAAAATTTAAACAAAAATGTACTGGATTAATATCTTTTTTAAAGAGTCGTGAAAGAGGAAAAAAAAGAGTCGAAACTAAAAATAATATAGAACACCTGCAAAATTTTATTGAAATTCTCATAAATAATATTTAAAAACTTTTCCATTTTATTATTTACGCTATAAGTTTTATGAGAGGGTCTTTTCAGCCGAGGCTCTATTCAATATAATACCAGAGCTATGGGCTAAAAGTTTGACATAGTGTGGTAATCACATTCCTGAAATGAGAAAAAAAAGTTTATACAGTTTTACGGATACTTAAATACAATGATCATTTTTTTCGGGGACAATGTTTTGCTGCACTAATTTTTATCTTAGTTCGGGTACTAACTATTTTTTTTATTAGTCAGTTTAACCATTATTTTTACTATGTATTTTGATTTAAGTACTTTATTTGTTTCAAGCTCGGTTTCAACCAAGTTTTTTAACATAAAATTTAGTTTCATTGTTATTTTAACATAAAATTTGATTAAATTGTTACTTTAACTTAAAATATAGGGTTTCATTGTTATTTTAACATAAAATAAATATTTTATGTTGTAACAAATAAAGTACTAACCTTTATGCACTAAAACTTTTATTGAAGGCATAGAATGACGCTAAACAATAACAGTTTTGTTGTACGACCATCAAAACAGAATATATCTCAGAATAGACAATATTAGGGTATTCCCTTGATGTTCAAATCTGTTTGGACATTTTTAGAATATATCCAAGAGAGCGACGATTCCCAGAAGTTTTATAAATACCTTACAATTATATCCTTTGAACGTCCTTTAGATATTCCGCGAAATTCGCAGAATATCATATAGGCTGATGTTCCATTAAGATATGTGCGGTGATAATTCTTAATATGTCCACATTCTCTAAAAAAGATTTTTCTAACTTGTAAATTTAAAAAAAATCCCTTTATTATGCTTCTAAACCCCTTAAAATATAAATTAAAACTATTTTTTAGTAATTTTACCCATATTTTTTAATTTTACTTCAAATTTAATAAAAATAAGAGTCAATATCTTAAAAGGGTCGGCCATAAATTACGTTAGACATTTAGGGGTCAGGGGGGGTCAGCAAGATCTTACGAACAATAGAAAAAATGGCGCTAATGTATGTAAAATATCATACAAAGGAGTGGGGGGGGTAAAATTTTCCAAAAAAAAAATGTCTTACGTAATTTATATTACAGCCCCTTAAATTAAATTTTTTTTTTTTAAATAAATAAATAAAAGTTGTTCTGCTGTAAGATTTTCGAGTAATATAAATTTTTATATAAACTTAATATAATGCTCAGTAACTAAATTATTGCGTGTGTACTGCATATTAAAAAAAAATCTTTTAAGTCATTTAAAAATTGTGTTCTGTTGAGTAATTTCCTTATTATAAAAGCCGCTTCTGTGTCAGAGACATGAGATTTTAATGTAAAAAATATAAGCCTACCAAATCTCTTCTTTTTTTTTTAAATCCACTTTTTTTTCAAGTCATCGTGTTCACAAAAAAAGCGTGACAACCACTCACGCACACACGCATCCGGGCACTTGTTCAGAAACTCTTGTAACACATTTTCTAGATAAAGAAAAGTGTGTTCGGGTTATTCAGAAAAATTTCTTAATTTAAAAGACCACTCAAGACCACTTAGCCTTACTAGCTTCCTCTGTAATAAATAAGCAAAAGTGTATAATTATAAAATAATAATAATTTTAATAGAAAATTTTAACATTTAATTCTATATCCATAATTACTATTTCATTCGTGACCAAGAGAAAGAATTTTAAGCCAAAAATTTTTAAAGTTTGAAATTTTTCTATTTGAGTTTTTTCAAATTTTTGATTTTCTGATATAGGCGCGCGGGTGGGTGGGAACGCTGGCAATTAGGTATCTTTTTAAATTAATAAAATTCTTCTCTGAAATTCAATTATTTTCAAAATTTTTTTTTTAATTCTTGAAAACATTCAATAATTTAGAGAAATAACCAAATTCTTCAATAAGATATTAAATTATTTTTATAAATAATTAAAGTCATCTCAGGAATTCAATTATATTCAATATAATTATTATTAACAAATTCGATTGTATTGAATAAATTAAAAAAAAGAAAATTTTCGAAAGAATGCATTAAGATTATCAAAAATAACTTCTTCTTTGCAATCATTTCATTATTTTCATAAACAATAAATTTTTTTTAACAACTATTCAATTATTTTTATAGATAATAAAATTCTTTTTAGAAATTAAATTATTTTCATACCATAATAAAACTCATTGCACAATTTCAATTATTTTTAATACAATTGTAATTGAATTGCCCGAAAACTGTAATATTTCTTAAAAATTTTATTATAAAATTCGTCAAAAGAATTCAATTATTTTCAAAAATAATAAAATTCATTGTAGAAATTCAATTATGTTTAAAAATTTTTAAAAATTCTCATCAAAATTTCAATTATTTTTATAAATAATAAAATTCTACTTCAAAATTCAATTATTTTCAAAAACTTTAAGAAAATAATTCTTGTAAAAAATCAATTATTTAGAGAAATAACAAAATGCTTCAAAGGTATTCAATTTATTTTTATAAATAGTAATTATTTTCAATAATAAAAAAAAAATAAAATATATAAAAAAGTAAAATTCTTCCAAAAATTCAATTATTTAAAAAATTTCAATTATTTTTAATACAATTTTAATCAAATCGCCCAAAAACTGTAATTTCTTAAAAATTTTATTAAAATTCGTCAAAAGAATTCAATTATTTTCAAAAATAATAAAATTCATTGTAAGAAATTCAATTATGTTCAAAAATTAAAAAAGAAATCTCTTCAAAATTTCAATCATTTTTATAAATAATAAAATTTTTCTCCAAAATTTAATTATTTTTTAAAATTGTAATAAAATTCTTTATTAAAATTCCTCGAAAAACGTAATCTTTATCAAAATTCAATAAATTTAAAGAAACATTTAATTATTTAAATAAGTTATTAATTTTCGTATTTAAATAATTGTATTTTCGTAGAGTTTTCTAATTTAAATTGATTTAAAAATGAATTTCAGTTCAGAGAAAATTTAATTTAAATTTTGAATTTTCGCAAAAAATAATTATTATTTAAGAATAAAATTATAAAATTCTTCCAAAAATTTTATTAAAAAATTCAAAATGGCGTTTCCAATATGGCGGAAGGTTTTTGTAAAAATTCATCAAATTCAGTTGAAATTCGTCACTCGGGCGTTTTTGGGGTCGCTGATTATGAATTTAAGGTCAGTTTTCATAAATTCAAAATGGCGGATCCAATATGGCGGACGGTTTTTGTAAAAATTCATCAAATTCAGTTGAAATTCGTCACTCGGGCGTTTTTGGGGTCGCTGATTATGAATTTAAGGTCAGTTTTCATAATTTCAAAATGGCGGATCTAATATGGCGAACGGTTTTTGTAAAAATTCATCAAATTCAGTTAAAATTCGTCTCTCGGGGGTTTTTGGGGTCGCTGATTATGAATTTAAGGTCAGTTTTCATAAATTCAAAATGGCGGATCCAATATGGCGGACGGTTTTTGTAAAAATTCATCAAATTCAGTTAAAATTCGTCACTCGGGGGTTTTTGGGGTCGCTGATTATGAATTTAAGGTCAGTTTTCATAAATTCAAAATGTCGGAGGATTTTTGTAAAAATTCATCGAATCATTTAAAATTCGTCACTCTGATATTGTTAGGAGCAGTGATTACGAATTCAATGTCAAATTTTAAAAAATTTAAATGACGGAAGTTTTTTTCCACATTAGAGTTTTATCTGAAACAACCGTTACAGTGTCATTGAAGAATCGATTAATTATACGGAAACATTGATTGTCAATAATTTTTCAAAGAAAAAGATAAAAATTGATATGGGGTAAAAACGGGGAAAAAAAGGGGGATAAACGATATTCTCAGAAAATATATAATATTAAGTTATATTGCGCAAAAGAAGATTTCTATATAGAGAAATATATATCTATTGAAAGTCTGGTTGAATGCACGAATGGTTAATACGATACAAAGCACTTAAGATCTTAAATATTCAAGCACTTCCTTCTCTCTCATCTTCTTTCCCAACCATCTCTTTCGTTTCACTGTAGTATAGCATATAGTACACAGCCAAATGTAAAGTATCTCATCTCGTTTCGTTATATAGCGTATATAGTGGACGACAATCCGCAGTATCTACAAGGATCCAGCGATACAGATTATGTCCCCCACTATAGTGGAAATCCACCACACCCCGCTGCCAACCCTCCTGGCAGCCTGGCGCTCTCAGCGAGTATAGAAGGAGACTGACTAACTCCAGTCAGTAGGCTGATGTGGGTTGACGTGAACTCTCTTCTCTCTTTTCTCTCTCTATCTCTTTTTTGACTCTCTTTTCTCTCTGTGTTGTATAAATTTTTTTTTCTACAATATTTTGTCGTCACAACGCTTATATGCACGGAAATATACTTTTGCTTCATACTTTGAAGTTCTATGAAATTGCGTCGGCTGTAGCATACAAAAGTCCTGGTTATTCGGACAAATATTCTGAAAATTCTTTGCAATTTTTGAGAATAAATTAACGAATAAATAGACGTTAAAGAAATGATACTCGAAATCTAGTGAAAGTCTTTAGATTCAAAACAACAACAATTTTTTGATAATGTGAATGTGTTTGTGCATGTGAAATATTTGGAAAATTAAGAGAATCAGTATATAATGGATAATATTGACCACCTTGGTCCTTGTAAGTTAAATTTTACTACTACTGCTTTTTGTTTCAAATCCTTTTTTTTGCAAAAAAATTTTTTTTCGAAATGGAAAATTTATTTTTAGGGTCAAATTGTTGATAAACTGTATAGACATCTCGCATATTTCTTTCATCTTTAGTTGCAGGAATAGCACATAAGCCAGATTTGATGCGTTCCTGCAATTTGTTTACAATGTCCAAACAAGCTCTCTGTATTAGATCCTACAACAATATTCAATAATACTCAACATTTACATTTACAGCATCATTAAGATTAAATTTATTAAAATTCAATGTTTGACGAGAACCTAAGCGAATTTTAATTCTTGCTATTCAACAACATTCAAAATTCAACGTATCAACAAAATTCTAAAAATTTGAAAATATTCAAAAAGAAAGAATTGAAGAAAAGTTATAAGCGAATAATGTGTAAAAATATCAAAATACTAAAATATCAAAAATATCACCAAAAAAAAAAAAAAAACGTTCTAGAAGTGAAATTTCGCATATGCTGTTTTTTTTGGAGATTTGAAAATTTTCCTGATAGCGAAAAATATTTAAAAATTTGCATTTTAGAAAAATAGAATATAGAAGAAATACTGCAAACAAATGGGTAAAAATCAAAATTTTGGGCCCAAAACAGGCGCTAAAAATCAAAATCACTAAATATTGTTGCAATCGCAAAATAGCAGATAGCAGACAAGTCCGTTATTTAAAAACATACAAAAGTTTCCATATGGGGAATATAAACAAAATTTACTAACAATATCAGAAAAATTCTTTATACCCTTTTTTCAAATCTTTAGATTTAATTTTTTTGATTTTTTTAGATTGAAATAGCAAATATTTCGAAAAAATAGCATATAATATAAATAGCATATAATTTTTATTTTATATAATTATTTTTTAGCTATAAATTCTACTATACTTTTTGGTTATATTTTATACAAATATTTCGTAATTAGTACACATTTCATTTGGGATTTCGCGTGCAGGACCGGATTTAGGTCTAGCCGAACCGCCTGGGGCGCCAAAGAAGCCAAAGGAAAAAAACAATGGGAATAGAGATATATAAAAATATGTGTGTGAATATAGTTGTATATGTGAAGAGCGCCTAGAGTAATATTTGCAACTTGCGGTTTTAAAAATTATTCCGCATGTGGGTTCTGTTTTTTTTTTTTTTTTTTTTTGCTTAAAACTATAGGTTTTCCTTGATTTTAGTGGGTAATTTAAATTTACATGATCATTATATATCGCATGTAAAAATCAATATAAGAACCGACTTTTAGTTTGCAGGTTATTTCATATTTTATGCCGACGAATAATTTTTAATTCTAAAAATAGAGGAAAAAAAGAATATAAATTTTTTGAGTTTTATAACATTTAGATTTTTGCGAAATTATAGCGAAAATTGGTTAATTTTTATTTTGAAAAAACAGAATTTTATTTAGATAATTTTACCAAATTGTAAAAATAAAATACAAAAATGTAAATTAATAAAAATAAAAAAATTAAAAAAATTCTATAAAATAATAATAATAATAATAATAATAAAAATAATAATAAAAATATAATAATTAGATAATTTTATCGAAACATTTCATTTTTCAATTATTGCATTCAGTCGAATATTTAAAATAGCAAAAAATTTCAATTTTAGAATTTTTACTTTGTAGAATTTTTATTTAATCAATTTTTGAATGAAAAAAATTATTTAAAATACTCTTTCAATCATAATTATATTATTTATAACCTACTCTTTAATTAAAATTGTATTATTTAAAAAAAGGAAAAAAGGCGCGAATTTTTAAATTAAAAAAATTTTTTTTTTACTTCTAATTTGATATTTTTAAACATTAACGCCGAAATCTTTATTTTTTTATTATAATAATAGTAAAAATTGTTATATTGTAAAAAATGTCGACAAAAAGAAAATATAGGCGTGAATTTTTAAATATTTAATTTTTGTTCTTAATATTTTTAAAAAATCGCGCCGAAACCTTTGTTTTTCAACTCGATCGCACATTTTTTAAAATTTCTTTTAAAGCTCGTAAAAATTCGATAGAATGAAAAATCTGCAGTATATTTAGAAATTCAACTTTATAAAATTTATTTACGTTAAAATTCTGATTTTTTGATGGAAATTTTGCTGTATAAAAATTAAAATTTTCAAATCGGTTGTAAATTTGAACCTTATTTAAACAAAAATGAATAGAAAATTTTTTTCTTGCAATTATAAGAAATCGGTATGAATTAAAAATTCAAGGCTAATATTTCAAAAATTAAAAATTAAAAATTAAAAATTAAAAATTAAAATATAAAATAAAATAAAACTTAAAAAAAAATTCTATTCAGAATTTTGCGAATAAATCGAATTTTTTAATATAAGAAAAACTATTTAATACACCTAAATTTTAAATTTTGATATAAATTACAATCCTTTTGATATATATATTTACAAAAAACGAAAATTTTCGTACCCGTCGCGGAAATACTGCAAAATGGCCGAACAAACGACCAATGAAAAGACTCGCGCGAATCTTTAAATTCCCCAAATCCCATATAGAAGCAAATATTTAGAAATTTACCAATACTTAATTTTAAAATTACGATGATTTTTTTCAGCTTGCCATTTTTCTTTTCTAAATTACAATTTATTTAACTTTTAAAATTCAGATTAGTAGGAAAAAAAATACCTGCTAAATAAAAATTCGTAAGAGAAAAAATTTGAAAAATATAAAAATTCGGTAAGAAATAAAAATTTATAAACTTAAACTTTTTTAAAATTTGTTTTTTTCAAAATTTTTTTCAATGAAATTTTGTAAAAAGAAAGATTTGCAAAATACTTAGTAAAAATGAAAATTTGGTAAATTAAAAATCCAGTTTAGTAAAAATTCGGCTAAATGAAAATTTATATAAAAATGTAGATTTTCAATCCCGAAAAGTTTTATTAAATTTTGGAATTTCAGTTTATTCAAAATTCTAAAAAAATGAAAATTCGTAAAAAATATTTGTCAAAATTTATAAAAACTTAAATATAAAGAAAAATAGCCACTTAAAAGCCTCTTAAAAATTCTTTTTAATCAAAATTCTCCTATAAATAAAAAATAAGTGAAGAAAAACATTTTTAATAAAAAAACAATTAAATTATAACATATTTTTCTAAACTAAAAATTTGGATTAATTTTAATTCAATATTGAACGAAAATTCCAAAAAAATAAAAAAAAAAGGTAGAAAACAGAAAATTCCGGCTAATGAATTTTAGAGCTTATTCAAGCGTCCTGTGAAATCTTCCGGAAAATCTTATTATGTAGCCAGTAACGAGGCTGGAATAGATTGAAATTAAAGAAATTATAATTAATTTCCTAATTGTTTTTCCTTCTTTCTAATTTCACGCAAATAGTAAAGTTGGTTTTTTTTTAATTTTCTTCAAGAAAAATGAAAAAAACGATAAAGTTAAAAATTCAATTTTTTGAAGTAAATTAAAAGAGAGAATTATAGAACTTAAAAGCAAAAAATATAGAATTCAGTGTTTTTGTTTACTTGAAAGAAAAATTGAATGAAAAGAATTGAAAAAAAATTGAAAGAAATTGAAAATTTTTATTTTCAATTTCTTTCAATTCTTTTTTTCAATTTTTGTAATTAATTAATTAATTAATTAATTAATTAATTTTATTTTTGGAATACAAAATATTTTCAATTTGTAATTATAATGAATTTTAATGATAAAAAAAAGTTAAATAATTTTAATAATAAATGATAGAAGACTGTTTCTTATAAATATTTTATAAATTTTGTGTAATAATTTATAAATTATATAATTATAATCATATTATAATAATAATTCATAAATTTAAAAATATCTTTTTATTTGCATGCTTCTTTATTTTTAATTTTTATTTGAAATTTTTTAAAATCCTTATAAGTAAAAATTATAAAAATAATAATTTTTTATTTATAAACATTTTTATTTTTAAAACTGAATAATTTATAAAATAGTAAAATTTTATAAAAAACTTTTTATATAGAATAAATAAATAAATAAATGAAATAGTAATAAAAATGCCCCTATAGAATAAATTTAAAAACTAACCGAAATATGAGATGCACAAAAATGAATTGGCATTTAAATTATTTTTCATCTCCTGTTTCCCGAAAAGATTGAAAAGAGAAAAAATTTTATTTCTAGAGATATTATAGATAAAACTAAAAAAGGAAAAAAAAGGTTGGCTCCCACGGTCATCTTATGGGTATAAGGTATAAAAAATTTGTTACGCCCATATTGTTCGAACCGCATGTGGTAACGATCATATGGCATTAGAAATTTTACCCAAAAATTTTTCTGACCGAAAATTAATATGTATACTATAAACAACTGTTTAAGAAATTTTCAATTTTATTTCTTTAAATCTTTTTCATAATATATTATAATTTTTTTACTATTAAAATCAATGAAGGAGAAATCTTTTTTTCTTTTTTTTTTTAAGAAAGAAGCTTTGATATATAATTGATAATAAATTGTGTTTCTTCATATTTTTTGTCCTAATGGATTTTAAAATTCATTTAGTTTACTTTCTAATGATTCATTTTGACACAGTCTTTTCAGATTTATAACTAAGCATATGGAAATTTAATTAATTATAGCCAAGCGAAGTGATTTTTAAACACGCAATTCTTTTTTTTTTTTTTTTTTTTTTTTTTATTAATGAAAGCTTTATGATGAATTACTTTAATTCGGTTTTTTCTCTGAATTATTACGAGGCTATTGTAATAGAACATTCGACATTAGTTTTTAAACATTAGTTTTTTTTTTTTTTTTTTTTTTTTTTAAACAACAACATTCGGTCATTTGATTAATTTAAAATTTGAATCTTAATTTCAATATAAAACATTTTTTCTTTTATTTAATAACAAAAGTCGAAAAAAAGAAAAAGGTTTCTTATATTAATAATAATACATAATATCAATCATAATCAATAATAATAAATAATAATTTTTTTTATATCCTAATAATAAAAAATATTTAATTCAAATTAATAAATGAATAATAAATAAAAAAATACATTTTTGTTTGAAATCTAAAAATTCTTAGTCAAAAATATGTAAATTTTGAATATTTATCTTGAGAATTAAAATTCTTATGATTAAAAAAAAAAAATTGTTTTACTCATGAAAAATTCCAATAGTAATGAAAATTTAGATAAGAGCAGATGGTAAATTAATTTACAGTATAAAAAGTATTTAATGTACCTTGATAGTTTTCACATATGTATTTGACCTTAGTAATATGAGCGTAACAAAATTTTTTCATGCCATATCCTAAATGACCGTGGGAGCCTTTTTTTCATCTTCATACTTTATCTAGAATTTAAAAGCAATAAAGTTTTTTTTTATCTTCGGGAAATTTATATAATAGCAGAAAAAAATGTTAATTTTAATTGAATTTTTGTGCTCTAAAATGTGCGAAGAAATTATTATTTTCACGCATTACTTTTAAAAAAAATTTTATAAAAAGTAAAAAAGAAAGAATTTTTTATTAAAATTTAAAAAAAAATTTTTATTAAGTTATTAATGTTTATAAGATAAAAAGAAATGAAGTAATAACAAAATAAAAATGTTTTATGTCAGATCACCAAAACGTACATTTTATAAATTTTTTTTTTTTAATTATTTTTTTTTAAAGAAAGTGTTTTTCTCTCATACTTTTACACATATTTTTCTAAAATCGAAAAAAGAATTTGTTCAATTAGACATAAATTTAAAAAAGTGTTTAAAAATGGTAATACACCCTTAAAATTATTTATAAAAAAAATTCTTGGAGAAATAAGAAATGATTCCTCGAATGTCTTGAAATTTCAATCGAGTTTCCTAGAGTATTAAAGACACCCCCTGCTAACGCGGTGGTTTTTTGGTAACTTGATATTTTTTGCGCCTCACACAAAAAAAAATGAAATTTGAGAATTATTCATGCGTCACGAGCTATTCATTTTCACCGATGAAAAGAAACGTTCCGAATTACATTTTTTTTAAAGCGGGTATTACTAATCTACACAGGAACATCATTGAAATCATTCAGGCCAACTGACAGTTATAGGGGGTATATTATATACATTATAAGAATTTATAATTATATTTTATTCTCAAAAATAAAATTAATTGAAATTCCAAGACATTTTATATTAAATTTTCCAAAATTATTAATTTTTCTAATTATATTTTCGAAATATAGAATTAAAAAGATTTTTAATAATAAAATTTTGTAAAATTTAATAATTTAATTTTTTTCAAACTTTTTTGCATAACTATAATAATAATAAAAATAATAATAATAATAATAATAATAATAATAATAAAAATAAAAATAATAATAATAATAATAATAAATAATAAAAAAAAAATAATAATAATAATAGTAATAATAATAATAATAATAAAATTAGAAATAAAATAAGTTTTTTTATATTCTTCAGAAACCCTGCGAAGGGAAATAGAAATGGTAAAAATTTTAAAGATAAAAGTAACTTTTAAATTAAAGTCGTATGAGTCGTGTCGCCGTCGTACATGTGCGTTCATCCCTTCGACTAAGGCTATAAGATGGACGGCCCGACGCATACGTCTTTAATTAAGAAATGTCTTGTATCCTCAAAATTATTACAATTTTTCCTAATTTGTTTCTCATGTACAAGTGGTAATCATTTTTCTCAAAAAAAAAAAAAAAAAAAAAAAAAAAAAAATACATAACTTAAAAAATACTCGCTTAATCTATCTTAAAATTTTAAACAAATATTCAATTTCTTTTTTTACATAAAAAATATAAAACTAAATGTTTGACATTTTACAATTAAAAAAATTGAAACTAAATATTCAATTTTTTTACATAAAAAAAAAATGTTTGACATTTTACATATAAAAAAATTGAAATTATAAATATTCAATATTATTTTAGGTAAATAAATAAAAATAAATCTGTTATTTAAGTAAAAGAACAAAAAAAAATATTCTTTCACTTTGTTACGTCAAAACGAGAAACCTTTTTAAATATACCTAACGTTCCTCGTTTTAAATTGGTTTCATAAATGAATCCAATTTGGGATGAGGATAAGTCAATGAGCCTACTAAATGTGAGAGAATAATTTATTTAAAAACCAACAAGAAAGAAAAGAGTTGACAAAATTACAATGAGTACAAAAATTATGAATCTTACTTAAAGAATAACGATGACTGGTGGTGTGATGATAATCTGTTGTCCGATCTCAATGGTGTTGAGCGGTAGACAAAAGGGGCCTTTTGTTTGTTGCCCTTAATGGTTGGGTATTAGTCCTCTTGTTTACACTAATGAGATAGTGTATTGTATTGTGAAAATATCTGCTTTCTTCCAGACGGTTGTCGCCTCTTGAGCAAATTTCGATGGTTCAAAATTTGGAATGTGTTGTTTCAATATTAGACCTTCGTTGATAGTTGAGTTATTTCCAAATTTATATTGTTTTGGAAATTGTTAAAATTTATACGTTGCGAATTGATGTATTAAAGTTCACTTGAATTTTAATACTTGGGGAAATAGTTCACTTTTAAAGATGTACTTTCAACAATAATACTTTGGGATATACTGTTCACTTTTTAAAGATGTGCTTTGAGTTCATTTGTAGACGATATAATGGGTACTAGTTGATTTCCAACAAATTACTCTCTGGTCTCCTGTACTGAACAATGTGTTCAGGTTGATTTCCAAATAGTTACTTTCTGTACTGAAGATGTTATGAGGTTGGCTTTCAAATTATTACTCTCTGTTCTAAACAGAAATGGTACCCCTTTTTATATCAAACTTTCCTCATTAATCTAATGCTACTTGAATGTTTGGCTCTTTGGTGGAACAAGCCTCCCCACTCGACGTGTGTGGCTTCCTTGTGTGACAAGGCCTGCACACTCAACGTTTGTTTAAATGTTTGGCTCACGACGTTCCATGTGCCTTTTCCTGTGTGCCAAGGCCTCCACACTCGATGTTTCTTTAAATGTTTGGCTGTTTTCTCGACGTTCCATGTGCCTCTTCCTGCTTTATGACTTAATTCGTAGAACGTGTATGTTGTTTTCTATTTGATGATTTGTTGTCTAATTGATGCACGATCGTTATTCTTTTTACATAGTTCAAAACATTACTCTTCTTTCTTTAATTTGTTATAATTTATAAAGACATATAAGATAAATCATAATGATTACCATACTTATAAGTTATACTAAAACATATAGAGAGCATTTACAATATAATATGTAGGCAAAATTAAAAGGAATCAAACATGTAAATATTTTAGTTAAATTAAGTATATGTGACGAAGTTACGGACGTAACACCTCCCCTCTCAGATTGAGCATGGGAGTGAAACAAAACATGCTCAAACTATTTAAAAATGTCTATTGTAGAGGAAATGCTATGACCGTTTATGCATGCATTCTATCCATTCTTTATATTTCTTGAACAATATTTTGAGAAATTTCCATTCAAACTTATCTTACTTCTTTCTATATATTTCATTTGAATTACAATAATTATTTTCGTTATTAATGTACATTCTTTGAATCAATAATCTAAATTTACAATATACAAGGAACTTTTATAAGTGTTATTTTAGTAACTTATTTTTGCTTTGCTTTTTTTTTACGCTTTGGTACTTACAATTCTTTATTTACAGAATAGAAAAAAAAATTTGTTTTGTAAAAATTTTTTGATTTGAAATTACATTCAGAAGAATATTTTTGCAAATTGTTTTACAAACTAGTACTACTTAAAATTGTTTCAAAATTTTTTGCTTTAAAATTAGAAATTTGTTTATGATTGAAATTCATTGTATATTTAAGGATTTTAAATATTTTCCTATTTAATATATATTTTTAAATCATTTAACCTTCATAAGCAAAAAATTTTTACTTTTAACCTTTACAGACAGAAAATATTTCAATTATTTTATATTTGTGATGTATTTTACATTTCATACATGGTAATTTTCAAAATGTTGTTTTTTTGCTTTTAATTATTTCATTTATGCAATTTTCTTTCGTTCTCAAGTTGCATTTGGGCAATAATTATTAAGTGTTTGAGAAGGAAGGAAATTCTGCTCATTCGAGTTTCAGATAAACCTTGTTTTTAAGAATTTAATAAACACTGAGGATGTAAAACTTGTTTCTATTTAAATAGTTTTTTATGATAATACACTTTAGTCAATAATACGGTAAAATTTTGAAGTAACCTTGTTTTGTTATTATAAATTTGAAAAATGCCATTTTAAATTCTTCTTCAATAAAATTATATTTAATAAGGTATAGAGTTTATTTTAATGTGTTAAAAAAAATGAGTTTTAACTTCTTTTAGTGCAAAACAAGTATGTAGAATAGTGTTTAAGATTTAAGATAAAATCATTACAAATTCAAAAATTGATAAAATATTATAAAAATTTAATTTAAACTTGCGAATATTTAAAAGTAATATTTTTTCAAATTAGATTATTGTTATAGTGAAAAAAGATAATTAAACATTTGTTTAATATTTATAAAAGTTTAATTTATTGAAAACAAATTAATTTCTTTTTCTTTTGAAGTCCCTTCCTGAAAAAAAAACTATATATTATAAAAATATTTTATTACTCTTGTTTAATTCGCGAAAGTTTCAGTCTGTTCGTATGTACTATTTTTTGTTTATTTTTTACTTGTATTTTAACGTTTCCTTTATCTAGGATTTCTAGTATTTTGTGTGGACCTGTGTATTGATTAGCAAATTTATGAATTTTTCCTCCATGTAATAGAAATACTTCATCTCCGAGTTTAAGATTTTGTGGATTACAATTTTTGTCATAATAAAATTTTGACTTTTCTTTTGCTAAAATTAAATTTTCTCTAGCGATATTTCTCATTTCATGAAGTCTTATTATTAAATTTGTTAAATATTGATCATAAGTTTCTAATTTTTCGTGTTCAAGTGGCGGATCGCTTGATGGTAATCGGGCCAATTTTCCAAAAATTAACTCGTACGGAGTACACTTTGTACCTTCATGAATGCTTGTATTGTATGAAAACATGGCTAATTCTAACCAATCATCCCATTCTTCATTTTTATTAATAAATTGTTTTAAATATTCTCCTAAAACATGGTGAGATCTTTCGATTGATCCGTTTGACTGGGGATGAAAAGCAGTTGTTTTAAATTGTCGTATTCTAAATCTTTTTGCTAATCTTCTCATTAAATTGCTTAAAAAGTCTGTTCCCTGATCTGTTAACACTCCTTTAGGTGATCCAAAAATACAAATAAATTTTTTAATAAATGCATCAGCTATTGTACTAGCTTGATGATTTGGAAGTGCGATTGCTAAAGAATATTTAGTAAGATTATCTTGTATTGTTAATATATATTCACTTCCGTTTTTAGTTTTTGGTAATGGACCAACAATGTCCATTGCAATTTTTTCAAAGGCTGTACCTGGTGTATCTGTTATAATCATTGGGTCTTTTGTTTTAACTCTAACTAATTTCTTTAATTGGCATTGGAGACAACTTTGAATATATTTTTGAATATTATTTTTCATGTTTTCCCAATAATAATTTTGACGTATTCTTCCATATGTTTTTGTTACACCTTTATGTCCTCCAACTGAGCTTGAATGAGCTTCTTCGATTAACTGCATATATTCTTCTTTAGTAGGATACTTTGTATATCCATTACATACAACAACTTTTACAAATGAATTTTCAAAAATTAATTTTATCATTGATAGGATTTCGTCCCAAGTTACATTGTTTATTTGAGCTGTTTTTGCAATACTGATACTTTTCAATTTTAATTCTTCACATAAGTTTTTCATTGAAATAATTGTAGATTTAATTCTTTTTATTGTATCAGATAAATTTTCTTTCATTTCACTTTCCATAGGGAGAGCGATATGGTAATATATACCTCTCTTTATTTTTTCTGCTAAACCTAATTGAAGTTTACCAAAATTTGGCAATTTTTCGCGTTTGGCTAATGATCTGGAGCCATTATCTCGAGGATCTCCCTCAACTGAAAGAAAATAGGTTAGATTGTCTCTTCGCATTGGTAATTGGTCTCTACAGTCAATAATATATTTTTCTTGATTATTATTTAAATTTTCACAATTTTCATTTTCCACTAAGTTATTTTCTTCATCAGATGATTCTTCAGAATTCGAATTTTCGTAGCCTTGGTCGATTTCTTCGTGATTCTTCAATTTTGATTTTTTATTGATATACTCAGGATCTGACTCAATTTCGTCAGGAATAACTTCATTATAAAATTTTTCTTTTCTTTTATTATTTGTATTGCGTACCTTTTTCGGTCTTCCCCTTCTCTTCTTGGAAAAGGAGGTATTCAAACGTGTGCTATGTTTCTTCGGTCTACCTCGTTTCTTTGGTTTGTGTGCTTTTATTTCTTCATTTTCAATTTCTTCGATTTCTTCATTTTTCTTTTCTTGTATATTCTTTTCTTGATAATCATTTTCTTGTATTTTCCTTTGATTTCTTGTTATGACATTACAAGTTTCTTTACTTGTACAATAATTTCTTTCAATAGATGGGAGATTTTTCTTTATCTCCGAATTCATGTAGGATTCATTGTCCTTTAATATTTTTTCAATAGATGGGAGACTTTTTCTTGTCTCCAAATTCGTGTAGCATTCATTAATTATTTTTTCAATATGTGGGAGACTTTTTCTTATCTCCAAATTCAAATAGGATTCATTGTCCTTAAATATTCTTTCAATAGATTGGAGACTTTTCTTTATCTCCAAATTCATGTAGGATTCATTGTCCTCAAATAATTTTTTAATAGATCGAAGAATTCTTAATATTTCCGAGTCTTCGTAGGATTCATTGTCCTTAAATAATTTTTCCATATCATGGAGATTTCTTATTATCTCCGAATTCAAGTAGTATTTATTTTCATTTGCTACACAATGTATATATTTTTCAATTTTTTCTTGCACACATTTCATTATATTTTCTTGTATTTCCTGAGTTTTCATTTTTTCTTCTTTTATTCCTTGTACTTTTTCTTCAATAATATCTTCAACTGGATTTCTGGATAAGGCATCAGCATTGACATTTGTTTTGCCTGCTTTGTAGACCACGTTAAAATCGTATTCTGCAAGTTTCAGCTTCCATCTTGTTACTCTTGAGCAGGGATCTTTAGAATTTTGAAACCAAACTAATGGTTTGTGATCCGTTACCAATGTAAATTTTCTACCATAAAGGTATGGTCGAAAATGTTGCACACTATATATGATGGCCAAGGCTTCCTTTTCGTACGTGTCGTATTTTCTTTCACATTCATTTAAAGTTCTTGACGTGTAGGCGACTGGTTGGTCTTTTCCAATCACTCCTTGCGATAAAATCCCTCCTATTGCGAAACCTGAAGCGTCTGTTGTCAGTATAAAAGGTTGTGAAAAGTCGGGTCTTCTCAGTAGTGGTTCCTCACATAGTTTATTTTTTAACATATCAAAAGCTGTCTGTTGTTTATCAGTCCAAAGGAAAGGAATATCTTTTCTTAAAAGTTGATTTAAAGGATTAGCGATTTTCGAAAATCCATCTATAAATTTTCGATAGTAACCTGCCAATCCTAAAAATTGTTTTATATTTTTTACATTTTTTGGTTTTGGAAATTTCTTTACCGCTTCTACTTTTTTCGGGTCGGGTCTTACCCCGTTTTTATCTATTATGTGTCCTAAGTATCCTACCTCTAATCTCAAAAATTCACATTTGTCTGGCTGTAATTTTAAATTAGCAAAACGTAATCGTTCCATAAGTTTAGAAAATTTTTCTTCATGTTCCTCCAAGGTGTCTGCATAAATTACAATATCATCTAAGTAAACAAATAGTTCTGATCCTTGTAAACCCAATAATACCTGATCAATAAGCTTTTGGAATGTACTTGGCGAATTTTTCAGTCCGAAAGGCATTCTGTCGAATTCATAGTGTCCAAATGGCGTTGAAAATGCTGTTTTATAAGAATCTCTAGGATCCATTTTGATTTGGTGAAAACCTGACGCCAAGTCAAAGACTGAAAAATATTGAGCATTTCCAAGTTGGTCAAGTAGGTCCGTAATATTAGGTAGTGGGTAAAATTGACCTACCGTGCGTTCATTAAGTTTCCTGAAATCTAAAACTAATCTCCATTTTTTATTCCCTTGTGAGTCATTTTTCTTTGGTACAATCCATATTGGTGTATTGTACGGTGAGTCCGAATCTTTAATAATTTTTTGTTTTAATAGTTCGTTTACTTGGCGTGTCATTTCTTCTTTGTGAACAGGCGGAAATCTGTATTGTTTGGTTATAATTGGTGTATCATCTGTCGTTATGATTCTATGTTTTATGAGATCTGTTCCTTCTAAATATTCTCCAGGTATATGAAATCTGTCTGAATAATTTTTTACTAAGTTCATGATGTGTTCTAATTCTTCTTTGTTTAAGTGTTCAAGACGAAGTAATTTTTTAATTTCTTCAACTCTATCGTTGCCTGTAATGTTGAAAACATTTTCTGATTTAATATTTTTTGAAAATACATCAATTATTTGTTTAATTGATGAGTCTTCATTTTTAATATCAGATTTGTTTACTGGAGTTTCTGGTTTTATTTCATCAAAATCTTCTAAATTTATTTCAAAAATTGGAATATCAATTGATTCATTCAGTGTGTTGATTGCCTTTAAATAAGCTATGCCTTCTATGTTTGAAACTACTGCATCACCTAAGTAAACACCATCTTTGACTTCTAATCTTGGAATAAAACCCTCTTTTTTATTTTTATTTAAAATCTTTACATGAATGTTACAGATGGACCTTGGTGGTATTGTAAAATAATTTTTTGAATCAAAATTAAATTTTTGTTTATTGATTTCTAGATGTCCTTCTTCATAATTAATTTTTACTTTATTCTGGACAAAAAATTCTGTTCCTAAAATACCGTCATGTTCGATTGGAACTTCATTGGGTAATAAATTAAAAATTGTTGGAATCCCGAAAATATTAATTTCTACTTGTCCTAAAGTATAAACTGCGTGATCGTTAATTCCTGTTAATTTAAGACACTTATTTTCATCAATTTTTATATCAGGATTTAATGCGCGAATTTTTAATAAATTTGGTCCTGCTCCTGTGTCAATCATCATTGTTATTGGAACTTTTAACTCTTTAGTATCAATTCGAATGTATGGGATTGCATTAGTTTTTGCTAAATTAATGTTTCTGGATGCATAGTAATTTCTTCTTAATTCTTCCTCAGAGCACCCTACTGAAGAGGAATTTTGGAGTTTCCCTGATTTTGTGTTTGTGAATTTGTTTGTTGTTGTCTATTGTTATCATCCCACATCTTTTTCCTACAATTGGTGGAAATGTGTCCTAATTTTTTGCAATAATTACACGTTATACTTCTATTCGCAAAGTTTGTAGTATTGTTAGTTCTTGGTTCTTGAGAGAAATTTCTTTGTTGATTTTGGAAAATGTTTTGTTGTTGATTTTGTCTTTGATTTTGGTATGGAGTTCGGAATTGATTTTGTGGTATGTTTCTAAACTGATTTTGTGATGTGTTTCTAAATTGATTTTGAAAGTGATTTTGTTGAGGATTTTTGTAAAAGTTTTGACTTTGAAATCTATTAAACGTTGGATTTGGATTGTTGAATCGATTTTGATTCTGGTTTGAAAAATTTTGTCGTGATCCTGGATAAAAGGAGTTTTCTCTTCTTGGTCCTATCAATTTATTAAGTTGAAAACAGTTTACTGCAAAATGACCCTTTTTTCCACAAACTAAACAAGTTATTATGTTATCTTGAGCGATATTAATTTTTGTTGTTTTAGCAAAGTCTTTATTATTTTTAGGATGAGAATTATATTCAGTATTATGCTCATTTTTTCTTAGTTCGCGGTGTGATAACAATTTTCTTTCTATTTCTACTGCTTTGTTAACTATATCTTGAAATGTATCTGCTGTTCCAATTCTTATTTCAATTTCTGGTCTAAGTCCTCGCGAAAAACAATCAACAGTTGTTTTATCTAAACTTGCTTTAAATGGTTCATCTACTCTATTTTCATTGCTAATCCTATGCGCGTCTAATATTCTTTCTGCTGCTTCTGCGATTCTTGACCCATAAGAAATTACATTTTCGTGTTCCCACATATATATTGCTCCTAGTTCTCCTTGTAACTGATATACAGACTTTGCTGGCGCGTAAATTTGTTTTAATCTTTCTGTTAACTGTTCTACTGTATTAAAATTATTTCCTATTATAATTCTTCTTGCTTCACCCGAAATTCGACTCCTAATCAATTTTACTAAATTTGTTTGTACTTGTGCATTATCAGGAAGCATAGATTTTGCTTCTAAGCAACTTTCAATAAATATAGATAGTGATATGTTTTTTCCGTCAAACATTGGTATTGTTTCTAAAGCATCGCGTAAAGACACTTGCTGATTATTTGGAAGAGCCATGTTTTCCTCAAAATTGTTACTATTTCTAGTGTTATCAAAAGAATTATTTTCAGAGTTATCGTCTGTTTCAATTTCGCCAGTTAAAGACTTATTTAAACTTTTATTTGAATTCTGATCCACTAATGTTTTTTCAGTTATGGTATTTTCACTATCGTTACTGTCACTGTCGAATAAATTATCGTCAGTATCAAAAAGTTGGGACTTAATATACCCTGAGTCAAACTGTTCTTGTAATTCTAAGGGATTAGGGTTTTCTTTAGAATATCTGGGTGTACTTGTTGATGGTTTTATTTTATAATTAGGAATTCCCGAATTCAATGCTAATTCTGGATTATTCTTTATTTGTAAACGAGTTAAATGTGAGGAATCGGTAGTATTTTTATTCGAAGAAGACATTAAAAACTAGCATAGTGTTAATTGTAAAATTGTCAATCTTGTCTCTTGAATATAAAATACACTTTTCTTTTGTGGTTAATTTTTTTTATCTTGCTTCAGTATAATAAAGTATTTTTAAACATGTAATAATAATAACAAATCACAATTAAATGAACAAAACAAATTTTGTATTAGCACAAATTAAATGTCAAAAATGATTCATAAACAAGACAAAAAATTCCATAAGTCTAGAGGACTTGAACCCCTATTCAGTAATATAACAAAGGATTTAATTTGATGAATGCACCTTGCAACTTTAAAAATTATAAGTTGAGAGGACTCGAACCTCTATTTATTAATACAGAATTGAATTAATAAATGCACCATGCACATTAAAGAAAAATTTATAAGTTAAGAGGACTCGAACCTCTATTCATCAATACCAATATAAGATGTATATTTATGAATGCACCTTGCGACTTAAATCTTGTATAATGTTATCAATTAGCATAAGATGTGTTAAATTAATAAAAAATTTTTTTTTAAATTTTTTTTTTATGATACTGATTATTTTCAATTATTGTATGTTGATATTATTTGTTATTATTATTTGTTAAAAAAAAATTTTCCCTTTTTTAAACAATTGGTATACTCATTGATTTATTTATTTTTATTGAATTATTTCATTAATTTAAAAATTATATCCATTAAAATTTTCGAATGTTATTAAAAATTTGACAAAATTATATGGCTGATCGACTTTATAATTTCCCGGCCGATGCACCAAAATTTAAAAGGGCTTCTGTTACGTCAAAACGAGAAACCTTTTTAAATATACCTAACGTTCCTCGTTTTAAATTGGTTTCATAAATGAATCCAATTTGGGATGAGGATAAGTCAATGAGCCTACTAAATGTGAGAGAATAATTTATTTAAAAACCAACAAGAAAGAAAAGAGTTGACAAAATTACAATGAGTACAAAAATTATGAATCTTACTTAAAGAATAACGATGACTGGTGGTGTGATGATAATCTGTTGTCCGATCTCAATGGTGTTGAGCGGTAGACAAAAGGGGCCTTTTGTTTGTTGCCCTTAATGGTTGGGTATTAGTCCTCTTGTTTACACTAATGAGATAGTGTATTGTATTGTGAAAATATCTGCTTTCTTCCAGACGGTTGTCGCCTCTTGAGCAAATTTCGATGGTTCAAAATTTGGAATGTGTTGTTTCAATATTAGACCTTCGTTGATAGTTGAGTTATTTCCAAATTTATATTGTTTTGGAAATTGTTAAAATTTATACGTTGCGAATTGATGTATTAAAGTTCACTTGAATTTTAATACTTGGGGAAATAGTTCACTTTTAAAGATGTACTTTCAACAATAATACTTTGGGATATACTGTTCACTTTTTAAAGATGTGCTTTGAGTTCATTTGTAGACGATATAATGGGTACTAGTTGATTTCCAACAAATTACTCTCTGGTCTCCTGTACTGAACAATGTGTTCAGGTTGATTTCCAAATAGTTACTTTCTGTACTGAAGATGTTATGAGGTTGGCTTTCAAATTATTACTCTCTGTTCTAAACAGAAATGGTACCCCTTTTTATATCAAACTTTCCTCATTAATCTAATGCTACTTGAATGTTTGGCTCTTTGGTGGAACAAGCCTCCCCACTCGACGTGTGTGGCTTCCTTGTGTGACAAGGCCTGCACACTCAACGTTTGTTTAAATGTTTGGCTCACGACGTTCCATGTGCCTTTTCCTGTGTGCCAAGGCCTCCACACTCGATGTTTCTTTAAATGTTTGGCTGTTTTCTCGACGTTCCATGTGCCTCTTCCTGCTTTATGACTTAATTCGTAGAACGTGTATGTTGTTTTCTATTTGATGATTTGTTGTCTAATTGATGCACGATCGTTATTCTTTTTACATAGTTCAAAACATTACTCTTCTTTCTTTAATTTGTTATAATTTATAAAGACATATAAGATAAATCATAATGATTACCATACTTATAAGTTATACTAAAACATATAGAGAGCATTTACAATATAATATGTAGGCAAAATTAAAAGGAATCAAACATGTAAATATTTTAGTTAAATTAAGTATATGTGACGAAGTTACGGACGTAACAACTTTATTTAATATGTAACAAAGAAATTTTTAATTTTTTGTATATTTTTATTTTTCATTCTTTCAGAGTAACAAGTACAAAACTATTTTACAGAAAAAATTTAATATATTATTTTTGAAAAGTTTGAATAATTAATGTTGTTAAAAATTTTCATAAAACTAAATAGTTCTTTTCTCTTTTATACTTTTGAAAACTTCTTTTAATTCTAAAAAGTTTTATAAGAAAAATAATAAAATACATTTAGCTTCATATTTAAGAAAGTTTCATTAATAAAAAAATATTTAGAAAGAATATTTAAAATTCTATCGACATGAAAAAGCGTGAATGATAAAAAAAAATTTTTTTTAATTATTTATTAATACCTACTTTATTTTTCATCAAACGAATTATTTCGAGCTTGTAAAAAATTTAATGAAAAACGTTTCATTCTACATTCCCATCAATAAATAATGTGCTTTCTCTCCACACTCGGTTTATTGATCAAAAACTTAAAAATTCACTCTTTCGTGAATTTTATTTTTTTTTAATTCAATTTTTAAACTAAAAAATAAAAAAGTGTTTCATAATTTTTTCGCAGGACAAAAATAAAATTTTCTTAACCCACTTTCAATGCATCGTATATGTAAGAGAAAATCGTATCGTAAAAAAAGAATGAAAAGAGAAGAGGCAGAAATAATGAATATAAGTGGATAGGAAAATAAACAGAAGAATTTAAAGTACAAGTATATATTTTGTAAAAAGGAATAAAATTCTTGAATGAGAAAAAATCAAGTAAAAGAAGCATTAAATTGTAAAGATAACAATAAACATCCCTAAAAAATAAATCACAAATAAAGAAACAAAGAAAATAAAACAAATCTTTTTTTTTATAATTGTTACTGTTTTCACAACTCAAAAAAAAGGAGAAAAAAAAATTTTAAATTGAAAATAAAACAAAACTATAATCGTAAAGTGAAGGGGAAAAAACGGACTGATGCGCTAGTTGAATAACAAATAAGAATAGATGACATACATAAAAAAAAAAAAAAAAAAAAAAAAAAAATTCGTCATACTTCTCGTGAATTTGAATTTAACATTGTCGAATATCAAACGTATTCGACAATGTTAAATTCAAATTCCCGAGGAGTATTTATGGCGAATTTTTTTTTCAACAAATGTTAAATTTCGATGTTAAATTTCTACAATGTTAAATTCAAATTCCCGAGGAGTATGACGAATTTTTTTTTTTTTTTTTTTTGGTTAATATTTGCATAAGAGCGAATTATTGTACTACTTATTTATTAAACAAATTTTTCTTAAAATAATTTTTTCATAATAGTTAACTAACTAAAGAAAAAGCAAATAATTAAATTATATTACAAAAAAAAATTATTACTCAATTAATTAATAAATAGAATACATAATAAAAAGTAAAAAAAAATTACCCTTTTTTTGGAAAAACAAATTCTTGTTAATATTTAAGTAAAAATGTCGTTAAATAAACAAATTAAAAAGTGTCAAATTGGACACGTGACAGGAACTATGGGGAACGTGCCTCGTAGCACTGAAGTGGGGATCAGTCAACGTTATAAACCCAGAGGGTTAAAGTCTCATTAAGTATCTTCTCAAAAAAAAAAAAAAAAAGATGAAAGTTTCGATCTATTTTTACCATGCACTTTTTTTTCCCAGGAAATACATAACAATTTTTACGGGAATAGCCATAAATCTTGCAGGAATAAAGTTAATCCTGAGTCAGGATTAACTTTCAATCATGAAATCATTCTAATATAATTGTTAATGGATCGTTAGTAACTGAGGGAAAAATTGTTCTGTTCTATGGCTTGTGAAGTGCTTACAACAGTAAGCAAACTTTTATTACAAAAAAAAAAAAAAAAAAAAAAAATCAAAAAGTTAAAATAAGGTCTAATAACTTTTATTAATTTTATGTTTTATAAAATTTCTATTTTTAAATTCTAATTAAAAAAATATATATTTATAATATATAATATATATTTATAATATATATTTATATATATTATTTGTATATATTTATAATAAAATATAAATAAAATATTATTTATCATATAACAATATAGTTATATTGTTTTATAACATTTACGTCACAAAATTTTCTTGACTGAATTATTTTTTATAGATATTAATTAATTACGTATTATAAATACTAACATTTAATTAATTTAAATTTTCTGTTTTTGAATTTCGCGCTAATGCAGTTAATTATAAATTTGCGCCTAGATGGCATAAAAAAGATGGCAAATTTGCTCATAAGCGAAATTTCGACTGCGGGGAATTACCTGATTTACATGAATCATGGGTTTGATAAAAAAAATTATTTTATTTCAATTATAAAATTAATAAAATGAATAAAATTTTGTAAATTACAATAATTTACTGTGTAACAGCGCAAAATTCTTCTTTAACCAATTAGCAGCACACATTTTCAAGTGTATCAATAAATCAGAGGTTGAGAACGTATAATATGAGAATGTTTCACAAATTTTATTTTTACCGAAATATCCTGTGTGACAGAAAATTAAGTTCCTGGCGTAGAGACATTTTATTTACCAGAATTTTAATGACTTCCATCTGACACAAAGAGAGGGACAAAATGAACTTTTTTTTTTCATTCAAATCACTCAACAGGTCTTAATTTTAGCGCAAATTGAACAAAAAGAATGAGTAATTAAATTCTCTATCTCTGTCTTTCTAGAATTCAAACAAAATAAATTTTTTTGTTTATATAAAAAAAATAAAAAATAAAAAATAGAAAATAAAAAATAAAAAATAAAAATAAAGAATAATAAAAAAAATTTAAATTAAAAAATTCGATTCTCTATTATTATACATTTTTCAAGGTGAAAATTTAATAAGTAGGTAAAATTTAATCTTTATTTTAAGTATTTACTCTTTTCTTATTAAATTGTCAAAAATAAAAAAAAAAATTCAAAAAAGCATAAAATGAATAAAGAATTTTCTTTTCGTCTGCTCGTCAAAAATGAAACAAATATTTTTTTATTTCATTTTTGAAGAATAGAAAATTATCTGTTTGTAAATACTTTTATTTATCAATAATAGGTGGACACATAGAATACATTATATTTGTTGAGACAAGGTTTTAATGATTTTGTTTGTAGGCATACCTATATATAGAGTGATACGAACCCTGAATCCTGCACTCTTTGTCACGACATTTACTGCTATTACGGAGCAATGAAGATTTTATTTAAGATTAAACACGTGTACAATTAGGGAGTGAAAAATGCCTGGGAAAATTGTATTTTTGTTTTCGCATTTATTTTGCAATTAATTTAGCGGTCAAATTAAGAGAACAGGTCACGGATAGCATGTGACTTTTTCGACTATAGTTTTTTTTTTTAAAAGAAGTGACTTTTTTCACTTTTTTATTTCAAATTAAAATTTTATAGCCATGTCCGACTAAATTCTGTCAAATTTTTCACAAGAATTGAATTATTTAAAATAAAATTTTCATAATATTTATTATATTTCAAAAAAAAAATTAATTATTTTAAACAATGTTTATAAAATTATTATTAAGAATTCAATTATTTTCAAAAATAACAAAATTTTTCACAGAAATTCAATTCTTTTTAAACATTTTAAATAATAAATTATTATATTTAAAAAAAATTAATTATTTAAAACAATGTTTACAAAATTCTTATGAAGAATTCAATTATTTTCAAAAATAACAAAATTTTGGAATAGAAATTCAATTCTTTTTGAACATTTAAATAAAAATTTTCTCCGAAATTCAATTCTTTTCAAAAATTTTTTTTAAATTCTCGCAAGAATTCAATTATTATTTTCATAAATTACAAAAAATTCTTCTCAGGAATTCAATTATTTTTGAAAATTTTGATAAAAAATTCTTTGCAAAATTTCAATTTTCTTTAAAGATAATAAAATTATCTCCAAAATTCAATTATTTTCAAAGAATTTTAATAAAATTCGTCAAAAGAATTCTTTTATTTTTAAAAATAATAAAATTCTTCTTCAAAATTCAATTATTTTTGAAAATTTTAATAATATTCTTGGCAAAATTTCAATTATTTTAAAAAATAATAAAATTCTTCTTAAAAATTCAATTATTTGCAAAAAATTTAATAAAATTCTTCTCCAAAATTCAATTATTTTCAAAAAAATCTACAAAATTCTTGACAAAATTTAATTGTCCTTTAAAATATTAAAATTCTTCTCAAAAATTCAATTATTTTCAAATTTTTTTTTAATTATCGCAAGAATTCAATTGTTTTTATAAATTACAAAACATTCTTCTCAGGAATTCAATTATTTTTGAAAATTTTGATAAAAAATTCTTTGCAAAATTTCAATTGTCTTTAAAGATAATGAAATTATCTCCAAAATTCAATTATTTTCAAAAAATTTTATTAAAATTCGTCAAAAGAATTCAATTATTTTCAAAAATAATAAAATTCTTCGCCAAAATTCAATTATTTTTGAAAATTTTAATAATATTCTTGGCAAAATTTCAATTATCTTTAAAAATAATAAAATTCTTCTCAAAAATTCAATTATTTTTAATTTTTTTTTAATTCTTGAAAGAATTCAATTGTTTTTATAAATTACAAAAAATTCTTCTCAGGAATTCAATTGTTTTTGAAAATTTTAATAAAATTCTTTGCAACTATTCAATTATTTTCATAAATAATAAAATTCATCGCAGGATTTCAATTCTTTTTAATACATTTTTACAGGAATTGTTCGAAAAATGTATAATTATTCTTAAAAATTTAATTTCAATTCCACGAAAAAATTAATTATTTTAAAAAATATTTTTTTTTAAATTCTTTTATTCAATTATGTACAAAAATATTAGAATATTTTAGAGGAATTGAATTATTTTCAAATATTTTAATAAAATTGTTCGAAAGAAATCATTTCTTTCAAATACAATTTTACTAAAATTTTTTTTGAAAAAATTTAATTTTTCTCTTAGATTTTAATAAAATTCTTCCCAAGAC
Organism: Leptopilina syphax; assembly: GCA_032872505.1. NCBI lineage: Eukaryota > Metazoa > Arthropoda > Insecta > Hymenoptera > Figitidae > Leptopilina > Leptopilina syphax. Next base: position 2,187,348 of record CM065474.1, on the reverse strand, counting down.
TTTAATTATTTACATAAATAATTCTTCGAAAGAATTCAATTATTAAAGAAAAATAACAAAATTATTCCCGAAAATTCAATTATTTTGAGGAATTTTAATAAAATTCTTTGCAAAATTCAATTATTTTCACAAATAATGAAATCTTTATTTGAGGAATTCAATTATTTACAAAAAAATTTAATAAACAGCCACACAAACATTCAATTATTCTCAAGGAATTTAAATAGAATTCTTTGTAAAATTGAAGTAATTTTAAAAACTTTTTGTAATTCAATGACTTCAAATATGTAGTATTTACATAAAATTTCCAAACAGAATTTAATTATTTAAAAAATTTTTTGTAAAAATCTTCGTATAAGAATTCAATTTTTTTCGCATGAATAATAAAAATTTCTCATGAATTCAATTATTTAAACAATTTTTTATAAAATTCTTCGCAAGAATTAAATTTTTTTTATAAATATTTAAATTTTTTCATGAATAAAATTCGTTAAATAAAATAAAATTCGCTAAATGTCAACAATTTTTATAATATAAAAATTTTCAGGTTTTTGAATATTATTTTCGTTGACCATGGTTGACCGTGATTTTGACCATAGTCAAAATATAAAAATTTTAAGGTGTAAACTAATTTTTTTTGCCCACGGTTTGCTTTATTTTGACCTTAGCTAAAAATTTAAAAAAAATTCTTGTTTCTACTGTAACAGTGAATGAAAAAAAAAATTTTTTTTTTTCGTATCTTTATATGTAAAATGTTTTTTTCTTGTTTGTTTTAGACATGAAGCTGCCTAAGTGATGAACAATGATGATTAATTTTCATCGATTTCGAGATGAATATTTTTTTTCTCCTCTCAATTTAAAATAAAGTCGTGTAAATCACGTGCTCAAAAGCGGTTTTGAAGGTATCCGATTGGCCTACGACAAACTGCGATATGCCAACGAGTGGTTTACGCTGCACGATGATGGGGAGGATAAAGGATGTTAGATTCGTGTTTTGCTCTTATCTCGCTACGTAACGGAGGAAGTAATTACAAGATTACTGCAATAAAGAAGGCCTAAAAGAAACACGATAAGAAATTACATACAGTAGTGTGGCATCCTAACGAACATTGACCACAATTATTTTGGTGAGTTTTGCATTTATATTGTTCTATATAGAGATGAGACCATAGACCCCCTAATTGAAATTGATACAAAGAAAAAATTTAACCTACCGTTAAATCCTAATTAGTCAGATGGGAATTCTAAATTGGATTTCGTTTTTATAACGTACAGAATATTCTCTTTGCTTTGTTTGCGATTGTAAATAGTACTCTCTGTAGAATTGTCTTTCTTTACTCATTATTTGAATACAATTGTCAACTGCTCTCCCGTTTGTAGTTTAACATTTTTTTTTTTTTTTTTTTTTTTTTATTTTTATTTTTATTTTTATTAATAAAACAATTTATATTTTTTATACTATATCCGTTCAAAATAGTAAAATGTTAAACAAATCCAAAGAGTTAAGCTTATTTACATTTTTACTATATCTGCCATTTTTAATAAATTCAAAATGGCGGTTCCAAGATGGCGGATAAAAAAAAATTATTATACTTAAATTTAGCAAATAATGGATGGGAAAAATTTTTAAAAAACAGAAATCATTCTCTCGGGGGTTTAAAAGAAAGTTAACGTTAAGCTGATGGGATAGTGGGATTTGTATAGTTTACTCTCTCACGAGTATTTTCACCTATGTCACTTTTAAATTTTAGGAACCCCAACTCCATTCACAAATTACCCCAAACTTTCCCCCTTTTTCTATACACCATTTAATGGGTTTTTACCTTTTTGAAATTGATATTCAACAGTTTTCTCGACAAAAAAAAATTGTTATCTGCAAACATCATAAATCATTAAACTCTTTTTATATAAATCATTTATAAAAAGTGTGTTTCAATAAATTTCGTATTTTTAAACATTTTTTTTTTTAATAATAAAATTATTAGTAAAAAATAATAATTCATTATTAAAAAAAAGAAAAATTACACTATTAAATTATAATGATATAATTAATAACTAAAATAAAAAATATAATAATGATAATAATAATAAGAAGAATAATAATATTAATAGTAATAATAATAATAATAATAATTACATTTTTGAAATTCATCTTTAACAGTTTTCTCAACAAAAAAAATTGTTATAATTCATTAAACTTCTTTAAATAAATATTGTGATAAAAAGTGTGTTTCAACAAATTTCATATTTTTAAACAATCTTTTTTTAATAATAATATTATTATTTAAAAAAAAAAAAAAAAAAAAAAAAAATACACTATTAAATTATAATAATATAATTAATAACTAAAATGAAAAATATAATAATAATAATAATAATAATAATAATATTAATAGTAATAACAATAATAATAATTAGGTCATGAATAATTGTAATTTTGGTGTCAATGTGTAAAAAATTGTATATTTCCGTCTCCCATAATTTTTATTTACGCAGCATTTCATAGACACCCGTTAAATTAAAAGAAGAAAATAAAAAAAAATAAGGGGTTGATTTGAGGGGTTGGGAACGTGAAAATTAAAAATTATGCGGGTCAAATTACTCGTGAGAGAGTATATATAATAAAAATTACATGTTCTCGAAGTTTAATGTTAATTTTTTTTCCTTTTTTTAACCCCACAGATTTTGATTCTTTAAAAATAGTAAATTTTAATTTTAAATTTCATTTCTTAACTATTAGAAGAATTTAACTTCAATTTTGGAATCGAATTCTGCGAGGTGAAAAAAAACCTCAATTATCAAGTTTCAAGTAAATCCAATTGATTTTAGTTTTTTTTGTCCGCCATATTGAATCCGCCATTTTGGATTTTGAAATTCTGACTTAAGAGTCGAATTCAACGATCCTAGAAGCATTTAAATAACAAGTAACTTTATTTATTTTATTAATATTAATGAATGTTAATATTATTAATTATTATTCATTAATATTATTAATTATTATTTATTAATATTAATAGAGTATTTTTTTTAAATATAAAATTATATGTATTTAAAAATAAACATTAAAAATGCAATAATGATAGATCGTCCAACGTCCTTCCGGCAGGACGAAAAAGACTCAGGTGAGTCCCTCCGAAATCACTGAAAAAAACTAACATGGATTCAGATAAATAAAAAATGATATATATCATTGGAAAGGTAACGAAACAAGCTTTTAGCGCATATAAATATCGAGCTTGTAAGTTCAAAACTAAGGGCTGGGTAGTTTGAAGAAGTTAAATTTTCCAAAAATTCACATAATTTTTAGTCACAGAATGACGAAGCCCGGTCCTGCCGGCAGGACGCTTTTCGCTTTATTTAAGAGACTGCCTAGCCCAGGTTTATAAATTTAAAGACTCGATATTTACATCATTTGAAAGCTTGTTTCATTACCTTTCCAACGATATATTTAGTTTTATATTTATCTGCTTCCATATTAATTTTATAGAGCAATTTCGAAGGGACTCACGCCTGAGTATTACTCAGATATACTGAAAAATATTAAAAATGAATTTTTCTTTAATTATAAAATTAGGTTTCATTCTTTGAACGTTTCTGAAGAGAAAGAGACTTGTCCGGTCAAAAAATATTGATTTTTGGGGATTTTACATTAAATTTACGAAAAAATGTTTTTTTCACTGTTTAAAAACATAGCAAGTTTGAAGGCTTTGAAAAATGGTTTAAATTATTATTTTAAAAAGTCAAAAATATGGATTTTTTCGTCTTTTCGTCTACTTTAACCCCAAAGAGTGCCAGAAAAGAAAAGTTGAATTCCCTTTTTTTTAAAAGCCTTTTTTTCGGAACGTCCTTCCTGCAGGATGGGCGCTTGGACGATTTATGAATAAAATTGTAATAATTAAAAATTGCTATAAAATGAAAATTTGCTAATTATTTATTCTTGTAAAATAGAAAAAGAAGAATATTAATTAACTAATGGAATTTCTATGAATAGAAATAATGAATTCATGAAATGCCATTTAGAAACCCACACATTCTCAAGTAGTACAAGTTTAAAGAGTGATTCAGGTATATTATAACAATGAGAAAAGAGATGCTTACAAACAGACGTTACTATATTGGTTTTGTTACTAACGCTAAGTATATACTTTAAAAGAAAAGAACCGTCTTTATATTCGTCTCACGTTTACGAAACTTCCTGTTTGACGGATGCAAGCGGTTCGTCTCGAGTTTCATCCAATTCACAGAAACGGAAGTCAATATCTAATTGTCATCAATATTTATTGTCATCGTAAAAAACAACCGCAGAACTATGCGGATAGAAGACTTTAAGAAATCTTCGGGAAAGAAATTGATTTTTTTCCTTTTAGTCTGTCAATTCTTATTTACACTTAAATTTTCATTTTAACACTTTACTTTAATTTTAATTTAATTTTATTTTATTTAAATTTTTTTTTCTTTTTTTTTTCTGTTAATTTTTGTTAATTTTTTCTTTTCTTTTACATTCTTATCAATAATTAGAAGATATTATAATTTTTCTTATAATTTACTACTAAATTTTCACAGTGCAAAAAAATTTACAAATTTTCCATTTAAAAAATTTTCAATTTTGAAAAATTTTTGATAATTGGACAAAATTTTAAATCAATTTTGTAAATTAAATTATTCATTGAAATTAAATTGACTGGAAATTTTAATAATTATATACAGAGACAGAACCCTCTGAATAAAGATACATAATTTTAAATGATGACATTCAAATTCGAAGATTAAAGTTATGAGATAATCTGAAAATTTGAATGAAAAATAAAAGGTCAAGAGACGTGGAGATTCTTAAAATTTAGGTTAATATTAATAGATAAAAAAGGAGAACATATACTAAAATTTAGGTCAAAAGGCGAGAAGAACTTTAAAATTTAGATATAAAAAAAAGTAACAGGTTAAGAGCGAAAGTGGAAAAGGTCAAAGTCATAGGTCAAAAGTGAAAAATTTAATTTTGAATTCTTAAATTTATTTTAGGCAAACAATTTTTTTTGTTAAAAATCAAAACTATATTAAAATTGTATTATTCGCTTCAAAATCGAGTTATTAGTTTGAAAAAAATTCATTTTGTTTTAATAAAAATTATTTCTTACCAAAAAATTTGTTTTAGAAAAAATAATTATATAAGAAGTTTAAATGACAATTAAAACACTTTCAACTTCTAACTTAGTTAAAAACGACATAGAAACTAAAATTAAAATAAAAACAATGTTTTACTTCATTTGTGGTTACAAAATATAATTTATTAGAAAATTACCGATCGATTTTAAAGTCTATCAATTTTTAAGAAAAATAAAAATTCAAAGGGGGTCAAAATATTTTCCGAGCCTTTTTATTTTATGACCGCATTGAATTCATTTCAAAAAATGACTATAAAATTAATTTTATGGAGGATTTAAATAATTTTCTTGCTTTAAAAAAAAATCGAACCCACCCATTAAATAAAAATATTTTTTGTAAAGAATTTTATTTTTAAAAAAGGTAAATTATTATTTTAAATTGTATATTAATTTAAAAAGTTTAACAACCTTTTCTTTTGTGAAAAAAAAATTAGTTTTGGTAAACTTTTTGATGAAGATTAGTTGATTTTCTTTTTATCATTAATAAAATTCAAGTATTTACTTCCGATAATAATTTTTCATATGGTTTCTAGGCAAACTACTTTCAGTTAAGGAAGTTTTTTGTTTCTAGTTCCGAACCATCTGTAGACCCTTAAATGAAAATGCATATGACATGGAAAAACGACACGGCTGTCATTGTTATTTTCTTTTTCGACAAACAAAATGACAGGGCCAACCACACAAGTGTCTTTATTTAAAAGAAAAAGCATATTTCTTAAAGTATTCATTAAGGTTTCTTAATTAAATTTTTTAAGTCATTTTTTTTAAACTATTAATTTAGAGCAGTATTTGACTTTTTTTTTTTTAATTTTAATTTTTGAACCATGGGCATAAAGTATGGCGAAGCATAAGGAGACGAAAAAAAAAAATTTTATATATTTTTCCGACATTTAAAATTTTAATTTTTAAAATGTTAATAACTTCTTAAAATGTTAATGCGAAAATGTCAAAAACTTAAAAAAAAATCGATTTTAAAACTTTTTCCTAAAACAATGCTTCTGTAAGTAAGTATTTTATTCTATGGAACTGAATCTATATATATGTATATATTAGGTTCGATGGAATCGTTATGTATATATAATATAAAGTTAAAAAGTTTGAAAAATATTGTATAACGAGAAAAATTTCTTTTATATCCCAGAAATTATTATCCCTACTAGAACTCAGGTAATTTTTAGATGATTAGAATAATTATATTTGGAAGAAATAAATTTTTATTTTCGTTTTTACCAAATTTTGATTGTCTGATGGCGTTCGGGTGGACCTGCTACTACTTAAAAATTGAAATAAAATTAACTTTTCTGTAGGATTCAGTAGGTTTCAGTCCCTACTGGAACTCAGGTAATTTTTAGATGATTAGAATTATTAAATTTGGAAGAAATAAATTTTTATTTTCGTTTTTACCAAATTTTGATTGTCTGATGGCGTTCGGGTGATGGTGCTACTACTTAAAAATTGAAATAAAATTAACTTTTCTGAAGGATTCAGTAGTGCTCAGTCCCTACTGGAACTCAGGTAATTTTTAGATGATTAAAATTACTTAATTTGAAAGAAATAAATTTTTATTTTCGATTTTACCAAATTTTGATTGTCTGATAGCGTACGGGTGGACCTGCTACTACTTAAAAATTATAATAAAATTAACTTTTCTGTAGGATTCAGTAGGGCTCAGTCCCTACTGGAACTCAGGTAATTTTTAGATGATTAGAATTATTAAATTTGGAAGAAATAAATTTTTATTTTCGTTTTTACCAAATTTTGATTGTCTGATGGCGTTCGGGTGATGGTGCTACTACTTAAAAATTGAAATAAAATTAACTTTTCTGTAGGATTCAGTAGGGCTCAGTCCTTACTGGAACTTAGGTAATTTTTAGATGATTAGAATTATTAAATTTGAAAGAAATAAATTTTTATTTTCGATTTTACCAAAATTTGATTGTCTGATAGCGTACGGGTGGACCTGCTACTACTTAAAAATTGAAATAAAATTAACTTTTCTGTAGGATTCAGTAGGGCTCAGTCCCTACTGGAACTCAGGTAATTTTTAGATGATTAGAATTATTAAATTTGGAAGAAATAAATTTTTATTTTCGTTTTTACCAAATTTTGATTGTCTGATGGCGTACGGGTGGACCTGCTACTACTTAAAAATTAAAATAAAATTAACTTTTCTGTAGGATTCAGTAGGGCTCAGTCCCTACTGGAACTCAGGTAATTTTTAGATGATTAGAATAATTATATTTGGAAGAAATAAATTTTTATTTTCGTTTTTACCAAATTTTGATTGTCTGATGGCGTTCGGGTGATGGTGCTACTACTTAAAAATTGAAATAAAATTAACTTTTCTGAAGGATTCAGTAGGGCTCAGTCCCTACTGGAACTCAGGTAATTTTTAGATGATTAAAATTACTTAATTTGAAAGAAATAAATTTTTATTTTCGATTTTACCAAATTTTGATTGTCTGATAGCGTACGGGTGGACCTGCTACTACTTAAAAATTAAAATAAAATTAACTTTTCTGTAGGATTCAGTAGGGCTCAGTCCCTACTGGAACTCAGGTAATTTTTAGATGATTAAAATTACTTAATTTGAAAGAAATAAATTTTTATTTTCGATTTTACCAAATTTTGATTGTCTGATAGCGTACGGGTGGACCTGCTACTACTTAAAAATTAAAATAAAATTAACTTTTCTGTAGGATTCAGTAGGGCTCAGTCCCTACTGGAACTCAGGTAATTTTTAGATAATTAGAATAATTATATTTGGAAGAAATAAATTTTTATTTTCGTTTTTACCAAATTTTGATTGTCTGATGGCGTTCGGGTGATGGTGCTACTACTTAAAAATTGAAATAAAATTAACTTTTCTGAAGGATTCAGTAGGGCTCAGTCCCTACTGGAACTCAGGTAATTTTTAGATGATTAAAATTACTTAATTTGAAAGAAATAAATTTTTATTTTCGATTTTACCAAATTTTGATTGTCTGATAGCGTACGGGTGGACCTGCTACTACTTAAAAATTAAAATAAAATTAACTTTTCTGTAGGATTCAGTAGGGCTCAGTCCCTACTGGAACTCAGGTAATTTTTAGATGATTAAAATTACTTAATTTGAAAGAAATAAATTTTTATTTTCGATTTTACCAAATTTTGATTGTCTGATAGCGTACGGGTGGACCTGCTACTACTTAAAAATTATAATAAAATTAACTTTTCTGTAGGATTCAGTAGGGCTCAGTCCCTACTGGAACTCAGGTAATTTTTAGATGATTAGAATAATTATATTTGGAAGAAATAAATTTTTATTTTCGTTTTTACCAAATTTTGATTGTCTGATGGCGTTCGGGTGATGGTGCTACTACTTAAAAATTGAAATAAAATTAACTTTTCTGTAGGATTCAGTAGGTCTCAGTCCCTACTAGAATTCAGGTAATTTTTAGATGATTAGAATTATTAAATTTGGAAGAAATAAATTTTTATTTTCGTTTTTACCAAATTTTGATTGTCTGATGGCGTTCGGGTGGACCTGCTACTACTTAAAAATTGAAATAAAATTAACTTTTTTGTAGGATTCAGTAGGGCTCAGTCCCTACTGGAACTCAGGTAATTTTTAGATGATTAAAATTACTTAATTTGAAAGAAATAAATTTTTATTTTCGATTTTACCAAATTTTGATTGTCTGATGGCGTTCGGGTGATGGTGCTACTACTTAAAAATTGAAATAAAATTAACTTTTCTGAAGGATTCAGTAGGGCTCAGTCCCTACTGGAACTCAGGTAATTTTTAGATGATTAAAATTACTTAATTTGAAAGAAATAAATTTTTATTTTCGATTTTACCAAATTTTGATTGTCTGATAGCGTACGGGTGGACCTGCTACTACTTAAAAATTATAATAAAATTAACTTTTCTGTAGGATTCAGTAGGGCTCAGTCCCTACTGGAACTCAGGTAATTTTTAGATGATTAGAATAATTATATTTGGAAGAAATAAATTTTTATTTTCGTTTTTACCAAATTTTGATTGTCTGATGGCGTTCGGGTGATGGTGCTACTACTTAAAAATTGAAATAAAATTAACTTTTCTGAAGGATTCAGTAGGGCTCAGTCCCTACTGGAACTCAGGTAATTTTTAGATGATTAAAATTACTTAATTTGAAAGAAATAAATTTTTATTTTCGATTTTACCAAATTTTGATTGTCTGATAGCGTACGGGTGGACCTGCTACTACTTAAAAATTATAATAAAATTAACTTTTCTGTAGGATTCAGTAGAGCTTAGTCCCTACTGGAACTCAGGTAATTTTTAGATGATTAGAATAATTATATTTGGAAGAAATAAATTTTTATTTTCGTTTTTACCAAATTTTGATTGTCTGATGGCGTTCGGGTGATGGTGCTACTACTTAAAAATTGAAATAAAATTAACTTTTCTGTAGGATTCAGTAGGGCTCAGTCCCTACTGGAACTCAGGTAATTTTTAGATGATTAGAATAATTATATTTGGAAGAAATAAATTTTTATTTTCGTTTTTACCAAATTTTGATTGTCTGATGGCGTTCGGGTGATGGTGCTACTACTTAAAAATTGAAATAAAATTAACTTTTCTGTAGGATTCAGTAGGGCTCAGTCCCTACTGGAACTTAGGTAATTTTTAGATGATTAGAATTATTAAATTTGAAAGAAATAAATTTTTATTTTCGATTTTACCAAAATTTGATTGTCTGATAGCGTACGGGTGGACCTGCTACTACTTAAAAATTGAAATAAAATTAACTTTTCTGTAGGATTCAGTAGGGCTCAGTCCCTACTGGAACTCAGGTAATTTTTAGATGATTAGAATTATTAAATTTGGAAGAAATAAATTTTTATTTTCGTTTTTACCAAATTTTGATTGTCTGATGGCGTACGGGTGGACCTGCTACTACTTAAAAATTAAAATAAAATTAACTTTTCTGTAGGATTCAGTAGGGCTCAGTCCCTACTGGAACTCAGGTAATTTTTAGATGATTAGAATAATTATATTTGGAAGAAATAAATTTTTATTTTCGTTTTTACCAAATTTTGATTGTCTGATGGCGTTCGGGTGATGGTGCTACTACTTAAAAATTGAAATAAAATTAACTTTTCTGTAGGATTCAGTAGGGCTCAGTCCCTACTGGAACTCAGGTAATTTTTAGATGATTAGAATAATTATATTTGGAAGAAATAAATTTTTATTTTCGTTTTTACCAAATTTTGATTGTCTGATGGCGTTCGGGTGATGGTGCTACTACTTAAAAATTGAAATAAAATTAACTTTTCTGAAGGATTCAGTAGGGCTCAGTCCCTACTGGAACTCAGGTAATTTTTAGATGATTAAAATTACTTAATTTGAAAGAAATAAATTTTTATTTTCGATTTTACCAAATTTTGATTGTCTGATAGCGTACGGGTGGACCTGCTACTACTTAAAAATTAAAATAAAATTAACTTTTCTGTAGGATTCAGTAGGGCTCAGTCCCTACTGGAACTCAGGTAATTTTTAGATGATTAAAATTACTTAATTTGAAAGAAATAAATTTTTATTTTCGATTTTACCAAATTTTGATTGTCTGATAGCGTACGGGTGGACCTGCTACTACTTAAAAATTATAATAAAATTAACTTTTCTGTAGGATTCAGTAGGGCTCAGTCCCTACTGGAACTCAGGTAATTTTTAGATGATTAGAATAATTATATTTGGAAGAAATAAATTTTTATTTTCGTTTTTACCAAATTTTGATTGTCTGATGGCGTTCGGGTGATGGTGTTACTACTTAAAAATTGAAATAAAATTAACTTTTCTGTAGGATTCAGTAGGTCTCAGTCCCTACTAGAATTCAGGTAATTTTTAGATGATTAGAATTATTAAATTTGGAAGAAATAAATTTTTATTTTCGTTTTTACCAAATTTTGATTGTCTGATGGCGTTCGGGTGGACCTGCTACTACTTAAAAATTGAAATAAAATTAACTTTTTTGTAGGATTCAGTAGGGCTCAGTCCCTACTGGAACTCAGGTAATTTTTAGATGATTAAAATTACTTAATTTGAAAGAAATAAATTTTTATTTTCGATTTTACCAAATTTTGATTGTCTGATGGCGTTCGGGTGATGGTGCTACTACTTAAAAATTGAAATAAAATTAACTTTTCTGAAGGATTCAGTAGGGCTCAGTCCCTACTGGAACTCAGGTAATTTTTAGATGATTAAAATTACTTAATTTGAAAGAAATAAATTTTTATTTTCGATTTTACCAAATTTTGATTGTCTGATAGCGTACGGGTGGACCTGCTACTACTTAAAAATTATAATAAAATTAACTTTTCTGTAGGATTCAGTAGGGCTCAGTCCCTACTGGAACTCAGGTAATTTTTAGATGATTAGAATAATTATATTTGGAAGAAATAAATTTTTATTTTCGTTTTTACCAAATTTTGATTGTCTGATGGCGTTCGGGTGATGGTGCTACTACTTAAAAATTGAAATAAAATTAACTTTTCTGAAGGATTCAGTAGGGCTCAGTCCCTACTGGAACTCAGGTAATTTTTAGATGATTAAAATTACTTAATTTGAAAGAAATAAATTTTTATTTTCGATTTTACCAAATTTTGATTGTCTGATAGCGTACGGGTGGACCTGCTACTACTTAAAAATTATAATAAAATTAACTTTTCTGTAGGATTCAGTAGGGCTTAGTCCCTACTGGAACTCAGGTAATTTTTAGATGATTAGAATAATTATATTTGGAAGAAATAAATTTTTATTTTCGTTTTTACCAAATTTTGATTGTCTGATGGCGTTCGGGTGATGGTGCTACTACTTAAAAATTGAAATAAAATTAACTTTTCTGTAGGATTCAGTAGGGCTCAGTCCCTACTGGAACTCAGGTAATTTTTAGATGATTAGAATAATTATATTTGGAAGAAATAAATTTTTATTTTCGTTTTTACCAAATTTTGATTGTCTGATGGCGTTCGGGTGATGGTGCTACTACTTAAAAATTGAAATAAAATTAACTTTTCTGTAGGATTCAGTAGGGCTCAGTCCCTACTGGAACTTAGGTAATTTTTAGATGATTAGAATTATTAAATTTGAAAGAAATAAATTTTTATTTTCGATTTTACCAAAATTTGATTGTCTGATAGCGTACGGGTGGACCTGCTACTACTTAAAAATTGAAATAAAATTAACTTTTCTGTAGGATTCAGTAGGGCTCAGTCCCTACTGGAACTCAGGTAATTTTTAGATGATTAGAATTATTAAATTTGGAAGAAATAAATTTTTATTTTCGTTTTTACCAAATTTTGATTGTCTGATGGCGTACGGGTGGACCTGCTACTACTTAAAAATTAAAATAAAATTAACTTTTCTGTAGGATTCAGTAGGGCTCAGTCCCTACTGGAACTCAGGTAATTTTTAGATGATTAGAATAATTATATTTGGAAGAAATAAATTTTTATTTTCGTTTTTACCAAATTTTGATTGTCTGATGGCGTTCGGGTGATGGTGCTACTACTTAAAAATTGAAATAAAATTAACTTTTCTGTAGGATTCAGTAGGGCTCAGTCCCTACTGGAACTCAGGTAATTTTTAGATGATTAGAATAATTATATTTGGAAGAAATAAATTTTTATTTTCGTTTTTACCAAATTTTGATTGTCTGATGGCGTTCGGGTGATGGTGCTACTACTTAAAAATTGAAATAAAATTAACTTTTCTGTAGGATTCAGTAGGTCTCAGTCCCTACTAGAATTCAGGTAATTTTTAGATGATTAGAATTATTAAATTTGGAAGAAATAAATTTTTATTTTCGTTTTTACCAAATTTTGATTGTCTGATGGCGTTCGGGTGGACCTGCTACTACTTAAAAATTGAAATAAAATTAACTTTTTTGTAGGATTCAGTAGGGCTCAGTCCCTACTGGAACTCAGGTAATTTTTAGATGATTAAAATTACTTAATTTGAAAGAAATAA